>JAHLJT010009419.1:114818983-115463025 GCA_031308135.1 Acheta domesticus | reverse complement strand
CTCTTCAAGATTTCACTAATGCAGTAGTTGCATATTAGGATGTCGTTGACAATCAGAAAATTGTCTTGAAAAAAAATTCATGAAACTCAAGAAACAAGAAACTACTCGAAATTTGAAACTTAATTAGTTGAATTAAATTTATTTTAAAATCTAATATTAGTAAGAAAAGAGTGGATTAGAATATAAATCTCAAGCTTCATATATTGAAGGACATTGTGTTGGAGGGTACTTTATATATTGAAGCCTCATTAGACATTTTTTAAATTTCAAAAAAATGGCACAAAATTTTGTATTAAGTTTTGACTTCTGGCTAGAGTAAAGTC
The DNA here is from genome assembly GCA_031308135.1 of Acheta domesticus. Taxonomy (NCBI): domain Eukaryota; kingdom Metazoa; phylum Arthropoda; class Insecta; order Orthoptera; family Gryllidae; genus Acheta; species Acheta domesticus. Next base: position 115,462,702 of record JAHLJT010009419.1, on the reverse strand, counting down.
GTTTAAGAAAATGATGAGATGTCGACTATTTCCCGTCTGAAATGCTGATATTTAAAAAATTGAAGAAATTCAATATTTTATTCGTCTCCATGCCACTGCACTTTTAAAGGATTTTTTTTAAATGAAATCTGTTCATCATAATGATTTCATAATTCTCGTAAATCATCCTCATTGTTGTCGGCCCTCCCGAGGTTATTGTATGATGTAAATAATATCCTCTTATAAAAAGAAATAATATCTTGAAGGAAGGTAATAAATTTAACTTAGAACTAACAAACACACTTCTTTACTTTAAGAAGTTTTTATCACTTTATGGTTTTCATTTCTTTCGTACATAAAAAATAAGAATAAAAAAACGTTTCGCGCAATTTCTGAGAAAGCAAATATTTAAAATTTATATTGCCCGTTAAATGCAAAAATTACTCAAAAAATATTAATATTTTCAAAAAAACTAAACATGACTTTCTTTTAAGATCTGTTTTAACAGATTTCACTAAGAAAATCACTTATGTTCCTAATAATTGTAGCAAGACAATGACAAAAAAATTGATTTTCTCCAATTTTTGAAAAATCAAGAATTTTATCGAAAATGTGATCTGCATCATTCTCTTAAGCGATCTTTACGCTACCCGAAAGTCAAAATTTATCAACAATTTGTTGCAATTTTTCTGAAAAATTTTAAAATGTTCCAGATGTTAGGCTGCAGATTCCATATACAGTACATACCAAAACTGAAATATGGTTACAAATTCAAGGGACCGCGCCACAACATCCAGCTAGAATGGGAAATATAACATTTTGGAGAAAGTCAGCTGATCAGTTTAGGTAAAGCGTTGTGTACAGACGGGCAGACAGGCGTTTTGACGTCAATCAATCTATTTGGGTATCAAGTATCCACAAAACCTGAGGGATTCTGGCACAAGTGTTAGATAATTTTTTTCTAGATATAGCAACGCTCTGGATTTATCCTTTCTTCATTACCAGGGTACGCGGCAATTAAAAGTTTTCTGTCAAAAAGTCCATTTTTCCCGCCGCGATTATGATACTTTCTCCACACTGCGTTAGCAGTAGCGACAAATTAAGAGAAATGACATTTTTTCAATTTCTGTGAACGAATACAGCAAATTGCAATTAATTGAATGATTGATTAATGTTTTAAGGAGCGTTAACTAAAATATTAATTAGTGCCATAAGTGAGGTCCATGATATATCCACGAGAGGTGGCGGTGTTCTGCCTCTTGCGCAGCCGAAGATCCGACGCCTAACTACACTTCGACATGCAGAGATTCCGTATACACGTATCTCCCCTACCATAGCAACACCCCCAGTCGTGACAAGATCTAAGCCTCCGACTGGTCTTTCGTCATGTGTGGTACAGTTGTGCATGTAAGTTCGTGTGTTGGCAAGAAAGAAAAGGAAAGATCACATACGGTTCATGGTCCTTTTGTTAAGGTAATGCTCATTTATCGAATACTTCCGATTAAGAAATATTGTTGGCACACCCACGTATTCCATAAACTTGTTTTCTCAAATAGGAGTTGCAATAGGAGGAGAAACGTTTTCCATAATAAACAGTAAAATAAATGTGTAGTACCTTCCTGTCGTTTGGACACATTGCCCAGTCATTATTTATCTGTTGGTGTTTTTTGGCCGAGTTAGTCTTCTTCAAAATGCTAATTTTGTAGAAGCACGTTGGTAGACGAACGACTGACGTCGTATCCCGTAAGAGCGAGTTGTAAATAAGTGAGTTCCAAGCATATCGTTGGAAAATATTTTGTTTTTATTTTTCTTTGTATAGTATTATTAATACAAAAATTTAAGATTCAAGGAAAGATGATATTTCATCCAAAGAACTTGACAAAATTCTTAGACGCAGAGAGTCACAAAGAGAATAACAAAGTAATATGTGTTCGGAAAGAAAACGAACGTAATGGTATAAAACCAAAAGAGGCCTATGAAAAAAATGTGGGTAAGTGATTAATCTTGTGAACGAACATGTTAACGAACTTCCGTAAAAAATACGTAGTGATGTGATAAAACTGTTTCTTCTCGCAAAAGAAGAGAATGTTTACAATATTCTCGACATGGTTATTTGGAATTTATTTTCATTTTTCGTCACGTAAAAAAACTGCTAGGGTTTTGCCGGATTTGAACACGCAATCCCCCATTCTCCAGTCTCGAGCTAAGCTATTGCGCTACTAACACAGATCTACGCGTTTCCGCCGAACTAATGCAGTTACGAATCATACAAATATGTGTCTTCATATTCATTGCTTTTTCCTATTTCTGTATCTAAAATATTTAATAAACTACCTCTGGGAAACAATAAGAATGCAGAGCAATCAACGCAATCCTATGAAATAGGTAATTCTAGTTATACGTGTTTCGGTTCAGCGTAATGGTAATTGCCAGCAGTTGCTTCATTCCTACAGTTGCACTCAGGCCTTATCGCCTTTCGCCTCTGTCAAGGTGAGATTGGCAGGCGTGATAAGGTTGAAGAATGTAGCAGACGAGTTTCGACTGTATCCGATATTCAGGAAAGAATTGAGAAATGAATTCATTTGCAGCAAGTTCGACTTGAAGAAAAAACACCTATCATCACGCAGTTAATAAACCTGCACACATTCAAATAAAAAGCTCTTAGTTTTCGTTTATTGGTGATGGTTACATAATATATTACAAATTTTACACTATTAACACTTCATCGTTGTCTTAAAACTCTTAATCAAACAACGACCGAGAGATTCGAAAAAAATATATAACTTAAAATTTGAAATCGAAAAAAATTTAATAAGAATCTCACGTTAATAATTAATTTTGAAGTATTGTGCTCCACACGTGGAAACGTTTCATAAAAAAACGCTATTACTTGGCCAAGACTTGAACTCGAGCCCTCTGGCTCTCGGAGCAAACACCGTACTAACTGGGCTACAAGACTCTTCCTGAAGACACTACACTATTTTGCACATTAGGATGTTGGCGACACCAGAATATTCTCTCGATAAATTGCAAACGCTATTCGTGTTTTTAAAATAAACTTGTAAATTAAATTTATTTCAAAATTCAATTTTGAAGAACAGATTGCATTAAGAAATAAATTTCTAACTTGTGAATTGAAGAGATTCGGGTTCGAAGAATATTTATGGGAAAAACTACTAACGTTTGAAGAAACTAATATAAAAGACCCAGGGCCGTCTTTGGGTTTGAAAGTACCCGAGGCACTCAGAGATTTCGGGGCCCCTAATCCTTAGTTCAACAAATTACGTTCTGGCGATCATAAGTTATTAAAAATTGAATATTACACAGTTAATAAGCAAAAAACAAGGAGGTGCGAAATAGGGATCTCAAAATTTCCGGGGTGAACTTTACATTTTGAACTAATGATAAAATTTTAAAATAAGATAACAATGTGTTTGAAAAATAATGATAATATCATGTATTGTTCAAATATCACATGTCGTAATATTGTTTTTTCCAGAACTTGAACTGCTTGAGAACGAATATGTTCAGAGAATATGGTTTCGATTACGTCTTAAACGTTACTCTCATAAAAAATGGAGAATTTTCAGAAAAAAGTTATTTCGGATTATAGAACTTTTCGATACATTAAGAGCAGCAGATTAGGGAGTGGCCAGTAGGTATCTTAGGAGCTGAGATCGTTTAACGACGATGTATAGTTCGAAAGTATGGAGGTTCGAGTTGTGCCCGCAAATTTTTTTACTTTCCCGTATACTATACGTACGTTTAGTTTGTCTTTCTGTCTGTCCGTCGTCTGTCTGCTTGTGAACAACGCTAGCGACTAAACCGTTCAGCCGATTTTCTCCAAAACAGATACTCCCGGATTGATCTTAATGATCTCGCGGCCCCTTGAATTTGATACCGATATTTCAATTTTGGAGCATAGTTTCCTTGAAGCCATTGCGATTTTTTCAAAATTTGCAAAAAATTGCGCCAACAATTTTGCCTAAATTTTGTTGTTTAATAGTCTGAAGGTCATTTAAGGGAATGGTCTCATGTTGGTTAAAAACTCTGCTTTTTCGAAGATTGAAATAATTCAAAGTTTTTTCGGCATCTTCCTACAACTATAATTATGAAGGTACACTTTTTTTGTTAATGAAATGTGTTAATAAAAACTGGTCTTTCAGTAAGGTTATGCTCAATTTTTCGAAAACATAATTATTTTTTCGGAAAATTATGTCAAACAAACATTTTTTTCGGTGATTCATTGAAATAAATTGATTAATTAGTGCTTACGAGCACGTTAAAGGCTTAAGCAATTAGTCCTGTAAGTGTAGGGCGTTTTTTCATGGGAGGTTCATCTTTCACCGCTGGATGGTGAGACCCGGAACCGAACTACCTGTCGGCTAGCGGTGTTTTCCTCAACCAGATATTTCCCAGCAACAGCGCGGCGTCGCAATCGGCTAGCCTATGACATGTGGTGAGACCCAGGATGCCGCGAGAGTTGCTCGCTATTTGCTGTTATTCTCTGGAATGTGTCACGTGACTTTGGCATCACACTTGAGGTGCCCGTGATGGCTGCATCTCATTAGCAATGTTTAAGTATGTTTCCGATGGAAACAGCGGTTTTTTCTGAATATTTCTCCATTTTCTATAAGAGTAACGTTTAAGACGTAATCGAAACCATATTCTCTGAACATATTCGTTCTCAAGCAGTTCAATTTCTGGAAAATACAATATTACGACATGTGATATTTCAACAATACATGATATTATCATTATTTTTCAAACTCATTGTTATCTTATTTTAAAATTTTATCATTAGTTCAAAATGTAAAGTTCACCCCGGAAATTTTGAGATCCCTATTTCGCACCTCCTTGTTTTTTCCTATATTGCGACTAAAGGATAGGTGATTTGTGCATTGGATCACCTCCTGAAAGACGTCAATTAATCATTGGATATAACGTACTTAATTAAAATTCCTGATTTCCTTCGTGAAAATTGGGCTTGGCCATTTAGTTTCCGGCCATTTAGTCTCCGTCTACCCCACAGCAAAGATACGTTGTATCAAAAAATTTTAAGTTTATTTAAAAATGGAAAATTAATTTAAAAATAATTAAAAGTGATGATTCTTTTCACATAACCTCTTCAAATTCTACTTTATTATATCTTGGATTACATGGAATACATCGATTACTTGGATTACACGGAATACATTATGATATGTCGCACCGAAGACTTACGTTAAATATTTTAAGAATAGCATAAAAAAAATTGAATTATCAATTGTAATAAACAAGAAGGGAATGCATTCTGTTAGCATTTATCACAAAGGCACAAACACAAAATGGTATTTTTAACGAGTTCGTAATAGCTACTAGGGAACTTTGTTAAACATGTAAAAATGAGATATTCCTTTCTCAATTATCATAATTATATTGCAATTGATACACTATTAATATTTTAGCTACCGTATCGCTTGCAAAACTCATTTCGTCACATTGCTTGAAACACAAGATACCAGCATAAAACTAAATATCTTCATATAAACATTTACAAAAACCAATTTTATTCCTCCTCGCAAGAGGAGGGAATTTTGGAAAAGCTCGCGTGATGACAGCGATTAATATGTACTGAGCATCACGTAAAAAAAACAACAACTATTTGGCAGGATTTGAACTCACGTCCATTCCTCCATCTATTATGCCATTAAACCTCGCCGCTACCACACAGACCCCTTTCTTCGCAGATCTGGGACATTAAAGAACCATTTTTTCTTGAAATTGATTGTTCTTATTACATACTACATTTTCTGCAGGTGACAGCAAACTCACATTCTCGATTTACAAAGCAGAGTCATCAACCGCGCTATACTATTCTATAGTTAATTATAGTTACAAATATTTCGATTCGTGTGCCAGTTTGTCAGTGCTTGCGGAGTTGCTTCTATTCTGCCAAGCGCTTATCTTGCCCCCCATATCTTCAGGTGATCTCCGCATTATGCGATAAGACTGAACTTGCTACCGGCGGCATAATACTAGTCTGAAATCGAGAAACGCGTGGTATTAAGCAAGTAATGACATGTTTTTTAAAATTAGTTATTACAATTAAGGGAATTGCCGGTCAAATTTGCACTCGTTATTCTTGAAAACTTGCAATCTTTATGTTGAGTGATATAATACTAACAATAATTTTCTGCAAATAGTAGATTGATTGCTTCCCAAAAATCTTATCATGCTTATAAGGCAAAAGCAAAGAACTAGAATTTACAACAAACAACGAACTACAACGGCATATACTTTCTGCCCTGATATGTTATTGCCCCACAATATTGCTACATGAACTACAATACACTACAAGAACCTGGAAAAGTTTTCAACCAGTAAAATATTTCTATTGCACCGAGAATCGAACTCAGGATCTCTGAGTTACTAACTTATCGTGCATCTTACCTCTACGCAATTGATCATGACTTATGTTCCACCGAGTGCCGATGCGTCTTATGTCGAAATATCTTAACCCATTATTTCCAACACGTAGCAGAATAGAACTTGTGATGCTACAACAACACATATTTTGGGCATTATTTCAAACTTTTCTAATTTTCAAAAATTCAGAGAGATTAACGAAAATGAGACCTACATTATCCTTTTAAGCGTCACTTGTTTTATCCGTGGGAAAAAAATTAAAGAAGAAAATTGGAGCGATTTTTCAGAAAACATTCTTCTAAAAATGGAACTAATTTCAACCAGAAATTACATGAAATTACATGAAAATTTAAAAAAAAAATGTTCATGGCCTTTTTTAAAAGCTGACTTTTTAGAACATATTTTGTTCAAGGAAAAAATCTCTATTTTCAATTTTGTACTTTTGAAAAGTTTACTTTTTGCAACTTGCGAAAATATGTAGAGGTCGCCTAAAATAAGACCAGAACCGTTTTTTACCGTCCTTTGATACGTAGAAGGAGAAACCCTAATAAAAAAGTAGTCGTTTATTAGAAAAAAATTGTTGAAAAAGTTGAAAATTGCCTATATATCACGCAAAATTACGCGAAAACTACTCATGTTTTCGAATACTTATACGTGCCTGTATTCCAAGATCTTTCATTAACAGATTTCATTAAGGAAACGATCTCATCTTCAATATTGCAATTGCAGGAAGACGACGAAAAAAAATGCTCTGAAATCAAAATGTAGCTACCAAATACAAGCTGACTTGTTTTAATTTTTCAAAAAAATGGCCCTATAGATTCGAACGATTCTGTAGATTCGAACCAATGATAGTCAGCACAGAACGCCGGCCTGCTAGCCATTACACCCTATAAACCCTTCGCGGGGCCCACTTGAGCAAACATTTCATACAGGTACTTTTATAAGAGAATTACACTTTTATGTGTACTTTGGAAGAAATACGCGGAAAAAGGTACAACCAATCACGGTGCGTGACGTGTCACTAGTTGACGTCATAGAGTCTGTGATGTTCGACAGTACAACTATTCATTCTAGAGCCATGCCTCATCATGGACGGTCAATTCGGGAGCGATTGTCGCTCTTGTTGAAGCTGGCAATTATAGTGCTGCAGGAGCAGGCCGAGAATACGGTGTTTCCCTAGTACCACATCGCGTTGGATTAGACAGTGGAAGGAGTCAGGAGAGGTCACACGTCGCCCTGGAACGGGTTCGTGGCGGGTTTCGACCGAGGCTGAAGATGACCGTTTGGTTGCTGAAGCGCGATCGAGGCCATTCATGAACTCTGTCCAGTTGAGGCGGAGTGTTAATTTTCCTGGCAGTACTCACACTGTTTTAAGGCGCCTGAGAGATGCAGGCTTAAGATTCCGTCGTGCTGCTCAGAAACAGAAGCTCACAGATGAGCAAATGGTGTATCGACTAGCTTTTGCTGAAGAAAATATACATCGCGATTGGGGAGATGTTATTTTCTCTGACGAATGTATATTTTCATCAGCAAATGATGGTCCGATACGCGTCTTTCGGCCACCCGGCACCCGACACAATGCGGAATATGTGGCCGAGGCGTGGCGTTCTGGTCGCGTATCCGTTGCGTGTTGGGGTTGGATGAGCGCACGCGGGATAGGGATGCTGCACAGAATCGACCAAGGTCCAAATGGACGGGGTCTGACCGGTGGGCAGTATGTGCAGATTTTGGAGAATATCATGGTCCCTTCCGTGCGGGTGCTTTATCCCGACGGAATCATTCATTTCCAGCAGGACCAGTCTCCTGTGCACAAGTCCCAATCGGTTCAAGAATGGTTCGCGAGACAGGACCAAGTCGAGCTTCTCGATTGGCCTCCTTGCGGTGCCGACTTGAACCCCATTGAGAACGTGTCGGCGGAGACGATGAGGACTATGTCCGATAATTGGCCCAGCTCACAGCCAACTAATTCTGACCAGCTATGGGAACTCGTTTCCGACGCCTGGGACGAGGTAGCGAGTAGTGAAGGGTACGCTGCTCGTCTCGTCCGCTCTCTACCCCGGCGCCTCAGTCGGGTAGTAGAGAACGGAGGCTTCTGGTCGTCGTATTGATGGGCGACAAACCCGGCCCTTTTTAGGGCCCCTAAGACACTTCAAAAATTATTATTAATTACAAAATATCGGACCAATTGCTACTGGAATCACATCATAACGAAAGAAAAAAAATCACCCCCTGGATTCGAACTCACATCACCAAACCAAGAGAGTTCCCATGACGTTAACCATTCGGCTATTGCGGTGCCTGTTTTATCCACCTCTTAGCCAAGTAGTTAAATGCAATCGTCTCGATATATTTTCTTCGTTTCCAGAGGTCGATCCTTTTACAATGCATTATGTTTTAATACAACGCGAACGTTTCTCTATAGAATGAAAGTAGTACACGATTTTTACTTTCTCATATGCGCACTTCAGAACCACATTGTTATAATAAAACTGGAAATGGACTTACAAATATTCTAGAAGAGCTTAATGTCTAGAAGTAAAGCAGTTTAAAATAAACTTAATGGCACTAAAACAGCATGTACTTTCTCCCCTTTATTTTCATGCAAAATTACGCGGAAAATACTCATATTTCCGAAAAATTGCACATGACTTTTTTTCAAAATCTGTTTTTAAAGAACAGGTTTTATTCAGGAAAAAACCTCTACCTTCAATATTTTAATTGTACGAAGACTACGGAAACATTTTTGAACATTCGCAATTTTCGAAAAATCAGAGTAATCAACGAGCATGAGACTTGCACCATTTTCGTAAGCGATTTCACACTATCCAACTGCAAACTTTAATAAAAAATGATGGAGCCATTTTTTTAAATTTCGAAAATGTCCAAGAGTTTTCATGTAAAGTAACCCCCAAAAATTGAAATTTCGGTTTAAAATTCAATATGCTGCGACATAAGCCGTTATTCGAATTTTCGCTAATAAGGTCCCATAAAACATGTATTCTGACTACACTACGAATTAGAGGATTTGTTTCTGAACTTAGCAACTGGATTTATCCACTTTTTCGTTACCAGGACCCTGTAATACGAGCTTTCTTGCCGAAAAATCACTTTTTTTCACGCAGCGTTATATAACTTTCTCTCTACTCCGTAGAGGGAAAGTAAAATTGATCAGTTTTTGAGAAAAGTTCGTTAATGCGTTCACGGAAAATTGTTATACTTTTCCTACAAGAAACTCCATTCGAAATTTGGAAAACATTTACTCGATTTTTTATCACTTCATTTGTGGAATTAGTTATACCAAGAAGAGTCAAGAGCGCATGAGAAATATGAAACAATTTAATATTTGTAATGTTGAAAAATGCCAGATATATTAATAAAATTGAGAAATTTACTACAGTGTTTGTAATAACGGTTTAGTGTATCTGAATAAAATTTGTAATTTAAAAAATAATTCGTTTTAAGAAAGCTTATGCCGTGTGAGAATAATAAAACATACCCCCAGAAGTACTGGTTTCACATGCTTCGACCAACTTGCTAGTACAACAACAATTTTTTTTAAAAAATCATCGGTTTAGAAGTCAGCAATGCTTTAATTTTATTTTTTATGTGGTACCATGTGTACAAAGGTCATTGTCCTAGTCTGAGAGGAGAGGATGATTATAACATGCCTTTTATACATTGGTTTTCTATTGTTCGAGTACCACGGTCTTTCTCAGTTTTTTCATTTTACAATTCGTCAGACTTTACTACGTTTTTCGTCTTTTAATTAATAAAAATTGTATTAACTGAGCACTGTCTTAGTGGATCTACTGTATGTTCTAAATACAAATTGACACTGACTCCAATGACCTTCGATGTTGAAGTGCCTTTAAACCCTAATAATAAACACCATATGATATAAAATCAATTTATTCATTCATCACATCTTTTCAATTTTGGAATAATATTGCACTACGTAATGGTCAAGATTCTTTAGAACAATGCACATTTCTTTTAGATAATTGAAGAACGTATAAAGTTGCATTTCGTAATAAAGAAAATAGTTCAATTTTTACTTTCCCGTATACTATACGTACGTACTATAGGGAGAGTTATGTAATGCTGAGCGCAAAACGGCGGATTTTCGTCAGCAAAACTCTTATTACAGGGCCCTAGTAACAAAACAGTGGATAAATCCAATTGCTAAATTACGAAAAAAAATCTCCTAACACGTGGTGCTGCCAGAACCCCTATTTTGTGGGTGCTTGATACCGAAAAACCAATTTATTATTCTTTTTTCCTGTCAACTCATGCTATGAGAGGGAGCACCCCAAAACACTAAAGATGCAAAATTGTAAAAAAGAATTATCATAAAAGTCGTATTTTGTAGAATACTGCTTAGGAACATAAAACGGTCCAATCTGTCTTCCTTCATTTCCATATGTTCTTCATCTATCATTTATCTTCACCCAAACTGTCCATCATTTCCCCTTTTGTCATCTACCCGTCCCCGAAAACATGTCATCTGTAAGAATTTACTTGTCCTCAAAAAAAGCCGTGTCCTCGTAAGACACGCAAATCTGGTTTAAAAGGCGTAAGAAACATCGCTTTCAAGATATTCCCGAATACAATGCGTGTTGCAATAATCTTTGTTTTGTACGTCATAATCTGCAAACTTAAAAAATCTGTTCGTTGTAGGATGAGGTGTAATTCTCTATCCACCAGCATCACACTTACAGGGTTCTGTGTCGATGGTTTCTTTCAAACTACCAAAACCGTTTTCTTTCCTTAGCTTGTGACATACTTATGCATAGAACTAGAAAGCTTTAAAAAAATGATAATTTGTATTTACATTCAAGGTCAGAATATTACTGGGTGCTACCACAATGTATACAAATCTATAATAAACACTAAAATAAATGCACAGATCTGTTTCAGTCATTTTCAAAGTATATTTATAGTGAAGGTGATTTGATGGGGGGGGGAAGGTTTTAATTATTTTGAATTGCAGCCCAGCAGTTGGAAAAATCTGAAAAAAAAATCACAACAATTTGCTTTTTAAGAGGAACTTTTGAGATTTTCTGGAGCCTGTTCCAGGGTTCTAAGACACAATAAAAATTATTTTTTCCTTTTAAAAAAATATTTTTTGAATTTGAATTGGGCCTTAGAAAATATCGAAAAATATTTTACTAATTGACGAAAAAATTAAAATTCAAAAACACGATTTAGGCTGTAGAGGGGTGTGGGTGGTGGGACGGGGACTAAGAAACCTTTCAAAAATTTTTTTTATGTTAGAATTATAGTGTAAGTACTCCTATGTCATTTAGTTTAGGGAAACGTTTTACCATTATTACCGGGGGTACCTTTTACAAAGGTTGTAATGTTTGTAAGTTGCGCCAATGGATAGTTGTCAGTTGCGCCTTTAAAACATATTTTCGACCTACAAATAACATTTGTAAATAATCTATCTTTCGCATTAGCCGGGATCACATAATTCTCTAGGAGGCATTTTATCGACGAATGACGGAAAATCTTATTACAATTGTCAGTGGGACTATTGATGCAGTATTCAAAAGACAGTGAAAACTCCAGTCAATTCATTATTTCTATCTCTTGATATGCAAAATGTTTTTTCAAGTTAATGTTGAAATAATTAGTATCATTTCGGGAACCCGCAGTCTTAAGAGAAACGCAATGGTAACCCTGAAGATTTGGTCGCAAAGCCAACAGCGATAACACACATTTTTCCTTCCTCCAGGCCTTCAACGTCTACTTGGTATTAAATGTCACCGAAGAGTGCGACCAAACATAAATGAATAATGAATTTGAGGCCATTGTGTTGTTTCGATTTCTTTGCAAAATTGTCTCTGCGTGAAATACACTACATACGAACATAAGCTATCAATCAATAGGGAGTTCACTTTAACGCGTTGCATTGTATATAGTAGCATTCCGTTTCAACAATAAGACATTTTTTCATTATAATTTAAAGAATCAACTTTAATTCATTTTAGAGTACTTTACTTAAATTACTTTATAAATAAATTAAACTTGATTAAAATTTTCCCCAACTCAAAATAGTTTAAAAATGCGATTGTTTATATTGTTTACAATATTTATTAAAAATTCGAAAATAAAAAATTATCAATATGCAATGCAATATCACTGAAAATGCGTTAGTGCACAACATACAAAAATGCCAATTCCGTTATTGGATATAATGTAAAAAATGTAAAAATGTATAAAAAAGAGCAAAATACAATTTTGCAACGATATTTTACAGGAGAGGATCCCTAATTGTTTTCCATAGATTATAGTGATATAAATTTCCGAAGTTTTACAAAATTTAGAAACAATACTGACAATTACAATTTTGAAATGTTTTATTTCCAACGTGGTTATTTAGTGATCCTAATGGATAAGGGAAAACAGTGTTTGCGTAGGTTTGCTCATCTAGAAGAAGTGGGTGTAACACGATTTCATTCCAATGTCATGTAAAAACATTGTGTGCATTGCTCGTCTTCCGAAAATAAAAATATCATAATGTGAAAATACAAATTGTTTTACTTTAATTCCATTGCTTTGGATTGGAAATAAATCATAAATTACGTGTAAATTACACATTATATTGATGTGTGTATACCCCAAGTGATTACGCAATAGACTAAAGTTGGAGTTTCTTGCTTTGCAAACATTCAGATTTAAAAATATTTTATAAGAATCATATCTCGTTCCTTATCCTCACGTAAAATTACTCAAAGATGAGGTATCACATATATTATGTAATGTTCTCGCTAAAGAACACCATGTAAAATGCATTCACTCTTACGTTATTTGACGTGAAATAATTCTGATGCCCAAAATAAAAGATCAGACCTCATTCGTTTGCTTAGAGCTGCACTTCCTAATAATGTCTGCAGTTAAAAACTTACATTGTGACTAAATTAACTTTAAATACTCTTATTTTGTTTATTATTTTACATATCAAATTATTTTTCATAAAAATAGTCATGTTCCGCAACAACACAGAATTTTTGCATTTGGTCTTCTGAAAAACGAACGAAGAAGTAATTCACAACTGAAAGCTGCTATCTCGGAGACGTGTTTTGCAACTGACTCTTAAAACATATTTTTTGAAGTTATTTATGTATTCTTATAAAATAACTAGATTAGGCAGGTTACTGTGACAAATTACTTACATTGTATATTAAATATTACTATAATAAACGATGAAATGTAGATATGGAACCTATTACTCATTGTCGAGTGTTATTTTTTGCGAAAAAAGCGTATTAAAATTGGTTTTGAAATGAGTGTTTACTAGGAAATTGCATACCTTTATTTATGTAATTAAATGTATATACTATAACTTATGTAAAACTGTTCGTTGCTTTAATATTTACTTTCAAATATTTACCATAATATAACTCGCTATTGCCGCCATTTTGTAATGTTCACGATGAATAGTCCCGCCCCTCTGAAATAAAGCTAAAGCGGATTGGTCAGCTCCATCCGTAGGGCGGGGGAGGGGTATGCAAACGGAGGTAAAGTTCGGCTCAGGACATCGCCCATATTTTGTGCAACCGAGGGTACCAATGGTAGTTGAAGATGTTAAGTGTGTTAAATATTCTGATTTTTGTATTTTACATAATGTTGTTGAAAAAGAATGTAATATGTACAAATATGTAATGCATATGAATCTGAAAAAATGGCATTTTGGAGGATAAGTTTCATTTGTGGAGCTTGTAATTTTTAATCCGCTAAGAGGGTAATTTTTCTCTGCTGGTTGTCTTCATGATGATGTAAGGCTCTTAATATAACTATGGCATTGTTAGTGGGAAATGTATCCAATTTTCAATACATATTTAGATTTTTAAGATTTCAATTTTCATGTGCTTATGATATAATATTGTATTGAAAGTAATTTAATTTGGTTACATTTGATTGTTTCACAGCTGTGTTATTATGAGTAACATGAGTTTCACGTTGGCCAGTGTATATCCCCTTATTGCTAATAACAGAAATATTCATATATTGGAATATACACATTTTTAATTAAGCATTTTTAGAACATTTAAGCATAATTCGAGAGCTATAACAGACTTATTTAAGATTCATGTCTGTTTTAATTTGTGCATCATTAACTTATTTTATATCAATAATATAGTAATTTTTGTAAACTTATATAATATCGATTATAGTAAACTTATTTAATGTCAGTAATTTTAAGCACACAAATGTACATATTGTGTAGCTTAATATACGTATATGTAGTAGAGGACTTGATTGACTAAATTGTTTTTGTGGATATTATAATGCAAATGAAAATTATTGTTAAGTTAGTTTTGATTACGTGAAATTTCATGACCATGGATGTCTGGCATGTTTTGATAATGAGACAATATTGGAAAAGTAATGGTCACTAGATGTATATTGGCAATTTTCAATATCCATATGTTTGGTCTACAGCAAAGTGAGTTGATTTGTATATATATTATGTGGATTGGTTTTGTAAAAATTGAATGAAGTTGTTTATTTAATGTATGTCTAAGTGCTGTATGTTTACATAATTTAGAAATAAATATTGTGTATATGAAATTACCTTTTATTTTGCATCTCCTTCACTAAACGTTCCTTCATTGTCTTAGAATGCAAAATCCTATTAATTATTGGCTTCTGAATTTCCCAGCGCATTCATTTTACTTAAAATACATTCTAGTGGTATAAAACTATGGCCGCCATATTGAAAAATTGCTAAATAATGTGATTTCAAATGTCCCGGCTCATGCCTGCCCTCAATTTCAATTGGTAGACCGCCTTTTGCCGCTTATTTGCTAGCTGGGGCACACAATGGCTGCCACTTTCTGATTCGTTGCTTCTGTCAGAGTGGGGGGTTCGAATTTCTCCCCTCCAAGAAAATAAGGAGCTTCCCGATAACATGTAACTGCCGTCTCTGACTTATACTCTCTGGAGGACAGACGGATGGACAGACAGACGGACGAACGGACGTTCCGAAAAAAAAATTCGGCATCAGGGGACCCCAAAACGTGTATTTCCGTTAAAATTTCGAAATCGATTTTCCGCAGCATTACATAACTTTCCCTATAATACGCACATTACTCCGTATACAGGTATGTAAACGGGAAAGTAAAAATGAGACCGTTACGCACTTCCCTTTACAAAGGCGCACACTGTGATGAAATATGCAGTACCACGTAAGTAATATGCTGTTTCTAAAGATAGAAATAATGTTTATTGATTATCAATACCATTTAGGGAAGAGATATTAGGTTTGTAAACTGTTTTGTGCACTATTGCTTCTCGTTACTTGATGTAGCGTTAGGACATATTTGAATGAGAGTTTATTTTTGAGATCAAATATGAAACGTTTTCCAAGAATGAAATCATTGGATCTTGATTAAAATGTTCACGATGTAAACGTAAAACTATAAGAATAATTTAATTTAATTATGTGGTAATGTTTAACTTGCCAATAATATTTACCCTGAATGTGTTCCCAAACGTCAATGTAATTAGTGTCAAGATTTTAACGGACTAGTTTTTGGGGGGTACTGGTAACAAAGAGAAGTTTTTTCCTCATAAGTCACTGTCTGCCTCTCCTCTGAACCATCTATCCAATAAGTTCTTTAGCATGTGAACAATACTGCAATGGAGACAATCCTGCCACCCATCGCGCCAAGAGCCGCACCCGCCCAATCCATGACCCCTGTTTTCCGACGCACGATTACACTACTTTTTCAACTTATGACGTAAGAGCGAGAAAGTAAAAACGATTATCATGAAAAGTAAATATTTGATTCTTCCTCTTTCTGAGTCGATCATCTTCTGTTATATTCACGTTTAATATTTTCATTTTGTGATATTAATCTGTAAAGTGTATGTTAGCATGATGATTATAATGACGATAAACTTCATTATCTTTAATACCTATAACACAGAGAGTCTTCATTTTTAACCAAAACTAGAACTTTAGTTCTACTTTTACTTTTACTTTTAGTTTACTTTAGTTCTGTATAATGTAGTTATTGTTTTTCTCAATTCATTGAAGACAGATTTATGAATTAAAAAACATAATAAAAATCAACAGTGAATAAGCAATCCATCAAAGTGTGATAATATAACATACATAGGTATAAATAAAAAACCTTGTTACTCTGTTTTAACAGTTTGGTAGCTACTCACTGCGTTTTGAAGATTGCCATGTGGCGTAGTAAACTCCTTCCAATGTATGTGGGAGCGCACAGTAAGTTCTTGCAGTACTCTACTCCACAATGTCACGTATTTAAAAGTGTTTCTCCCCTTATTAAGATATTCCTCAACAGGATCATTGAACATCAAGGTTGACACCTGGGCGTTTTGGTCTCGAAAACTTGAGTTCAGGAAGTCGTCAAAATGCTGTTCCCAATTATTACGATCATTGCCCAGTTCCACACCCCACATACTGGTGCCGTTTAAATAGAACACGTGCCATTTTCCTGGGGAGCTCTCACACAAAAGAGAGTTGGAGAATGACTGGTGACCATCTCGCAACGCACACAACACTTCGATTTGTTCATCTGTATTCATGTCAGTACAATCGAAGTTAGGTTGGGACACTGACATAATTATGGGTGCTGAGGAACTAAGTACCATATTTCTTAGAGCTTCATTGATATTAAGCACCTCCTGAGAAGAGAAAGCAAAATTAATTTTACCAGACAAAATACACAATACTATTTCACTTAATTGATGATCGATGATTTCTTAAATCCCATGCAGTGTAATTCCACTTTTCTTATTTTTTTTTAAATAATATTGACTTCTCCACTCGTAAAATTCAAATCAATAGTGCACATAAATATACATATAAAATTCCCCAATCAGGCCTATGTATCTAAAAAAAACTGTCGATTGTCCTACACGATTTTTCATACCGCCTCCCCATAGTCGCCAGTAATAACTGTGACTCATCTATCTTCGGAGGCGGAGTGTATCAATTGCTGAGCTGATTTGCAATGAAGCGCGTATGTACATAACTTCTTTGATTGTAACATGCTTTCAGTTATTTTCAATATTTGGGCCATTTCGGAACTTTGTTGAACATACTTTCATTTGTGGAATAGTCGTAGAGGAGATGGTGCAAATATGAAAGCATGTTGGTAATGTGAAAGCATAACCTTCAGGGCTTGACAGGTGCTGCAGAATAGCTGTAATCCCATCAACTCCTTTCTGTGTTTCTTTAGAAAGCCTGTAAGAGCTCTCGTAGTCACCTCGTGGTTAATGTAAGTAAAATGGTTGTTTGAAGTTTTTCTTCATTTTTCAAACATTTGAGGTAAGTTTATAAAGTCCATTTAATCACATAGTCTCCTAAGTTATTTCTAGATGCTCAGGCATTGATTGTTCAGTAAAATATATTCTACAATCTGGTGCAATTAAGTAAATTCCTAGCTTGAAAATGAAGCGTAGTTTTCACTTCGTAGTTCTGTATGGCGATGCTGGTAATGTGGAAGCGCAACACTGGGGGAAATGTGGAAACGTCTTTGCGCCTGTTTCAGATGCCCGGGAAGATTATTAGTCAATCTAAAAAAATGCTTCCGTAACGGAAAGGGAAACTAGTCGTGCTACAGAATGGCACAGACTTTCCCGTATTAATTTTCTGTTTCGTTTGGTCTCGGCTAGCTATTCGGACTTGCCTATACTCTTGAGAATTGCCATCTATCGCCGCCCAAACTAAATTTTTTTGACATTTTATTAATTTTTCGGTTTCCTAATAGTAGAAAAAATATTATTTTAAAAATATTAAAAAAACAACAGGTAAACCTTGTCCTAAATGGTAATTTCCGTGGAAAAAGTTGGAGCCATTTTCAAGAAAACGGCGTTTAAGCGCTATTGTAAATGCGAAATTTGAAGCTCTTTTGAAGAAAATTTTTCAGTTTTCGAAAAACTTCATTTGTAGTTGTTTGAAGCACTTACACTCACAAATTCAATAGTGGTTACAAATTGCTGGAAATGTGCATTTTAACGGTATGAGAGAACTCTAAATAAATTACATTTCTGTAATTTATGAAAAAACAAAAACATACCCCAAAATGAACTTTACGCCATATTAAAAAGTGTACTTAGCACTATCCATTCGAAAAGTTTGAACAAAATATTTGAAGCTACTTTTGAGAAAATGGCGTTTCAGTGTTTCTGAAATTGCGCAATTTTGAGCTAGTTTTCACAGAAAACTATTCAATTTTCGAGAAATTTTTACATTACTTAAAGCACATGTATTCATTAATGTAATAATGTGAACAAATAGTAACGAATGTAAATATTAACGACGTGAGAGACAAGTAAAGAATATTACATTTTCGTAATTTTCGAAAAAACAAAAGAATAGAACAATACGGCTTTTATGTCATCTCATAGTGTACATGTATCACTATCCCTAGAAAACGTTTAAAGAAAAAATTTGGAGCCGTTTTGAGAAATTCTGTTTTTTTTGTAATTTTTAAAAATTTCAAATATTGCGTGCAATATTGCGCAAAAACTAGTAGAATTTTCAAAAATATGTGCATGACCTTAATGAAAGAACTCACTTTGGACAGCAAATTTTATTTAAAAAAAAATCTCTATCTTAAATTTTGTAGTTCCAGAAAGACACCGAAAAAAATTTAAACTTTTGCAATTTCCAAAAATTCAGAGTTATCCGTGAAAATTGGACCTATGCCACCTTTATAAGTGTATTTTACTCCATTCTTACAAGAAATTTAAGGAAAAAATTTGGAGCCGTTTTTGAGAAAACCTTGAAAATGTCCCGAGGGCTTCCAAATTTTTCAGAATCTTTTTCAAAATCTCAAAGCTTCGACTAGAATCAAATCGACAGGGGAATATCCATTTTGGAAGAAATCGTACATATGGTTTAGGCGCTAGCAGTGTTCAGAGACGGACGGACAGACGGACGTTTTCCTTTCAATTGATTTTTCGGTATCAAGGACTCACAAAAGAGGGTTTCTGGCTACACCATGTGTTAGGGGATTTTTTTCTTAATTTAGCAACTGGTTTTAACCTTTTTTTCGTGTTCACGGCCCGGCAATTAATTTTTCTCCGCCGAAAATTGGCCATTTTTACGCGCAGCATTACATAACTTTACGTTTTTATTGATTGTCTATTCTTCATTGCATCAAGAAAGGTTCCA
Source organism: Acheta domesticus (assembly GCA_031308135.1). Lineage (NCBI taxonomy): Eukaryota > Metazoa > Arthropoda > Insecta > Orthoptera > Gryllidae > Acheta > Acheta domesticus. The sequence continues at coordinate 115,443,150 of JAHLJT010009419.1, read as the reverse complement.
TTAATTATAGACTCCAACTTCGTTTTTCTTCATCTTTGTATTAAATATATTTTATTATCACATGATCTGATTGTCTATAATTAATGGAACCTTTCTTGATGCAATTATATAACTTTCCCTATATTACGTATATCACTCCGTGTGTACGTACCTACAAGGGAAAGTAAAAACAACGTAAACCTTGCAAAAGAAAACTTAAACTTAAAGAAAAAATGAGATATTCTCCATTCAATATCCTCAGGAGAATCAGCTATGGAGATGCCTATGGGTAAAATGCCAACAGAAAAGAATGACACCATATGCATTTTGCGCGGAGAGGCGTGTTCGCAAGCTGTTCGAGGGGAACTGTGGGTTAGATGCTTTGTGATAGTTGTGCCATACTTTGTGCGCTGGGTGTGAAAATAGGCAGTACATTTGTGACTTTTGCAAGTGAACATTTTATTTTAAACCTTCAATTCTTAAGGCTTTGCGTTATTTTTGCAATGTGTAGAAGACATATGTTCTGATATTTAATTTTTTGGTAGTGTTTTAACCAGAAAACAAATGTTTCCACATTACCAGCACATTTTGAAAATCTGATCGAAATGTCAATTCATTAATAACAATTATCATTACATTGTAAACGTAATGTTTTGCATAAAGTCAAAAGCTGTTATTGTTGATAACATATTTATGAATTTTTTTTCAGAGTTTAGAAAAAATCCTTCAGTAAACAACCTAATAATAAAATAAATTAAAACATGTTTTCCACTTTTGCATCACTTCCTCTATTAAATACCTCTCGTGCTTTGGAAATTCTCTGATAAACCCCCACCTCGCTTCATGAGTCGGGGATTTATCGACCATTCCCAAAGCACTCGTGATATTACCTATGAAAATCGCGAGAAGAAAATAGTATACTATTAATACAGCAAATGACGTTCTTGTAAGTTATTTGGCAACAGTGTAGGTAGGAAAACAAGTTTATTCTGACAGTGGAGCCATTCTCTGACAGCAAAGTAGTGTAGTTGAGAATTGCATTATTTTTACCTTCAATTGGTTTGTTTTCCAAGTTCCATTTAATGGGTTCATCCATAAAATACGCAACGCTAAAGGGGGAGGGAGAAGGTCTGGGGCAGTGTTACTCTGCGTTACATAGATGTAGGGGCATGCGTTACAAGGGGGGAGAGGGGATATCGAAAATATTCGAAATTTGCGTTACGTAATTTATGAACGGCTGCAATCAGTACTAAAAGAGTTAAACATTCACCATTGTTTCAACTTCCACGCTGAAGAGAACGTAAGCTTGCGATACACTAACAAGGTAAAGTTGCAGGTTTTAAGCTATAAAGAAATAAAAATAATCCTTAAACTAGTGGTGCTATAGAATGGCACAAATTTTCCAGTATTAGTTATGTATTTCCTTCGCTCTCGGCAAGCTATTCGGACTAGCTACATTCTCTTGCCAGCTGCCATTTATAGACGCCCAAACTACATTTTTTGACATTTTCTTAATTTTTCGGTTTCTTAATAGTGGAACGGAAGTATTATATTAAGAATATTAAAGAACAAGAAAACCTCGTTCTAAATGTCAATTTTCTTTGAAAAACCTGGAATAGTTTGCAAGAAAATGGCATTTAAGAGCTACTATAAAAGTGAAAATTGAAGTTCTTTTTCACAGAAAATATTTGCGTTTTCGAAAAACATCATTGGAAGTCAGTTGAAATACATCAACTCACAAATACAATAGTGTTCACAAATTGCTGTAAATGTGCATATTAACGGTATGATAGAGCTTGCAAAATATTACATTTGTGTAATTTTTGATGAAACAAAAAGGTATTCCACAATTAACTTTACGTCATATTATAGAGTGAAATTTGCAGTATCTGTTTGAAAAGTTTAACCCTAGAGCGGGCGCGCCTATTTCAGTTACGGTAACGGGCGCGTGATGAACTTCGTTCACCATTACGAATTTTTGAACTTTGCAAAAGGAAGATGAATAAAATGTAGATAAAATGTTCATGAATTTATTTTTTGACACTTTTCAAACATACAATTACTGAAGTAAATGGAAGAATGAATTATGTTTCTATTGCTAAACGTAAATGATCTAGTGTACCAGCTGTGTCTCTAATAATTAGTATTCCTCTTCGGATTTGCTTGCATCCAAATTTTCACAATTCACACACTTTATACAGTTTTTGGAGTGCTTTTTACATACAAAGTTGCAGTATATATCACACTTCATTGTTGTTACTTGGTTTTCTTTTCTTGTACATTGGATACAGCGACCTCTCTTTGCAGGTGTTGTCCTCAGTTCCACTTCTGTACCTTCTGTCTGATATTTTTTTAAAAATTGACTTATGTCTGAAGGTAAAGTTTTTATTTTAGAACGTTCGACTATCCAAGCCTTCATTAATTGAAATGAGAGGTTTTTCAGGAAAACACGCCTCTTTATCAACGGATTTGCTGGATTTGCGTTGTAAATGACTTGAGCATTTATACCTCCAACATTCAGTAATGTATAAAAATGACACATGGTCCATCTGTTGCATTTACGAGCCACTGAATACTTTGCTTCCATCTGATCTGATGTATCGACACCTCCTTTTGTCATATTGTAGTCTAGAATTACGTGTGACTTCTTACTGTTGCTGTCTACCAAAGCTTCATCATGCATTGAAGACATGAGCAACACTGCTTTATTTTTCTTCGGGACATGTGATATTAGCATAATGTTGAACTGGAAGCCAAACAATGTAGATCCTACAGCTCTGATCTTTTGAGGTAGGAATTCTTTGGGAATTTCTTTCATGTTTTTTCTACATGTGCCTATGGTAGTAATTTTATCTTCCAAAAGGCTCAGAACTAGTTCATATGACGTATACCAATTGTCTACTGTTAGATTTCGATTTTTCCCTTTTACGTGCTGAAGTAACCTTTTTACAATATCGAATGGCTTGTTGGAAACTTCATACGGACCTGACGGTTGTTTACCGCAGTAGAGCTCAAGGGAAGAGGTGAAAAATGTTTTGGCGTCATTCAGTGCATATAATTTCAGCACATATTTTGCTGGTTTTTTTTGGAATGTATTGGATGAAACTACAGCGCCCTCTGAAGGGCACTAACTTCTCATCTATTGTAAGAAATTCACTTGGAGTGTAGCTGCTCTTGCAGTTTGTCACAAATGTTTCCAAAAGAATGCGAACTGCGGCTAATCGATCAACTCTTTGCCTGTCGGATCGTGTGTGTTTATCATCAAATCGCACGCACCTCAGTAAAAATAAAATCTTTTAGATGACATACAGCTTCTTACAGCCATTATTCCCGTCCCATCAGTAGTCCACAATTCGCACACATTAGTGTGCTGACCACCTTTTACGCCAATCAAAAATAAAACACCAATCAAAGCAATAATTTCACTACGACTTGTAAGTTTCCCATCCCGTTCTCGACTGTAATTCACCTCATCCCGTTTTCTTTGAATATAAATATTTGTGTAATGAACGACTTGATCTATGATGTCGTCATTTATGATCTTCAGAAACGCGTCAACCTCACTAGTGACATTTTTCGCTGCACCTTTCGGACCAGGAAATATTTTGACCAGGTTTTTTGATTTAGTTTTAGAAGTAGTTTTGAAAAAACTCGTATTGCACCACATGGTTTCTCCATCTTTTCCAAAAATGAACTCTCTCTCTGTTAAATCATTATCATTATCACAATCAAACTCCCCTTCTTGATCGGTTTCACTATCGTGATCAATATCTGAGTAGTTAATTATTTCATCTTCTCCGTCAGAAAAATCTAGATCGACTGTTGCACCATCCAAATCTTCCTCGTCCGATATTTCTTGCAAAACCCTGGCAATAGCATCACAACTAAGAGATTCCGACCTAAAATTCACAATAGTTACGTTAAAATCTATATTGCAGTTTAAAAGATAAAATCAAACAAATTTATAAAAAGTGAAAAGTTATACAATTTGACTTACATGACCGGGCGCCTGGTGAATTTGCTTCACCAACTTCACAACGTTAGCAACTCTCTCTTCTAAAACTGCAAGCTTATAGCTTGAGCACGATAAAAACAACACCGAGAGCAATTCCAGGAAGTGATTGAAAGATAATGCAACAATCCGACGCCGTTCGTTATCTTTTCTGAGATAAACGTAACAATATGTCGGAGTGGTGAACGGAATTCACCAGCGCGCCCGCTCTAGGGTTAAAGAAAAAATTTGGAGCTATTTTTGAGAAAATGGCGTTTGAGCGTCTCTGAAAATACAAAATTTTGGGCTAATTTTCACAGAAAACGGTTGAGCTTTCGACAAAGTTGACATTATTTAAAGTACATTTACTCATAAAAACAATAATGTGAACAAATCGCCGCTAATATAAATATTAACGACGTCAGAGGCAAGTTAAAAAATTACATTTTAGCAATTTTTGAAAAAAAAAGAGTAGAGCAACAATGTCGTTTATCTCAACTAATAGAGTATATTTATCACTAGCCCTACCAAAAGTTTAAAGAAAAACTTTGGAGCCGTTTTTGAGAAAATCATGTTTTTGTAATTCTTTAAATTGCACGCAATAGGGTTCGAAAACTGCTAAAATTAAAAAAATAGAATGTACATGACCTTAATGAAAGAACTCACCTTGAGAACAAATTTTATTTGAAGGAAAAATTTATATTTTCAATTTTGCAGTTGTAGGAAGACGCAGACAAAAATTCAAACTTTTGCAATTTTCAAAAATTCAGAGTTTTCAACCAACATGAGACCTGCCCCATTCTCTTAAATGACCTTCGGACTGTCCAACAACAAAATTTAGTCAAAATTGTTGCCGCCATTTTTTGAAAATTTTGAAAATGTCCTAGATGCTTCATGTATAGTACCACCACCCCCAAATTAAAATAGCGGTTGTAAACTCAAGAGGCCACGAGATGAGTCAGATCGATAGGGGAATGTCAATTTTGGAGAAAATCAGCTGAACAGTTTAGTTGCTAGCGTTGTTCACAGACAGGCGAACCGACGTTTTGCTTTCAATTGGTTTTTCGGTATCAAGGACCCATTGAACACGGATTCTGGCTGCACAATGTGTTAGGGGATTTTTTTTCTTAATTTATTAATTGAATTTATCCACATTTTTGTTATCAGGACCCGGCAATGATTTTTTTTCGGTCGAAAATCAGCCGTTTTTTCGCGCAGAATTACATAACTTTCTCTTTATTATACGTACGTATAGTATATGGGAAAGTAATAAATATCACCGGTTGATAAGAAAACCATCGAGCCACTATGCACAAGGCGTCCATGTCCTGAGAGGCACGACAGAAGTATGACCCTTTCCTTTGCGACGGGGTCCTCAACGCGCCAGCACTCCGACGGACAGAGCTTTGTTGCTCATCTCGCCAGCCAAGCAGGACTACAATTCTTGTAGCAGCACAGCTCCTAGCCAAGGGTACCGTGAAAGCGTTACTACATTCTTTTTGTACACATTTTCCGCTGTCGTAAATGTTTGTATTAGAACTAGTGATGATACACAATGGCAGAGACCTTCTCGTAATAGTTAGTTGCCTAATTTGTTGGACCTTTTCGGTCTTGCCCCAACCTCTTCCCAGCTGCCATTCGTGCTGACCCAACTACATTTTTTCATATTTTATCATTTTTACTTTCCCGTATACACGGAGTGATATAGGTAGTATAGCGAAAGTTATGTAATGCTGCGCGAAAAGATGGCCAATTTTCGGCGGAAAAAAATTAATTGCCGGGCCGTCAAAACGAAGAAGTGGATAAAACCAGTTGCTAAATTAAGAAAAAAATCCCCTAACACGTGGTGTAGGCAGAAACCCTGTTTTCTAGGTCCTTGATACCGAAAACCCAATTGAAAGGGAAACGTCCGTCTGCCCGTCTGTGAACACTGCTAGCGCCTAAACCATACGTACGATGTCTTCCAAAATGGATATTTCCCGGTCGATCTGGTCCTAGTCGAAGCTTTAAGATTTTGAAAATTTGGGGGTACTTTACATGAAGCCCCCGGGGATTTTCAACATTTTCTCAAAAACGGCTTCAATTTTTTTCTTTAAATTTCTTGTGTGAATAGAGTAGAATACACTAATTAACATGGCATAAGTCCGATTTTCACATATAACTATGAATTTTCGAAAATTGTGAAAGTTTGAATTTTTTCTGCGTCTTTCACCAACTACAAAATTGAAGATAGAAATTTTTCCTTCAAATAAAATGTGTTCTCCAAAGTGAGTTCTTTGTTCAAGGTCATGTACATTCTTTTGAAAATTTTAGTAGATTTCGCGCAATATTGCGTGCAATGGGTGCGATTTTAAAAAATTACAAAAACTAGATTTTCTCAAAAACGTCTCCAAATTTTTTCTTCAAACTTTTGGTAGAGATAGTGATAAATGTACTCTATCAGATGACATAAAAGCCATACTTCTCTATAGTTTTTTTTTCAAAAATTACAAAAATGTAAATTTTTTCACATGTTTCTCACATCGATTATATTTACATTAGCGGCGATTCTTATAGCGGCGATTATTCTCATTAGCGGCTGATACTCTTTACCAATAACTAAAGGAGGACTATTATCATGTACAAGTCCAAACATAAAAGACAAACGCAAAGGCTCATTAGACTGAAACCAATGCCCACTCTGCAAATACGAATCAGTACCAACAATTCTGGGATTCTTAAAAGTAATAACCATCTGGGCAACACAATACTTAGTATACTGAACAGCTAAATTACGCAATAAAGGACCAGGTGAAACAAACAAGTCTTTTAAATACTCTTCCTTAAACAACGGTTGAACACCCGTCTTCCAAACAAATGCAGCACTACTAAACGTATGGTCATTCTGATCACACGTATCACATAAAGGTACATTCTTATATTTGCGAGTATATGTGCTATAAATAATGTCAAGTAAAGTTTCTCGAAAGCACAGCCGTTTTCTGTGAAAAGTAGCTCACAATTTCGCATTTTCAGAAACGCTCAAACGCCATTTTCTCATATATGTCTGCAAGTTTTTTCTTCAAACATTTGTAACGGATAGTGCTAATTACACTCTTTGGTATATCGTAAAGTTTATTTTTAGTTATTTTTTTGTTTTTTCAAAAATTAGATAAATGTAATTTTTTTGAAAGATCTCTCACATCTTTAATATGCACATTACCAGCTATTTGTAAAGATTATTATAATTATGAGTGTAAGTGCTTGAAATAACTTCAAATAAAGTATTTTGAAACTCAAACATTTTCTGTGAAAATGAGCTTCAAATTACGCACTTTTAGTGGCGCTATAACGCCATTTTCTCTTAAACGGCACATAATTTTTCAAAAGAAAATTGCGATTTTGACTAGGTTTTTGTGTTTTTTAATATTCTAAAATTAATGTCTCCGTTCTACCAATAGGAAACCGAAAAATTAAGAAAATAACAAAAAATGTACTTTTGGCGGTGATAGATGATAGCTGACAAGAGAGAGTATGTGGCAATTGCGAATAGCTAGCGAAGACCCAAGGAAATAGAAAACCAAGACGGGAAAGTCTGTGCCATTCTGCAGCATCACTAATTTCGGTTCTCTATTGATCCTTGTCCTTTGCGAAAATTTTCATTTAAAAATTTGGAGCTATTTTTTAGAAAAATGTCGTTTAAATGTTTCTGACCACGCACGTTCTAAAGCTCATTTTCATGAAAAACTTTTGAGTTTCCGAGAAACTTCGTAAAAAATTATCATAAAGTAACTGTAGTAAAAGAACGTCAATAATGTATACAAATTGCTGGTAATGTAAATATTAATCACGTGAGAGATATTTCAAAAATACCTTCATTTAATTATGATTTTTATTACAAACATCCATGTTCTTAGTCGATGTTTTCATCGACATCGAAAATCTTTTGATGTTGTATCGATGTTTTGCTAAAACTTACCATCACTAGGTTCGCTTACCGCGAATTTCCTGACGTTCACGGCGTTGTGGCAATCCATGCCAAGGAACCGGTAGAGGCGGCTGAAGGAGCGCGCGGCCAACACGTACCCGTGGCGCGCCTCCAGCCAGGGCGGGGCGGCGCGCTGTCGCGAGATGCGCGGCGCGCGCCACAGCAGCAGCGGCGCGCGGGAGAGCGCGTGCAGGAGGCGCAGCCAGCGCTCGGCGTCGCCCAGGTCCACCACGGCCACCGCGCCGCCCCGCGCCCGCGCGCCGCGCCCCACCGCCCACGCCGCCCCTTCCGGCGGCGGCACGCGACGCGACCCCGCCGCCGCCGCCGCGGCCAGCAGCAGCGGCGGCGGCGGGCCCCTTCGGCCGCCGCCCGCCCGCGCGCCGCTCTGCGCTAAGGAAACAGAGCAGCTGAACAGCACTTCCCTCGGATATCTTGAGGGTCTAGTGCAGTGATGTCAAGGTCTTCTACTTGTGTTAGTGGCACGCGTCGTGGCTCTGTAGTATGCCACGACCTACTCTGCGCAACTGGCGTCGGGAAAGGAAATCAGTAACCCCGCCGTTTTACAATAGGGATGGCGTTGTCTGGTGGCGGGGTGACGAACTGCGTGAAGGTGCGATATCGTCGTGGCACTCACCTTGACACCACTGGCGTAGTACAACACACTACAACAAAACTCAGTCACTAACATGACCAAGCTCAAAAGCCGTTTTGGCAAATGACCACACGGTCCGACACGAACCCACACCAACAACTTACACTTGGCAGTAAAACACGAAATGTGTGAAAACTGCAGACCACACTAGCACACTAACCTTCGGCGAAGCCGAAAAAAAACAGCTGAAGAGTGGGTGTAAGAACATTTATCCTGTAAAGGGTTTAAATGGGGTTTAAAGGGTTTAAATACATTAAGATAAGAGTAAATGGATGCGAAAAAACATATGAAGATAAAATTCAAGACGCAAATGGGATTGACAAACCTAAGAAAGGGTACGGGAAAAATAATTATAGTAACACAGCAAGATGTTGTTTTTTCAATAAAAAAACAAAAATAACAGGAGTTTACACTAAAGTCATAAAAATATTTAAAATAAAATTACAAACCATACGAACAATTTAAGACAAGTGAAAAAGCAAAAGAAGGAAGTAACAAAATACTTTAAAAATGTAGAGAAAGTTTTACCAGAAAAATATCAAGAGAGACATCTAACAACGAAGTGCTTCGCAGGGTGTTAATTGCATCTAACCGACAGATTTCAGAAATGAAATACAGAAAAAATATAAGAAGAACATTTCACCTAGAAGTTACACCAGTGTTAATGCCCTAAAGCAGACCTGCACAGCATTTTGCACTTTCACTGACGTCATGAGCTGCGCGCGGGCAACTCGTGGGCAAATGCGAAAATCGATGAATGGTGGGGATGAGACTCACCCTAGGAGTGGGGACCACCAATAAGAATGCGCAAGTCGAAAGATAGCGCGTAAATTTTAAAGAGCAATCGGCAAGAACATGACGGTCATATACAGTTCAAGTAATATTGCCTTTGGTATTATATTGCAAATGTTTGATGTCGGTATACGACGGGCGAAATCTAAAACTACATATTAGATTTGGACACCAATTATTATAATAGCTTGTATGGCTTATAATAAAATATTCGCTTTGCTACGATGTAATCACAAAGTAAGTGTTGTGCTAAACACAAAATTATGATGCAGATTTTTTTTGTTTGATGATGACACCAATAAACTATTTTTTCATTAATTATGTTTAATTGAATAAACTGTTCTATTAAAGCAAAAATATATTGTTCTTGAAAAAAATCATTATTATTTTCTTCTCTAATTTCTGACAAGAGTGTACAGTCGTTACGACATCGTATACAAATAGAAAGCCCTTTGCATTCTATTTAATAATACCCATGATAATCTTATGATAGTCCGTAACATATCACAGAGGTTTGCTCGTTGATCTCATTTATTCAGTTTCATAATGGGGAAATGGTCACAAATGTGCTGATAAACATTACCCTTCATGCAATTGCAACATATTCTATTTTTATGTCAACCTGGATGTGAGGGATTTCTCTCATGATTTTCTTCATTTTGCTATGATTTGGAGGTTATAACATTCCTGGTGAACAATCAATTATTAAATTGCAATTTTTGTTAGTAAGAATTAAGTTATATTTTTTCTTTTACATAAGCATATATTTTAAAACTATTGATTAAGAGTCACAATGAGCATGTTATTTTCTTTAAAAAATTAGAAAAGGAAAATACATATAATGATTGATACAAAGGTGGATATACAGTAGTGCACAAAACGTAAACAGTGAATTATGGCCCTTGTAACTTGAAATACTAGACGTAATCCATTTAAACAAGTAGGCATATAATTTTGCAGCATGGATCATTATTAGACGCCCAGGCATTCAATCTACGCACCGCGTCGTGCTACGTCAGATTTCTCCCCGCCCCGCAAAGCTTCCTTCTCCCCACCACTTGCACTTTCGGCACTGCCGCGAGCAGACGATCGGCTCGCAAGTGCAGAATGCCCGCGGGAGCATGTGTTGTGCAGGCCTGCCCTAAAGTATAAATTCACTTCTGTAAGAAGTCACACGATGAAAGTTCTGATTCTGAGATTATATAATCAAATATTTGAAGGTTAAACAATTAAATAAGTCTTTATTTAATTATAAAAGGCGTATTTTATTTCCGAAAATCCCAAAAAACGCTTAAAAATCCTTTTTGCCAACCTGACCCTACTGTGTGCCGGTTGAATTGCGTGAAAAGTGCTGGAACTGCGAACTCAATAAGTCGCTTAAACAATGCCCCTGTTATTAATCATATCGTGGCCGAACTGAACGAGGGGGTCGCAGTTAAGGAGCGGAGTCGTGTGGCCGAGGTAAATTCTGAAGAAATTTGAGGTTTGCAATCCAGTGGCATCTATGCAGTAAGCACATCATCTGCGTCACCTGCCATTGGTCGTATCATGGGGCAAGTAACTACCTATCATGGGGCAGGTAACATGCCGCCTAAGTACTAGCAAGCCACTGTCAGTTCCTAAAATACTGAACGTATGAAAAAGACGACAGTTGGCATCATTGCAAATCTCGGTCAAGAAGATAAATAGTGATAGGTTTTAACGAAATGTGAAAATGCGTGTACATGTATTGTTAAAGTGAATTGGAATTTATTCAATAAATAAGCACTTGACCATCATGTAATGCATGTTCAAAGAAATGTGTATAGTTTACGTCTAAGCTTTCTCACATCTCCGACCTAGAGATGCCTAATTCCCGAGATCTCTAGAGTCCAAGCAACCATTTCAAAGCTATCAGGACACTCCGCCCCTACCATCTGTGCGCTGTTATAAATTCAATCGCATTATGGATTGTCATCTCATTGTGAGCAGCCGACATGTGGTAGATGTGAGATCAAGGTGAGGTAACTAGTTCCTAAACCGTATTCACGATTTCACCATATTAGATATTACCTTAATATGGCCGTTTGTAGCCCCTAAGTTTTATACAGAAGCTCCTAACTTTTAAAATACTTGAAAATTGTAGCTCGTGGGACATTTTTGTTATTTTCTCAAAAATGGCTCTAAATTTTGTCTTTGAATTCTTTTCGAAAAGAACAAAATAAATAAAATTGTGTGCGTAAAATATTACGTATCGTTTACAAAATAACATTGCATGGGAACTTTTGCTCTTATACCACCACTGGTTTTATTTTATTTTATTTTGAATCTATACCTATTTTTGTAATCGTTTTAGAACTTGTGATTATATTTCTGTTAAAAATATTAATACAATGAATGTTTTTTTATTATTTATAATTAATACAGAAGATTTGGTTTGAAAAATTAGCACTTGAAGGTTCTTAGTTTTATGGTTTGAAATATTAGCACTTATTTTGCTATATAATGCACATTTATTTTGATATTATACTATTATATATGAATGCATAATTTTACCCAGTACATATTACTTGCTATTTGGCTATTTCATAATGCAGCACGCACTTTTGAAGTCGTATATTTCAAAATCACGGAAATATTTACCAACTCTTATCAGGGCAGGAGATAAAATACGTTTGACGTGATGAAGTGTAAACGAGTGCTGTTTCAATTCACTACACTAGATTTCACTATCTTATTTAAAAACTACAACAATTATACTCACAGAACTAGTCAGTGAAGTGTTGGGACAGATTTGATCCAGATTATCGCTGCTACACAAATTTATTTCCGCTTTTAAAAAGTTGTAAGTCCTAAGAGAACTATAGTTGAAAGACCAGCGATCATTCTGATTAGGCCAACTTTCCTTTGAAAAAGAAATCGAAAACAATCCATTCATTTAATTACAACTTTCATTACAATAAAAACATTTTTACAATTTACACTCGCATGAAATGCAGTATCTCCAGAAAAACTGATTAAAGATATTCTTCAGAGGTTTTATTTTTCTCAAAAACTGATATATAAACACATCATATGTCATTTTTGAGGAATTTGAAGACCTCGATATGCCCATAAAAAGTAAAATTCAAGAAATGTGTTGAAGAGGTTGGATAACGGTGCTAGTAATGTCATCACGTGGTTGAAATTAGCAACTCTAAGTCGGTAAACCAAGATGTCTCACTGCGTGGTTGACGAAACCTACGCATGATGAATCGCTTTTACTCACTCGCCGTATTACGTACTTACGTAGTAAAGATAAAGTATTGTAATGTTGAAGCGGAAAATGGCGATTTTCCGTCAGAAACCTCCTTTTGTTGAGGCCTGGAATCGAAAAAGTGGATAAACTTTATTTTAATATGTAATGAATTACTTCCTCTACTCTGAATCCATGTTTTCTGGGTTCTTGATACCGAAAAATTGGTTTAGGCAAATTATCCGTCAATCAGCGGTTAACGCATAATGTCTAAAATACGATTTTGACATTATTGGTATTCCTGAACACGCAATGTGAAAAGTCTATAAGCAAAGCTTAGGAAACCGACAGACATAGAAGCTGCTATGTAATACACAAAAGAAGCAACTCATACGAATGTACACAACTAGACGCCATGACGACGGGTGGGGTCATTATTTGAAGAATAGAGTTGTCTACGAGAAAAAATGATAATTTCTGTCGCCCTGGCAATTCTTCAAAATACGGAACATCCGCGCGCAGTTGTGGTGGCAAGGCAAAGTATTGGGTAGATCCAGGCAGGTTAAGTAGTTCATTTAAAATGTGGTGGCGCACTTTAGTTCTGTTTTCTAAAGTCCAGATAAGCATTTAATGAAAGTAATGGTGTGAATGATATTGTAAAGTGATTATGTACAACAATATTTCAGTTTCGTAGTGATTATGTACAACAATATTTCAGTTTGTGAAAGAAAATGAAATTGTTAGGGTTAGATATGGTTTCCAACCTGTGTGTCGTTTTCGGACAATTTAAGAATACGAATTGGAACGAATGCCATGTAAATGAAATCAGTGCCAGTTACAACAATGCACGCTGTCTCAAACAGAAACTAGTGATATTACAATAGCAATACATTCTCACGTTTGCAATTTTCGAAAATTCAGAATTTAACGAAAAAGTGACATGCGCAATTTTCAAACGTTCCTTGCACTAACCGAGGCAGAAATGTAATTCTAAAGTAGCAATTTGTAGTCATTTTTGAGGCAATTTTGAAAATGTTAAGGCTTCATGTAAAAAAATAAACCAAAATCGAATTTCAGTTTCAAGCTGACAGGGTTTAGTGTTCACCCAGATCCATCGAGGAATAGTTTTGGAAAAAAATCGTGCGAATGATTTAAGCGCATGCGTTGATCACGAATGGACGGAGAGCCGTTTTGGCACAAACCAATTTTTCAGACTAACTGAATTTGTTTATCACCGAAGCAAGAACAAAATGATCCCAAGTCAACATTCTGGATTGAATTTAATAGATTGAGTGCAGTCATATTGTTAAATCACGAGAAATATACAGAAACGATTTCAATGTTCTACATTGGCACAAAATATAATGTGTGTATTCAACTCACCTTCAAAGTATTAGTATATTTTTTTAGAGAAAACTCGTTGTTGGAAACCTTTTTTTTAAAGATATCTGAAATGGAAGTAAAACATTTTAATACTGAAAATTATGAAATATGAATCGAAAGCCCAATAATACCAGAAAATAATGAGTAGTAAATAAAGTAATACATTTTGATCACATATAAAGTAACCAGTGCAGAAAATTAAATAAAACAATCTGTCAACAATTATACATTTAAGATACATTTACAGTTCAATATCTTTTTTTTTCAATTTCATTCACAAACATCTATTTTCTTTATTATATCTGATTACTGAAAATGCAGCTAAAGCGAAGAAATATAGAACTTCGTGTCTCATGTAAAACGACTTCTATATTGCATGCATTTTTCATTCGTGATTTGAGTCTCACATTTGTTGTGTAATAGGCAAAGGAGCATTTCAAGAGGCTTTTAAGAATGTAAGTGGTTATCGACTTGCTAGAACTGCTAAGGGCACTTTACAGCAAACAAGCAACTTCTAGACGATCAATGGTTTCTTTTATTTCAACACAAGTTTGTGATATATTTATATATCATGTGATATTCGTGACATATTCATCGCATGTTTAAATGCTAAAAATTAAATATATTGGTAAAATATTGACAAATTAATTCACTTTTAATTCAAATCAATTTCTAAGCCAAGAAAAGGGATAATATTTTGTAAAAGCCCCAGAAATATATAAAATTATATTGAAATAAAGGATTGAACTGCTCAACATAGATCGAACTCTTTGAAATGTATTCGCATACTCACAACACATATTATGTACATGTTACACTCAATCACTAATTTCGGACGAAAACCAAAACTTTTATCACAACACGACGAAGACTGAACAAAATACTCACGTCGCGTTCTGGGTATTCCTATTCGGTTATTTTTCGACATGAAATACCCTCAACGTCCTGTGGATAAACACATTTGCTCAATCACCAATCTGACATAGACCTGCTAGCGGAATGTCGTCGTAATTTTAACCTCAAGCTTTTAAGAAAGTGACTGTCGCCACGCGTGCCCAATCTGAAAGCGAGGACTATGCGATTAATATAAAACATCCTTGAGTCTGTCCAACGTATAATTTCAAGCTAAAGCATTTTTTAATTATTTAAATCGCCCTATTATTTAAAGCTTTTCATTTCGTATTTGTGCTAAGACCGAAATTAATGTTCAGATCGTCAAATGAGAAAATATATTTATTCACACCTTATTATGAATATATTATTTTAGTCAGTGATTGATCAGGAATACGACGTGCAGTGGATATTTTCGTCCGTCCAGTCCACGATACGTTGTAAGTAAATATTTCGGATATTGGCCGAATGCGGTGTTTGAGGGTGAAGTGTGCACTTACTTTTCACTTCGCAATACACGCAGCATGAATCAGACAATACAGGTTGTCTCAGAATTAATCTTACAAACTTTTAGGGCATAGGTGGGGGTAAATATAACCACTTTAAATAGGCCAATGAACAGGTGGTTGGAAATATCAAATAAGAAAGTTACCTAAGGAACATTTATCCTCATTAATAGGAAACTCAACTTTCTTTGGTGTTTGGCAAGAAGCAGTGGCCGCTTGTAGGATAGTGCCAGTGTGTCAAGGCACCCCAAATAAAAAAAGAAGGAAATGGAAATTTTCACCACAAATATATGTATAACATTTCGTGTCCTCAAAATATTTTTCTTGATAGTAATTCATTTAAACGAGCGTTTAGTCCTTCGATGCTTCATAAATCTTCTTTCGAATATTTTACAGTTGTAGCGGCCGTCTCTCGCATCCCAATTTTCGTACTCCTCTATCATTCCATTCATTATCTCCTAGACCTCTTGTTTGCATGTCTTTAAAAACCTGAATTTGCCATTTCTCTCTGGATCTACCTCTTTTTCTTCTGTCTAAAGGAAACCACTTATAAACCTTTCTGGGCTATCTCCCACAATCAAGCCTTTTCACGTGACCGAACCATTTCAGCCTCCGTTTTTCCAATTCATATAACATTAATTTTTGAACCTGCATTCGCTTATAAATTGCTTGCTTTATAAATACGCTCTTCAAAATTAATGCTTTATAAATAGTCTCTTCAAACACCCAGCGCGGAGTGCGGGATTCAGGGGCAACTGCCCCCCCAATCTTCGGACAAATTTTTAAAAAAAATTATATTTAATTTTATTTCACGGATCTTCAAAATTATATATAAAAGATTTACTTGGTTCTGTATTTTGAGAAGAAATATAATAATGTTAATAATTATTATATTTATTAACGTATAAAATAATAATAATTAAGCAAACAATTATTTTAATAACCTAAGCTAATAACATACATTAATAAATTGGTGAACTTTAGTTCAGTATTATAAAACGCGCGGGATAATGTTCAGCGTTATTTTGAATATTACATATTAATACATCCTCTTTCAATTATATTTTACTTTGAAACATTATTTACTTGGAAATCAAACAGTTTCATGCCTAAAATCATGAGTCATAACTAGACCTTGGATTTTAGGTCAAGTGTCTATTCAGTTCCTTTAGGATGTGAAAAATAATTGGAGATGTTTTCGAATCATGAGAGAATAGATCTAATGAAAGCGTCTAATATTGCCCAAAATACTCTAAAAGGGCGGTTGATGCCTATTTTAATGTTTTTGCCTAAAACTGCTTAAAACAAGTGATTTTCGAGAAGGATCGTATTTTAAATATTAAATTTTGAAATTCGTTTTACAGAAACGTAAAAACTTTTCAGAAATGCAAATATTGCGTGATCGAATACGCAATCGACCACCCAAAATACCGAACAAAAGTATCCCTGCAAATCAACATAATTAAGATGTTTCACGCTCGTCTCCGATCAGCACGCACTTCTTGGGCAATTGCACCCATTTTTGGTGCAGCTGTGCTGTTGAAAGGTTTAGGCTTATTGCCGCAGCGAGTCGTGTGCGAAGTCCAGGGGAAGAAAGACAGGTCAGGCAAAAGCCTTGTCGGACAGGCGTAGATTAAAAAAAGGCCAATAGTTAAATGGGTCGTGTGGTCAAGTTTTTTTTGGTAAAAATACTTTTTCCTGCATAATAAAAAATTACCTAATTTAATCCTTTTGAGATCAGTCCTAGATGTCAGAAATATAACTTTTTCATGTCTATTTTTTGCCTGGCTTAGTCATTCTTTAATTTATTTTAAGGAAAAACGTCTATTTTAATGGCTATTGGTGCCTAATTTCGTAATTTTGTGGCCTACTTTAGGTGCCTAAACCAAATCTTTTTGGTGACCAAATTTTCGTGGTCTAGTCGTAGCACTGAAATTTTACCTCTCATAAAGAAAGAGTATTTCCCGTTTCTTATAGATATAGATGGACGCAAAGGTGGTGATATGAGCGATTTATATAATATGAGCCCCCTTGGTATCTTTTCATACATAGCAAATATTCTAGCAGGAACGATTTTAACAACTAGTTTAATAATTATTTTTGCCCTGATAGCTCTGTGGTAAATGAGAGCTGATGTGAAACAGGTATTCGTGTTTTCTCGGTTCTAAAAGCTTTGGAAGGCAAGTTTTAACTTTTAATTTCAGTTTGAGTTTGCTTAGACTGATTCTTAACGAATGAAATACAACACACCCTTGACTGCCACGTGTGTTAATCTCAAAATTACGCTGCCAGGCCACGTCCGTTTTTTCGCTACTCTAAATTTCATAAGTTGTGCATCATAATTATACATGTGGTCGCTCCTTGTGGGACAAATCTGAATCAATTAGATACTTATGGCAGTCTTAAACATTGTTTTTATGAATGCAATCTTTAATTTCGAACTATCAAAGACCGGTTTTAGCTTGCAGAATTTTAATACGGCGATAGTTGTAAAATGAGCCCCGAACTTTGGTGCGTATATGTGCCCCAAACTTTAACTGGCATTACAACTTGTGTTCGTACTATTTTTGTTCTAGATGCCACCAAGGATCTAGGGCCAAAACAAAAAGGAACTAGTGGAGCTACGTAATGGCACAGACTTTCTAGTTAGTTTACTAATTTCTTTGGTCGGGGCTAACTTTTCGGTCGTGCCCCATCCTTTTGCCAGCTATGATCAATCACCGCCCAAATATTTTTCACTCTTCTTCAAGGGCGCAAAAATAAAGCTCGACCAATTCGATGGTCGAGTGTTTCGCAACGACTAAGGATCGGTGCCTCAGCGATAAGCGCGGAGGCCATGTAGTGGCTCGACAGCGCGCAGCAATGAGCGTGAATCGCACCGCTAATAGTTTCTAATTGCATCCGAGCACCATTTAGAGGTGGGTAAAAATGTGTAAATTATTTCTTGAAAGAAAGTAATGCATGTTGTGTCATGATAAATATTTTGCTGTAACATTTTATATATTTTTATTCGTTATTAGATGGTGCATAGGGTGATTACTTTTGAGGTAGGTTGGTTATCTTGTATTATATAAGATGATTGTGACTAGATGTCAAAGTTCGCTGTTGAGAGTCGAGGATAGGATTCATGTCGGAAATATATATTTTTAAAGCAAGCAACGCACTAAAATTAGCATCGAGAATTGGCTGCAGGAAATTCTAGGGAAAATGCTGAAGGAAACGAGACAATGTATTGTACAAGAAGGAAAATAATATTAGCACTCATACCAATAACTTTGTATTCTTTTTAGTTCGTTCTTCACTGTTATTGTTTGACACAAAGTCTTCGTAATTCTTCTCTGCCTGTTAAGTAAACATTGGCGACCGTCTTTATGAAAGCCTGCAAGGTTTGTCCTGCGCTGGAAGTGGCATAAAAGATGTGTAAAGAGAGTGAGATGCCCTGCCAACGCACTTAAAGCTGGATTCTCTTTTATCACCGTTTTAAACAGCAGAGGGCGGTTCCCGCGTGGGGTAAGGGTGGCTGCAAAGGCCACCACCTGACACAACCCCGCGCCTCGTGTCATGGTGCAGCACTTCTTGTATTTTAGGAGCCTTCATCTCAATTTCTTATGTTGCACCTACCAGAATTTAATACACTAAGAGTTCGTAGTAGCTGCTGTGCCAACGCCATCTGTAACTCCGAGTCCTGAGGCCTGTGTCACACGAACGTTGCGTTGACGCTCGTCACCTTACGCTGATGATGTCAGCTCGTCACTTAACGCTCGTCGTATCTTGGCTAAAAGGCACATGAGCGCTCTTGGCGACGTGTCTTGCGCCCACACCTCAAGTAAGATGCTCAAGCTACAACGTAAGTCAGGATAACGCGCATTATCTAGCTTTAAACGCTCGACGTCCGCGAGGCTAGGCGCATTATCAACAACGCACGTCGCAAAAACGCTCGTGTGCTGTGTCGAATAAAATACAGTGTTAATCTATGACGCGGGATAAGTATCTCGTGTGCGCAGGCAACTGATGTCATCAGCGTTAGGTGAAGCGCATCAGCGCAACGCTCACAGGCGAAACACCTGATATTTCTGAGTGAAGTTATAACATCTCGCAACAGAAACGCTTTGCATTTCTTAGGATTTTCACTTTCTTCTTCAATTTTTCTTAGGAAATTTCATTTCATTTTCTTCCGCTCATTTTATAATTTTATCGAGATCCTTTAGCAAAATCTACTGATCTCGAGCATCTTGTATACGTCGGTATAGTACACAGTCTTCGGCGAAGAGCCTGATCCTTAAATTAATAGAATCGGAAATAACATTAACGAATGCTAGAAATAGAAGACAGAAATTTCATCAGAACGATAATTGTCTATCTTAACTCTTTGAGAGCAACCGCCAAGGAATGATTCGATCCTAGTGTTTACTTTTGTATCAATTCCAGTATTTCAAAGTTTATTAAGTAATTGCCCGCAAGGTACTAAGTCGAATGCTTTTGTGAAATCTAAGACTACCGTATTGATTGTTCCTCCTGCGCATAAAGAGTCGGAAATGTCTTGACAAACTTAGAAATTGGCTTTCACGTGAGTAGCCCGGTCTGAAGCCATGTTGCCCTGCATACAACCATTCATTGTTTTGGCAAACCGCTCTCATGTATTCTGCAAAGATGTTTTTAAAATTTAATTAATTTAATTTAATGTTAAAGTAACTAAGCCTTCTTTTTTTAATAAGAATCCAATTGAAGTAGTGCTTGAAAATAATATCGAACACATTTTTTTAAACGGTCTCGAATTTTTCTGTAATGAAATTCGTTTTTAATGTTCTTTTACGCAGTAACTTCGCCTATAATGTTCTTATGTGCATTGTACTTTTATGCTGTAACCAAGGTCAATTAATGATGTTCCAAATATGGTTAAGATTGGTGCAGGTGTCGAGGAGATTCACGCAGTTATGGTGCAGAAAACAGGTCTTTGGGCATGTGGATGAAAATCTGTGTCACCCATAACCGTATTATTAGAAGCTTTGAGCTCAAACTAATACTCAGGAAAATATATAGCCGTTCCGGGTATTATCACGATATTTTAATTTTTAAGGGGACGTTACATAAAACCTTCTATGACCTTTTCAAAAATTTCTGGAAATAGATGCCTTTTTTCTTCACTTTTTTGCTGGAATAGAAGAAAGTTCATTTATAAAAAGTATAGCTCCGATTTTCATTAAATTCTATGGAATTGTAAAAATTGCTCAGTTCAGTTTTTTTCGTACTTGTCTCACTCTAACGTTAAAGAAAAAAATGTTCTCAATGAAATTTATCTCTAGATTTTAGATCTTTAAATATTATTAGATACAATTTTTATGTGGTATATTTGAAATTTGAGTAATTGTAATGGACATTGTTACATTTTTCCAAAAACATCTTAAATATATAACGTACATGCATCTTACCGTGATGTTGATGCTTAAGTGGATGGAACATGAGCTAGATATAAAAATACTATTGATACTATCCTAAATAATCTCTCTTTACATTGGAGCACGCGGGAAAGCAATACATTTAGATTATTTCCCGGTAGACTGAAGGATTGTCACTATCAGAAAGTTTAATATCTGTTACTGTTATGTTCAGGAAATAAACATGGACAACACTTTCCACAAAATCAACAATACTTTATTCAACACACAAATACAACACTGAATATCCACACTTAGTCAGTTCGCGAGTAACAAAGTAGCCGACGTACTAAATCTCTTGACACGATGCAGCTCCTGCAGTGCAACATGCTCTCGATCTGGCACCATCCGTTGGCAGAAGATCTGTGCTCTTCACTCGAGAACTCGCCTCTCTCACCTCAGCTGTGTGCACTCTATTCCCATACGTGCCGGAAGTTCGTACTGCCCCAACCGGTGCTAGCGCTCTCAGTTTGCATCGTGGCGACGTTATATGCTCATGACTCGCCTCTACTCCCAGTGCCTGCCTTCACCAAGGTGGTGACCTCCGTGATCGCGCACTGTGCTGCTGTGGGCGTGGTGATTTAAACCGTTTCAATTCAGGTACAATATCCAAACCATGCATTTTGTAAGACTAAGAGGAGGAAAAAGTTTTGATATGCCTCGAATTTCCGCTACAGTTTCGTAGATTGATTGCTACTATGCACTCATTGAAATTAAAAATAATGAAATACTTCTCAAGTAAAGTGTTACCAATACCATAAGTTATTGAAATGAATATAGTATCATTAATTCAATCTTGAGGCGTCTTCAGTAATATCAAGTTTGATAAACGACCAACAACTAACAGAACAAGCAGGCTTCAGGACGGGATACAGCACAACGGATCATCTTCAAACACTGAACCAAATAATAGAAAAAGTTCAGGAACACAATTTGAAGTTGTACATAGCGTTCGTAGACTTTAAAAAGCATTCGACAATGTAAAACATGTGCCCACATTTAAAGAATTAGAAACCTAGGGAGTCCAGTCAAATACAGAAGACTTGAAGAAATTATATCGAAATAGTGCAGCAAAAACAAAGACGGACATAGAAGAGACAGGTTCCAACTGCGGCGGGGTAGTCAGACAAGATGACCCAATATCTCCAAAGATATTTACAAGCATCCTGGAAGATATGTTCAGGAAATTGAAATGGATCAAACAGGGGATAAACATAAACAGAAGAAATCTGACGAACCTACGTTTTACAGACAACATTGCTTTATTCGCCACCTCAAGCCATATGCTACAGATGATTTATGATGATCTCAACAGGGAAGATAGATAAGCAGGACTAAAAATGACCCTTCCAAAAACAAAAAATGACAAATCATCGTAAAGTCAGTTCAGTTGACAACGGAAAAATTGAATACGTAAGAGAATACATCTACCTACATAGGTCAGTTAGTCTCTTTTGAAAACATATCCAACAAAGAAATAAGTAGAAGAATTACTTTAGGCTGGAAAAAGTTTTGAAGCCTCTCATTCATCTTAATGGATAGAAAAGTTAAAATTAACTCAAAGAAACCGGTTATGGACTCGTGCATACTACCAACCCTCCTATATGGCTCACAGACATGGTTTATAACATCAACTGAGAGACTACTCTCTCAAGATGTCAGAGGAAAATTTTTCACATCAATCTGCTCGACAAAGTAAATAGTGAAGAAATTTCGTAAGAAAACTGGCATCATAGATGCAGGAAACAGGCGGACAATTTAAAATAGCGATGGTCAGGACACGTAACAAGGCAAAAACAATTCAGATGGGCACACAAAGTTACTATGTGGGACCCAAAGGAAGGCTGGAGAAACCCAGGACAACAGAAGAAGAGATGGGCGGACTTCTTCCGTGAAAAGCGGGCGGGACCTGAACCAGAACGACAAAAGGTAGGACGACGATGGAGACGCCTACGGACCATCGGAAGACAGACGGCGCCACCAATCTAGCTGCGCGTCCAAAGACGTGTGACTTTATCACCCCTACTAAGGCTGGAGGACTTTCCTCCACAAGGGGATCTTTGTAGGCAAAATAAATAAATAAATACAGCCCACATCAAATTTGGCAGTGAGAATTATGTAATCTTTGAAAATATAATAAGAGCGTTCTCTCCTTCATTGGGATATTGAGGTCGTTCTGCGTTTCTGAGAGTCGTATTCTTAGTTCTTTTTTAATTCAGAAGAAGCGTCTTGCTTCAGGCAACGGGGAATTCACTCCTCCTCCGTTCGTGTAGACGTAGCCATACACAGCTCTCCACTCGCATTCCTCAGAGCTACGCGTGAGAATCCGCCATCAGGTTCGCCATTCGAGCGTCGCAGAGGAAGCAGGTGAGGGAAGGCGGTGGGCGGAGGCCAATTCGGGGGCGATTGAGGCCGTCAGCGGGGCCACGAGCGAGCGTTTAAGTACCCGGGTGAGGAATGTTGACGCAGGTTAACGAGGGGCTGGCAGCGGGGGCGCCGACCCCTCTGCAGTGTTCTTTCGTCGGCGTACACTATAAGCGTCCGCCCCGCCCTGCGCCGTCTGTCCCACCTCACTCCGTTTGTCCGGTTCCGACCGGTCCTTCCCGCTCCACCACGTTCCCCCACGCCCCTCGCCGCCCTCTCCGCCCCGTTTCGACATATTCCACTATGCTCCGCTCCGTCTGCCCCACCTCATCTGCTCTTGCCCGCCTCGCTCTGCCCGTCTTCCTCCCACATAATCCCGCCCCGCTCCTCCTCGCTCCTTCCCTCCTCTCTCATCCCGTCTCTCCATGTCTCGCCGTGCTCCTCTTCCTCTCGCTCCACCCCTCCCCTCTTCCTCCCGCCCCTCTGCACCTCCTCCTCAGCTCCCCGCCTCGTCTCGTCTCACCTCGCCCCGACCCTGTTCCTCCCGCTGCGCTCCACTCCTCTTCCTGTGGCTCCGCTCCGCCATGCTCCACCACGACCCACGCCGCTCTCTCCGCCCCGTCCTGCCCCGTGTAGTCATTCTCCACCTTGTCCGGCTCCGTCTCTACTCGCGCCACCCTGTCTCATCCCGCCTCCCAATGCTGCTCCCCGCGTCTTCCTCCGGCTCCGTTTCAACCTGCTCCGCTTCCTCCCTCCCCTCTTCCTCCTGCTCCTCCTTGCCCCGCCTCGCCCCGTCTCTCGCCTACGTCGCACCCCTCCGCTTCACATCACCTCATTCTAAGCTCCCGCTCCTCCCCGCCTATTCCCGCTCGGAATCCACTCGGCCCCGCCCAGCGTTTGCTGTGGAAAAGCGCTCTATCGTTACATCGTATCTCCCGCTTCATCTTTTCCCCTGCGCACACTTCGCCTATTAGTCTTTCCCCGAAGAGGGGTCGAGTTATCTCGCACCGTCAGAAGCGCTTAATACTTTATGGAAAAACTGTAAACGTGCTTCTGTCGACTCTTCGCTGCTTGGGGGCAGAACGTTCCAGGCGAATGTTACTTTGAAATATGTTGGTCATTTTCTTTTATATAGAAAGAAAACGCAAGTTGTCTGGGACCCTTGGTGTTTTGTCTTTTAGTGCACTCGTTAGCAAAAAGATGTCTCTAATATACTGTATCTTCACTGCTTGGTGAGTTCAAAGCCTCTTCGATATGTGAAGAAGCAGAAGAGCATACTTCTGCGAGATAGTGTTTCCAGTTACACCATAAATGCTTTTTTCATTACTGACTATTTGTAAGACGAGAAATATAACGAATTTTAAAGGAAGAATATCAACAACCCCAAAAATACCACTATTAAGCTGAGGGAAAATATGCTATGCTGAATTTTCCATACGCCCGTATGAGAGTGAAAACATGACGCCTAATATTTTATTACACTAATGCTGTGATATTGAACTTTCAGTAATCGCTAATAAACATATTATATTTTATTATAATATGCACTAACAAATACATTTGTAAGCACTAACAAATACATTTTTCACAAATATATCCATTCACAACATGAAGTATTTACAAATTAGAATATGGATGATATGTAAAGTGTATACGCTTCATTGTATGTACTTCATTGTATTCGTACATTAAAGTGTTTTAAGCTGCTGAAGTACAATCATATTACTTATAAAAAGCTGATTTATATACCAAGTCAGTCATCCTTTAAACTAAGAAAAGAAAAGTTAATTGAATGTCTCCAAAAGATCGAACATTTCCGTCGCAGATCAACTCCCACTTAGCTCGTAGAGTAACGTGGAGTGTCAGCCTCCCCTCGCTGTTGTCTTTCCTCATTGCAGCGCCTCCGCGGGAGCGATAATGCATTCCGAAGCGGGGAGGATTCGCCCTCGGGGGAGTTTGCGCAGGCCGCCGCGACGCGCGCTAGCGTTCGGCCGCCTCCCAGGTTGCTGTGTACACGCGGAGGAGTCTACCAATTACCGAAGTTGCCGAGCCTCACTAGAAGCGAGCCTTCTCCTCCTCGGCAGGGCGCGATCAAGCGGTGAAGATGGCGGGGCGGGGATGAAGGCGGCGACGAGGGCGATGGCGGGCTTAGGGTGAGGTCGAGGGCAGAAGAAGAATGAGGGCGGAGGCGAGGGCGGAGGCGAGGGCGGAGGCGAGGGCGGAGGCGAGGGCGGAGGCGAGGGCGGAGGCGAGGGCGGAGGCGAGGGCGGAGGCGAGGGCGGAGGCGAGGGCGGAGGCGAGGGCGGAGGCGAGGGCGGAGGCGAGGGCGGAGGCGAGGGCGGAGGCGAGGGCGGAGGCGAGGGCGGAGGCGAGGGCGGAGGCGAGGGCGGAGGCGAGGGCGGAGGCGAGGGCGGAGGCGAGGGCGGAGGCGAGGGCGGAGGCGAGGGCGGAGGCGAGGGCGGAGGCGAGGGCGGAGGCGAGGGCGGAGGCGAGGGCGGAGGCGAGGGTGGAGGTGAGGACGGAGACGAGGTGAGAGGGGCGCAGTTGGATTGTGGGAGGGGTAGCTAGATAGCTAGGCGGTGCTTGCGGCAGCAACGTGACGGCAGCAGTTTGGAAAGTGCGTTTCCAATGAAGGGATCATGCCTACGAAGGGATGATTCCAGCGAAGAGACATTCCGATGAAGGAACGATTCCATTGAACGCTAAACTGGGTTTGGGTGACAGGTGAAGAATGTCTACGACGCTGGTGCGGGCAAAGACAAAGAGATGGCGAAACTTGTCGTTTGAATGTGGTTCAGTTACCATTTGCGTACGGAGCTGGTAAGGGAGTTCGGAAGCAGATCCAATGGCACTTAAGGAAATGGAAGATGCGAGAATCGGTGCAATCCTTGAAATTCCAGTGGCCTCCGAATATTTCTGAACTGCTCTCAAATTTTTAACTACGGAGGAAGGAAATATTTTCTATATTCCTTTACACATAATGGCGTAAACGATTATGCTTTTTTATTAATGAACAATTCGAATACTCTACTCAATTATTCGAAGTTTAAACTCTTCAAAGTTTTTTTCAAGGATTATCACATCTGTTTACTTTTCTTGTATTTAGTTTTGTTCAGTTTTTATATAATCTTGTTTCAAACTCAATAAATAAGTACAAAGAATCTATGAAATCTTCTGTATTTTTAAGAGTACACTCGAACTTGAATTATTCGAACTCCTTTAATTCAAAATATTCTTTAATGCGAATCTTTTCTTTGGTGCCAAGAATTTTGTATCTAAACAATATTAAAATATTTTGGGTAATTCTAATTTTGTTTTGAATAATTTGAAATTTTTTACTTCCCTAACACAGGATTTAAAATTTGTAATTCTCGAACAGGCAAGACAGCGTTTGAAAGTGATCAATGTGCTACATCCTTACTCCTTACTTCCAAGGTCAATCTCCTCCCCTCTTGCCCTCCATTCACTGGAAGCTGGGCTCAGTGTCTCTGAGGTGTCGAATAGAGAACGGCCGTCGACGGTTTGTCAGTGGTGCGTGTAGTGATTTTCGTGTTACTTAAACCTTTTTTTTATACTAGTTGATCTGGCAATGGTTTGCCATTGCCATGTATTCACACTCACGTGATTGTTAATCACGTTTTATGCTACGCTCTCCAAAAATTTAATAGCTGAAAGACTTTTGCGAGAATGGGTTTGTTTTATGTCCTGGTTTGAACATGGTTATCAAATATTCTGTTGTTAAAACATTCTCCTTCGAGTTTCGGTATGAATTCGCTATGACACAGTCTTGGGGAAATTTTATTTACTTGTTGGAGATAACGTTTAAGTAATAATTCCAACCGATATTTCACAATCGCAGCTGAAGTATATCCAGCGAAGACGCGCTTAATACTTGAGCGTGCGGCGGGTTGCATAGAGCTTTTGATCAGGGGCGCTTGAGTCTGGATAAATGCATAAAATCATCAATGAGCGTCTATATGCGACAGACATACGCACATTCCCATTGTACTATGGCAATATTCTTTGCGCAAATGCAAGAAAAAACTTGACAAACTTTTATTACAATCGGATGAACCATACAGCAGCAAATAAAATACGAACAAACATGGATTTTTGTATGTTGGATTTGTTTGTTTTCTCGTGTGTGCATCGAGCAACAATGTCGTCGAATCCAAGGACATATTATACATCTTTAGCGCTGGCCAGCGGAGGATGTTGGAATCCGCGATTTCTTCTTATGGCAGAAGCACCAAATCCTGCCCAAGAACTCAGGCGATTTTTCAAAAGTTGACGTCATATTTTCCAGTCATTTAGTATAATGGAATTGTTCATTAAGACTGAGAGACTTAATTTATTGCGACAAAAAACATTTCTGAAAATTTTGAGAAATTGTAAATGCACATGAATACTTTAATAAATTATTTTAATGTACATAACAAACGCTAATAAATTTTAATAAATCTTTTAAAAATTAATATATCTGTAATTATTTCTATAGTACTAAAGCTTTTTATGTTTCTAAAGATTTATTTGTTAAAATTTGGTATTTAAGTGCTTTTCCCAACCTTCTTAAGAAACTTTCTTAATCGAATTTTTTGATAATTCTATTTTTTGTCTGGTCCCTTGTGGTTCGAATTATCTAAGTTTGCGTGTAATTTGAAAGGTGGATAGCCATCCCAGCGCTTAGCTTCTTCCACAGTAATAAAAGACGGCTATGATCAAGGCGGTTGAGGGTGAGTTGATACGCTTTGCGGCTGTAAAGGTTCTTCGATTGCTATTGTAGCGATCCTGAGATCGCTCAGAATCGCTAACAACTTGGCAAAGAGAAAAAGATTGTCAGCCAGATTCGCCGCGCGCTCGCGCTCGCGCCGCGGCGGCGGCGGCGACCCGTTGCCTTATCAGTGGTCGCTGGAGGGGAGGTGCGGGGGGGAGAGTTGTCACCCCTACGCGGTGCTGACGTACGCGGCGGAGGGGCGTGAAACAAACGGTCAGAGATGAACAGAAAGTTTTGAGAAGCAGAGGTGTGCATTTGGGGAGCGAGAGGCGTGGCCGCGAGTCCAGTCAGCGGAAATGGTAGCACACTAAGGCGGACGTCGTCATGGTTGTTCTAGCAGCACGCTTTGTTGTTTGAGCGAGCTAAATCTTCCAGCGGACTAAGGTCGGTATTTCGATTCTTATGTGCCACATCGAGTACATTTCACCCGAACTGCCCGATTACGAGTTCACGCCGATCACTGTTGGAGATAATTCCACGGACACAACCTCCGAATTAACGTTGAGGTGTGGTTCCCGTCGTTCACTTTCGGAGATTGTTTTGCCATTATAAAACGTGTTTAATGACTGGTATATCCGTTCCATGTGCATTCTCATAGTATCTTTCTAACATGTGCAGAAGATAGTTGCAGTTATGGATTTTTCGTGTGGGAGGACTGTATTGATTTTTGAAAGAATTTTGCCATGTTAATAAGCTAGAAGTGCAGTTTCTGTTTTTGAAAGGACTACGATTGATGGTAGTGTTAACACCAAGGTGAAGTTATAAATCGATTAGAGCTATTTAGGGACCATTAAGGAAGTCATTAAATTATATTTTATAGGAGTCATTGAAAAAGCTAACTGAACTTAAATATTACACAAGAAATGTTGTAACAAAGGGTAATTTTATGTAGTTTTTCAAGTAACTTCTTTTGAAGATGCTCGAAGTTATTCATGTATAATTAAAAGTGTTGTGAAAATCATATTTGAAACGAACTATTGAAGAAGATGAGCAAACTGGAATGTTGTACAATACATGTAAAACGGGGTAAATTTCTCTAGTTCTTTCAAGAATTTCTATTGAACGTTCTGTTTTTTGTTCAAAAACTATATTCATTCAGTTCAACAGAAAATAAGATATTTTTTGTAATTTCATTTCTATAGTTTTTACAAGAATTTCTGTTGATCATCCTGTGTTTTCAAAAAAAAAAAAATTATTCAGTTTAACAGAATACGAGATATTATTTTATACTCTCATTTTTATACTTAAAAAAAGTGTTGAATATTCTGTTTTCAACGACTATAATTTGTTCATTTCAATTGAATACAAGATATTCTTTTTGGAATTCCAAAGAATTTCGTGCACGAAATCACATGAGAGTGTTGACTTAGTGTATGTTGAGGGATTAATTGACTGCAATTTTCACAAACAGAAAGCAGTATGATATTCTGTCAGTTGAAATGCAAGTCCTCCTCCCTATGACAGTACATTCGCATAATTCCTCGTCTCATCTGAAATCCCTTTTGTTCAATTAATTGAATTTCTATTGCATTTGATCACAGAACATACTACTGTGATTCTAATTCGTTTCAACTAAGAGAAAAATTATTTTAAATAATCTTGCAGTTGATTTTTCCTCAGAGGTTTTTTTTTTATGCTGCTCAATGTTATTTTCTTTTTCTTTATTTGTTTATTTCTAGATGTTATGGTCATCTTGCAATTTGTGACTTGGTTTTTCTATGAAGATTCAATTATATTGATGTTTGTGGTTTCAACTTTGTGGGTTTTTGTCTCAAATTTTCAAAGAAAGCCAATGACCCACGAAATTTCCCCACAGCCGACCTACACGTTCGGTTACACTATATAGATGTGATATTGTACTTGGGTTTATAAGGAGATGAAGTTTGGATGTAGATGTGTTTCTGCTATGGAAATAAAAAACAATTGTAAAATAAATGTGTAGATTTGGTGTGAATATGTGCAGTTCTAATGCGGAGATGACGGACATTGTTTGGACGAATGGTTGTGCCGTTGGATGAGATGCGTGGCGACGGAGGGAGGATATAAGATGAATGGAAATTTGTATAATTATGGAAGTGGGAGAGACGAGAAGTGTAATCCAGGAGTTAGTTGGAAACTGTTCAGGCCATATATACGGAGGAAGGGTATCTAGAAGTATCCTCTTGAACAGAAGTAGGATTGACCCGGATAAAGTCTGTGTTGGTATTGGGGGGTACCAGAGCAGTAAATCGAAATGTTGCTGCTTTCTCTGTTGACTTTTAGAGTTTCGCGAAGGTTCACTAGCAAGTTGCTGGGAAGATAAGAGATCGTTGATACAATTAATGCATATATCAGGCAAATATAACGCATTCTTGGAATTCAATAATAGGCTGAGGAGATGTATACTGAGGTATCATTTGAAATGCAACGTACCACAAGTATGGATCGTACGTAATTATCATCGATATGTGACGTGCCAAGTACCTTTTCAAACTAGATTTACCAATCTATTTAAAAAACAATATGCCTTAGGTTTTGTTAAGTTACTGTGATGTATTGCTATTTTAAAAATTTAATTTGTTAAATTACTACACAGCATCAAGTATGAAGGCTTTTATAAATACGAATTAAATATTGTAGTGATACCGAATAGATTCAAGTTTATTCTGCCGCAAAATAACTCCACGCAGGCGGCGACGCGAGAGATGCGAGGCGCCACGGGGGCGACCCGAGGGCCAGGCGAGGCGCCACGGTGTCGGCACCCTTCGCTCCCTAATTCGTCGCGGACACGTGTGCCCCAACTCTGGGTAGCCGCTCTGCACACGACCCCTTCAGTATTTTTCCACGACGCCTGGAACTCTTCCGTCAACCTCCCTAGAGATTCCTAGCCCCTCACACCCCCCCGGTCGTTAATAACTGCCCCTTTTCGACGCAAAATTAAAGCGAGAGGGAGCGATAACCAGCCCCTCTCTCACTCTTTTCTCGGCCTCGAAAACATCCTCTGATTGGGCAGAAAATATCTAATGCGCAGTACCCTTTCGCCAATAGCAACCAGAATTCGGGTTTGTTCTAGAATATTCCAGAGTCACAGGGATAATTTTGGTAGGGGGAACGAGGTTTCCTAAAACTTGGAGCGACGAGGCACAAAAGAGAAGCTGGGGAGCTGTGTTCAGAATCGGACGCAAGTGGCGGCCGCAGGGGGGAACCTGTTATATTCTGTTGTGGCGTTCGGTTCGATGGACTTAGAAAAATTATTAAGTTTCTTGTAGAGTTTGGGTACAAGACTTCTGTGACGAACGCAGGCCGCAGAACAGTATTATGAACATTTGACAGCAATTCGTATTATATTACGTCCGATTTACGTGCGAACTCGAGACTCTCTTTTCCTTAGTGAATTTGTGCGATAATTCACGGGCTCATTAGTATCAAAGTATTGTGAGATCGACCGGGAATGAACCGACCGTGTCAGTGAATGAACTGTGCTGACCCATTCACCGCAGCGAGCAGACGGCGCTTTTGTGTTCCGGCCGCCTTGGCCGCTACCCTCGCAAGTACCTGATCTGACCTACATTTTCCGAGCGGCGCCCCTCGCTCGCCACGAACCTCGCAGCCAGCTGACCTGAGGTCGTTCAACTTCAGTGGGTGGCGCAGGCCGCCTAACAGAGGTATTTTCTGTTCGAGTGTCTTATGTCGTACCCGCGATCGAGAGGTGTGAACAGTACATCAGACAATCAGTGTTAACTTCCTCTCGACCGGGCGACGAAGAGGAGTTCCCGGCCGCGCATGGCCGTCAAGCGGGAATTCGCGCGCGAAGAAGAGTTTCATCTGATTGTAATCACTTTGTAATTTTTTGTTCTCTTATGTGCATGACATTTCATTTTTTTGTTTTATTTCGATTTTGGGGGCATGCTCGCCAGAGTTATCATCACCAGACCATTAGCGTTTTCTTTTTTTTTAATGAATAAATTCAACTTGTTCTAAATTCACATGTTTGACTTCTCATTCAACCTAGGCCACCGGCTTCCTCCATCTTCGCCGTTTCAGGTAATCTGTCGACTGAGCGGGCCGGCTACCCGTCTGAGGCGCCCAACCGAAGACCCGAGGGTAGTTGCAATATATAATAAAACTGCTAATAAAAAATAAATTATTCTTTATAACGACAGCTTGTTAAGAGTAAGTTAAGGTAGGAAGATAAAACCCATTTTGAAATATCCGAGAGTCTCGCTTGTGCAAATTTGAGGATTGTGAAAGGTGGCTATTGTGGATTCAACATTTAATTGAAAATTTAAAGTCCTGGTTTAATAAGAATACAAGATAATTCGGTTATTAAAAACTTATTTGAAGTGCTTCAATTTTCCTATCACAGCGGTGCCAGCGTAATCTGATTATAATTTTGTTACCCAATTTTCTCTCGCAGTTCTCGCAAATCTCTTGATGCCGGCACAGCAAATAGGCGAGATAGGAAAGTTTCCGTGTATGAATTATCAAGAACGATAAATTTCATTAAAAAAATAAAAGTAATTGATCATTAAAAATGGATCTTTGCCTTCGCTCAATTTTGATGCGGTAATTTATAATCATTTTAAAATCTCATTTAGATTTCATAAGATAATCAATGATTTTCCTATTTAGGTACTTACTGAATAAAGAATCAACAACGCTAACAATAATATATTTTTGAAATATATTAATCAGGTTGTATAAATACAATTTTACCTACTAATACATTATGCTAATTGCATTGCTGAATCTAACTGTCTAGGTGCAAAACCTATACATCTTACTGTTTCAAAAATATTATTCCATAAAAAGCAATTTTCACATTCACATACAATATAAACAAAACGAAATAACAGTGTAATATAAATATTTTGAAGAAAGTGAATTTAATTATTTTTTTCATAGATTATAAATTGTTTATCACAGTTTCAAAAGATTTAATCCAATCGATAAGTTTATAAATATCTTGGTGTCACATGGTAATAAATCTATATAAATTCAATTGGCAGAGGAGCCATATCGTAGAACACGATAATTCCAAAACCACTTGCACATGCAACTAGACTATCCCACACAATTACTTTTAAAACGTATTGGAAACAAATGTTGCAGTTTTGTCTCTTGAATTTTGTTTTCTGTAGTACATATTTGAGTGTTACGAAAGTTAATTTTCAATCAGTTTAAATATTAACGGTGTGGATTAGCCAGAGTGGCATGTGAATGTGGTTTTCCGATTATCATGTTTGATTGAAGACCTCAGATTTATGTACTATACTATATGCTATGTATAGATGCGTTGCGAGGTAAGTACAAGAAATGTTGCTAGAATGAGCCAATGAAATGCAGTTAACTACGACAATTCGCGAATGATGATCGTGGCAATTCATCGTAAGAAGTGTACTACTTCTAATGACAACCATCTAATGAAGATGGAAAGGTAAATTGCCTCGTTATTGTTCGAGAGACAATACCCGTCTAATATTTAAACGTTTGGCAACACAACCTATGAAATGTTCACAAATGAAGATGGTCTTGGCCAGAATGCACATTGGAAAACGTAAACTGTTACTGTGTCAGACATTAAAACCATACATTTCTATTTTTCAACACATTCAAGAATATAAATAGATGTATTTTTTAATATGTATTTTGTATATTGTGACAACTATTTTACAGAATTATGATTATTTTTGGAAAGGCCAAATGAATTAAACAGAATGTAATTGTATTCTTTAATGTTAACCCCACCTAATTACATAGTTTTGAATTCACTCATTTTTTAATATTTTCAAAAACAACGGAAGTTCAGCCTTTTGAATTACATTTTTTTGGGAATATCTCCATTTTACGCAGTTTCGAAAGGGTATTGCTCTTCATTCGCTAGTGCTATCTTCCCCTTTCCTTCGTTGGGGTTCTTTTACCTTTACGAAGAAAGCGAATAGCAATTCCTTATGCTTTTCAGACGCGTATACTAACGCATGAAAGTAAAGTCTAAATACGAAAGTTGTTTCGGAGGAGGGAAACTAAATTAGCTATAAATATTAATGTGATGCTCCTCTCCCCTAAGTATTTACATTTTAATTTGAATATTCTCATGACAGAAATGCTGGTGGGGTGCCGAGAGGGCAAGGAAGTATTAGGTGTTTGGCACAAAGAAGGACAAAGTGAGATTAGTTAATTTGCCTTGAACATTTTCCAGGAAGTTGTACCTATTTAGGGAGATAAAGACATTATATTTATTTTATTCGTATAATGTATACGCTTGAGGAATGAAAACCATGAGATTCGACATTTTTCAAATCTAACAAATGTTAGGCAGTTAGTTATGCCTATCAATCAAAACAATATTAACCCTTAAATGACACGCAAATGTAAAATTATCGTTCATTATCAAGAGTCTCAGAGGCGAACTTTTTATAAAATTGCTTGATATTTTCAATTCGGTAGATTAAAGTTAGTGGCAATCTGTCGTAACCAGTTTCATGCGTATTATTCCAATTCTGAGCACATTTTTTAATGTATAGTGATTTATTCAACGCACTCAGTTTAACTAAATACACACAGAAATCTTGAATATCCTGATATTTATTTAATGCTGAAATGTAATCTAATTTCGTAGACAAATTTACTTCTTGCAATCATTGTTAAATTATTTTACTTTGGTAAACAACATTTTGGTCTGAATTAATCTGAGTGTTTTTGCATACAGATATTAATAAATTGTAGGGAGAAATACTTAGTCACCCACTATTCTTTAATCAAAATTCCGATAGCTCAATAATTGAAGATGTCTGAGACTAGCCCCAAAACAATAATTCGATAATTTTTCAACATATCACATATTTATAAGACTAAACTATTTTTATAATACATCGATTACTGAAAATACCAGATGAAATTGATTCTATATTATGTACTACCATTTTTCGTATTTGGCAGAAGCAATTTACCCATTTACCCAATTTTATATACGAACATTTTATTTTACTTTCTAGCATACTTCTTACATATAGAAAGTTATGCCATACTGCTGCGAAGAATGACAATATTTCGGATGAAAAAGTCGTGTTGTAGATATGTAGGTCGAAAAAGTGAATAATTCCTGTTCCTACATGTATTAAATAAAGGGCGGCCCATGGCATGTTGGTTAGGGGCTGCACGTCATGTTTTCGAAATACGAGTCACTTTCGCATAATTTTGGGTGAAATAAAGGCAATTCTAAAATCAATGTTTTCTCCAGAACGACTCCAAATTTTCTTTTAAACCTTCTTGAAGAGGTGCAAATAAAAGCACCGAATAACTTGACATAAATGAAATTTTTATGATTTTTTAAAAAATTTTCAGAAATATACAAATGAATATTCAAATAGTATATTAATATTATGAAACGATTATAAATAATTCGAAAATGTACGTTCACTATTATTGTATTACATCAATCCTCTAAGATTTACATAAGCATATTAAGTTTGTTTTGTTTAAATAATAGACACGACAGTGAGAAATTGGACAAGTTAAGAAAAAAATGAAACCCGAAATGCATGTTTGAATCACCCTGCACTCTTTAATGGGAGAAAGAGATTGCGTTAAAGAAAATCGATAGCACGCAGTTCATTTTTAATGCGGAAAGCAATCTTAAATCTTCAACTTCTAGCTACATTCTGGAGGATTTCCACTTTGTATGCGTAAAGGTCTGTACATTTCCCGAAGACCTGAGCTTAAAGTCTCAACTCAGAACTGACGGACACCGTACATTGAGCCAGTATTTACCCTCGATGAAGTTTATGAGAAAAGTTTTCAGACCACAGCTCAACCTTAATATCGTGAAATCCTTGCAAGTACTGGTGCAGAATAACAATAACAAAACTAAAATCCTGAAAAACCAGTTTTTTGTTTTACTTCGCATGGCAAACGAATGAACGGAAGGCGAAATGATGGTGAAAAGCCACATTAATTCAAGTTCGCGCTTGAAAATTGAAGAATTTTCATGTTGATGAAGTATCACTGTATTTGCTTGATTTTCTAGTTTGTCTCGTTATTGATGATTTTGTTTTGAAAACATTTAGTAAGAATTTTATTAAATGTGACGATTAAATTATTAAACATTAACAACTATTGGGAATACACGGCACACAGACACTTTTCTTCTTCTTACGCCTGTATTCTCAATACCGTGTAATACGCGAATTATCGCGGAGCTCAGATAATTCACAAATCAAAGAAAAAATCCTTATTCACGAGGCCAGAACGATTGCAATTGGAGGGAATATTGGAACTATTTTCCAATATTTCGTTCCCTTTTTAGTATTCCTTCAACAAAATCCTCTCCCCCTCGTATGTTTATAAACCTAAAATCGCCTAACATGTGACATAAAAATACTGAGACGTCGTAACAAAATGTATTTTGTCGTGAGATTGGGAGTCCCTTCTATTCAGAAAAAAGAAAAAGAAAATATTATCATCGTAGGATTTATGTACGAAATTGACCCTTTTATCCCAATTTTAATTAAAACACAAATCAATTCTTTGAAAAATACCGTCAAATGTCGGTGTCGTTTTATTACTTCTGGTGAGATCTCTTGTCGTCACCCCTTTTGTCACTCATAAAAATACAGAGCATAAGAACACACACACACACAAACAAATATATATATATATATATATATATATATATATATATATATATATTGAAACGAATTATTATAATATTATTATTATTATAATACGTTTAGCAAAATGAAGCGGCGGCCGACCCTGTTCAAATAGCGCGGCATTTATATCAGTTGCCGCTTGACCCGTTCCGAACGGGTCAGGAGAGCGCGCCAGCGAGAGCGGGAGCGTGATCATGGGATAGTCAGTGGGTAAGAGAACTCGGTAAGATACGGACAGGCGCGTTGGCTGGAGTGATTTTGGATAGTAATCTAGGGACTGAGGAAACGTTAAGTGTAATATTGAACAGTGGACATAGTAATAACAGTGTGTAGATGAACACAATGAATATTCGACAGCTAACTGAAGTTCAAAATATGAAGAACTGAGCAAGTGCGAAATATCAGTTGAGAAGCTAGTTTCGCCACGTGTCAGTGCATGTGATTATAAACCATTCGGCTAGGACTGGAAATTGAGTGCTTATGAGCAGTGTGTCCACCTACTAGACAGTGTGAAAGGGATGGACAAAATAAACATAAATAGTGCTTGGAAGAAAAGTGTTTTGGAGGGAGCATTGTACGGAGGCGCGTGGGCCCCGACTTGCAAGCAGCGGCGTCCGGCCGTGGCTTCGGGTAACGACGCCGACCGAGGGCAGCCGAGCAATGCCGATCTGGAGGGGGGTCGCCTCGCCTGCCTCGCCTGGAAGCTAAATGAATCGCCCACATAAAATATCAGGTTTTCTTTTTCCCTTTGTGTATGGAATAGTGATTTAAGAATAAGGAGGAAGTGTAGTTGTGATTTATTAGCAGTTAATATTAGAAACAGGGAAAGCGCAGCTGTGATTTGTTAACATGTAATATTAGAAAAGTGGAGAAGTGTCACACCGAGTGTATGAATCGCTGTAAAATAAAGTATTGTCCAGGTTCTTTATATTTCAGTGTGTGTGTATTTCTGATGAATGTGCCAAAACCCAGAGCCCATTCGCGAACAAAGATCACCTGTCCCACCCATAAAAACATTGTTGAAATGAACTCGAAAGAGGAACGCTTCTATATATATATATATATATATATATATATATATATATATATATATATATATATTAAGACCATGGTCCATTAACTATTGGTCATGGTTTATTGCATTGTAATTGGGTTTCCCCATTAGTAGTTGCAACTCTTGGCGTTCTTACACGGAAGTATGGAATCCAAAGAAAATCGGCAAATAAACACTTTTAAAAGAGCCACCTTCCTTTTTGAAATCTTCGACTGCTCGCTGCTGTTCTCATTTGCCATTTACACCAACCCATTCCATTAGAGAAAAGAACATATCCACTGTAATTTCCATTTTCACGTTTAAATCTCCCACGATATTTCAACATCCACCATGTTCACCATTCTCTTCACGTGCTTTTCGACATATCTCGACAAAATTTCCAACCAGTCTTTACAAAACAAAACACTATCGTTCCCTTCCACTTGTTGCGGAACTATTTTTTACAAAATTCAGTTTCTTTTACCTGCAGTTCATTCCGATATTCAACGTTTATAGTTTGTATATTAACTACGGAGATTCTTATAATTTTGCCAAGTTCAATAACCTCTTTTCAATAGTTTATTTTCAAAATTCAACCAAAATTCTACTCGCACGTACATCAGCTCATGTGTTTCCTGAGTACATAACTCGCAGTCTTGTAATGTTTTTCATTCTAAATTTATCGTTCACCCGTTTTGTTTCTTCCTACTTCTCCAGGATTCTACAGGTTCCCGTTGTCCCTGGCCACTTTATTTAAGCAACAAGTCACTATGTTTACGGGTTACCTGGAAACCGTCACAGTACCTCCGATTTCGGCGTACAATCCGCGAATTTCACTTGGTTGTACTTGGTTACCCTTCGTTACCCTGTTACACAACAGTGGTTTCCCAGCCTTTCTCGATATTAGAGAGAATATTGCTTCGTTCGTAATGTTCTATCATTAACTCTAAACTGCTAGTTATGATTTTATATAATGCATTGAGGCAAGTGATAGATCGAAATTGTAGGAGTCTGTGGCATCATTTGTTTTTGACTTCACCTCGCTGTGCGAGGTGATACCCTCGCACAAAACCGTTGTTAATTCTTCTTCTTATTGTTCTTGCCCTAAATAATGTAATTATACAATATAACTATAATATTATTTGAACCGAACGCTCTTTTTCTAAACATTTCTTTGAATGAAATAAACTTACTTGTATTTGAACATTTGGCTTATAGCACTTCATTTAAAATACAATGTGTAAATTGTGGTTTATAGTTCAGGAAAGGAATAAATTTTGTT
The DNA here is from genome assembly GCA_031308135.1 of Acheta domesticus. Taxonomy (NCBI): domain Eukaryota; kingdom Metazoa; phylum Arthropoda; class Insecta; order Orthoptera; family Gryllidae; genus Acheta; species Acheta domesticus. The sequence goes on along the minus strand of JAHLJT010009419.1, from coordinate 115,404,257 downwards.
CAAAATAAGTAATATTCTTCAGTGTACTAATAACTCAAAACCATATACCGTTCATTAGGAAACATTTGTTTGCTATTAAGATATTTTTTTACGAATATGTCGCGGCCAAAAGGATACTTAAAGGCCATCGTTGTAAATGTGGGATTTCATTACCTTAATTGCTTGTGCACGGACGGCATTACTATATTCCACTACTTCGTTTTTTTCCTAGAAACAGAAAATAATCGTAAAAATATATCTACGCACCTTCATGAGTTTACGAAACTTCATAAAAATAGTTGTACAAACTTTGAAATTGTGGTAACGACTCTTATATAAATATTAACAATGGGCCATGAAAGTAACTTGAGATGAATATTAATTTTTTACTGCCTAAGTTTACTTATTTTGCAAATTACGTTTGAAAGTTTGATTTATTAACGACCCTAACAAGCTGTTAGAAGACAAATTGCGTTGCTTGGCACGTTGGAAACCCCCCGCAAACCTAACCATTGGTAGTCTTAATGGCCTGAATGAAGTGATAGCCTTGGCTTAAAAAATGTTCCTACATATTGGTCTTACTTTGCCTTCCTACTTTGAACTCATTGAACTTCATAATTTCGGATCAAGACCACCATTGTTCCACTAATTAGTTCTCCATAGTGAGGTTTTTCTTTAAGGTCAGGTACATTTTTTTGAAAATTTTAATAGTTTACGCGCAATATTTCGTGCAATATGTGCAATTTTATAAAATTACAACAAAAAATTTTCTCAAAAACGGCTCAAAATTCTTTCTTTATACATTTAGCCTAATGTAGTCCACGAGATGACATAAACGCCATATTGCTCTATTCTTTTGTTTTTTTTCAGAAATTACAAAAATGAATTTTTTACTTGTCCCTCACGTCATTAATATTTACATTAGTGGCGATTTGTTTACAGTGTTATATTCGAGTATATGTGCTTTAAATTATGTCAAGTAAAGTTTCTCGAAACGTCAACCGTTTTCTGTGAAAATCTTTCTGTGAAATTTCTGTGAAAAAGCTCAAAATTCCACAGTTTTAGAAACTCTCAAAACGCTATTTTCTCGTAAATGATTCCAAATTTTTCTTCAAACTTTTGGAACAGATAATGCTAATTGCACTCTTTAATATGACGTCGTTTTTTGGCGGGGAATTAAAAAAAATACACAAATATAATTTTTTATAAGATCTTTCACACCGTTAACATGCACATTTTCAACAATTTGTAAACTCTATTGTACTTCTGAGTTAATGTGCTTCAGATCACTTCAAATGTTTTTCGAAAACTCCAAACTTGTCTGGGAAAAGGAACTTCGAATTTCGAATTTCCAGTTACGCTTAAACTCCATTTTCGTTAAAACGTCTCCAAATTTTTCAAAGAAAATTGCCACTTAGGACGAGATTTTACTGTTATTTAATATTTTTAAAGTAATATTTTCATTCTAATATTAAAAATTGAAAAATTAAGAAAATGTCAACAAATGTTCTTTGGGCGGCAATAGATGGCATCTGGCAAGAGAATGTGGCAAGTTCGAATAGCTAGCCGAGACCAAAGAAAATAGAAAACTAATACGGAAATGTCTGCGTAGCACCACTAGTTATACATATCCTCTAATTTCTAAGGAATTAATTATTCAATAATTTCATTGTATTCTTCTATTATTGGCTTTCGATCCATCTCTTAGTCTTTTAATTCCATTTAAAAATGTTGAGACCAGGGCAATTGTTTCACAAACATCAAGATTCTAGGGAGCTCTGGCACCATGGGAAATTCTTTATTGGCACTCGAACATCGTGAAATATTGCAATATGATATTAAAATAAAACTAAGGTAATTGTTGTAGTAAAAAATAAAACGTTTTCGGACATACGGGCGGAAATTGTATTACTCGTTAGAAATTCCAGCCGAGGCGACGTTAGGATCTCACTTTTAATAGAACATTTTCCGTCCTTATGACGTAAATTATCATTTCATGCTTCCCAAATAACAGTACATTTTGCGCCTAATGATACCAGGAAATTCTATGACACGATCACTGTTTTCCAATAACCTCACAATTTCCTCTAAATGAAGTCCTTGAAGTTACTGTCAGTCGCGATGTGTCGGCGACGCATTTTACCCTGATGTTTACCTCAACACTATGACACTCACTATTTTAAATGAGAGCATAGGCTTCTGCGGCCGAAGTGAGTAGGTTCTTGGCTGTCTGGGAAACTCGGCGTCCTAGGCAAAGGTCCCAGCGTCTCCGTTCTGGCCGTCTCCCGGACAGCCAGTAGCTACCAATATGCTGTTTATACGACAAACAAACCCCTTTCTCTTGAATTATTCTTATTGCTCTTGCTTACGATTAGTTAACCCCTTGAAATAAGTGCCATTTTATGAATTACTTGCAAACTAATATAATTTTCATGAAGTCGTAGGCTTCACCATCTTATCGTGGTCTTCCTCAGTGCTGGTCTGCTAATTTTCCTCAGGTCAGACCAGCCCTGAGGAAGACGAAGATAAGATGGTCGAAACGTCGGCAACACAGTCTTCGACTTGGCTTCACCCGGACAGCCATGATCATTCACATAATATAATTTTAAATTATCAACATCTTTATGAAGCTCTTACATATAAAAAAGTTAAAATAATGCTCATAACAATCGGATAAGGTATGGTAGATCATCCCAGACCACATGTAGCTTTCATGTAATAAAACAATTTAAATAAAATCTTATTTTAATAATCACTCCTGTTTATCGGTTCGGTTGGTTACCTGTAAGTAATATCATCAAAGTTGACAAATCGCCAAAAAGTACCACTTGGTGAATGGTATTGTCACAAAAGCTCGAATTAATACTCATTATTTCCACTACACTGGGGACGACCCCTACGTGCATAGTGCCAACGTATTTACGGAAGGTATGGTACGAAAAGTACGATATACGTACTTGTATACGAAAGGTTCATATGCCGTCTGCTATTTTTATGGCAATAAATACATTTTTAACAGGAAGTAAGGTTTATATGAGCTTCTATGCAATATCGCTGGCACACTGTGCACTACTTTGCAAGCACTTGGGGCACCTTTCTCGTTACGTGAAAGCGTCACCAGCTGCAACAGGCGCGCTATCGAAATACGCAGCCGCTTTAGTGCATGCGGAGGCGGCTTCTACTGCAGTATTCACGGCGCACCCTGCGCTTTCGCTGGCCGTTATTGCGGCGCAAGGTGCCTGCCCAGCTGCGCCAGCGCCACGAGCCGGCCCCGCCTCGCTCCGCCCCGCCCCGCCCTTCACCGCCGCATCCCGTCCCGCCACGCGCTACCACGCCACTCTCAGTCCCGCGTCCCCCATCTCCGTCCCACCTCGCCCAGCCCCGCCCAAACCCGCCTCGTACTGCCCACAACACGTCGCCACGCACTCCCCTCAACGCACTGCCACACATCGCCATGTCCTTCCCCGCTCCGACCTGCTCTGCCTCCTTCTCCGCCCCACCCTCCCTGCCCCGCGTCACCCATCCCATTACGCGCCGTCATGTCACGCCACTCCCCGCTCCGCCCCACCACACGCAGCCACGCCCCGCTTCGCCCCACCACACGCAGCCACGCCCCGCTCCTCCCGACGTCCCACTCCACCTCACCCTGCTCCACCCATCTTGCTACGCCTGGCCACGCAAAGCGCCGCCATGACCAATCCCCCAACACACCGTCACGCCCCGTCACCCCCAACTCCAGCCTCTCCGTCCTGCATTACGCCAGCTTCCCCGACCCGCCTAACTCCAGCCTCCCCCCGCACCGCCTTACGCAAGCCTCCCCGCCCCACCTTACGCCAGCCTCCCCGTCTCGCTTTAGGCCATCTTCCCCGCCTCGCCTTACTCCAGCCTCCCCGCCCCACCTTACACCAGCCTCCCCGCCTCATCATAGGGGAGCTTCCCCGCCCCGCCTCACCTTACTCCAGCAGCTCCTTCCTACTCTGCCACGCTCCCACACGCTCTGAAACGACACACCACATTGTTCCCCGTCCCCCACTCCGCCCCGCCACGCCTCATCCTGCTCCCCTTCACCCTGCTTCGCCACGATCGGCCCGGCTCGGTTCTCGAAAGTGCCCTGCAGGTGGACAACCCGCATGGCTTCTGCTGCCAACATTATCATTGAATAGTTTGACATTAACATTAAAATGCTCTTCCGGTAACACTGAGGAACAACGAAATTTGCTTCAACCTAAAAGCACATTGTCATAATACGAGTATATGTCGAATCGATGTCCCGACTATGGAAATGAATATCCAATAAACCTATCACCTAACGTTTTTCTTGTTTTCTGAATTTTTGGGTCTGAATGTTAAGCGCCGAACAGGAATTCCTTATGTCTTGGTTTTCCTTATGTCTTAACTCGGCGCTTGATGCTGCTGCGATATCTTAACACAACCAGCACACTGCCGTATAACAAATAGCGAGTTTCATTTTTGTTTACATTTTCCTTTCAAGGCTTCGAGGGATGTCTAATGGTGGGATTGTGTCACCAGGATTAGGCTGTAGTCTGACTTCGGTTTGTGTTGAGAGTGGGCTCATGTTGTGTTCTTGGAGAGAGTTTTTTCTTTAGGACGAATACGCTTCAAAATTGTGAGATTATTCTATTGTATTTGTGCGTTGATGTCATTCGTGGAAGTGAGAAGTTTTCAATGAGCCTCGTAAGTATGTAAATTCGCCATATCTCTTTTATTACTTTTGTGGGGATTACACTACAAATTCATATAGAAGCGCACTCTCTCCGATAGTGAAGAAACCTTACAATCATATTTTAAAGGTAAAGTTGGAGACCAGGACAAACCATGAGCATTTGTGTTGCAGTAGATACTCCAAATTTTTACTCGGATGGTTACAGGATACGCATCCTTCCTGCCATTCGCTCTGCCCATAACATGATGAGGACTCAACGACAATTTAACTGACTGTTATTTTTGCTAAACGAACCCAACGGGCTTCTTCAGGAAATCAAAACATATGCTGCCAAATATCTGAACGTAACTTTTGCTATTAGGCCAGTAGGACTCAATGACTCAAAGTCTGTCCCAATATGAGCACTTGAGGAAGAAAGAAATAATTATGAAGAGAAGCAATTTCTAGTTATGAAGATCCAGATTTTCCGCTGGAGAGAAAGACACTTCACATCACACAGAATTAAAATATTTTGTTCAAGATTTGAACCTGTCGAAGAAACACAAGGAATCAAGATTACAAGGGTGGAACCGTCTAGAACGAAGTACAAACATGACAGGCAGATAAAATGTCAAGTTAAATAGTATTAATTCTTTTCGTGTGGTAAACTAGTTTACTGCGACAACATCAAAAACCTCATGGAATCATTGAGGTAGAATAAGTTTGTAAGATTGGCCACTGCTCATAGATGCTTCAAAACCAAGCTTGAAATCAGTGTTATTAGATAAAGGAAATGTAAAACCATATAAAACAATTTCCCATGCAGCAGAAATGAAGCAAAAAAAATTGGTTTGATACTTATCAGTTTTGGATACTATAAGCATCAATGGGAAATCTGTGCCGATCTCAAGGTACTAGGTGTTTTCCCAGGAATGGATGCAGATTTCACATTCTGTTGTTTCTTAGGTACATGTGAGTGCAGACCAAGGGAAAAGCATTTCCTAACCAAACACTGGCTCAGCGAGAATATTATGCTCACGGAGAATCAAGCGTCTCTCACAAACCCTTGGATGACAGTGAAAGCATTATTCTATTTCAGCTGCGAAACAAATTGGGATTAACGAAATATTTTGTAAAGACAATGGACAAAGATGGAAGATGAAGGCTTCCAACGCTTACGAATGAATTTCACGCACTAAGTGATTCAAAAATAAAAGAAAGAATTTTTATTGATGAGGGTTGAGTTTAAGAATGTTTTGATCAAGTCTCTGAGTGAAAGCTGAGACGCTAAAAATCACACTGACCCCGTGAATAGCACGATAACAACGAACAAAGTAATGTGGTGTAATATGTCTCTCAAAATATATTTTTGGCACTCGAATTTACACTTTTATTCCTTCAACCTTGGATCCTTTCGTAATGAACAAGAACTGTTTAACCAACAGATGGCACGTAAGGAAAAAAATCCCAAATTAGAGACAGTGGCGGTCACCCAATTTGTTAGCTGATTACTGCTGGAGCACATCTTACTAATACATCGGGTTACGAGCGAAAAAAAAGTTTTGAAAGTATATATAATTTTTACATTTTTTCTAGAATTAATTACAAAAAAGTGTTTTTCCTCCCCTTATACTAAATAACACTAACTTCGTATGGAGGCATTATAAGCTGTCAGAAGTACGTGTTGCACAATACTCCCATTAAACAAAAATTAAGAATAACATTTTAAACAAACATTTTTAATTTCATTAATAGTTCAATACCTTTAATGATTTGTCCACAAAAAAGATATGTAAAAAGGCATTTATGACTTCATATATAAATTTAGCGCCTACGAATTGGCAAAAGTTACTCGTTTTCACTCAACTGCAAGAAAAAAGTGATCATTTGTTCGTCAGTGTAACAGCAGAACGATGGGTGCTGCGGCAGATCCCAAACCCAAAGACCTGACTAAACATCCGACAATCGGAGGTCTTAAAGCGTTTTTCATAAACCAACTTCTGCTAACAGCCTCTGTGATTTGTAGGTCCTTCGACAGGTCCTGAATTCAGAGGGGAATCAACTTGCCAAAGGGCTAAGGAATGCGGAAGATTAAAGATTGGAATCCGGAGAATTGTCCCATGGTATCAGAGGTGAAACGGTAGGGTGTGCAAGAAGAGGTCGCTCTCTAAAAGGACTCCAGTCGTCGCCCTAATGAAGAGGTCATGAGTGGAACGATTTCTGGGGTGCGGGCGGCACGGGCACCTGCTCAGCGAGTCGAGAGCGCGAGGGCGGCTGCTGTGGGGCTCTAGCTGCTGTGGAGCGCCACGAGGTTGGGATGCGCGAGGCGGGGTGAGGTAAGCGGAGCTGGGCGGAGTGAGACGAGCGGACGGGGAGGCGGGCGGTAATGGAGGCAGGGCGGAGGTGCGGACGGGCAGGCAGAGAGGGTGGGGCGAGCCAGGGCGGGATGAAATAGGACAAGATAGGACGGGACGGATCGTGACGGGACTGGACGGGAGATGAGATGGTGCGGAACGGGAAAAGGCAAGGCGCGGCGGGGCAGATGGAGTGAGGTGGATGGGGAAAAGACGGAGCGGGGTGGGTTGACGTGGGGCGGGACGAACGAGACGGGATGGGGCAGGTGAGGACGCGGCAGGACGAGATAGGGCAGGATAGGACGGGACAGGACCGACTAGTACAGGACGGGGCAGGATGTAATGGGGAGGGTTTGGGTGAGGCGGGTGAGGTGGAGCGCTGCGTGGCGGACGGGCAGGAAAGCGGGGAGGGTCGGGGCAGGGTGGGATGGGGCGAGGAGGGGGAGGGCAGGGCAGGGCAGGGCAGGGCGGAGCGGGGTGGGGCGGGATGGGGGGAGGGATGGGGCGGGATGGGGGGAGGGCGGGGCGGGACCGGGTAGTCGGGCGTGCGGGGCTGGCGGGAACGGGGCGGGAGCGCGGCGCGGCGCCTTTGTGCCGGCACCTCGGAAATGAGCCATCGCGCTCTCTAAGTGCTCTCTGGCGGGGACAAGCCGCACTAATTACCTCCCAACTATTCCGTCTTCCCTGCGCGGCGCTTGCTGCGACCACGCCGCAAGCCGCAAGACATTAGGGCGGCGGCGCTCCGTTAGAACCTCAACTTGCACTTCGCCAACTACACGTCACGAAAACCCCCACCGTTGCCTGTATTGCGGACCTCAGATCCTGTTTGTGTGCTGTCCCGCTCGTTTCACTGTAGTTTATTGCCAAACTATAACTATTAATCACGATGTTAGTTTGTGGTTCGTCTTTTAGCGAATTCTGCCACTTGCAATGGTCAAGATATGGCGTTTTTATTATCTTGCAGTACGTTGATTTTTCCCTGTTATATGTATTAAAACTGAAGTACATAAGAAAATGTTTATTTTGAAAAACTAGTTACTTATATTTTTTTTGCATCCTAATATTACAATCTCTTATGGCACCGAAAATCGTACAGTATTTAGAGGATTACGAGACTCATTCAATAAAATAACATACATCATCAGACAATTGCTGGTAATTCGGCGGTTTTATTTACACATAAACAATAGAAGATTGTAAAGGAACAATACATTGCGTTGCAGGAATTAAGGAAAAAATAAACCCCTCCTAGCTTTGACGGGACTTACGGAGTTTTCTCAAGAAGATGATATAGTGTACTATAAGAATATTTCGTCACTGCTTGACACTCTAGGACATGCTGATAACCCAGAGGAATGGCGTTTGTTTATTGATTCGTCCAATGTTAGCTTAAAAGCCTCCTTCACAAAGGGAGAAACTGTCATCAATTCCACTCGTATATGCTATTAATATGAAAGAGACGTTTGAAAATATGAAGAAAATTCTAGAGCAAATTCAGTATGAAAAATTTACTTGGGACATTATGTGCAGATCTTGAGGGGATTTCTCTGCTTTTAGGTTTCAAGACTGAATACACAAAATTTTGCCGTTTTTTGTGAGAGGGATCGTAAAAGGCTCTTCGAAAAGGAGACTTGGTGTTCACGTAAATCTTTCACACCAGCTGTAAAAAGTATTAAGAATGTTTACTTGGTTGATAGGAAAAAGATATTTCTCCAGTCAGATCAGGTTTTATTATGAATTATAGAGAAAGTCATTAACAGAAATGGAAGGGGCTTTTTGTATTTGAAAGAAAGTTTCCGAAAATTAGTGATGCGAAAATTAAAGACCGAATATTAGTCGGACCACAAATAAGAAAATTAATGAAAGATGCAAATTTTGAAGGAAGGTTGAATGATCTAGAAAAGTGTGCATAGATATCCTTCAAGAATTTGGTTGAAAACTTTTTAGGCAATAAGAAATCTGACAACTGTAGGGAACTTGTAATGCAATTACTTAAGTCGTATGAAGATCTTGTCTGTAATATCTCTGACAATATTCACTTCTTTCACTCTCATTTAGATTTCCTTCCCGAAAATCTGAGGTCTGTTAGCGACGAACGCGGAGAGCATGGAGAAAAGGTACCAAAGTAGTTCAAGCACGTTAGTAGAATACTGCTAGAATGTCAAACGGGACGTTCCTGAGCCAAAGTGCTAAAGGACCTCATCAATTTACACATTTTAGGCATGTTGTACATTTTTTATTTCATTAGTGGAAATGCAGAGACTGCAACAAATTTAAACTTAAACAATGGAGACAAAATAATGATTTTTCTTAATTCAGCCTAAAATTTTCCATCAAGATCAGACAAAACTAGTGGTGCTACAACAGCGCATACTTTCCCGTATTATTGGAACCAGCTACGTAGACTTGAAATATTGCACTTTCTGCCCTACTAACATCTTAGCTATTATTTGAAAACCTCTAATGCAACCAAGAAGCGATCAACCACGGTGTAGGATATATAGGTGCGTTAACTAGCCGCCTTTGGGGCAATTTTTCTGAAACCAGTTTGAGGCTAGTTCCTCGCTTGTCCGTACGGTGCGCACGATCGGTTTGGGTCGCGGTGTAAGATATACATCTTAAGATGACACCTTAAATTGTGGCTGTTACACATTACACGACCAATCACGACATTGCCGAAATGAGACACAAAGATCGCAGCACTTATATGCGAGAACTGTGAGAACTAGCCTCACTTAAGCTTCAGTTATAGACTGGGAGTGAACACTTGTATATCATACACAGTGCGATCAACTCACTGTTTCCATCGCAGTGTTGTAAAATTATGTGAATTCCACAATTGCATAAAAATATAGTACAAAAGTTTTGTAAACATGTATTGGAAAAAGAAGAAAAGACACGTTATTCATAGAAAATCGCGACAGCGGAACGGAATTCAATTGTTGCGTACCTGCATTGTCGATACTCCCTTAAAGAGCAGCAATATTTATTTCCTATATTTGAAAAGAAATAATTTCTTTAAAGATAATGTGTACATGTATAACAAAAGGTCGAATGTAAAAACGAACAAACAAATAATACACAAAATTGCAAATTCTAATTTACGACGCATTGGGCTGTCTGAAGCGCAGTAAATTTGTAGCGGGCTATTATGTTTGTCACGAAATTATAGAAAAACTACTGATTTTTTTCCAAAAAATTAAGCATGACCTTATGTGAAGATGTAGTTTTAATGAATATTGAGGAAACCAGCTGCCATCTATCGCCGCCCAAAATACTTTTTTTGACATTTTCCTAATTTTTCGGTTTCGTGATGGAACAACGGAAATATTAATTTTAGAATATTATAGAACATAAAACCTCATCCTAAATGGTAATCTTCTTTAAAAGTTTGTAGCCGTTTTTAGGAAAATGGCGTTTTAGCGCTACTAAAAATGCGAAATTTAAATCTCTTTTTCACAGAAAAGTTTTGAGTTTTCAAAAAATTTCATTTGAAATCATTTGAAGCACTTGCATTCACAAATATAATAATGTTTACAAATTGCTGGTAAGTGCATATTAAAGGTTCGAGAAACCTTTCAAAACAAGTCGAAAAAATTTCATTTTTGTAATTTTTGAAAAAAACAAAAACATAGAGCAATATGTCGTTTGTGTCATCTCATAGAGTACATTTAGTACTATCCGTACCAAGAGTTTAAAGAAAAAAGTTTAAGCTCTTTTTGAGAAAATCTTGTTTTTATAATTTTTATAATTGCACATAATGCACGCAATATTACTACTAAAACTTTCAAAAAAATGTACATGTCACAATTTCACTTTGTAGAAGAAATTTTATTTGGAGAAAAAATATCTATCTGCAATTGTATACTTAGAGGAAGACGCCGCCAAAATTCAAACTTTTGCAATTTTCGAAAATTCAGAGTTTTCAACCGTTATGAGACCATTCTCTTAAATGACCTTAAGTCTATCCAACAACAAAAGTTTGTCAAAATTGTTGGCGCCACTTTTGAAAATTTTGAAAATGTCCCAGGGGCTTCATATAAAGTACCCTCCAAAATTAAAATATCGGTTTCAGATTCAAGTAGTCCCGAGATCCTTAAGATGGATCGGGGAGTATCAATTTTGGAGAAAATTGGCTGAACGGCTTAGTCTCTAGCGTTGTTCAAAGACATACGGACGGACGGACGGACGGACGGACGGACGGACGGACGGACGGACGGACGGACGGACGGACGGACGGACAGACGTTTTGCTTTCAATTGGTTTTTCGATATCTAGGACTCAATAGGGATTGTGGCTACATCACGTGATAGATTTTTTTCTCAATTTAGCAACCGGTTTTATCCACATTTTCGTTACCCTGTAACAAGAGTTTTTCTGCCAAAAATCCGCCGTTTCTTCGCGCAGCATTACATAACTTTCCCTATACTATACGTACGTACGTACGTACGTACATATAATATACGGGAAAGTAAAAATATGTGGCCTAAAAAAAGTTTAATTTTGTAGACCAGTGTAATCATTTAGCACTCAGTGCAGCTAAGGTCCTTCCGGACGGTGACAGTGAGTCTGTCTCATGAAACAACACTTCTGTCACCTTTACTAAAGAAGAAAAAGAGGTAAACATGCGTCAAAAATAGAAGAGATAGCAATGATTATAAGAATAAGAAGTAAGAAAATTACATGAAAGGAGAGAAGAGAGTCGGGAGGCAAATGGGAAGCAGGCAAAATGGCTTTTGCAGGCAGAATCAGGAGAAAGAAACAACAGAAGTCCTTCCTTAGCAGCCGCTGTAACCGTGTGAGGCGAATCACCTCCACAGCAGAGAAGTGACATTTTCGCGCGCCCGATGGCTTATTCAGGTGAGCGTATTCACCCCTCCAACATCTTTATAACTAGCAACGTTACGACATAACTTCGACTCTAAGATGGAACTTCTACCACTGAGTCCATTGGAATTTGAAGTTAGATGGATACACCGAAACTGCGATTCATATTAAGTATTTTTTGATACGAGTAGGAGAAGTACGCTACTTCTGGACCAGTGATGACGTCACGAGCCCCCGTGACGTCAGGACCCGAGGACGTCATGGACCCGTGACGTCAGGGACCCGTGACGTCATGGCCGGGTGACGACATGACCGGGAGGACGTCATGACCTTGTGACGTCACGGCCGTGTGACGTCAGGACCGTGTGACGTCATGACCGGGGACGTCATGGCCTGGATGACGTCAGCACTGGTCCAGAAGTAGCGTCGATGCGCCCGTGCCTGGCGTGGCGCCTGTTGCACACACGTCGACAGCGGGGGGTGTGAGCGCACGTGAGTGGCTGTGGGGGTGGGTGGGGGGAGGAGGAAGAGGGGGAGGTGGTCTTCAAAAAGCCCGCTCGGCCGGGGCGCGAACCAGCGAGGTGCGGTGTGGGAGGCCGGCACGCTAGCCCTGCGCTACGGCAGCAGGCTTAGAAGTGGAGGCTAGCGAGTGGATGTGAAGGTGCGCGCGCTTGTGCGGGGCGCGCGTGCGACCGTGGCGCGCCCTGTGAGCGAACAGGGAAAGGGGACCGTGCGACGGTGGCGCGCCCTGTGTGCGGACGGGGGCATGCGACCGCGCGACGGTGGCGCGCCCTGTGAGCGGACGGGGGCATGCGACCGTGCGACGGTGGTGCGCCCTGTGTGCGGACGGGGGCATGCGACCGTGCGACGGTGGCGCGCGCTGGAAGCGAGCCGAGGAACGAGAGGGTGGATCGAGAAGCGCGCGAGGATGGCGCGTCCTGAGGAAGACATGCAGTGGAGCCGAGGGAATGGTTTTTGCAAAGAGATGGAACACCAGAGACAAGTTCGTGACGTCATGGCCTTGAGGACGTCATGACCGGGGACGTCATGGCCTCGTGACGTCATGGCCTGGTGACGTCCTGGCCTTCTGACGTCATGGCCTGGATGACGAGAGGACCTGGAGGATGTTATGACCTGGATGACGCCATGACCGCGATGACGTCAGCACTGGTCCAGAAGTAGCGTCGATGTGCCCGTGCCTGACGTGGCTCCTGTTTCACACACGGACGGGGGCATGCGACCTTGTGACGGTGGCGCGCGCTGGAAGCGAGCCGAGGAACGAGAGGGTGGATCGAGAAGCGCGCGAGGATGGCGCGTCCTGAGGAAGACATGCAGTGGCCGCGCGACGGTGGCGCGCCCTGTGTGCGGACGGGGGCATGCGACGGCGCGACGGTGGCGCGCCCTGTGAGCGGACGGGGGCATGCGACTGTGCGACGGTGGCGCGCCCTGTGTGCGGACGGGGGCATGCGACCGTGCGACGGTGGCGCGCGCTGGAAGCCAGCCGAGGAACAAGAGGGTGGATCGAGAAGCGCGCGAGGATGTCGCGTCCTGAGGAAGACATGCAGTGGAGCCGAGGGAACGGTCTTTGCAAAGAGATGGAACACCAGAGACAAGTGTAAAAAAAAATCACAATGCAATGATTATGACATGAATATATTTGAGATATATATATATATACAAATAGACTGTAGTTGATGGTGTTTTGTTTTGTTTTGAATATGAAAAAAAAATTGTATAGGAAGGAAGAAAGGAAGGAAGGAAGGAAGAAAAGAAATATGTCCTGGAAACACGCTTCAGGGGAGTAGTTGTGACAGCCTCTCGTCCAACAGCCACCTCAGATCCCGTAGTGTTGTGAAACACGTACGGTGTCTGAGGAGGTGCGGCAGCAGCAGGTAGAGGAGCATCAGAAAGGCGAGGTGGGAGGAAAACCAAGTTGGAGCATGTCGTGTCGGGGAGGGTGGAGGCGGAGGAGATGGAGTGGGCCGGGGAGGTGGAGCGGAGGTGGGGGCAGAGCGGAGCTGCTGTCCCCGCGGTGGTGGTGATGTCAACGAGGGCAGGAGGAGGAGCAGGAGGTAGAGGAGCAGGAGGAGGGGGTGAACGTGCAGGTGGGGGAGCAGGAGCAGCAGGTAGAGGAGCATCATGAGGGGGTGAACGTGCAGGTGGGGGTGCAGGAGCAGCAGGTGAAGGAGCATCAGCAGGAGCCGCCCGACGCGTAGGGCGACGGAGCCATGAGCTGGCGTAAGCGTACGACCGGGGTCGTGGTGGAGGCGGCAGTCGAGGAGCCGACCCGTCCGCGCTGGCGCATGAGCCGGTCGACCTTACTGGCGGGGGCGGTGTTGCCGTGTCGCTTCCCCAACACGATCCTGCAAGCACAAAAAGCATAAGCATGTGGACCACAAAGCGACATGCTCAAAAACAGGGAAAAGTGGAAAAAAAAGAGAAACAGGACAGGGGGTGTTGGAAAGAAGTGAGAGCCGCGCGGGTGGTATGCTCGAAGCCTACGGCCCGCGTCACACACACACACACACACACACACATTGTGAGCATGCATTGACACAGAAAGGACAACAATAGTGGACCTACCGCGGTGTTGGAAAAGCGGAGTTTATGTGTAGATATTTTCCCTCTCTGCTCTTTGCCAAAGTACGTCAAATATTTATCTTTGAACATGGCCGGGTCCATGGTGCCGAAGCGAGCTGGGAGAAAGACAGCGATAGTGTTGTTTAAAGTGAGAACAATGCGTTGTCCTTCTTTGACGTCAACAGTCTTTGCATTGGTGATGGCGTACGGTTCCCCCTGTTTCAAATCTCTTAAGAAGACCGTCTCAGCGTGATCAGCATGCCCTTCAGCCAGGGTGTTCAAGCAGTCGAGGACGGGAAGTGGGTCACCACTGCAAGACATAGGAAGAAAGCAAATGTAGAAATCGAAGGATAAGCCAGATAAAAAAAAACAAAAAAAACCAAAAAACAAAAAACAAACAAAAAAAAACAAAAAAAAACAAAAAACCACCCCAACAAAAAACCTTTAGGCTCATCCTACATCAACAACTTACATGGCGTCGGCATCCTGCGACATCACCATGTTGTTGCTGCGTGCGATCATCTTTCCCAAAAGTATGGTCAACACTTGCAATACTATAGTGGAGAAACAGAAATAATTGTAGTGCTAGAATGTCTAATGGCGAAGCGCATGTCATGCCGAAGCATATGTCAAGCATGAGTGAAGAAAGGATGGCTTACCTCTATCACAGAGAGCCTCTACGATGTAGTGTCGTGGAGAGCTGCAGACACAGTAATGCTTCGGAGCGCGCTCCACCACGTTATATAGGAATATCGGTGACCTTGCGGTTACGTGATGTGAAAACAACAACTCACGATGGCAAGTGACCTTTCAAGACAGAAGTATTATTTTCCTAGTGTGTGTTACGACAAGAAACAGATACTGACTCACCTAGTGGTTACGTGTTGTGAAAAGAACTAGTCACAAACAAGCCAAGTGACCTTTCAACACGGAACAAGGAAAAGGTTCGATCGTTTCATAAGAGGTGCTGTTGTAAACAGACCTTGAGGAGTGCTTCGTGGCCGGCACACGTGAGGAGCGCTTTGTGGTCGGCACAAGAGAGAGAAGGAAGGAGAAGAAGGAAGAGGAAAGATAGAGGAAACATGTATCTTGGCGGAGCGACTGTGCCGAGGTGACACAGCGAGACCCACCCCCTGCTCCCTGGGGAAGGAATGTCAGCGTGTGGCCCGTGGTCCGGTACTGCTCTAGTATCTGTCTGAAATTGATCTGAGAAAACTATCAGAGTGACAAATCTGCAAAATTTTTCCTCCGGGCAGCGGTCGGTGTTAGTTATGTACAATTCCTCTAAATATTTTGTTCGGATAATTAAGGTTTATAATGTATGGGGGGAGGGGAGAGGGGCGCATAGGCTGTAGCTCTCCCCCTCGAGAAGCCAATGATACAGATTAAAAATATAGCCTTTACTAATTTTCCATACTAACGAAATTCATTCAATAATGATTATTTACGTTATAAATATTAACTATAAGTTAACAAGTAAAATACATTTCATATTCAACATAAATGAAAAATCCTTTATAAGAAAACATCGAGTCAGCTGCACACTATACCTGTAGACCCTGTCCCTCTCAGAGAAAAATTCTGGGTGTGCCTCTGTTCATGACTAGTACTTCATGGTACCTGTTCGTATAGTAACGTCTAAAAAATGGTGACTAATAAAGGAGTACGTTTAAACGTCAAAATTGGGAGGAAAGAGTTTATTAATTATTGATTTAAAACAGTATTTAACGACTGCTAAGTATTTAATGTATGTTGATCACGGCATTCTCATTTTGATTATAGGTTTTCTAATTTGTAGCCTGAAGTAAGTCTCATTAATTATAGTGTACGTAGAGCAATGATTGTGTATTTAAATGTTAGGTAAATGAGAAATGATTAAGAACTATTGCTGTCAATGACAAAGTTGGTAATTTTGCATCAGCTAACCCAAGCAGCGTAGTGGCCCAAGGCAATGAACACTTCACAAGTTGTTCTGTTGCGTTGGAAGTCCCTCCATTCGACATTGGTGCGGAGACTTATTGCAACACCAATAAGTCTGTCATGCAGCCATTATTATATCATTTTCATCACAGCACATAAGATGAGCAAAAGCTTGGATGGTTTCAATGAGCACATAGATTATGTTTGATAGACGTCAAATAAATGCAATTGTGTGCTAATTATGATGTAAAAGAATACGCTTTTCACTTAAGAAATTTCAATAAGGTGCATGTTGACCTTTTTTAATGTCTACCCTGAGGAGTTCTTTCGATAAAAAAAGAAAATTACTATTCAAAGGGCTTAGTACTATCTCTCTGGGTCAAGTGAAAGAGCCAGCGCCAGAGGGAATTACTTACTTAAACTATTTCAGTGCGTGTGTTTTTAGGGTAATAAGTTTTATATAAATTGGTATAAATGTTACAATTGAAGTTCTCGACCGAAAAAATCAGAGTAGTCAAGGTATGTTCATTCACCACTTCCAATGAAATATGCAATCATGTGTTAATCAATTGTTCTTTACTATTTTAATCGCAATTGCGACTATTAAACACCAATATATTTGGATGCATTTAACTCTGGGATGTTCAAGCAGCAATCAACAAATCCTATGCCAAAATATCAAAACTTTACCCGTTCATAAATCAACACAACGCTTAATATCGAATGCCATGTTATACTATATCATTCTAATATCCTATCTGGACTAACTCATGCTTGTCCGGAATGGGAAAACGCAGCTCCTACCACCATACAAGAATGCAAATAGTCCAAAATAAAGTCCTTAGGATGTCAATTAAATCTCCATGGTTTATACCTAACCATCAAATTCACAGTGAAATCCAAACCGATACTGTTCTAGAACATTTAAAAGAGTAGAAAATAATTTCTATTCTTCCATCCCCTCGTCTCATTCCGCTCATAAATTCTATCTAGGCCGAACAGCAAAAAATTTTCCCAAGACGAACCAAATCCAAATTTCCCAAGTATATGTTTAAATCTCCCTAAATTAATATTTTTTTGTAGAATATTTCCCTTTCATCTTCCTATTGTTCGATAGGGTAACCCTAACAGTTTATTCCTAAAAATCAAAAATTAAAATTCAATTGCATCTAAAACAAAACTGATTAATTTAATGAGCCACAGTAATTTAACCACAGTTTGTCAAGAAATGTCCAAATCCAAAAACGTCAGCATGTAAAATTGAAATCGAATCTCTCAGGTCAAAGTCAAAAGAAATTTAAAAATGTTAACTCTGGTCTAATTAACCCGCAGTCTAGCCTATTGGTAACAGGATAGAAAACTCAAGTTGAATATTCCGCCTAGAATCCTATTATCATAGGTAATACCACGAGTGCTTGAGAAATTGCCTATACATTTATTTGAGAGTTTCCAAAGCACGAGTGGCATTATTCGTGGTACTATTCCACGAATGAAATTTTGTTCAACATTGTTTCAAAATGCGCCACATTTTGAAAATAACTGAAAGCAATGTTAAAATCAAAGAGGTAACGTCACAGTACACATGCGGTTTATTGGAAATAGACTTAACGATCGATGTATATCGCTTCCTAAGACAGATGTCACAGTTTGTTTGGCCAGTAAGGGAAAGCGGCAAGAAAAATCGGAATAACTTTTTGAGACACACCGCCCTGATTGGGGCGTTTTGTATGCATAGTTAAACACTATTGGTTTTAATTTCACGAGTGGAATAGTTGTAATAACAATACGCAGAAACCCCGTAAAGAAGTGCGCTTAATGGTCGTGAAAGACCCATTACAAAGTGAATTGAGGCTCAGGCTGGAAGGTTGAAGAGCAAGAGGTGAAGAAGACAAATAAGAAGCAAAATACAAGGAAAAGAAGAAGAAAAGGAAAATAAGAAAGAAGAAGAAGAAAATAAAAATAAGAAAGAAGAAGAAGAAAATAAAAATAAGAAAGAAGAAGAAGAAAAAGAAGTAGAGGCAAAATTTCACATCTCTGCGTTCCACGAAGTGCATTTGCCTCCACGGACATCACCCGTGTGGGTAATTGATCTCTACCACAACTGAATGACGTAACCTCATCATTTCATTAACATACAAACGCACACATTTCCGACGCTGCCGTGAACAGAGACGTTTTTTTTTTTGTTTTGTTTTGAACGCGCCCGCAGAGTGCTGCGTTCGCCGATTCACCTGGTGGCCGCGGGCTCGCTTGGCTGCGTGGGCGCCCGCTCTCATATCGCACGGCTGGGCGGCGCTGGTGGCGGCGGTGGCGGCAGCGCCGGGGCTCGCGCGCCGTGCCGGTCCGTGACATTGGCGTTGGAGGGGGAGGGGAGGGGGGGCGGCGCGGCGCAAGGTCGCGACCACGCTCTGCCGCACACCGTTACCCCGGCGGCGGCGGCGGCGGCGGTCGAACCGGCCGTGCGGCGGCGGCAGGCCGGCAAATCCACTCCCCTCCATAACAGCAGCAACATTTGAAAAACGAGAAACAAGAATTTAGAAAATAATTATTACTTTAGAAAAAATGTTTGTTCCCGATTTATAGAAAATCAATGTCAGCGGTAAATGAACTGATTTAATTTTTCTGCATTGCTAACAAAATAGTAATGAACATCAGTTCTACTCCTACCATTACAAGCAAAAGGAGTGCTCAACAAAACGTGCGCACAGTGAAGCTACATTTACGTCCAGAAGCAAAACAAGGGGCCATCTTAGCATTTGCTCAATGGATCAGGGAAACTGGACAAAAACCTGATCGAGATGTGGGTCACTGACCCGGAAGCTGAAGTACATTATTTGTTACAGGCGTATTAAATTTCTGTTACATCCGTCTTCCGTCTTCTGTCTTCTGTTACATCCGTCGAGATGAAGTTTTGGACTGACACGTCCATAATGCTATGCCATAGCAAAGAACGAGCTGAAATTGTATTGAAATGAAGCGCAATAGTTTACCACTAAAGACCTTATTTTGAATAAAAATCTGACATTTTGTTACATTAATACATACTGTCGAGTTTTCAGGAATTGTCATCGAGTTGCGTCAATAGATGTCAAGGGAAGTTGTCAGTACATTGGGTAGCATGGACATGTTATTATAAGCTCGCTCTAAATAAGTATTAATCAAATGGATTAATGAATGGATCATTAGAGTTGACTGAAATCAGCGCTGATCTACTGAATTTAAAATAGGGGAAGGTCGGGTGATATCGGACAGCGGGTGGTATCGGACAAAAGGGCACTGGTAGTAGCGCGTGCCACACTGTCAGTGTGTTCCTGGACACGAATTAGCTTTGCATACGCCTTATGAGGTGAGTACATCAATCAGTTTGGTTATTGCGACACGTATTGTTGTTTTTTGTTTGTTTTTTTATGCTGACCAGTGTACGAAGATAACTTTGGAGCTTTGAAACTTTTCTTATGATAAGTTTAAATACAGACTACTGTGACTAGTATGTTTACTTAGGTGTATTTGTTACGTTACAGTAGTACAACGTTGTTTGTACAATTTATGTCTGTGTTGTATTCTTCTGAAGGATGAGGGTCGTTCGGGTGGTATCGGATAATACCGAACAGTTACTTCTTCGCCTTCTCTTCACGTTTCCGTATTTCTTGCGTGTAGGTTGTTAGGAGGTAATATTCGAATACTAATGTGGATTTTGTCCGTGTTTTAGGAAACTCTAGGTTAAATTCGCGGGAAATGGGAAGTTGTCTTAAAATATGTCTACTCAAACGCCATTTTTTACTACCACTCTTTTGTTTCAAGTTATTGTTCTTAATGAACGCCGGATCGTTTGGTGTGGATTTTCGTTTATATCTTCATTTTTTTTTATTCACACACTAAACAGTTGTAATGCATTAAACTGCATGCTTGATAAACAACCCCATCTGATTTTAAATAACAACATTAATTCATTTTGAAAGAAATACAATGAGAAAAGTAAAATATCAGTATCAATTCACAGTTCGATTTTTTAAAATTTCTGTGAATGCCATTGTCCAACAACTATGGTAATGACTGCTGATAAAATCCGAAGATATTTGTTCTTGTAAATTCCCTCAATATAATATTCTCGTAACTCTAAATTAATATTAAAATTCCACTTGCCTACCAATCTATGGTGTACCAACACTCTTCCAAATAATTCCCGCTTCACGTATTAGACACCTTGTCCCGAACAAAACGTGAAAAGACGTGTAGAAAGTATTACTTTTTCATATTTTTTTAAATTGATTATATTTGTAAAACGACCCTAACGTAAATATAACATAAAATGTGCATAATCATTCCAATTTAAATATTTTTGTTTTTTTAAATTTTGGTCTGTTTGGGGACATTTCTCTACAGTGGTGCGTCATTTCTTTCAAGGTCCACGGTAGAGCAGATGGAAGAACGACAGAGAGCGTGAC
The DNA here is from genome assembly GCA_031308135.1 of Acheta domesticus. Classification (NCBI taxonomy): domain Eukaryota; kingdom Metazoa; phylum Arthropoda; class Insecta; order Orthoptera; family Gryllidae; genus Acheta; species Acheta domesticus. The sequence goes on along the minus strand of JAHLJT010009419.1, from coordinate 115,383,489 downwards.
CGTAGCTGCGCCTTGTGTGTGTGTGTGTGCATCATGTGTGAGGGCCGCATACATAGTCAAAAGGGCAGTTGCTTGTTGCCTCGTATAAATTATAATACAAATGCAAAAGGCTGAATGTTATTGAAGTGGAAGACATTTGCTGTGACATCATGGACAACATATTCTTGAATGGAGGATAATTCGTTTTATTATTTTATTCAGGATCACAACACGTAAGTTTTTAGTCACGTTGTTTATTTTACTTTCTTGCTTACGCAGTACAGAGAAAGTTATGTAATGCCACGCGCAAAACGACAAGTATTGGGCAGAAGAACTTTTATTGCCCCCGCAACGAAAAAGTGCATCCATTTGATAAATTTAGAAAAATATCCTCTGAAACTTGGTGTAGCCAGAATCTATTTTTTCATGGGTCCTTGGTACCGAAAAATCGATTGCACATTTTCAAATGTTAAAAAAGGCATCAATTTTTTTATTCAATTTTGTATTAAGTGTGCTTAATGTGCTTAAGAAAATAGTGCAGGTCTGATTTGCGTTAATATTCCTGATTTGTTGGCAATTGGAAAAAATTCAAAATTTTTTAGCAGTTTTCCTACAATTTCAATTATGAAGATAAAAAGTGTTTTATAACCAATTGTGTTCCTCTAAAACAGATATTTAAACAAGATCATGGTAAATTTTTCGTAAATATGTGTACTTTTTGCGAAATTTTGCAACAAACATGAGCAGTTTTTAGATTTTAAACACTTTTTTCTCACAAAAGCCTCCAAATTTTTTCTTTAAATATTTTTCATGAATGTAGCAAAGAACTGTAAAAAAGGGTACCTGTTATATTTTCGGCACACTCATTATATTTTCGAAAATTGGAAAGAAATCGAAATGGTAAATTCGAATTTTCCTGGCTTCGTTTGAGGCGGTGACAATATACATGATGAGTCACGTAACTTTAGCACCTCCTCTAATTTGTGTATGGTTGAAATTATTGCAACGCAGTCTTCACGAAAGTACATTAGGGAATAGGACCAATTGGTTTATGTATTCTTTTACATTTTATTACTTGATTTTAGGAGATAATGAGGTAACTTTGCTTTGTTTTCAAATGGAATTCAAGACATCTTTTAGTCTATCGTGATGAGCGTAAAAAGATCAATACAACGACACACAAATTGTCATTTGTTAGGTAAACGTTTTTTTTAGTAATTTTTATTTTTTGCGACTCGTATTTATTCGAAATAGAAGTAATAGTGGTCCATAAAGAACAGCTTTGAAGAACTTTTATAAAACCCCAACAATGAAAACAGAGAAAAAGTTGTATTTACGGCAAGAATGGTGTTTTAGCTAGAGTTGATAAGAAAATTTGGGAAACGCCCATTGCCGAATGTACGCATTGTTGTCATGGCCCACTGATTGATATGTGTTGATACAATACCAACAATTGATTAAAAAACTAATTGTTTTCTTATCTAACAAACTTGTACTGGAAGAGTATTGACAGACCTGAGGATGGTTCATCCTAAAACGTTCTAGAAATCGTATGTAAACACCCTTGAAAGGCAGAAATGCCGAACAATAAGAAATAAAATAAAAAAAAAAGACCAGGGTTCCCCAACAGGTTGATACAGACCAGGGTTCTCCAACTGGTGGCCTGAGGGCCGCATGCGGCCCGCAGTGCCATTTATTGCGGCCCGCGAAAGGTTATGAGACAAAGATGAAAGTCCCTTGCGTACATTTCAGACGAGAACAGATGAAAGTGCGCTCTGCCGGGATCAACATCCCCTTGGGGGGGGGGGCTGACGATATCAACAATACGGGGGAAGTCAGGTGTGAATCGCCTGAGTAAGAAAAATATGAACCGCAACCACAATAAAAATGTTAGTTGTGGTCATTGAGGGGAATATCAAGGTTCTTGATTGTGGTCTTGCAAGTTGGACACCCCTGATATAGACATATTGTGGTATGTTGATATTTCCCTCAATGACCACAACTAACATTTTTATTGTGGTTGCGGTTCATATTTTTCTTACTCAGGCGATTCACACCTGACTTCCCCCGTATTGTTGATATCGTCAGCCCCCCCCCCCAAGGGGATGTTGATCCCGGCAGAGCGCACTTTCATCTTTGGGGAGGGACATTTCAAGGGACTTTCATCTTTGTCTCATAACCTTTCGCGGGCCGCAATAAATGGCACTGCGGGCCGCATGCGGCCCTCAGGCCACCAGTTGGAGAACCCTGGTCTGTATCAACCTGTTGGGGAACCCTGGTCTTTTTTTTTTTTATTTTATTTCTTATTGTTCGGCATTTCTGCCTTTCAAGGGTGTTTACATACGATTTCTAGAACGTTTTAGGATGAACCATCCTCAGGTCTGTCAATACTCTTCCAGTACAAGTTTGTTAGATAAGAAAACAATTAGTTTTTTAATCAATTGTTGGTATTGTATCAACACATATCAATCAGTGGGCCATGACAACAATGCGTACATTCGGCAATGGGCGTTTCCCAAATTTTCTTATCAACTCTAGCTAAAACACCATTCTTGCCGTAAATACAACTTTTTCTCTGTTTTCATTGTTGGGGTTTTATAAAAGTTCTTCAAAGCTGTTCTTTATGGACCACTATTACTTCTATTTCGAATAAATACGAGTCGCAAAAAATTAAAATTACTAAAAAAACGTTTACCTAACAAATGACAATTTGTGTGTCGTTGTATTGATCTTTTTACGCTCATCACGATAGACTAAAAGATGTCTTGAATTCCATTTGAAAACAAAGCAAAGTTACCTCATTATCTCCTAAAATCAAGTAATAAAATGTAAAAGAATACATAAACCAATTGGTCCTATTCCCTAATGTACTTTCGCGAAGACTGCGTTGCAATAATTTCAACCATACACAAATTAGAGGAGGTGCTAAAGTTACGTGACTCATCATGTATATTGTCACCGCCTCAAACGAAGCCAGGAAAATTCGAATTTACCATTTCGATTTCTTTCCAATTTTCGAAAATATAATGAGTGTGCCGAAAATATAACAGGTACCCTTTTTTACAGTTCTTTGCTACATTCATGAAAAATATTTAAAGAAAAAATTTGGAGGCTTTTGTGAGAAAAAAGTGTTTAAAATCTAAAAACTGCTCATGTTTGTTGCAAAATTTCGCAAAAAGTACACATATTTACGAAAAATTTACCATGATCTTGTTTAAATATCTGTTTTAGAGGAACACAATTGGTTATAAAACACTTTTTATCTTCATAATTGAAATTGTAGGAAAACTGCTAAAAAATTTTGAATTTTTTCCAATTGCCAACAAATCAGGAATATTAACGCAAATCAGACCTGCACTATTTTCTTAAGCACATTAAGCACACTTAATACAAAATTGAATAAAAAAATTGATGCCTTTTTTAACATTTGAAAATGTGCAATCGATTTTTCGGTACCAAGGACCCATGAAAAAATAGATTCTGGCTACACCAAGTTTCAGAGGATATTTTTCTAAATTTATCAAATGGATGCACTTTTTCGTTGCGGGGGCAATAAAAGTTCTTCTGCCCAATACTTGTCGTTTTGCGCGTGGCATTACATAACTTTCTCTGTACTGCGTAAGCAAGAAAGTAAAATAAACAACGTGACTAAAAACTTACGTGTTGTGATCCTGAATAAAATAATAAAACGAATTATCCTCCATTCAAGAATATGTTGTCCATGATGTCACAGCAAATGTCTTCCACTTCAATAACATTCAGCCTTTTGCATTTGTATTATAATTTATACGAGGCAACAAGCAACTGCCCTTTTGACTATGTATGCGGCCCTCACACATGATGCACACACACACACAAGGCGCAGCTACGGTCACGCTCTCTGTCGTTCTTCCATCTGCTCTACCGTGGACCTTGAAAGAAATGACGCACCACTGTAGAGAAATGTCCCCAAACAGGCCAAAATTTAAAAAAACAAAAATATTTAAATTGGAATGATTATGCACATTTTATGTTATATTTACGTTAGGGTCGTTTTACAAATATATCAATTTAAAAAAATATGAAAAAGTAATACTTTCTACACGTCTTTTCACGTTTTGTTCGGGACAAGGTGTCTAATACGTGAAGCGGGAATTATTTGGAAGAGTGTTGGTACACCATAGATTGGTAGGCAAGTGGAATTTTAATATTAATTTAGAGTTACGAGAATATTATATTGAGGGAATTTACAAGAACAAATATCTTCGGATTTTATCAGCAGTCATTACCATAGTTGTTGGACAATGGCATTCACAGAAATTTTAAAAAATCGAACTGTGAATTGATACTGATATTTTACTTTTCTCATTGTATTTCTTTCAAAATGAATTAATGTTGTTATTTAAAATCAGATGGGTTGTTTATCAAGCATGCAGTTTAATGCATTACAACTGTTTAGTGTGTGAATAAAAAAAAATGAAGATATAAACGAAAATCCACACCAAACGATCCGGCGTTCATTAAGAACAATAATTTGAAACAAAAGAGTGGTAGTAAAAATTGGCGTTTGAGTAGACATATTTTAAGACAACTTCCCATTTCCCGCGAATTTAACCTAGAGTTTCCTAAAACACGGACAAAATCCACATTAGTATTCGAATATTACCTCCTAACAACCTACACGCAAGAAATACGGAAAAGTGAAGAGAAGGCGAAGAAGTAACTGTTCGGTATTATCCGATACCACCCGAACGACCCTCATCCTTCAGAAGAATACAACACAGACATAAATTGTACAAACAACGTTGTACTACTGTAACGTAACAAATACACCTAAGTAAACATACTAGTCACAGTAGTCTGTATTTAAACTTATCATAAGAAAAGTTTCAAAGCTCCAAAGTTATCTTCGTACACTGGTCAGCATAAAAAAACAAACAAAAAACAACAATACGTGTCGCAATAACCAAACTGATTGATGTACTCACCTCATAAGGCGTATGCAAAGCTAATTCGTGTCCAGGAACACACTGACAGTGTGGCACGCGCTACTACCAGTGGCCCTTTTGTCCGATACCACCCGCTGTCCGATATCACCCGACCTTCCCCTATTTTAAATTCAGTAGATCAGCGCTGATTTCAGTCAACTCTAATGATCCATTCATTAATCCATTTGATTAATACTTATTTAGAGCGAGCTTATAATAACATGTCCATGCTACCCAATGTACTGACAACTTCCCTTGACATCTATTGACGCAACTCGATGACAATTCCTGAAAACTCGACAGTATGTATTAATGTAACAAAATGTCAGATTTTTATTCAAAATAAGGTCTTTAGTGGTAAACTATTGCGCTTCATTTCAATACAATTTCAGCTCGTTCTTTGCTATGGCATAGCATTATGGACGTGTCATTCCAAAACTTCATCTCGACGGATGTAACAGAAGACAGAAGACGGAAGACGGATGTAACAGAAATTTAATACGCCTGTAACAAATAATGTACTTCAGCTTCCGGGTCAGTGACCCACATCTCGATCAGGTTTTTGTCCAGTTTCCCTGATCCATTGAGCAAATGCTAAGATGGCCCCTTGTTTTGCTTCTGGACGTAAATGTAGCTTCACTGTGCGCACGTTTTGTTGAGCACTCCTTTTGCTTGTAATGGTAGGAGTAGAACTGATGTTCATTACTATTTTGTTAGCAATGCAGAAAAATTAAATCAGTTCATTTACCGCTGACATTGATTTTCTATAAATCGGGAACAAACATTTTTTCTAAAGTAATAATTATTTTCTAAATTCTTGTTTCTCGTTTTTCAAATGTTGCTGCTGTTATGGAGGGGAGTGGATTTGCCGGCCTGCCGCCGCCGCACGGCCGGTTCGACCGCCGCCGCCGCCGCCGCCGGGTAACGGTGTGCGGCAGAGCGTGGTCGCGACCTTGCGCCGCGCCGCCCCCCCTCCCCTCCCCCTCCAACGCCAATGTCACGGACCGGCACGGCGCGCGAGCCCCGGCGCTGCCGCCACCGCCGCCACCAGCGCCGCCCAGCCGTGCGATATGAGAGCGGGCGCCCACGCAGCCAAGCGAGCCCGCGGCCACCAGGTGAATCGGCGAACGCAGCACTCTGCGGGCGCGTTCAAAACAAAACAAAAAAAAAAACGTCTCTGTTCACGGCAGCGTCGGAAATGTGTGCGTTTGTATGTTAATGAAATGATGAGGTTACGTCATTCAGTTGTGGTAGAGATCAATTACCCACACGGGTGATGTCCGTGGAGGCAAATGCACTTCGTGGAACGCAGAGATGTGAAATTTTGCCTCTACTTCTTTTTCTTCTTCTTCTTCTTATTATTATTTTCTTCTTCTTCTTATTTTTATTTTCTTCTTCTTCTTTCTTATTTTTATTTTCTTCTTCTTCTTCTTCTTATTTTCCTTTTCTTCTTCTTTTCCTTGTATTTTGCTTCTTATTTGTCTTCTTCACCTCTTGCTCTTCAACCTTCCAGCCTGAGCCTCAATTCACTTTGTAATGGGTCTTTCACGACCATTAAGCGCACTTCTTTACGGGGTTTCTGCGTATTGTTATTACAACTATTCCACTCGTGAAATTAAAACCAATAGTGTTTAACTATGCATACAAAACGCCCCAATCAGGGCGGTGTGTCTCAAAAAGTTATTCCGATTTTTCTTGCCGCTTTCCCTTACTGGCCAAACAAACTGTGACATCTGTCTTAGGAAGCGATATACATCGATCGTTAAGTCTATTTCCAATAAACCGCATGTGTACTGTGACGTTACCTCTTTGATTTTAACATTGCTTTCAGTTATTTTCAAAATGTGGCGCATTTTGAAACACTGTTGAACAAAATTTCATTCGTGGAATAGTACCACGAATAATGCCACTCGTGCTTTGGAAACTCTCAAATAAATGTATAGGCAATTTCTCAAGCACTCGTGGTATTACCTATGATAATAGGATTCTAGGCGGAATATTCAACTTGAGTTTTCTATCCTGTTACCAATAGGCTAGACTGCGGGTTAATTAGACCAGAGTTAACATTTTTAAATTTCTTTTGACTTTGACCTGAGAGATTCGATTTCAATTTTACATGCTGACGTTTTTGGATTTGGACATTTCTTGACAAACTGTGGTTAAATTACTGTGGCTCATTAAATTAATCAGTTTTGTTTTAGATGCAATTGAATTTTAATTTTTGATTTTTAGGAATAAACTGTTAGGGTTACCCTATCGAACAATAGGAAGATGAAAGGGAAATATTCTACAAAAAAATATTAATTTAGGGAGATTTAAACATATACTTGGGAAATTTGGATTTGGTTCGTCTTGGGAAAATTTTTTGCTGTTCGGCCTAGATAGAATTTATGAGCGGAATGAGACGAGGGGATGGAAGAATAGAAATTATTTTCTACTCTTTTAAATGTTCTAGAACAGTATCGGTTTGGATTTCACTGTGAATTTGATGGTTAGGTATAAACCATGGAGATTTAATTGACATCCTAAGGACTTTATTTTGGACTATTTGCATTCTTGTATGGTGGTAGGAGCTGCGTTTTCCCATTCCGGACAAGCATGAGTTAGTCCAGATAGGATATTAGAATGATATAGTATAACATGGCATTCGATATTAAGCGTTGTGTTGATTTATGAACGGGTAAAGTTTTGATATTTTGGCATAGGATTTGTTGATTGCTGCTTGAACATCCCAGAGTTAAATGCATCCAAATATATTGGTGTTTAATAGTCGCAATTGCGATTAAAATAGTAAAGAACAATTGATTAACACATGATTGCATATTTCATTGGAAGTGGTGAATGAACATACCTTGACTACTCTGATTTTTTCGGTCGAGAACTTCAATTGTAACATTTATACCAATTTATATAAAACTTATTACCCTAAAAACACACGCACTGAAATAGTTTAAGTAAGTAATTCCCTCTGGCGCTGGCTCTTTCACTTGACCCAGAGAGATAGTACTAAGCCCTTTGAATAGTAATTTTCTTTTTTATCGAAAGAACTCCTCAGGGTAGACATTAAAAAAGGTCAACATGCACCTTATTGAAATTTCTTAAGTGAAAAGCGTATTCTTTTACATCATAATTAGCACACAATTGCATTTATTTGACGTCTATCAAACATAATCTATGTGCTCATTGAAACCATCCAAGCTTTTGCTCATCTTATGTGCTGTGATGAAAATGATATAATAATGGCTGCATGACAGACTTATTGGTGTTGCAATAAGTCTCCGCACCAATGTCGAATGGAGGGACTTCCAACGCAACAGAACAACTTGTGAAGTGTTCATTGCCTTGGGCCACTACGCTGCTTGGGTTAGCTGATGCAAAATTACCAACTTTGTCATTGACAGCAATAGTTCTTAATCATTTCTCATTTACCTAACATTTAAATACACAATCATTGCTCTACGTACACTATAATTAATGAGACTTACTTCAGGCTACAAATTAGAAAACCTATAATCAAAATGAGAATGCCGTGATCAACATACATTAAATACTTAGCAGTCGTTAAATACTGTTTTAAATCAATAATTAATAAACTCTTTCCTCCCAATTTTGACGTTTAAACGTACTCCTTTATTAGTCACCATTTTTTTAGACGTTACTATACGAACAGGTACCATGAAGTACTAGTCATGAACAGAGGCACACCCAGAATTTTTCTCTGAGAGGGACAGGGTCTACAGGTATAGTGTGCAGCTGACTCGATGTTTTCTTATAAAGGATTTTTCATTTATGTTGAATATGAAATGTATTTTACTTGTTAACTTATAGTTAATATTTATAACGTAAATAATCATTATTGAATGAATTTCGTTAGTATGGAAAATTAGTAAAGGCTATATTTTTAATCTGTATCATTGGCTTCTCGAGGGGGAGAGCTACAGCCTATGCGCCCCTCTCCCCTCCCCCCATACATTATAAACCTTAATTATCCGAACAAAATATTTAGAGGAATTGTACATAACTAACACCGACCGCTGCCCGGAGGAAAAATTTTGCAGATTTGTCACTCTGATAGTTTTCTCAGATCAATTTCAGACAGATACTAGAGCAGTACCGGACCACGGGCCACACGCTGACATTCCTTCCCCAGGGAGCAGGGGGTGGGTCTCGCTGTGTCACCTCGGCACAGTCGCTCCGCCAAGATACATGTTTCCTCTATCTTTCCTCTTCCTTCTTCTCCTTCCTTCTCTCTCTTGTGCCGACCACAAAGCGCTCCTCACGTGTGCCGGCCACGAAGCACTCCTCAAGGTCTGTTTACAACAGCACCTCTTATGAAACGATCGAACCTTTTCCTTGTTCCGTGTTGAAAGGTCACTTGGCTTGTTTGTGACTAGTTCTTTTCACAACACGTAACCACTAGGTGAGTCAGTATCTGTTTCTTGTCGTAACACACACTAGGAAAATAATACTTCTGTCTTGAAAGGTCACTTGCCATCGTGAGTTGTTGTTTTCACATCACGTAACCGCAAGGTCACCGATATTCCTATATAACGTGGTGGAGCGCGCTCCGAAGCATTACTGTGTCTGCAGCTCTCCACGACACTACATCGTAGAGGCTCTCTGTGATAGAGGTAAGCCATCCTTTCTTCACTCATGCTTGACATATGCTTCGGCATGACATGCGCTTCGCCATTAGACATTCTAGCACTACAATTATTTCTGTTTCTCCACTATAGTATTGCAAGTGTTGACCATACTTTTGGGAAAGATGATCGCACGCAGCAACAACATGGTGATGTCGCAGGATGCCGACGCCATGTAAGTTGTTGATGTAGGATGAGCCTAAAGGTTTTTTGTTGGGGTGGTTTTTTTGTTTTTTTTGTTTTTTTTTGTTTGTTTTTTTGTTTTTTTGGTTTTTTTTGTTTTTTTTATCTGGCTTATCCTTCGATTTCTACATTTGCTTTCTTCCTATGTCTTGCAGTGGTGACCCACTTCCCGTCCTCGACTGCTTGAACACCCTGGCTGAAGGGCATGCTGATCACGCTGAGACGGTCTTCTTAAGAGATTTGAAACAGGGGGAACCGTACGCCATCACCAATGCAAAGACTGTTGACGTCAAAGAAGGACAACGCATTGTTCTCACTTTAAACAACACTATCGCTGTCTTTCTCCCAGCTCGCTTCGGCACCATGGACCCGGCCATGTTCAAAGATAAATATTTGACGTACTTTGGCAAAGAGCAGAGAGGGAAAATATCTACACATAAACTCCGCTTTTCCAACACCGCGGTAGGTCCACTATTGTTGTCCTTTCTGTGTCAATGCATGCTCACAATGTGTGTGTGTGTGTGTGTGTGTGTGACGCGGGCCGTAGGCTTCGAGCATACCACCCGCGCGGCTCTCACTTCTTTCCAACACCCCCCTGTCCTGTTTCTCTTTTTTTTCCACTTTTCCCTGTTTTTGAGCATGTCGCTTTGTGGTCCACATGCTTATGCTTTTTGTGCTTGCAGGATCGTGTTGGGGAAGCGACACGGCAACACCGCCCCCGCCAGTAAGGTCGACCGGCTCATGCGCCAGCGCGGACGGGTCGGCTCCTCGACTGCCGCCTCCACCACGACCCCGGTCGTACGCTTACGCCAGCTCATGGCTCCGTCGCCCTACGCGTCGGCGGCTCCTGCTGATGCTCCTTCACCTGCTGCTCCTGCACCCCCACCTGCACGTTCACCCCCTCATGATGCTCCTCTACCTGCTGCTCCTGCTCCCCCACCTGCACGTTCACCCCCTCCTCCTGCTCCTCTACCTCCTGCTCCTCCTCCTGCCCTCGTTGACATCACCACCACCGCGGGGACAGCAGCTCCGCTCTGCCCCCACCTCCGCTCCACCTCCCCGGCCCACTCCATCTCCTCCGCCTCCACCCTCCCCGACACGACATGCTCCAACTTGGTTTTCCTCCCACCTCGCCTTTCTGATGCTCCTCTACCTGCTGCTGCCGCACCTCCTCAGACACCGTACGTGTTTCACAACACTACGGGATCTGAGGTGGCTGTTGGACGAGAGGCTGTCACAACTACTCCCCTGAAGCGTGTTTCCAGGACATATTTCTTTTCTTCCTTCCTTCCTTCCTTTCTTCCTTCCTATACAATTTTTTTTCATATTCAAAACAAAACAAAACACCATCAACTACAGTCTATTTGTATATATATATATCTCAAATATATTCATGTCATAATCATTGCATTGTGATTTTTTTTTACACTTGTCTCTGGTGTTCCATCTCTTTGCAAAGACCGTTCCCTCGGCTCCACTGCATGTCTTCCTCAGGACGCGACATCCTCGCGCGCTTCTCGATCCACCCTCTTGTTCCTCGGCTGGCTTCCAGCGCGCGCCACCGTCGCACGGTCGCATGCCCCCGTCCGCACACAGGGCGCGCCACCGTCGCACAGTCGCATGCCCCCGTCCGCTCACAGGGCGCGCCACCGTCGCGCCGTCGCATGCCCCCGTCCGCACACAGGGCGCGCCACCGTCGCGCGGCCACTGCATGTCTTCCTCAGGACGCGCCATCCTCGCGCGCTTCTCGATCCACCCTCTCGTTCCTCGGCTCGCTTCCAGCGCGCGCCACCGTCACAAGGTCGCATGCCCCCGTCCGTGTGTGAAACAGGAGCCACGTCAGGCACGGGCACATCGACGCTACTTCTGGACCAGTGCTGACGTCATCGCGGTCATGGCGTCATCCAGGTCATAACATCCTCCAGGTCCTCTCGTCATCCAGGCCATGACGTCAGAAGGCCAGGACGTCACCAGGCCATGACGTCACGAGGCCATGACGTCCCCGGTCATGACGTCCTCAAGGCCATGACGTCACGAACTTGTCTCTGGTGTTCCATCTCTTTGCAAAAACCATTCCCTCGGCTCCACTGCATGTCTTCCTCAGGACGCGCCATCCTCGCGCGCTTCTCGATCCACCCTCTCGTTCCTCGGCTCGCTTCCAGCGCGCGCCACCGTCGCACGGTCGCATGCCCCCGTCCGCACACAGGGCGCACCACCGTCGCACGGTCGCATGCCCCCGTCCGCTCACAGGGCGCGCCACCGTCGCGCGGTCGCATGCCCCCGTCCGCACACAGGGCGCGCCACCGTCGCACGGTCCCCTTTCCCTGTTCGCTCACAGGGCGCGCCACGGTCGCACGCGCGCCCCGCACAAGCGCGCGCACCTTCACATCCACTCGCTAGCCTCCACTTCTAAGCCTGCTGCCGTAGCGCAGGGCTAGCGTGCCGGCCTCCCACACCGCACCTCGCTGGTTCGCGCCCCGGCCGAGCGGGCTTTTTGAAGACCACCTCCCCCTCTTCCTCCTCCCCCCACCCACCCCCACAGCCACTCACGTGCGCTCACACCCCCCGCTGTCGACGTGTGTGCAACAGGCGCCACGCCAGGCACGGGCGCATCGACGCTACTTCTGGACCAGTGCTGACGTCATCCAGGCCATGACGTCCCCGGTCATGACGTCACACGGTCCTGACGTCACACGGCCGTGACGTCACAAGGTCATGACGTCCTCCCGGTCATGTCGTCACCCGGCCATGACGTCACGGGTCCCTGACGTCACGGGTCCATGACGTCCTCGGGTCCTGACGTCACGGGGGCTCGTGACGTCATCACTGGTCCAGAAGTAGCGTACTTCTCCTACTGATACGTGTTACCAATATGCATCAACCGACTGTTGTTTACTTAGGTTCGTTGGTACAACTGGTGTATCCACCTAACTTTAAATTACATTACACTCAGTAGTAAATTTTGGATGAATTCCATACAACATGCCCATATGTTACTTTTAACTAAGTAGATGGAAAACGGGAACTGATGGCAAGTTGTCTGAGAAATAATTTTATTTGTAGTGGATCGTGTATATAATTGTCTAAGGGTAATTATTGTGTTACGCTTTTATAGAATAAATTACACATTACCTGAAGAAGGATCCAAAGTCACAGGATTCCAAACTTTGTATTAAGAAAATTGAAGAATAAACTGTCTGTAAATAATTGGCTCAAAAATGTATCATTAAGCACAGTCATATATCTATTTAGTTGTAAACTAGTTGCATTATGCACATTTTCTGCCGATCAGGGGACAGAGATCGCTAAGTCAGTACCGTGCGATCCCGTGGCGATCTTGGACCGAAAGATCGTGGGTTCTAATCCCACCTCGGACATGGTTGGGTGAGTTTCGTGCCTGTGTCCCCAGTGGTTGGCGTCAGAAAGGGCATCCGACCGTAAAACATTCGTAAAATCTGTATAAAAATGGAGTGCGCAAAAATTAATCAAAATTATCTTCAAAACGTTGGTTAAATAATGTTACAAAGATTGTTTAATAAATGTTGTTATATTGTGTGTCTACCTAAGAAGTTAATGGACCTTCGAAGAAATTAACAATCACATTGAAGAAAGAGCACTCTTCAAATAGTTTAATTTTTAATTATTCTGTGGAAAAAAAGAGCACTCACCCATGTAGCGCCGACCCCATAGAAATGGGACAATGCAAAATAATAATAATAATAATAATAATATAAATAATAATAATAAAATGCGCTATTTTCTCAGTGTGGAGGCCAGTCGCGAGTTCCAGGATGGACTTGAGAAGTTCTCTTCGCGTGGCGGCGCGGCGGCGTTGCGCAGCTGGCTCTGTCTGCAATGCGTTGCTCCGCGCAGCTAATACGAGAGGCCCGCGCATTACTTCCTCTCCGTTTTAATTAATGCGCCCTATCTTCGGCGCGACTCACGGCCGGCTCATTAGCGAACGCACATGCGAACTTGCGTCGCGCGGCAGTTGGCCATTTCGGCGTCCTGTGTTCGCGGCTCCACCGCCTGGCAGCGCGGCATTCGACGAGATTCCTTTGGCTTAGTGTATAAAGCAATTTCCTTCCGAAAACGTGAGACCATTGCGTTGCTCCGGAATGAATAATGACCAAATGCAATTTGTTTTGAAAGTAGCCATCGAAACTGGAAATAAATTTATGAAAAATGTGCTATATCATCATTTATGATACACAACCTGCCAAATGAAAAAAATACAGGAGGAAGATACAAAACTTTTTGGAGTAAATAATGTAGTTTGCCAAGTTTAGGCATTCTACACTTTCTGTATAATAGTATTTTATTCATTGTGAAAGTTTTCTGAGAGCACCTTACGAAAACCGCCTATGCAGATCTTACCACATACGAGATATTCTGTCATCAATAAATTGTAACGGTCTTGTACAACTTTTTTATTTTCTATTTTAAGATCTTAATTTATAGTTTTCCTCGGAAATTTTCTTATCGAACTAAAGAATAAGTAAATACTAAATCATTGGTACCAACATGTACAAATTACCAATTCCTTCACATAGGAGGATATCCATCATTAACGACGATATATTAAACGTAACGACCGTACATACTAGCTTCAAACATTTCCTGGAATTGTTAACAACTCAGAAACAAGACACCACAACGCAATTTACCCATTTCCTTCAAAATAGTTTCCTTCCTCAGTAACACACTTCTGCCAGCGCGTATAAAGTGACTGGAAGCATTCTTGGAAGCCATATTGCGATGCTAGTTGTGGTGCTCTCGTAGCATTTCCTGTATTTTCATCAGCGTTTACGAATCTTCGCCCCTTTAGAAGAGTTATCAGCCGTGGAATGAGAAAAAAGTCTGGTAGTGACAAATTCTGACCTATACCGGTATCTCCTCAACAATCTTTCTGGAGAGTCTCCTCACAACAATGCACACTTGCTCAATATTTGCTTCATTTGTCGCAGTTGTTGGTCGGCCTCTCCGCAGGTCGTCTTTCACGCTATCGCGACCTTAATTGAAATCTTTATGCCAGAAAGAGTAAGTTTTTTTTGTTTTTGTTTTCCATGCTGCATCTATATGAGCTTTCTCGAGCATTCTTAATCTCTCTAACAATGTCTCTAACAGATGTGTGTGCAATAAAAACCACAAAACTATGTTAGGGCATTGCTCTGTAGATGACATTATCAAACACGACGAACAAACCCGCACGAACAACAAATACCGGTTGCCATTGAAATACAACAATCGCTACGAACATGGAAATTCTACTGAAGGGACATCATGAACGTTACCAACATCTAATAAAGAACTAGTGGTGTAATAGAATGGCACAGACTTTCTCGTATTAGTTTTCTATTTCCTTGGGTCTGGGCCTGCTATTCGGAATTGCCACATACTGATGCCAGCTATATCACTTGCAGATGTAACTGTAGTGTAATGTGGCAATAGATAATTCCATATTAAATAAATTGTCACAATATATTACAAATCCAACCTTACTCGAATATATCATGTAAAGTTCAGTTAAAGATTGACTACCCATGTCACTTTAATTTGTGTGTAGCATACGCTTTAATGAAGCGCTATATAGTTCAAAACGATATCATCATAATTTGAAACGATACATTAGTAATCATGTTCCGTAAAATACATTAATCCTTAACTCATTAACGTATCAAAACAATTTATTTCGTTCATTCGAATACTGTGTTTTCCGACCTCCAGTTACTCTTAATTAAATTGAAATTTGCTTAGAGAATATTGTTTAAAGAGATTTTTCAATAGAGAAAATGTGACTTCCTTCATGTTTCAATGTTCATGGTTCTCTTACAAAAACTACGCTTTCCCTAACACTTTTCCCTTCATTAAAGATCAACTCGTTGCTTCTTTCCTTTAGTTTTTTGGAGAGAACATTACACCTACACCACAGCAGGTCTTTTTCACCTTGGAGTTAGAGCCGCTGATCCGACGACGTTCGACGCTTGCGAGCGTAAGGACAATTTCTACGCCTCTGCAACACAATAAATAACAATAAACGATGCGAGGTCGTTTGCAGGGAAGCTCCATAAATTTAAATCACAACACTCGTGGGATATCGCATGCAGAGAACCCTTTTTATCGAATGCGGCGGCGCGGCCGGCGTCTCGTAGCCCGAACGCGTAGAATCCGGCGCGAACGCGGGAAGAAAGAATTTTTTACGGTCCATCTTCCCATCCGCTGGGGGGCGCGGATCGCAGCGCTCGCAGCGGCCGCCGGGGAAGGCAATATAGCGAGGCGGATTTGTTTTTACGAGCTGGGACGGGACGGGACGGGACGGGAGCCGACGGGGCGGCGCAGCGGGATGGGGTGAGACGGGGCGGGGAAGGGTGGGGTGCAGCGGGAAGGAGCGGAGTGGGACGGAGCGGAGCGGGGGCGGGGCGGGGCGGGGTGGGGCAGGGCGGGGTACCCACCGCGTGCTTCGCGATATTAAGTGCTGACGGCGTGTTGCCACACGTTACACACCGCTCTTATTTTCCGGTTGTAATCTCGGCGGGATTCTTTTTACGATCGACTCTTCTTCGTGCATTCGCGGACGCGCGCGAAGAAGGGAGCAACGGCGCGGCGACTCCCCCTGGCGGGAGTTACTGCAACAGATCGCCGCCGAGGAGGATTCACGGAAAATGTGTGACACTTGTTGGGGTGGGGGAATAAGTTCTTGGCCTGGACGGAAATTACTCTATAAAAAGCGACGAGTTGAGTTGGGTCTGCTGTTCCGTATAACTTAAGAATATTGTTTTCAGATATGACAGTGCAATGTGCTCTTACCACTATGACCGCACCTGCCCAAACTACGTATTATGCAAATATATGGTATGGCGGAAATGTTCCAGAAAAACATGTTCCATCTTCTTCATTGACAATGAGGTTTGGTCAATACCAATATCTTCATTGTCAATGTCAAATCACTATCTACGGAAATGACTTACGCGTCTAACTAGGAATAGATGGTTGGTATCGACTACCAGCTTTAAGTTACTTCTCTTAAAATGTGGGGAATTGATGTATAAATAAAATAGTGGAAGAATTTATGTATATCACAAAAATATTGTACTACAGTGTGGCGAAAGTTTATAAATGCTATTTGTTTTTTAGATACAAAATATGTTACATTTTCCAGAATATTTACAATGTTTTTCTGTGGAAACTATTTATTTCCCCATCAACGTTTATTGATAATTTTTATGAGCATTAATATTTTCTCTATTCCAACTTTGTGCGTTTCAGAATAAACATGATTGACTCTCATTCGCTGTTGGACTGAAATGTTGCAAGTTACCCTTTACGTCTTCAATGTGCATTTAAAAAAAAATTATCCACTTTGTTTTCCTAAAGTCGAACATTACAAAATTGTGATGTTCTTATGAACTGTATTAAAACATGTTCTAATAAATGGACTGTGGCTTATTTTTAATGACTATGAACGATTCCGTATTACGAGTTATTAGATCACAAATTATGTAATAATCGAGATAATCCATGGCTAGATATTAGCCACTGTCAACATTAAATGTTCATTACACAGTCAATTACATAATTACACAGTACATTAATATACCCAGTTCTGTATTCAGTACATTAACCATAGGAAAGTGGCAGACAAATGTCCCTCACTTTCGTAAGATTAATGTACTCGAACATGTATATGAAAATATTGTAGGACACTGGAATGTTTACAGAGAGGATAAAACGCTCGCCTTAACGGCCTTGTTTGATGATTCTCCAACCTCGTAGTCTAATAAAATGTGTTAAGATACTTCTTTCGTAAATAAGTGTTATAGCGTTCAAAACACACGGGCAGAGGGTAGCGCTCGCAGCACGCCCAAACCAGCGGCACGCGTGTATTATTAGCTGCGATCGCACGCGCCCGTCGGCGGCCGTGATTAGACGCAGCGATGTGTGCCCGGAGCGCCACCCGCGGCGGAGCTGCTCGCCATCTCCAGCATCAGAGGCGGGCGCTGTGTGGCCAGCGTGGGGGCGGTGCGCGGCGGTGCGCGTGGAGCGGGAAGAGGCGGGCAGGGTCGGGCCGGGGGGGAGGACGAGGCGGGCCGGGGTGAGGTGTGGCGTTTCGCGGCGTTCCGTGGCGGGGCGGAATGAGACACCATGGGGCGAGGGTTGGCGCGGGGGTGCGTGGCGAGGCGAGGCGGGACGGGGCGTGGCGGGGCACGGCGGGGAGGGTTTTGGCGTGGCGGGGTATCGCGGGGCCGGGCGTGGCGGGACGTGACGGGGTATGGCGAGACGTGGCGTGGCGTGGCGTGGTGAGGCGTTCCGGGGGGGCGGGGCGGAGAGGGGAGGACGCTTTGAGGAGGGAACGGGGGGTGGGACGGGATCTACGTACGAGAGGGAGCACGAACAGGTGATGGTGTTTGCCATCGTCCAATTATAACGCATCCTCTCGATTGGATTTGCATTAAGGGATGTAGGCCATTGTTGCAAAGCTGTTGATGCAATCGTGTTTATTGCAGTGGGGGATCGTGTTTACACAGCTTCAAAATGCTTCATCCATTTCTCACTGATTTGCAAATATTGGGACAGTTTATTCCAAAGAGCTAAATCTGTAGGTTTTGCATAGAGCTCTGTAATATATTTCTCCAATACATTTTGATATCTAATTGATTAATGAGAGGTGAAAATTGAAAACATAATTGATTAATGAAATACGGGTATTTAAGATAATATTAATATAAGTAGTTACATTTCATAGCGAAAACCATTCGGTGTAGTCAACTAGCATCATACGCTAAAATAGCGAGAGAGAATGACAAATATCGCAATGCGTGAGACACAGGTAGCTCTGGCTGACAACGGCATGAACTTTGAGGTTCTTTATCAATGACGGTTGTTGTAACGTTACACAAATTGTTTTAATCCATACTATAATCTAGGAGAAAGTTTTGGACAAACTTCAATTTGCCTAACTACATATGAGACCTATCAATATCGAAAGCACAAACTATTCGTTTCTTGCGTGAATTCAATATTCGAATTCACCGACAGTTAATTTTGTGTTAGCTCACGCAGGATTCATTCAGTGAAATGTTTTGTGAAGCAAACTTGTATTATGTATTGTTTCTGATATTGTTATTTCTTTGTGAATTATACTTCTAAGACAAACCCTTACACAACTGTGTAGAAGATCTTCGCTTTTGCGACAGTTAAAAACAATTATAATTACATTTAATGTATTTTATTAATTTAATTATAATTTTTGATTTAGTTCGTATAATCATTTATTTTAATTAATTTAATTATTGTTTAATTCACTGTGAATTGGCATTTAATAAATCAATAAAATAACATTTTTGTTCATTACAGGTGACAATGAAACTTCAGAGGGTTGCAGCATTTTCATCATTGCGGTGAGCCAATAAATTGACTGTTGGATTTTAAAAAAATGTGCAAAACGTTATTATCTTTTTTGAGGGGAGACATCAGTAGTTATATTTTTTCATAATCCTGAATATTTTCACTGCTTACTGTACCATATTTAATAACGTGTTGAACTACAGAAATCCCTCAACATTCGCGACAGTTAGGTTCCCAAAAAACCTCACGAATGTTAAATCCGCGAATGTTAAGTCTATCTTTTAATGAAGAGAGGTAGGTTAGGTTCCTGGATATCGAAAAACTGTTTAAAAAAAGAAAGAAAAAAATCTGCCAATCCATTACAATAGAACTGATTAAGCGCTACTACGAACAGAATTCACAATTAACTTTTCAAAATGAAATAAAATAATATTTAAAACTGATTTCGAAGTTGAAAATGATTGGATATAGGATTTGTTGTTTTTTTTTCATCACCTTTCTCGGGGTCTGTATATCCAAATATGAAAGTGTTCCTGCCTCTATTCTCTCTTAAATTTCGAAGTTATTTGCATGTTTGGATCGAATTCGAATGCCAGTTCCACTAGAGCTTATTGATTTTAGAACGCCATCAACAGTTTTATCATTGAAGTTACTCCAGGGCGCAGTTTCACTTCCGTTACTTTATCATTACCGTCGATGAGGTTTTCTTCACTGATGATTTCCCGAAGCTCCTCTACAATGAGCTCATTATAATGAGAGTTGCACAGAACCTGAATGACTTTTCTGTTCATTTAGCCAAAACCCTTACCTCCAATTTAGCGCAACTGAATTGAATTATTTTACAATTATGTTATTCTATAAATGTGAATTGACATTTCATCTGTAATTTTTAAAGAAAGTTACTGTGAGCCCCGAGGTCTGTCGAGTTCGTTTTCCAGATGATGATAAAGGAAATGAAATGTGTTCGCTTTCAAAGAATATGTACGACCAAAAGACCCACTCGCGAATGTTAAAACCGGGAGCATTTCTCTAATCGCGAATGTTCGGAACTCGCGAATAGCGAATTCGCGAATGTCGAATTCGCGAATGTCGAGGGATTACTGTATATATAAAATCATCTTCATTTTATTCACGATTTCTTGCATCACGGGCGTCTCAGGGCCCCTGGAGGGAAATCGAGTTATTGTTTGCAAATTAGCCGACCGCTCATAACGCTTCGCGTTACAATATTGCGGAAAATATTGTCAATACACGGTTCATCAGAATGTTGCAATGAACTGTACCAGGCGAGTCGAAGAGTGAAAGATAATAGAAGTCATTTCCGCATCTTTCAGTTGCTTTTATTTCTTTTATATAGTGTGAAATATTCAGTGTTATTTTAAATAAAATGATTTAATTTCATAGCTAAGAACCGTTCAATTTAGTGAGTTCAAAAATGAATACGTACTAAGAAACACGAAATGTATCTCAGTCGTAATGAAAATACATGGTTCACGAATGAGATGTTTATTAGTCATTTGTGACGCCTCAGACAAATCGTAGCTCGCAACGTATGGAAAGACGTACGGGCGCCATATCATTCTAACAATTGACTTCTGCCTCAGCACCCGTGACTTCGCGTTTTGTTCAATTCAGGGTTCAATTCAGGGTTCAATTCAGGGTTCAATTCAGTGCCCCTGTGAAGACTCTGGCGCGGTAAATGGAACTCCTTCAAAAAGAAAACCGGAATCCATACGCTGTAAAATTATCATGTGTTACTATAAATTTCATTGAGGTAATAATTTAAGAAGTACTTGAATTATTTTATTTTTGATACAAACATAGGGTTTGTAATGTAAATCATTGTTAAAATTACGAGACATTCGAATTTGCTGCGTTCAAAGAAATCTCGACCAAGAAACTTTTTCAAAATTTAAAGATTGCGATCATTAAAAAACGTACTGTTACTAGTATTTGTTACTTAAGTTCTATAAGTAACACTTATATTTTACTACTATCTAAACTCTCACATTTTGTCTCTAACAGTCTCGGTAATAACACAATTTTTATTGCATCCCTTATCCCTCTATTTGTGTATCTCTTTATTCACATTCTAATGCTTATGCAAAACTCTCCTTTCCCTGCTTCAAAGCCTTAATGTGTTCAATGATGTAGAATAGCATGGTATTACTGTTTTTTATCGATGCGAATGCAATATTCAATTTGCATGTCTGCCCTTGTTTTAAAATCAAACGTTACGATCTGTAGTTTAATTAATTTGGTCAATGATAATTGTGCTGTATATTGCTCTTCAGTTGTTCATTTCGGCTTACTTGAACAATTACGACAAAAAAGAACACTGATCTAATTATCATGTCACTTTTTATGCCATTAGTTTGATTTTTCTGTCGTAACTACTTCTTTCTGAGCGCAGTACCATTTTGTAGTAATAATTATTTCTAGTTTCATTGCGGAAACAGTAATATTAACAAGAATATTGAAAAATAGCAAGAAAATTTGTGAAACAATATTGCGACAGCCGTGTCGTTCTGTTGAGCGCGGAAGACTTGGCTGCCGGTTAGCTCAGTGGGTAGAAAGGCGTGCTGAAAATGTTAATGATGGTGGAAGTCGGTGTTCGGTGAAAATGAAAGTCTTGTTATCAGGTTAACAAAATAAGTGGCATTTATTCAATAAAAAGGTCATGGTAATACCACTAATATCGGCGAGCATGCTCTCCTTCTCCCCAATTCCAAAATTACACACACAAAAATTAAAAAATAACACTGATACAAAAAATTTGACATAAATTTACGCCGATTCTCTCTTGACGACCAAGCGCGGCCGAGAATCTTAGCTTATCCGTCTGGCCAAAAGGCAATGCAAATTCCTCTTTCCAAAAGTTCGTTCCTTTTGGTCACGGAAGCGCCTGAAGGGCGTAATACCGCATTAGCGAAGTGACTTACGGAACCAGCCAGTGGGTTGAACGACCTCTTCGGCCAGCTGGCGGGGGCTGGGTCCGGCGCGCACGCTGGGCACTGCTCGGGGGGGAGGAACAGGCGACATAAGCGGACCGGTGCAGGCGGGTCGACCAGGTATCGCTATGACGGGATCTCGGGCGCCAACAAAAGCACAACGCCGCTCACTCACAGATACTAACCAACAGATAATGTTCACGCGCCTGACACCATGGTTTCTGTACTTTCAGTCCACGCGTCCCGGAGGCAATCCGCACTCCGCACTTTGAAGATCGCTACAAGTCCATAAACGATCTAATCACTTCAGTAGAATGCACTCGGGCACGAGTTACGCATAAGTCACTTTCTCTCCGCTATCCTGACTAAAAATAGGCGTCTAAAATCCACGTTCCACTGATATTTGGAGGCCGTGCACATATTCCCCCCCTAATGAATTCGCTTTCTCTAACAAGTCAAGACTTAGAAAAATTTATCTCGCCGGCGCCGGCGCCGGACGCCGCAGCGAACACGACCTTCCTCCTTGACTGCCTCGTACGTTCTGTCTTGGCGCTGTGTTCACGATGTCTTTCCAGCCTCTCTTCCCCCACCAAATTCATCCAAAATGTTCTAGAACTTTCCAGAATTCTGTTTAAGCTTGGCAGCTATTGGCGAAAGGTTAGTGCGTCGCAAAATAATTTCGTCCAATCATCGGAGTTTTTTTTTAGCCGAGAACTGAGCGAGAAACTTACACTCGTTCCCTCTCATTTCAATCGTATGTCAAACAGGAGTAGTAGTTAATGGCCCGGGGAAGAAACTGAGAATCTCGAGGAGGTGGGCGAGGGGGCCGCGGAAAAGTACCGTCGGGGACAGGCGCGGGCGCGCGCGCAGCCCCTAGCGTCTCGGACATCTGCGCGTGTCTAAGGGGGGGTGGCCAGCGGGTGTTCGGACAGAATCCTGGCGTCGCCACCGGTTCCTTTGTCGTGCTTCGTGAAAATATTCTTGTATTTGCAGTTGTAATTAATTCGGTGCCACTACAATATAAAGATAATTTTTATTAAGAATGTGGTTTCACTCCATCTATTTAAACATATTTAGACATGAACATTAAGAATAAGTATTAATTACCATACATTTTGAAATGAAAGAAATGTAAGATTGTTCTGTTGTTATCAACTTGTTACATTTTGTCATTAAGGGTATCATTTTTGTTTTTGAAAATAATTATATGATTATAATTTTTTTCTCATATTTTTCTGTCTAGGGAATTTTCGCAGGAAAACAGTTCAAAAAACCGCTTCGCATTCAGTACACAGCATGTTAGTTCAGCGACAGCAAGTACTCCTCTGTAAACATTCCCCGACACATTGTTTCACTATTAGACGTCCACTTTTAGCAAAATTCCTTCGAAAAGAGAAATGTTTTTCACTTTGTGAACTGATACCGATACAATTCAACATTTCTTTTCAATCCAAGGTCAAACGGTACACTAGAGGTGCTAAAACAGCACGAACTTTCTCGCCTCTACTTCCAAGCAAAATTTGCGAAAAGTACTCAAATTTTCCAAAAATTGTACAAGACTTTATTACATAATTCATCTTTAAGGAACCGATTTTATTAAGGAAAAAATATCTACCTTCATAATTGTAGTTGTAGGAAGACGCCGAAAGCATTTAGAAATTTTGCAATTTTCGAAAAATCAGAGTTTTTAACGAAAATGAGACTTACACCATTTTCTTAAACGTTCTTCACATCACAAGAAAATTTAACCCAAAACAAGGTAGCCATTTCGTTGAAAATGTCCCAGGAGCTACACGTAAGGTACTCCAAAATTAAAATATCGGTTTCAAATTCAGGGAGCACGTTCTCTCGTTCTCTCGAACGTTCTCTCGAACGTTCTCTCTTCTGCGTAAGCAGTAGTGAAAAAGTAAACATAATTGATACAAGTAGGGAGCAGTCTTCCATGATTTTTTCTGTTGGTTCAGGGTATAGCTAAGAGAAATTTTTTGACATTTGGTTACAATTGGATGCTACATAGATCAATACGTTAGGGCATATTTGTGCATATTTGGCCGAATTGTTCCTGTTGGTGCATGTTTGTGTAAATGTAGGCGCATATTTTGCATATTTCTTTGAAATATACTTGTCTCTAAAACCTTTTATCTTTTCATAGAATCTATTTATTTCTGAGCGTTCATTGATTAGAAAGAGCTTGTTACAACGCAGGAGTTAAGCAGAGAGAGAAAAGAAAACTAACTTGTTGATGTTCAAGACCTTGTTGGTAGAAAATCGACGAGCTTTTACATGTGACACTATGCGTATGGTATTTGATAACATACTGCAATACAGCACTGTAATTTGTAAAAACCAAAGTAAAACTAATACGAAAATACATTGACGTTATGCTATTGCGTTTTTTTCTCTTTTCTTATAGATGATAGAATATGTGTGCAAATGTAGGGTATTTCTTGATATATTTTTTTTTTCAGGAAGAAGAAATACAACAAGATATAATGTATTTCACTAAGATGAATATTTATTCAATTATTTGTTCCGAAAAGTACTGTATATTATGTTATGTTTGCACAAAAATAAATCTTTTCTTTCCAAGCTATGCTTCTCTTGAAACTTTATCAAGAAAGATTTATACAGGAAATGAAATATTGTTAATTTTAATTGCATATTAAAGCGTATACTCGTATTTCAGAATTTGTGGATCGTAAATGCATATTTTTACAAACATATTTCAAGATCATTTACATCATAAAAATCCTCGCCCTAGGTACAAGTATTATCCATCGAAAAAAACGTTTTCCGTTGTTCAACCTGTTCCATCATTTTCCAAAGGAGACCTGTTTAATCCCCGAAACCAAGCTGTTACCATAGCGTAAAATCCCACATCAAATTCACAGATTCACCCGAATTGTCCCGGAGTCATCCAATTATACCAAGGAACGGTCACTTTTATCACTCGCGAGCATCAAATCCTTCCGTTACTTCACGTGGCCATCGAAGCGCCAGCGTGACTTCC
Source organism: Acheta domesticus (assembly GCA_031308135.1). Lineage (NCBI taxonomy): Eukaryota > Metazoa > Arthropoda > Insecta > Orthoptera > Gryllidae > Acheta > Acheta domesticus. The sequence continues at coordinate 115,358,411 of JAHLJT010009419.1, read as the reverse complement.
GAGGTTTTCACCGAGTTCATCCAGCGCCACGTCGCAATGGCGCGTCAGCGCCCCCCACCCCTCGCGTCTCCGCGCCACACGCGGCGCTAACAAATGACACGTGCGCCGGAACGTTTTCCTGCAGCGGTGTTTTACGGATTGAAAGGCAACAATATTCCGGCCCGAATAGCATTTTTATTGCCGGCTGTACATTTACGGCCCGGAACGAAATTATCTCATCCCGCGGCATAGTTACACCATTCTGCCCGCTATTCGCGCTCGCACATACCTGCGAACGCTCTCTCTGATATCACATTGCAGAGGCTGCATTGCGCGATGTCGATACATCATATTTTAAATATTTTTGTTTCATTTCCACGTTTTGAGAACTTACATGATATTTCGCTTTCACTGCCGCTCGGTTGTGGCAGAGGGATTCAATGAAATTTTGTTATCTTTAAAATATGAAGTGTGCTTTTTGGAAAAAAATGTAACGCTTGTATTTTTCACCCCCAAATTGATTAATCTTTCGTTGATGGTCGTCAATAACTATACATATCTTTGTACGTAATCTGTACAACAGTCTGTGTGAATACGTAACATATATTACATGTTTTCATTTGTAGTTTCTCTTTGTGTATCTCTCAGAGGGATCACGGTTTATAGAAAATATACATGTTCCAACATTCGACATACCGTCATGAAGTAAAATAATGATAAACTAGCTGACTGTGGTGTCGCCGGGACTTATACTGTATTTAAAATATTTTCAAATATTAAAACTTTCTACTACGCAAGTTCTAAATAAAAATATTTTAAACATAGTTGTATTTTCTTTTCGCCCTTGGAGTATATGTAAAAATATTAGAATTACAATTATATAATACAAAATATAAAAAAATGTTAGACGCAATTCGTCTTTTCGGATGTTCTTTGGGACTGTGATCACTACCATACCAGAGTACGGTGTTGGTGAACCTAATCTGAAGGCTCCCAAAAGAGTTGTTTTGAGGAGTAAATTCTTTCAGTGTATTATCAGATGGCTTATTGCAAAAATGTATATATTGTTAAGCTACTATACTAGAACATATCATTCCAATCTTATAGATTTATATTTTGTTTGTACGCGTCGTACCGTGTACGGGCCGTGGCAATACGTTCTATTACAACCAGCAGCGTACCGGCCTTGCGGTCATGAGTTAAGAGGGTACGTGTGGTTAGCACAAAGATATCCCCACGCCGCGCCGTATTACGGTCTTCTGAACCTGTGAGAAGTGAATTTTTTCATCGTCACGCCGCAACATATATACTGGAACATTGCGAGGAAAACGCATTCTACAACCTTTCCCGACCGGGAATCGAACCCGGAGTCTCGTCAAGGAAAGCGAGCTTGCTGATCAATAAGCTAAACCGCCAGAGCAGATTTATATTAGAATATAATTTTGTAGTGAAAATCACCCTACAAAAGGGGTGTATCCTATTGGCACTATTGCATGTGCATGCTACACATAAAATTATTCTATAAAACGATAATTATGTAATGCAGTGGCAATGCTGATGAGGAACCATTTTCTACAGAGTGATACAAGTCCTAAACCGCGTACTGTAAACAGTGGCCTCCGAGAAAAATAACGATAGCAACCTGTGTCATTTCATCGTCTCATTTGCGTCACATTGCGCCACATCATACATGGTTGTGGCCATGGTGTAAGAATAAAGGTGAGACGGATCCCGAACGAAATTTCGTTCTCTTCTGCGCATGACGTCACGATGGATGCTCGCCTGCTTGGCGCCTAGTGAGATTGTATGGTACGCGCTCGTTGAGTACACGCCGAATTTTTGTAATCGCGATTTACTTTGTGTTAGTAGTTTTCTAATTGCTTTTTTAGTGGCAGAGAGGTGAACATATCTTGAATTGATATTGAAATAAAATAAACAATGCCGTCGTGCGCTATTTTTGGTTGCACAAACTGGAACAAGAAAACGAAGGGAACAGACATTAAGTATTTTTCTTTCCCGAAAGATGCCAATTTATGTGAAGCGTGGATACATTTTTGTAGAAGAAAGGATAAGATCAATGTAAAGAACGGTGTTAACTAGTTAAGGTGTCTTTTGTTTTCGTAAATTATTTTATTGTAGTGACGTTAATTGTAATTATTTTCAGCGTGCATTTGTTCTATCCCCTTTGCTTAGGATAGCTTTGCAGTACCATTGTGGTCAGGTATGGTTAAATTATACACCACAGAAAAGCCGAAACTTAAAACCTGACGCAGTGCCTACCGAGAAGTTGCCTATTGGTTTCGAAAAAATAAATCCTAGTCGAACCATTTGACTAGTTTGAAGGAATATGCACAAATTAGTGGATGTGCTGTTATCACAAGCAATAATGGATGTGACGGGTAGTGTTCCAGAGTCAATTAATGAAAACGCAGTTTGTGGAGATAGTCTTCAAATTGATTTAACACAAACAATAAATAAGTTACGTAATGAAATTAGAATATGGAAAAGAAAATATTCTGAACTGTTTAGAGAAAGTGCAATTAGAAGAACAACTGAAGAAATTAATGACAATGATAAGAATGCAAAATAATAGTAGTATTTATTGAGAAATTATTTAACATTATTAACAATCCCTAATGCATCTAACAAATTCAGGGTGAAGGAACTAGATTTCTGGTCAGACATTACCTTACATCAGTCCAACTGCAATTAAACACATGTAGGACGAGATATGTCAGTTCTTTTTTCTTTGCTTCAGCTCGAAACATAAATAAGACAATAAAATAGAATAAAACAGCAATAAAATGGGTAATTCCTACTTCAACTACTTTATTGAAAAATAACTTTGTCTGCGGTCCCTTTCGTTCCTAAAATAGGTGGCCCATTTATTTCGTAAAAATAGAAATACCTGCTACATTTAGAGTTGTAAAGACGAATTAAACGTTGAAGCACGAACTGATAAAGATATGGATGCCTTAAGTTTTAGCAGAACCCCCCTAACGTAACTCAGGCGGGCGAAGACATTCGCCTGCCCTGCGCTCGCCGAGCGCGAACCTCCAAGATGACGTCACGCGTAGAGGAGGCGTGGCGAGCGCCTGCGCACCGCTTCACCATTATATTTACGCCATGGTTGTGGCTACTTTTTAGCAAGATAGCAGATCTAAAAAACACAAAACAACGTTTTCGAAAATTTCTTGCTGTTATAATCTTGTGGTCGGATCCGCAAACAAATCATTAGTTCTCAACCAGGAATCCAGACCCTTCGAATGACACATTTGTCTCGATTGGTGGTCGGGAAGGGGTCTAACCGAGAGTGACGGATGAACGCACGGTCGAATATTACTTGAATACCATTTACGGATAAAAATGAAGAAAGAAAGAAAGAAAGAAATCAGACTCCCTAAATGCAAGAGGCAGAGAAAGGAGAGTCGAGTTATCTGTACCACAATTTGCAGTTAGATATCACAATATCATGACCCATCCTAAATTGAGAATTTTACGTGCTTTAGTTGCTCGAAAACAAACAAGCTAAATATACAAAAATAGATATATAGAGTAAATAAATTATAATTTACTTGTAAATATTACTATTTTAATTATTTTCATCTTAAAACGAACGATAATCGTATTAAACAATGAATGAATCATATTTACTCCAGAATCTCATTGCTGAATAATTGCTACCAACAACCGTACTTACAATGAGAACAGATGGGCACGTGTCAATTCTGTTTGCGCATTAAAAATCCAGCTTTCAAATTATGAATAATATCTTCAATCGTCGGTTGTTGAATCGATTTGTTTGAACAGCATCAGCAATTAAATGCACTTTACTTATTAGAAAAGAAGAGCTACTTCGCAAAATATAAGTCTAATCATTTCATTGGAAATTGTTTCAACAGACAATGGACTCGCTAGTGTTTTTTAAGACTGTATGATGAACACCTTGATATTTTCAACGTCTGTATTCTTTGTTATTTTAACCCAATATTTTGATTTTCTGTCGCTGAAGTAGTTTCATTTTCTTAATTCAATCGGATTTTGTTTAAAATTTTTCCCCAAATGAACTTGATAATGACTTCACCTCCAAAACCAATACATAAGAAAGGCATTTTATTTTGCTTTTCATTTTAGTCTTATTTACAAATTACTATCGCTTTTAATTTTCGACATTGTATTCCTTCTTTCTGTTCTACGCCAGCCCATTCCCGCCCTTCCGAATGCAGTAGCCAACGTTTTTAATACAATGATCCTTAAATAAATTACTTTCCGCTTGCGTAGTTTTGAAGGCAAAGTCCACAGCTACTCTGCTGCCGGCTGTGCCTCTGCCATCGCGATCACTTAAAGGAGAAGGCGCACTTCACAGCTCTCGACGCAGCAGCCGGCGAACATCTCCGCAGAGCCAAGCCCCTTCCTCTCGCCTCTGCCTTTGCCCTTATTTTTCACTTCACCCTTCTTCACTTCACTGCATCTTTTTCCTCAGCAGATCTCTCTCTCCGTCGTACCTAATTCGGAATTTCTCTGTTTCTCTCATCGCTCTTCTCTCTCTCCTGTATCTTTCCCCTCTTTCTCTCTCTTTTGTTTCTTACTTTCTTCTCTCCTCTGTCCTTTCTCTCCTCTCTTTTTTCTCTCTATCCTCTCTCTTTTCTCTCTTCTCCCTTTTCTTTCGTTTTGTGAAGATGGATTTTTCCTGAATTCATTTAGCTATCATTACTAACATTTATTTTTCTTTCATTTCCAGTGCATTCGATTCTTTATAGTATTGTTTCTCTTGCAGTTTCCGACTCCCTATTGATTATTTGACATCTCTTCTCTCTTGAAACCTCCTCACCCTTCTACCTTACTTCACGCCCCATGTACAGTTTTTCCATCCTCTTCGTTTCATTGCCAGCTGCCACCCTTTGAGGTTCTATTTTCCCCTCTTCTCTCTCTTGACCTCTGAGGATTCTGAGATAACAGTAGACTGTTGTCCGTACTCTGTTCTCCTCAGTACCTTTAACTCTTCTGGGAAAGTGCAGTCGTTGCGGTGGAACTGAAGGTCTCAAATTCCCTGCCCGCCGCCCACCCGCCTTATCTGAGGAAGATCCTTCGAGAATCTTCTGTCGCGAACGAGAATGAGAATGGGGACGCCAGGCGATTTCAGATAAAGGACGACCCACGAAACAATTTCGCGACGCGCTCTCCGAAAAGTGTGTTTATGAGCCTTACAGAACACGCTGCTTAGGAAAATACGAGAACAATGTTTCAAAATGAAATTGGAGGTTACGCGCACTTGGGAAGGCGAAAGAGCAAGAGATGTACATATCATTATTCGTCTGCTAATTTTAACCCATAAGATTTCCTCCTGGATCAGAAAATAGTGACAGAAGATCATATAGAATTGAAATTATGAAACGGAGTATATGTTTCTGAATAGCATTATTTTTCTTCTGGATTTACTGAGTAACGGAGGCATTGTTTTATTATAAAAATGATATCTAAATTAAGAAGTAAAGAACGAAATTCTTTCTCATCTCAAAAATGTACAGTTAGTTCAGAAAATGATGGTACAGCTTCAAACGTACATGGTTTGATGGTACAAATTGCCATAGGCCAAAAACATCTAGGCTAGACATTAAAGTTTAAGAGTTTGTTTATTAGACAAACTGTATTTTCTACTTTTTTTAAGACAAACCAGATTGCCCTCTAAAGTTAATATCAGGGATTTGAGGGATTTAAAAATGTATAAAAACCCGTGCTTTATAATAAATGTAATGTAAATTTTCTGAATGAGAAGATTTTTGCTGTTGTTTTGTCAGGATTAAGTTGAATTTTCCAGATGTTTGCCCAGGTTTCAATTTTATTTAAGTGGCTTTGAATTTCTGATCGAAGGTTATTTAATGAGTATCCTGAGGCAAATAGGGCTGTATCATCTGCAAATTGAGCAATGTTAGAATCTGTTGATGAAGGAATGTCTGAGATGTATATGTTGAATAACGTTGGTGATAAAGGGGAACCTTGCGGGACGCCTGCTTTGATAATGTGGGGACTGGAGTGGTGATTGTTGACTATTACTGAGAATGTACGGTCTGTAAGGAAACTTCTGATGACGTGAATTATATAAGTTGGGGTTCCAGCTTTTATTAGTTTATAGATAAGACCCGGGTGCCAGATTCTGTCAAAAGCTTGCGTGATGTCCAGGAATGTAGATATTGTATGTTGCTTTTTCTGAAATGCAGTATGGATGTGTTCTGTTATTCTAAGTAGTTGGTGGGCAGTTGAATGGTGAGCAATGAATCCGAATTGATGTTTCGGAATTATGTCAATGTTTTGAAGATGCTGGTTTAATCTGGCAAGGATTAGTTTTTCGAATATTTTGGCAATAACGGGTAGTAGACTGATGGGCTGGTAACTGTCAACTTTGGAGTGATTTTTGTTTGGTTTCGGAATGGGGTGGATTATTGAATGTTTCCAAGTTTGGGGGAAGTATCCAGTTCTTAAAATTGAATTATAAATATTGTTTAGGAAGGCTAAGGCTGACGGTGGGAGATTCTTTAAGATTATTGAACTGATTTTGTCGTGCCCAGGGGTTTTCTTATTTGGAAGTTTCTGAATTAGTGTTTTTGTTTCGCGGGGGGAGATGTATTTTATTCTGTGGGGTATGTTAAAGATGCTCTGACGGGGGAAGAGGCTATTTGAAGAATTTCGGGATGCTTGGTGTGAAAAGGAGAATTATTGGGCGTAAAAGTATTTTGGAAATGCTTTGCTAAGACTTCTGCTTTGGCGTTAGGAGAGTGTATTTCTCCTGTGTTAGTTGATGGAGGTGGGATTGAATTCTTTTTCAGTATTTTTTTTAGTAAATTGTCATAGTTATTTCTTACGTTTAGAGATTGTAATAGAGTAGTGTATTGGTGCTGTCTGTAAGTGTACAAACCCGTTTGCAAGTGTTATTTAAGTGATTGTATTCTTTTTTGATAGATGGTATTCTTAATGAGTTCCAGAGTCTTCTGGTTTTATTTTTTAACTTAATAAGTTGGATTATTTGAGTAGGTAGAGGTTTTCTTACTTTAGTATTAGGGTCCAGAATTTTGTTTTTCTGCAATTTGTTTATTTCTTTAATTATTGTATTATTAAATGTTGATATTGCGTCGTCAATGTCTGTTGGAGATTTTAATGTTTTAAACGGGGGGATTGAGATGTTTATCTTTCTGTTAAATAATTTCCAATTTATATTAAGTGTGTTTAGAGATATCGAAGAGAGAGGAGTTGGAGGGGGAACTGGGAGTCGGGTAGAGATAATGACTGGGATATGATCAGAGTCCAATTCATGGTACGTAAGTGACTTTAATTGGGAACTGAAATTTGTGAATGCTATGTCGAGGATATCTGGATTTTTCTGTGAAGCAAAGGGATAGTGGGTAGGATCTGGGGGGCGCAATAATATAGAAGGGTATTTGTGATTGTAATTTATGTAAGAAGTTGCCTGCCGAGTTGGAGACTCGGCATCCCCATGAGTGATGTTTAGCATTGAGATCTCCTATGTTGATTGTTGGGGTGGGTAATTGCAACAATGTGGATATATTGTTATTGTTTATTTTAATTTTGAGAGGTTTGTATGCTGTTATTATGTTAAGGTCAATCTTATTATTTAATGGAATTTTAATTGCTATTGTTTCGAGGCCGGGGGTGGGCGGTGGGATGAACTGATAATGTGGGACGTTTTGTTTGATTAATATTAGGACACTTCCTCCTTGATCATTTTCTCTGTCTTATCTATATGTATTGAAACCTAGGATTGAAAAGTTCATTGAACTATTGAGGCGAGTTTCTGTTATGCGAGCTTCTGTTATGCAGTTTCTGTTATGCTATCTACTGATTTTTGTTGGATGAAATTATTTAGTTAGTTTTTTTTTTGTTTGAGATACTGTTTGAGTTCCAATTGAGAATGATAAAGTTTTTTAAGGGAAAGATTGGTCATCATCGTTACTTAAATACGATGTTATTGAGTTCTGTATGCTTTGTATTATTATTGGAATTATTGAGGATATGATACTTGATATGTAGTTAGTTATTGAGTGAATTATGTTCTGTAGAGTTGGAGTGAAAGTATTGTTGTTTGTGGAGTGATTGTTGTTAATTGGATTAAATGTTTGGTTTGTGGTAGTGTTAGAACGGGGTGGCTGGATTTGGTTGTTGTGGTTTAATTGAGTGAAAATTGGGATTTCTCTTACTTGTGGAAGTGAAGGAAAGTTTGATAAATTAAATGAAAATGATGGAGTTGGTAAAGAATTTTATATGATTCTCTGAGATTTTGCCTTTTGTCTATTAATTTTGATAGTAAGAACATTCATTAGATCGAAGGTCTCCCCTATGGGCTCCATTACAGCGTTTACATTTTAGATTATTATTTTTAGTGGGGCATTGCGCAGTGAAGTGGTCTTTGGCACAAAATGCGCACGATATGTTGTAATTGCAATGATTACGTGTATGACCGAAGTCTAAGCATCTTAAGCACTGAATTGGACCTTTTGCTTTCTTTCTTTTTTCTGGTTTAACTATTGAATTGTACACGTTATTGATTTGGAGGACGGATTCTACTTTGTCTTTACCACTAAACTCCACTGCTACCACTGGAATTGGCGCATTGTCTTTCATTAGTCTAGTTACTTTGATGACTGACTGATACTGGGATTTTATGTCTGCTAATATTTCTTCTTCTGTAATTGATGGATGAATAATTTTTATCACTATTGAAAATTTTTTACGAGAGGGATCACTATAAGTATGAAATTGTTTGTTAGTTTCAATAAAATGTTTTAGAGCACTGCGGAAATCTTGTGTGGTCCGGAATTGAATTTTAATTTTGTTGGTCTTGAATTCTGTTGTGAAATTATTAGATATTTTATTTTTAATTTCGCAAATAAGTTCGGCATGATTGCTTGTGGCGGTAACAAAAATTGGCGGAATTTTCTTTGGATCAGACGATTCTTCAGGCAATTGTTCATTGAGAAAGCCAAATCTATTGGAAATTTTTACGTTGTACAGTTTCTGGAGGTCTGAGTTATTATTATGATGGGTGTTACCTTGCGTTGCCGCGCGTTTGCTGTCACCTTCTTCGGAGTTCTCTATCGGTCTTTTACCGGATAGAGTCCCGGCGGGCGCCTGGTTGGATTGATGGGATGCCTGATGATAGAGCAGAGGGGCTGGTGTCCATCGGTGATGAGGTAGGGGGCGTTTGATTAGCATTCGCAAGTCGCTGGATTGATTTGCCGTGTAAGATTCCATATTGCTGGTTGGCAAAGGTGTTGCTTCACCGTTCAATGTGATTAGGGCCGCACTAATTAACTCCCGTGTGATGGCATTGTTTTCGTTGCTCATGAATGAGAGTAACGAACGGTTGATGAACGCATTGCACTCACTAATTTTGAATAACTTCGATGCACTGAATGAGTAGCACTTTGGATAGTTTAAACACAATTAATACTTGACTGAACGGACGAAACACTAGACAAATACTGAAGTCCGACCGAGACTGGTCTGGCCTTACTCGGCGAGGAGCGATAGTAGCTGCTGATAGCGGAGCGACTGCTCTGGCCGGCAGCTGAAGCGAGAATGAGAACGTTTTTGTGTCAGTAAAACTATCCGTGAAATGCTACATCAAATTTAAATTCAGGATCACTCATTAAATCATTGAAGTACACATTCTCTGTCTGCAGGAAAAGAAAATTTGTAGCACAATGTTATTGATTGCAGTATCGCACAAAACCTATTTACAACTTCTGGTATCTTTTGCAAAGATTTGCACTTGTGAAATATTGTGATTACTTTTCTTTTAACGTCCAATTGCTGCCCAGTTTCTGTGCAATTGCTGTCCAGTTTCACCTCCTACAATGTGCTTACAAATGTTTACTGAGAATTAACCATGCCATACTCCTTATCAATGCCGATCAATGCTACACAGACTTACGTGTATCATTGCAGGTCGGAAAATCCATTATTAGCTACTTAACCCTCAACCGGCATACTTATATTTTGTTACATAAATGGGACACTAGTATCTCACCCCCTTTAAAATAATACATTTAATGTTATTATGACTTAAATATTTGAATTTTACAGACCTAATGAATATTTTAATTCACAAACACAGAGATTTTCATTTCAGAACATATTTTTCACCCCTTTACTATTCTGACTTTTGTTCATTTAAGTTCAGTGCACTCCACTCATTTGCGCGATCTTTGCTCATTGCAAACTCCATTTCCCAAACGAAACAAAACCGATATTACTTTTTTTGTGTTTTTTTTCGACTTAGCCGAAGGTTATGTGCTTATGTGTATTTACAGTACGCACGCATTTTGCGTTTTATTGCAATGTGTAAGTGGCTGGTGTAGGTTCATGTAGGACCTTGGTCAGTAGCCAAATCGGCTCTTGTGTTTAGTGACAGAGTTTGTCTTATGGTGTGTGTTGCACTATGCCCTCAAAACATCTGAGGGGAGTGCTTGTCTTCTTTGTCCTATATTGAGAACATGTCGAGCTAGTTGTTTAAGCGTCGCCAGTGCTCGTTGGTTTGAAAGGCTTGAGAGGCTTCGTTAAAAGATAGTTTTCTCAAGCATTGAGAGAAAGACTCGATATCAAGATCCTTCCTCAGAACAGTCAACCTTTTCCGAAACGATGGCGCGCTACGAGTCTCAGAACTTTGTTCTGAACTAGCTCAATCCTTGTACTTCTGTGCTGTATCGTACCACGTCGCAGCGGCGTAGGTGGTGGCTACAGGCCGGGAAAACGTTTTGTAGAGTGCCAAACGAATTCACCTGACATGTAAATGCCTGCGCATCCTTTAATCAAAAGTGACGCCTAGGTACGTTGTCTCACACGCCCACTTCAGTTTTTGAGTTTGTAGTCTAATTTGTTTTGGCGGTGCGAACCACTATGAAACTAAACCAATATTATGTATTAACCAGTATATTAATATTTTAAAACATTTATTTCATTTTATACCTCATTACAACTGGATTAAATTCTGAGAATGCATGTGCTTCAAATTAAAAATGCTTGCGTAAATGGCTCTGTGGGTTTTGCAGATTTACTTCCAAATAATAGAAACTGACGAACGTAACACATTATAAACAATGAAATGAATCACTACGACAGATGAACTGATTAAAAGAATTTGCGTAAAGTAAAGCGATCAGAGTTGCCAATACAGAATGGCCCATTTAACTCGACAAATCAAAATAACTTGAAAAATATGCAACGTACAAAAAATAGCGTATATGTTCCAGTAAACCAATATTAACATTGAATGGGGAGTTCTACCCCCCCCCCCCAGTGTGCCGATTGAGGGTTAATTTCACTTCATTATCGCCTTCAGAATGACTTTCTGCGGGTACCCAGCACTCTCTGGGTGCTGGCCTACCACGCAGCTTTCTATGGCGCGTTGTTTCCTTTTTAGGAAATATTTAGGCTTCATACATTTATGACATCCCGTGTTTCCACTTTGACTGCCAGGGGATGTTTCGTGAACTTTTGATTATGGCCAAGACCACTTTTCTTTTGAATTTTATTCAAAATTAATTCTCAGTATTTAATAAAACTTTATTTTCCTCTACAAAGCAATTTCAGCTACAACAATAAATAACATTTACAAGTAAATGATATTTATTTTCTCAAAACTGAAATAAATTCTTCCGAGAAACAATTCACTTTGGCACTGATTTGTGAATTATAAAAAAAGCAAGCCATGCACATGGACATCGCTGACATTTCTGAGACAACAGCTTACTGTTCTTTATAACGAAAGCACGTCCCTTCATTTTGAAGAATTTATTATAGCAAATGTTGCAACGACGCCTGACTTCAGTTTCCACCAGCACATGGTTACTATTTGCAGAATCAGCCTCTGTAGCATTTCTGTTTACCTCCAACAACGACATCGCTAATGACTCACGAAAAGCGTACTCATTTTCTTATTTGTAATTTTCTCAAACAAAGAATGAGAATTTACAACTATACTTGGGTTTTTATTTCTTGGCGAGGGGGGTTTTGTCTTCACGATGGAATATCACACGGTATTTCGCGTCGTTCTCGGTCGTGCCGCTAGGACTCGCATGATTGCCTGCACTGCTCGATACACGATACGCCTGCCCTGTATTACAGGAGTTTTCAGGCTCAAATGGTCCCAGAGAAAGTGGATCATACCAACTTCATGAATATTGCCCGTTATTCTAACGACATAGATTTTGGGACTTTTCGTTACACTTTCAGTTTAGTACAAGTCCAGTTCAGAGGAGTCAACCGTCAACGAAACTCCCCATGTGTTGGCACATACGCGCCGAAATAGAATTTGTTTAGCTGCGGTTGGCATCATTTCATTTGTTTTATTTTCTACAAACATGTTTTTTAAATAACTTTGTCATTTTGATTTGACTTTCTCATCGCACTATTTGTTTTTGAATTTTTAAACGAGACAGTGGAAACAATGCCAGATAAGCGTGTTAAAATTACGCATGCAAATCGTGTTAAACAATGAATAATTAATAGTGCAGCAAGATACAATGTTATTGCTCTTTATAAGAATTCGAAAGCGAATTAGAACTAATTAGAAAGGATGATGAAAACGAATTCCGAACGTACATGTGAAGTGGCATATTTATTTCAGGTTTTATGTTTTTATATTTATGTTTATGAAATATAACAAATCTTAAATTTTCCCACCAAGTAATATATTATTTGTGCATTATCACATGCAGGTATTTTTGGTTATATCTGTACATTGTGTGTGATATCTATAAATTAGATTGAATATATTTTAATTCATGTTGTTTGGTCCAATAATGAAGCCAAATGTGAATAAATTAACATTACAAATGTATGTGAACCTTTAAACTGCAGTTCATATCGACTTCACAATATTCTTTCAGTATCGTGAAGGCAGTATTGAATCAGATGACTTAGATGGTTGGGAAAAAACCAATTGCAAGATTCATCTATAAAAACTCATGATGGTAACGTTCAACGTATAAGTGTATATTTTTGTACTTTGTATTGGGTATAGTTAGCAAAGAAGATTCAACAGGAAAATTTCTTTACAGGGAAAGTTCTTTCAGAAAAATAAATTTGGGAGAATATCAGAGGCAATTATGATATATTCTTTTTCCAAGGATCTTAACCTTCTTTGTTCAGAATTCTGAAATGAATTCTGTTAGGAAAATCGAAGTAAGTATATTGTTTATAGGGGAAAACTTGGTGTAAATTATCCAGAAGAACTATTTTTGTAAGCCTTATTAGTAGTAATAATAATATAAATAGTCAAAATAATAACAATAATATCTGTCAGAATTGCTTCAAACAATGTATGATAAGATGCTTTGCTCTAGCAATTCATATTCAATAAATCATATGCAGATTTACATTGCTTTGAACATACAATTACCGATTACATACTTTGATACTTTCACACTCTCATGAAAATATATTTAATATTTTACATGTGAGGCAGTATTTATTATGTAAACCTATATTATATTAAACATTACACTATGCAATACTTTTATATAATATTAATGTAATTATATTATTTATTGAAAATGTTGGATATTTTACAGTCATGGCTGACCCAAAGAAAGGAGTGTATGCCAGAAAGCCCATGAGCAGATCTGTAATGTAGGTATCATAAGTAAAATAAGACAAATACTGCTAACGTTCTGTGCAAAATGGGAATATTTTAAAAATATTTATTGTCAGGATACATGATAAATGCAGTATATTAAAATTCTTGCATTTTAATTTTCATATTCACCTTCATATATTCTATTAAAATGATTGAAGCAGTTGTTATAAAAATTAATTTGTTTCAAGTGTTAAAAGTAATTACCCATAAGTGTGTAGTTGATAAATTGCTGAGAATTGAGGGGCATACTGTTTCAAGGCTTACTCCCTATAACAGCATGTTCAATTCAACTGAAAATGTGTGATCTCAGTCAAAGGAATTCTTCAATAAGAATGTCCTTAGAAGATCTTGCTATAGAATGGAAAAGGCCAGAAATCTTTGGAAGCAGGATTTAAAACAGGTTTCTTAATTTTCTAAATTCATTGACACATTTAACACAAGGAAAATGAGATTCAATATCTTAAATTTAGTAAAGTGTAATGAATACATTATTTAATTTTTTTAAGGTGTCAACTACAAACTGGAAAAATGCAGTGGTTGTATAGAGGAAATGTTCTGAGAAAATACTGGTTGTATAGAGAGAGAAGGATGGGGTAGATTGTGAAAACAAATTTATTGTACATCTAATCAGGGACAGTGTAGATGAAGATTTCACAAAAAAAACTTCACTGTAAAAACACTTGTTTGTAATTATTGTGAAATAAATTTACTTGTTAAAAAATGATAAATAGTGTTTTAAATCTTCTTTCCTACTTTTTACTGTTGAATTGTTGAGATGAAATGTATTATTGTGATTATGAAGTGGAAACAAATGTAATTTATGAAATACTCTGATATCAAATTTTTAAAAATTTCCTTCCATTCATTCTATGTTCTTATCAATCATTAAGAATCTTTGGAAGAATGTAATTAATTAATTTATTCCTCTAATGCTTTCTAATTATGTTTGCGTTTTGCAATGAAGTAAAACATTATACTTCTCATATTTCAGCATTATTAGTTTAAGGAGAAAATTATCAGAATGATAATTATTTCAATGTTTCAAAACATTCAGTTGATTAAAATTAACATTATAATGAGAGAAGTTCCTGATGAAAGATTTCTCGGATTGCGTAAGTTTGAATGTAGTGCCAAAGCCTAGCTTTACGTACATTTTCGAAGTTGGCAGGGTCGAATGGCCGCCATATTGAAAATTCTACGGATCAAAGCAAGCTGGAATCCGGTATATCTATTATAGGGACAGTCGCGATCATGCGACTTCTGGCGGCACACGAAGGAGAGCGACGTGAAATACCATGAGATAACAAGACCTCACGCGCCAAGAAATAAAAACCCAAATATACAGTATTGCATAATATCTCAAATGCAACTTTTCTGTACCATTTCACTGATTTTCTCAGAGAGCTACCGTATGTTTGTTTCTGATGAGACAAATCTATAAATATTCTGGCTTTATTGTAATCAAAAATTGCATTGGGCTCCATTGTGCAACCAAGGTCATCTAATATGTCCAGACACTGGGCTAGGAGCTCTAAAAAATATTTCCGGTGACTCAGGGGTGCCAACCCACACCCCAAGACAAAAATTTTTTACACTTGTCCAGCAAAATACGTCACTCACTTGACTTTAATGGAGCTGTGATTGTATATGATTCAGAAGCAAACATCCACAGCCTCGAATGTGATCGTGCATGATGCACGCGGCAAGTCACACAAACCCACTGTGCATCACACATGATGCACATGGCATTCACGTCATTCCTCAACTTATATCTAAATATTATCTAAATTATGATAATATATGATTATATTTATATATTAAATATATAAATATTATCTAAATTATGACAAACAACATGAGCTGCCCCGGTCGATTCCATTCTGTCTCCTTAAATCCAAATAATTCAAATCAACCAATCATCGAGCTGCTCGAGGGCCTATACTATCTTTGTTTTTCTAGTGTTTTTTCTCTTTTTGATTCATAAAATTGAGAAAATGTTGTCTATTGTTTCTTTTTTATTATTAATTGAGAGAATAATATTTCTGTGTCGACTCCGGATGAATATAATTTCCCTGTCCGTTTGTGTTCCTCATTATTTCTCCACAACGAAAAATATCCCCATTTTAGGGACGAAATTCCCCAATGTGGCAACCCTGGGTCTCATTCACCTATAAAAACGGCACAACAGCAAGGACTGAATTTGTAATGTGGCGTCTAAAAACTACTTCCGGTCAGAACAACCAACGTTTGAACTATGAAACCCCCAGATTTATAGAATTCATACAACTGATTATTGTTCTCGTCTGTCAGATTCAGGCTCTCTGTCGTGGAAGCCTCATTTGATGAATATAATGTGATAATCCTTCTGTCTCGTCTTTAGTAAGATTGAAACGTCTCATCAGTAAACGACTGTGAACTTAGTGTACAATCGTCTCCTGTATTATTTCAGTAGTATACCTTTGGGTTCCGGCTCTCACACGCAACCAATCTTTATAAATGAGGGCTGTAAAGAAAGAGAATTTCACGTATACTTGACGAATTTCATTTTGACTTTAAAAATATGGATAATTTCTTTAAAAAAACGCATCGAAATATTCATGTGAAATGCAACCCGCATCACATGTCAACCTATATCGGCAAATAACTCATCAACAAAGCATTTTAGAGCCTTAAAAAGTAAAATTTTGAGGCTGGAAGCCTCAAAGAAACGTTTTTCACACCATAATGTACAAGACGAGACATTCCCCGATCCATTCAATTAACTTTTCGGTTCCACGCTTCAATACTATCAAGACCACCACAATATTTCAGTCCTTCCTGCTGGTAGCAATTTTTGCGGCGACACGCTTAGAAGGCTTAGGTTCGATTATCTTTATTTACGCTTCTGTTAACACCGTAGTTTGTGCAGTCTGACGAGGTTTATTTGCATAATCATTAATTCAAGATTTGCTCTCCAGAAACAACTAGAAGTACTATTATAGTTGCTAGATACCTATGAAGATTGTTTCTTATGCGTGTAGTGAAACTATTCAATTAACGTTTTTTCATGGTCTATAAGGGCTGTGTACTTAATTGTGGAGGGATGTGGATGTTCAGTGAAGTGTGAAGACTGTGCTTGTGTATAGTTTCGTTATCATTAGATGCAATTTTCAAGTCAGCGAGTTCAGACACGTAGCTTTCTCTCAAGTAAAAACTAACATTTTTGTGTTTATCACGAAAAAACAAAACCTAATTGACAAAGAATATTGAATAATTACTTCAAATGTCTTTAAGTAAGTGTTGGGAATTGTTCCAAGCAAATTCCCCATGATATTGTATAAATATTTATTGAAAATTTCTTTTACACATTAATTGCAGGTTTCTTATTATTTGTAATTGTGTTAGTACATTGCACGTTACCTTTATATATTTTAAACAAGAAAACACGTTTCGTTAACTACTTTCCCTCTTCGAATGAAAATAGAAGGATAAGGATGCGTGCGGTGTCTAACATGCGAGAGTTCTCGCACAGGTACGCAGAGGTAGTGGGGGAAAACTTGTGCTATGGCACAACACAAAGAACAAACTTTTTAAAGTAGCTAAAGTAAAATAGCTTGAAATAAATGGAAAATAAAAATCAAAACGCGCTAGCCTACAATACTGCGTGTATCAATTAAAAAAACAACTAAATTTAAAATTATAGAAAGAATAGTGCAAGTCGTCAACGATCGCAGTCCAAACGCACGATTATCTTGAAGTATGTACACCAACGTCCAGCTGCAAACTCATATTGTAAATAAAACACCGTTTTTTTTAAACTCAAGCTGTCGGTTCGTTAAGATATTAAAAATGCAAACATCGTTTGAACAACATTCCCATGTACCGAAGTGGGCTTACTAAGGCCCACTAAATTGTTTCTAATACTAACAAATTGTATTTAGTACTCAAAGGTGAAAACATTAGTTTGATTATTTTTTGGCTAGGAATTGCTTTTCTTGAGGTATGTAAGGACGCAGAAAATAATTCAATACTTTTTAGTATACAAATAATTTTTCAATTTTCTCATCCCAGCAAGCTGGCATCCTGGCTCCCCAAAACCCACTCGGTTCTTCATAACTAGGGCCCGGATAATTATGTACTAAAAATTGGGAAAATATGTACATATATATGTATCACAATATACAGAAATATGTACTCAAAAGTATGAAATATGTAACATAAATATCATTATATCAATATTTTTTTATTAAAATAACTTTTATCTTAGTATAAATTGTTCTGTGGACTTAATATAAACACTAGAATTAATCATTATAGTTCTCATAATCCTATTATTTACAAAGACCCCGTATCAATAAGAAACCTATATCGTCTCCGATATTACTTCAGTAATATACCTTCCCTTTGCTGCTCTAACACGCAAACAATAAGGTCTCAAAAATGAGGTCTCTAAAGAAAGAAAACTTCAAGGAGACGTGACGAATTGCATTTTGACTTTAAAAATATGAAGGATTTGTTTAAAAACGTATCTAAATATTCATGTAAAATACACTTTCTATTCTTCTCCGTGTTTTCTGGATCCAGTGTGACGGAATTGTCCCCTCATAGCACAAATTGTTTCGAATCCTGGGTTTTTCTCCAGAACGAAAGACCTCTTTTTCTTCAGTAGATCCCCCTATTGACCCTCGAAGCAACTGCTGATTGTGTAATTTCAAAGTTACCAGAAAGTTTCAGGTAAGATGTTTACAAAAATTTAATTGTAGTGCTTACTGAAAAATGAGGCAATATAGTTATTCAACTTTTTGAGTATCAAACAATTGCTTCGATATGCCTATAGATCCTGCAGCTTCACAATGAAATTGATGTATAACTTGTTTTACAAAATCAAAATTTTGAGTATTGTAGCTCATAGCGTCGATCCAGGTGCCCAATCTCGTTAATCCTTTTTTGTATTGTAAATCAATGTTTCAACTTTATCAAACTGAGATCTAATCAGTTCTGCAAACGCAACGCACGCACAAGATAGGTTAGAAGTAGTAATTTTGGAACACCTGCAGGGCTTCTCTTGCCTTGCACATGTACGGCGCTGCACTAGTACCGGAAGGATGACATTATGTTTAACTTCATTAGGTCACAAAAATCCCGTTGTATTGTTAAAAAGTTTTGTAATAGTTTGATGGTTGCATTTGGGTAACACTTCACAAGTTAACAAAATAAGACATATACTTTTAAACGTTCATTAAACCTATTACAACCTTGCCAAAACAATTTCCTTGCACATCAGTTCCATAGCAAGATTTTACTTCAGATTTTTGGTCCAAAGAGATAATTTACGAACAACGGTAGTCGACAACAAATGCCAACAGCCCTTCTTGAGCTGGTGCGTATAGTTTCTGGTGAAGGGTATCAAGGTCAAAGTAGACCGCTAAAATATGCGAAGTGGGTGCGCGATATCTCCTGCTAAAGATCTCATTTTCACAAATTTCAAACCTCCTTTCTGTTCTCTGCGATACTCGCGCTGGAAACTAACAGAACAGAATCTATGGATTGCATCGTCGCCTTCCCCTTTTACTTCCAATATCGTTGGCATTTATGGATACACTCATTTCAGCACGTAATAATAGCTTCATTTTAGTGAGGAGGCTACAGAAAAAAATGTTTGACAATGCTGAATTGTTTGTTTGGATGATTCCTTATCAAAAACAGATAGGAAAAGTAAAGAATTATTTTTTTAAAATGTAGAATAATGGAAAAAAATCAATAATATGTAAAAAAATGTTCATTTGTGTAAAATATGTAAATATATGTAATTTCGGGCAAAATATGTAAATATATGTACTAAAAACTCAACGATTTTGGCCACTAATCGATGTAAAACGTGAACATATCGTTGATTCGACTTGATAGAGTTGCCTTAGGAAAATATGTAATTACATAATTATCCGGGCCCTATTCATAACAAATCAAGGAAAGTTAATAATATTGCAATGAGTAGGTCTGTTCTTGCCCGATCCGGTATTTTCGCACTACTTGGCTTTCTCAAGGGTAAAAACCTTTTCTATTACTTGACTATCAAGGAAAGCGAAAAGCTAACTCTCAAGGAAGATTGAAACATTTCTTCAAATGTTGTTTTTAAAGAAGTATGAATTGTTCCAAGAACATCTCTCTACAATGTTGAATTATTACTCGTTCACTTTACATTTGCAGACGGCAGAATTAGGAACTAATGTTGTTTTGAAAGTGAAGGCCCGAACACACTACCGAGAATACACAAATGGCCCCGACGTCAATCAGCATCTGACCAATCAGGTGTCTCCGAAGGCAGCACAAGCTCTACGGACACCGCTAACGAATTCTGCCTTTCTGACAGTGAGCTGGAGTCTGCTCTTAAATGATTAAGATAATATACAATGAAATAGATCACACCACACGCTATTCACAACATTCACGTACAATATTTTTATTTCTTCTTTGCACTTATTTACTGCTTAATGGTTATGTTCTTGCCCCACCAGGGTTCTGTGTGCTGCTCACCGCCATCTATATCATATTAAACGGTCAGTATTTACTGCAGACGCGCTTTTCTCATTCAGTCGGCGATGACCTCATGTAAACAGATCGCAGCGCTCCGTCTGCAAATGTAAAGTGAACGAGTAATAACTTCAAAATGAAAATTTGTTTCAAACATCAATTGCATTGTTATTTTGTTTGATATTCTGTAAGTACATTAGTAGTTCCTCTCCTTTATGGAAAGAATAGACAAATGGATAGGGAAAGGGTGGGACTTAACATGCGAGAGTTCTCGCACGGGTACGCTAGTTAATCAAAATAAGTCCAATGCTTTCGAGTTAGGAAATTGACGAGTGTTTAATGCAAATAAAAATAACCTTAAATGTGATCTTTTGACACTTGTGTTAATTACACATTGAAATTGATAGTCTTAACACTAATAGCATTACTCTTGAACCTATCAAAAACAAAATAGTGAAAGGATTTTAATAAAATGCATAATATTATCAACGAGATGTAATTTTAACTAGTAGTTTTTAGTCTTACCTGTAGACTTCATCTGATGATCTTAATTCTTATAACATAAATGTATAGTAGATGTGACACGAAGACTTATAGTAAATGATATGATAAAAACTGTAACAAAATAAAATATTGAATCAATTGAAACCAGAAAAATACCATTCTCATTAAAAGGTCGTTTAATACATAAGGTTTTCATAGAAACAGTGCTATTCACACCTCTGGTTACATGCAATCATATAGTAAACGTGTATTATACGAGATACACAATGAATTGTCATGGTCTTCCGCAGCACAGCGAGATATCTTGCCCTGGACTAAGAGAAGTTCCCTTCAACCGAGGTCAGTATTGAAAACAGATTTTTAATGTCATCAGATGGTGGAATTTTGCTGGTATTGAAACAGTTTTCAGGAATTTAGGGGATACGTAGATAAATACAGAGCGGGATTTTCCTACAAGCAAAATAAATTTCTTAAGGCCCTCATCCACGGGGGTTCCACGTGTGGATATTTTTATAAAATATCCAACAATGTCTTATAATATTTTATCCGAAAACAATTGTTAATCAATTATTCTACGGTACTGAAAAGTTTCTGTTTGAAAATTGATTGATTGAAGCGTTGGCAAACTAAACATTTGTAGATGAGAAAATAAAAATGTATTAAAAAATTGCAATACTGTAAACAATTGGTTAATTTTCATTTGTCTTTGTAAAAAACTTATTCTATCATAATCAATGTTTTTTAGCAAATATGGAGATTTTTTTGTGAAGTTGTGTCTCAATACAATTTTGTGCCTGGGGATCACTTTATTTATCCAGCACTGGGCGTACGTAATTGAAATTGTATGAGAAATTATCAATTCCGTTTTCATTAGTATTAGACAGTAATATTGTCTAATACAATTTTAATAGTACTGTTTTCTCTTTGGCACTACATTTTGTCTAATATTTGGCATACACCAAACAAAAGTAATGGCTCTAAAAATGAACAAATGACTTACTTTCAAAAAATGTAAACCTCTTCATTTTGAGTGCAACATAATTTCCCCTGACACAGAATAACAGGACAGACCTGGTCAATTGAAAAATCATACTTCCACACACTTGTTTTTTTTTCTTCGACAATGTTTATTATTGATGAAGTCGTAAATAAAATGTGTGTTTAAGAATTATATGATGCAGTAATTTAATTTTACGAGAAGAGTAAGCAATGTCAGTTCCGTATTGGTCATACGACGAAAAACAAACTTAATGCTGAATCTTGAATACTGAGCAGAAATGTCCATCTCACGGACATTACGTTGTTGTCCAATTTACCAACTCATTTTCACACTACTTTGACCAGGAATTTCTTGATATTATTAGCTATCACCCTAAAGAGCTAATGAATAAATATCTGTAATGTTATCTATTTATAATCTGGTTCATTATAAAAGTATAAATAATTCGTATCAAATTACTCTTATGTCTTAATTTTTCCTTCCATGGTCATGTGATCTGTTGGTATTAGTACTGAAAGTAATCACATGTAGTGTGATTACTTTGTGTCGTATTCAAATAGTTCATTTTCTGCTGGTGAAGCAAGATTAATTCGTATAATGACATAAAATCCTTCATACGGGACCTTAATTTGCTCCTACTATTGTCTCACAAAGTCAAATGGTTTCGTGGATCTTAATGTAATATGGACTCTCTATCCAGTAGGAAATACCTCGCTCTAACCATCTTGAACTGATAAATTGCCTTAATCAAAATGCTGATTGTAATGTATTATTTTTTTATGCCTCAAGTTCCAGTAGCTTTTTCAAGGAATATCCAAAGCATTTAATCGATTATAGTAATTGTCTACAACAATGTATTATTCATTTCGATGTATTGTAATAATAAATTTAATGTTTCGTCGCCAATGACGTTGCAATTCATGCGACAAAAAAATAAAGCTTATTAAACAAATTTAATATAAATACTCTGCATGAATTGATGATATCATTGATCTATAACAGACATACATTTTACTGTCAAAAATTAATAAGTTTGTGCTAAGTAAAACAAAAATATTTTCCAACCACGGTAAAACAAAAGAAACGATACCAAATAACATCGCACACGTCAGTTTAAACAGTATACTATATCAGTGCAAATAGAAGCAAATAAAATTGAAATGTTGAGGAAGATAAAAGTTTAAAAAATACGCCTAAAGAATAACCTCAAAATTGTAGTTGTTTCATTCATTATAGTTTCATCACACTTCTAAACTCAAGAATTTTTGTAATATTCATGTCCATCTTCTTGAGACGTATCGTTAAGAGTTTCCAAACTTGTGTTGCTAATATTTTAGAAAACTAAATAACAAAAACCATCGTCAAAGCCAATTCATAGACTATCCGTTTGACCTAGTACTTGGAAAAGCAACATAACGTTTGAGTTTGTAACTGTCTAGCTGGCCGTTTGAGGCGCTGAATTATAGATCATTTGTTGTGTAAAACACGAATATTTTCTTCATAAAATGGGTACTGTGCGTGCCATTACAAATAATATTCATTTTCATGCAGAACTGAATAATGCTGGAAGTAAATTAGTTGTGGTATGTTTTACATCTACTTCGTGTGCTGCATGTCAACGTTTCGCTGCAGTCTTTGATCAACTGGCCACGAAGTACCACCGAGCTGTATTTTTGAAGGTAGATGTAGATCAATGCTCAGACACTGCGACTTCACATGGAATTCAAGCAATGCCTACGTTTGTGTTTTATAGGAACAAGATTTTGATACTAGATAATGTAATTGGAGCAGATGCCAGAGCCTTGGAAAATAAAATTCAGCAATATTATGGGAGTGAAAGTGGTGAGGAAGAAGAGAGCATTGCAGGAGGTCATATTGATCTTGTTTCTTTCATTCACAAGACGCAGTGTGAAAGTTTGAATGAGGCCGATGAACATCCCTTGGCTCATTGTCTCAGCAACGGATCAGGGTACCTGGAATCTGATTGTGATGCCCAGTTGATAATCAATCTCTCCTTTACTCAAGCTGTAAAAGTTCATTCATTGAAGATAGAAGCTCCACCCGACAAGGGACCCAAAACCATAAAATTATTCATCAATCAGCCACATACTCTGGATTTTGATCAGGCTGATTCAAACCAGCCCGTGCAGGAGCTTCAGCTCAGTCCCAGCGATGTGGAAGGCAATCCTGTCAGTTTAAGATTTGTAAAGTTTCAAAATGTTCAAAATATGCAGCTTTTTGTTAAAGATAACCAAAAAATACAAATACAACTCAGATTGATCATCTAACACTTTATGGTTCTCCTATAACCACTACTAATATGGGCGATTTTAAGAGAGTTGCTGGTAAGAAGGGGGAATGTCACTAAAATTACAACATAAACATCTTATATCAATAAAAAAAGTTTTGCAAATGCCAAGAGAAAAAAATTACGTTTATATATTGCAGTAGTAAAACGAGTTAGTCATTGTCCTTTTGTGTTGCATAAATAAAGAATAACCCTTAAATTGTAATGCATTTAGTTGTTATTTTCCTCTGAAACATATTTAAACTATTCTTTAATATGTTACAATTGTTTTAAAATAATAAATTTAATTTTTTTATTCTGCACTCAATTTGGAATTGGCTCTTTCTTTGAAACACAAATTATAAACTCTTTTATGTTGCCATATGTGTTAAGGAATTGATAGCATTCAGATTTAATTAATAAATTTGGACATATTTTAAAATTTCTTATGAATGCTCACCGTTCTTTGCTTCAATTTAATGAAAGTAATTATTATTTTCCCATTTATCCAAGTGTTCAATTTGCTAATGAACATTTTAACAACTGTTGTGTACAAAAGTATCTTGAACTTTGAATAAATATTATGAAAATTAATGAAAGAAGTTAATCGATTTTTTTAGAGTGCCGATTTTCTTGTAGAAATATCTTTCGGGATGATAATTCCGGATGTTTTTGGGGGTTAGACTTCATACTTCAGAAACATATAAGTTGATTATTATTTACAAAAAAAAATGAATATATTTGTTCAGAAAGAACAATTAAGCGGGAAATAAAAAAGCACCCAATTTACACAATTCGACTCCTTTTTTATTTCTCGCTTAATTTTTCTGTGTGAGCAAATATATTCATTTCTTTTGTAAATAATAAACAATTTATATATTTCTGGAGTGTTTCCATGCTTCCATAATGCAAATTTTGCCTAGAAATCAATTTTTCAAACCAAATTTTGAGTGCCCATTGCGGCCCAACCATTGGGAATATCCACGTAGTTTATTAGACAAAATAGGCTTAGAATTGTCTTAAGAGCTTATTTTCGAAGTTTCGACGTTTCCTCCCCGGACATTCTGTATATATGTTTAATAAATCATATTATAAAAAATATCATTTAAAAAAATATTTCTATATATTATTAGTATTATTATTATTATTTATTATTATTATTATTATTATTATTGGGGGGAGCAAACATCTAATTTTGCCTGAGGCGAAAAATAACCTAGCACCGGTCCTGTCTGCCGGGTTTTTTCCTAGTCCTGTGTAAATTCCGTAATAAATTTGCTGTTGAAGACAAGAACTGTGAGTGATTTTCTCAAACAAAATCCACAGAAATGACAAACAGATCTAGATCTATCATGGGGGATACCTCGAACTCCAGAGAAAATCGAATGCAAATTATTGAAAAAGTTGCAAAGACATTACTAATATTCCAGATATTTGACAACGCCATCTTATACTGCGATTTTTCTAACTCTTCCTCTCGAGCCCCTATGGCCACGATGGAATATCACACGGTACTTCGCTTCATTCTCGGTCCTGTCACTAGGAGTGGCATGATCGCAAGCACTGTTTGACACGGTCGCCATCAGGTTATACCTAGCGGCGCGACTGAGAAAGACGCGAAATATCGTGACATATTTCATTGTGAAGACGGGCCTTCTGAGGCAGAGTTAGAAAAATCGCAATATATATTCTAGAGGGGATGAAATTGGCATTGAGTGGCCGATTCGTAACCAATTCTCCCATTCTCCCCGCATTTTTCCAAGCCATCCGTCAAGATACGTTACGCGTATATTATCTAGAGTTATGTACCTTGCGAAGTCCATTTTATGTTAGAAGAATGTATATCAAACCAGATATTGGCATATATTATTTACAAACCAATTAGTATCTCAAAAAGAAGTTTTGCAACACTGATTCCCGAGATGTAAACAGTATTTGTCAAAAATGACCTACTTAACGGAGGGAACATATGTTCATGCAATATTGATATTTATAATTACAACACACGTCATAGAAATCACGTGCATCAAGTGTCAGTATCAACAGCTCAATACAAGAAATCAACATACAATACATGTACGTTACTTTATAACTCATTGCCACATGACATTAAACAATTAAAGTCTGTACTCAAATTTAAGTTAAAAGTAAAATCTTTTCTGCTGCAAAACTGTTTCTATACAATTAGAGACTATACTGATCGTCAAAAAGAAAAATAATGTTTAATGTAACAAAACAGAGATATATTATGAATTAGTTTACGTTTGCATTGTATACATTTTCAAAAAATATTTAATACGCCTGTAACAAGTAATGTACTTCAGCTTCCGGGTCAATGACCCCCCATCTCGATCAGGTTTTTGTCCAGTTTCCCTGATCCATTGAGCAAATGCTGAGATGGCCCCTTGTTTTGCTTCTGGACGTAAATGTAGCTTCACTGTGCGCACGTTTTGTTGAGCACCTCTTTTTGCTTGTGATGGTAGGAGTAGAACTGATGTTCATTACTATTTTGTTAGCAATGCAGAAAAATCAAATCAGCAGTTTCATTTACCGTTGAAATTTATTTCCTATAACTCGGGAACAAACATTTTTCAAATTTTTATTTTTCTAAAATAATAATTATTTTCTAAACTCTTGTTTCTAGTTTTTCAAATGTTGCTTTTTTTATCTGGGACTCAAGAAAATGTGCGCAGATAATCTCTTTCCCCACTCGTTGTATACAGTTTTTAATTGTTTTTTGACCAAATAAATAAATATTTTGTTAGATGAAATACATACAAGTATGATTCCAAAATATCGTTTTCAAAGGAGTAGACTTACTGGATTCACTGAAATAGCTATATTTTCTTGGATATGGATCAAAACGAATCACCTATTGAAATATTTTAAAATCTTTCAAAAGTTTTTACCTCTTTGACTATACTCATAACATTTTACTTTCAAATTCAAAATTACCCTCGTATGGAATCCGTGGTATATGGTCCTCTACATTGATTATGTTTGTACTTCAAACAACGATCTCAGAGAGTAGAAATAACGTACGTAATGGAGCATTATATAGTATACTTCGGTTTTTCTTTCTTGGCGCACGGGGGGGGGTGTCAGTAAAATGGAATATCTCACGGTATTTCCCATTGTTCTCGTTTGTGCCGCTAGGAGTCGTATGGTCGCGACTCCTGGCGGCAGAACGGAGAACGATGCGAAATACCATGAGTTATTCCATTTTGATGACACCTCCCCGTGCGCTAAGAGAGCGCGCTAAGTCTCGATAGTATGAGTATCGACACTCTTGAAATAAACTATCGAATAATATCGATAGTAATATCGAAACAAATTAAAAAATCACAATGTTTCTGTTAGTATCCACGCACGTTTTCCTGAACCTTTGTTTCTCTAATTGCAGGAGGAGAGGAAAGTTTGAATTTTTTTCGACTGAACTTGTGTCTAATCTGTGCTCGATTTTCGATGCAAAATAGTTTCTACTACACGGGAGAAAATATTCCTAACACCATACAAGTATTTTGCCAACAACACGCGTTCCTATCATTTATTCTTAGTTCAACTAATCTTAGTACAGAAGTGGGGGGTAGGTATCCGGGGGCTCAAGAAAACGTACAGGTATAATAATTGTTTTTGAATAAATAAAGAAATAAATAACCCACAATAGTAATTAAAACATTTTATTATAAACTATTGTGATAATAAAGTATAATCAGGTATATAAAAATTACTTTTTAATATGCATTTTTCTTTACACTTAAAACTAAAAACATCTTGCTGAATTTTAATAAAGTCAAGAGTTTTGTTTCAAAATATCAATTTGTTGTATGTCTTCTTTCATGGTAGACCTTTTATCGCAGAGAATTACTCTTGCCATGGAAAATATTCGTTCCGATGGAACTGATGAGCATGGAGAACAAAGCATTTTATGTGCAAAACCTCTCAAGTGTTTCAGGTGGATGATTCTTCCAAAAAGGCAAAATATATTTTTCTCTCCGTAAACTCGTCGGAGCTTCCATTGCTTTGTGATGACGATAGCATCGCTCATTGGCACTTTTTTGACACACTGGTATTGACGTCGACGATCCAAAAATTCTAAAATTGTTGCTCGATGAAGCTACAGCTTGTAGGCTCAATTTCATATTCGTAATACACATTTAAATATTAAATTTATAATTTGTATATTACGTATAAATGTAATATTTAATAATAATGAAAAACTATATTCATATATATATATATATATATATATATTTAAAATTATGCTGGCTATAACAACGTGAACATCGTTATCTGAATATACTCAAATAAAAATTTTGTATGTTTTATGTACTTTGGAAATATTATCAGCAGTATGATGTCCTTCAACGCTGAGTGGGTCTAAAACAGTAGATCTCGGAGAATTGTAATGAATAGGCAGTATGTTCTAAAAATCTTGTTCGAAAAATTTTTTGTTCTAAAAATCTTGATGCTTTTAAAAATATGCATTTATGACCTAAAATTCTGAAATATATACTTTATTAAGCGATTAAAATTAAAAATATTTCATTTTCTGTATAAAACCATCTTCATAAATTCAGGAGAAGCATTCTTGGAATGAAAATATATATTTTTGTGCAAACATAATTGTGAGAATTTGCTGCTCCAGCAAGTGGACTGTAGGGAGAAACTGGGTGGGGCAGCTGACCTCACACTCCTCGGTTGCTCAGAGTGCAAAAAACAATTCAGATATTTTCATTTAATTTAATTATAGTGAATAATTTAATTACAAAACTAATTTGCTGTATGACCAGCATTCACATGATATGAGGAATTGAGATTATTAATAGAAATAATTAGTTCAATGAAATGAACATGCTCTGTAAGCAGCATAGATACCATATGAGGTATTAAGGTTATTGATACAAACAACTAGTACAGTGAAATAAACATGCTGTGTATGCAGCATTGATAGCATGTAAGGTATTCAAGTTATTAACACCAATATTAGTTCAATGAAATAAACGTGCTGTGTAGACAGCGTAGGTACCATGTAAGGTATTATAAGTTATTAATACAAGTAACCAGTTCAATCAAATAAACATGCTGTGTAAGCAGCATTGATAACATAAGGTATTAATGTTATTAACACAATATTAGTTCAATGAAATGAACGTGCTGTGTACACAGCGTAGGTACCATGTAATGTATTATAAGTTATTACAAACAATTGGGTTACATTACAACTTTTATGGAGTGTGTGTAGCTCCTGGAGGTTGCCAGTAGTATACGTGCAAGTTCTAAACCTCGCAGCCGTCTTCTGTCGTCGGTTAGCCCTCGACCAGAATATGCCACACAGAGGGGAATCATCCAAATTGCAGGTACACACGGTTGTGAGCCTGGACATAAAGCAATTTGCAGGCGACAAGAGGAAACATGCCTCTCGGCCATGTGGCTTACACGTGCGAAAACCTTTGCACGCTTCTTGCGTCTTCAATTAGAAGAGAACGAGCAAACGAAATACTGAAACTGCACTTAAAACCCACGACACATTGATAAAACAAATGGTCACTGTCGCACATACTTAAATATCCCGGATGGCTAGGGATAAGAGGCAGCATGAATATACTCTGGCCACGCCGCCATTCTCTCACACAAAAACGTGCCTCTGCCTGCCACGACCAGCTCGGAAGTCCAATGCCACGCTTCCGCAGGCGGTTGTAATGACTCCTGCCCCGTCCGGTGGAAGATGTCACACTCGGCGCGGGGCAAGGAGTTTGAAGGGGAAGAGGTGCATCTCCGCTATATCCGACAATAATATAACATAGTTCACTTCGCGCGAGAAATAATTGATGTAAATATGCATCTTAGTAAAATGCAATGTATATCTTGATTGATTATTTCTGTCTGATTTAAAAAAAATATTGTATAAAGATATATTCGACATTTACACAACTATTTTATCATTTCTAGAAAAGAAAAAATATCAAATTGTGCTAGGCTCTTTCTAATCAATGAAGGCTCATAAATAAATAAATTCTATAAAACCATGAAACGTTTTATAGATGATTCTCTGTTTTAACGAAATATGAAAAATATGCTCATATAATTACAGGAATATGCGGGATTTCAGCCATAGAGGAGAGATACAATCTCTCCTCTACGATTTCAGCTTGCTTTGGTCCCTAGAATTTTCAACATGGCGGCCATTCGGCCCTGCCAACTTCGAAAATGTACATTTATTTATTTATTTATTTATTTACGTCAAAAACAGTTAAAAACTGCGTGTGACTAGCTATGGGGAGAAGTGAATTTTGTGTACGTTTTCATAATTCTGTGGTCTCTATACTAAACCATATTCTAGTCGAATTTTGAATACAGAAAAAAGAGTTTTTTTTCGAGTTTTGTTGACAAAATATTCGCTCCTTTATAATAAAATATATTTTCAAAGGTAAATTAGCTATAAATTCCTGCCCTGAACCTTCATGTTCTTCCGGAAAGAATAATACTTTTTGCCGCGATAATATGAAAAACGATAATTTGAATAACTATATTTCCCACTGAAATTCAGAAGACGTGCACAAATAATGGAGTTACATTTATGTCCAGAAGCAAAACAATAGACCATCTCAGCATTTGCTCAAGGATCAGGGAAACTGGACGAAAAACCTGATCGAGATGGGGAAGCTAAACTTTGGCGCTACATTCAAACGTACGCAATTCGAGAAATGTCATCAGGAACTTCTCTCATTACGTTAATTTTAATCAACTGAATGTTTTGAAACATTGATATAATTATTGTTTTGATAATTTTCTCCTGAAACTCATAATGTTGAAATATGAGAAGGTTAATGTTTTACTTCATTGCAAAACACAAACATAATTAGAAAGCTTTAGAGGAATAAATTAATTAATTACATTCTTCCAAAGATTCTTAATGATTGATAAGAACATAGAATGAATGGAAGGAAATTTTTAAAAATTTGATATCAGAGTATTTCATAAATTACATTTGTTTCCATTTCATAATCACAATAATATATTTCATCTCAGCAATTCGACAGTAAAAACTAGGAAAGAAGAGTTAAAACACTATTTATCATTTTTTACCAAGTAAATTTATTTCACAATAATCACAAAGTGTTTTTACAGTTGAGTTTGTTTGTGAAATCTTCATCTACACTGTCCCTGATTAGATGTACAATAAATTTGTTTTCACAATCTACCCCCTCCTTCTCTCTCTATACAACCAGTATTTTCTCAGAATTCTCCACTGCATTTTTCCAGTTTGTAGTTGACACCTTAAAAAAATTAAATAATGTATTCATTACACTTTACTAAATTTAAGATATTGAACCTCATTTTCCTTGTGTTAAATGTGTCAATGAATTTAGAAAATTAATACCTGTTTTAAATCTTGCTTCCAAAGATTTCTGGCCTTTTCCATTCTATAGCAAGATCTTCTAAGGACATTCTTATTGAAGAATTCCTTTGACTGAATTCACACATTTTCAGTTGAATTGAACATGCTGTTATAGGGAGTAAGCCTTGAAACAGTATGCCCCTCAATTCTCAGCAATTTATCAACTACACACTTATGGGTAATTACTTTTAACACTTGAAACAAATTAATTTTTATAACAACTGCTTCAATCATTTTAATAGAATATATGAAGGTGAATATGAAAATTAAAATGGAAGAATTTTTAATATACTGCATTTATCATGTATCCTGACAATAAATATTTTTAAAATATTCCCATTTTGCACAGAACGTTAGCAGTATTTGTCTTATTTTACTTATGATACCTACATTACAGATCTGCTCATGGGCTTTCATGCCAGGCTTCATTAATCTTTATTCTCATTGCGTACTACATACACTCCTTTCCTTGGGTCAGCCATGACTGTAAAATATCCAACATTTTCAATAAATTATATAATTACATTAATATTATATAAAAGTATTGCATAGTGTCTACGTAATAAATAATACGGTCACATATTTAAAATACTAAATATATTTCCATGAGAGTGTGAAAGTATCAAAGTATGTAATCAGTAATTGTATGTTCAAAGCAATGTAAATCTGCATATGATTTATTAAATATGAATTGCTAGAGCAAAGTATCTTGTCATACATTGTTTGAAACAATTCTGACAGATATTATTGTTATTATTTTG
The DNA here is from genome assembly GCA_031308135.1 of Acheta domesticus. NCBI lineage: Eukaryota > Metazoa > Arthropoda > Insecta > Orthoptera > Gryllidae > Acheta > Acheta domesticus. Next base: position 115,326,317 of record JAHLJT010009419.1, on the reverse strand, counting down.
ACTATTTATATTATTATTACTACTAATAAGGCTGACAAAATAATACTTCTGGATAACTTACATCATCTTTTCCCCTATAAACAATATACTTACTTCGATTTTCCTAACAAAATTCATTTCAGAATTCTGAACAAAGACGATTAAGGTCTTTGGAAAAAGAATGTAAAGAAATTTTCCTGTTATATCTTCTTTGCTAACTATACCCAATTCAATGTACAAAAATATACACTGTGATGGAACTGCTCACAAAATGGAGGCGCCGACACACTTATGGTGTGACAGTCGTCCCAAGTCGCAGGAGGGGACACGCGCTGAATTTATTTAATAAGGGCGCCAAGCGCATGCCCACTTACCTGCTTAATGTCGCCGGCGTTGAGCGTCTCAGGGGTGAGCGCCCTGGGTCGAAGGGTTGCATTTGGTGGTTTCTTAAGATTTAGAATAATAACACTTTGCTATGGTATTAATTGGTTCACCCGACCAAATGGCGGGGACTAATTTATTCAAAAAATTAAACGAAGAGAAACTGTTCAGGTTGATGCTGGGTTGTTGTCACTTTAGTAGCCGATTAATGAATGATGGTGATGACAACTTACAATCTGTGATGTTAGATGGTAATGTCACCGCGACTGGATTGCTCGCCGAGCGACGGAGAAGTGTAGTCGGACCCTCAGGAGGCGACGCCGGAACGTTGCAAGGTTGGCCTCCGATTGCCTCCGGGGTGATGACTCCGGCGCACGGGACGTCGGCGGTGGATGACCGGGCGGTCGCGACGTGATGCTCGCGCGCGTCTCAGGCCGTCACACGACACCTGGACCGCGTATGACGCTCGAAGCCAAACTTTGGCTATTCGGAATTAATTCCGTGAAGACCGGGCAAGTTTCGCAGTGGTCGGCTCAGTGTGTGCCTTACCCACTGCTGCTGTTCCCTTTCTACCGCAGGTTTCATTAACTGACTAATATTCGGTGTCTTTCTTAACTACCACTGTTAATCTACTCAAAACTTTACTTGTTGGTTTCTATCTCCATACGACTTCTCCTGCACGACCGTCCTCTCTAGCGTCTGTCGCCCGTCCTCTCCTCTCTCGCCTCTCCCGCCCGTCTCTCCCTTTCGTTTTCTCGAAAAAATCTCAAAGTGCTCACGTGCTTCCTGCCTAGTGATTTTATTGGTCGGATTTGAACTTCTCGAACCTTCTATTTCATCAACGGTGCCTTCTGGTTGTTCATTGGCCGGCATTGTTAGGCCGGAGGAGCGCGCACGTGTCCCTTCTGCTTTGGCATGTGATGATTTTATAGGCTTTTAGAGGATTATTGAGCCGGGTGCGATCGCCAAGTCGCTAAAATGGTTGTTCCGGCTGTCGATCATCCAGTATTGTTGGACAAAGGGTAAGATTTATTGTTAGGGGCTTCTGGAGAACTTGGGCCGTTGGGCGGAACTAAATCGGGTCGCGGTGGACGCGTGGCCCTTTCCAACTTCCGGTAATTTGGCGTGACGCGGGGGTGAGAGGGTGCGATGGTCACCCGACGCATCGCGGTATTGTCAGAAAAAGGGTATAATTGATAGTTGAAAGTTTATGGGGGGCTTGAGCGGCTGGGCGTATCTAATTCGAGGGCGCGTAGTTCTTTCCTGCCGTCCGGTAATTTGGCGTGACGCAAGGGTGGAGGACTGCGATGGTCCCCGACACATCGCATTACCCCCCCGTACAATGAGATTAAAAAAACGCATGGGACATGTTTTTTTTAATCTAAGAACAAAAAAAAGACATTTACAAAAATAGATGATAAATAAATTTGGGGAGCATGTGCCGACAGATGAAGCTGTGAAAACACAAAAACCTGGCATGTCCAGAACGAAAATTAGGGGTTTCAATGACAACTCTAACATGATAAGACAATACTAGTTAATTAAGCAAAAGGATAAAATTAATGAAGAGGAACAACACTAAAGCTATCTCTAAAAAACTAGATGACCAATAAATTTAGGACACAAAATCTTTAAGAAGTAATACAAACACATTAATGATAAGAAAATGAATGAAAATAATCTTTATCATTTTTCAAAAATAAGAAATGGTGGTGGGCCATTAGCAACACCTACTCAAACTAAAAGCAAACTAAGCACTAAATAAGTAATTAAGAAGATAACATAGAGGGATAATTGGAAACAAAACTTAGAAAGACTGGCAAAATGAAACAATGGGGTACCTAAAACTAGTTAAACGCTACTGCAAATTGAATAATTGTGCAAAGTGAAGAGCCAAAAGTGGGAACCCTGTTAATCATTATTATATTTGACGCTCTTTTAATACGATTTTAGAGGTATAAAAACAAGTGGAATAAATGTGACATTTGCAAAATAATAGATAAGCATAATAGTCAACAGTGGCCAAATTATTTAAAACACAAGAGGAGGAAACAAAATATCAACACGATGGAGAATTGAAAATAGAATGGTAAACGTGAGAAAACAACCAATGAATTAAACAAAGGACTTGGGTTGCAAAAACATTAAATTCATAATATCAGAATGGAGCTCGTTTCATTAATTAAAGTCAATGGCTATAACTCTCGTCAACTCTCGACAGAGTATATCTAAGGGATATCTGAATTATTTCTCTCTCTTTTTAATCAACAACGACGTTCACTTATAACAATCACTTAACCAAAGCATTGAAGTAGTAGCGAACCCACGAAATTAATTAATAATAAGACGTGCCAGGGCAACCGGGCTGGATCCACAAGAATATAATTAAAATAAGGTTACCTAATCAGAGCGACATAAATGAGGGCTTTTATTCTTTCAGCCAATTAATCTAGTTTAATCTCTGAAAGGAACAAGGTTATAAAAATTGTGAGGACCAACCTCGGAACCATCTGTGCTACGTAAAGTGCAAGCGTTGGGGGCTACAAGCCTCATAATTTGGTAAGGACCTACAAATAAAGGAAAGAATTTACTAATAAGGCCTTCAGGCTGATTAGATACTCTGAGAGCTTTGATTAAAACTTTATCGCCGACTTTAAATAAATGGGTTTTACTCTTCTGGTGTTGTTTTCTCGTATCACCAGCTTTCTTTAAATTTGAGAGAATAATTTGACACCGATCCTCAGGGGAAATTGGAATTTGAGTGGCCATTTTTGCTAAAATAGGAAACAATGGTTTCGGCTTCTTATTGAATTGAGCCTCGAAAGGTGTAAATCTGGAAGATTCATGGGGGATGTGGTTAAGCCACGTATTAATCTTCGGTAGTAAATCGGGCCAAGCGGTATGCTTGTGAGACACATAAACCCGAAACAAACGTGATAATTCTTTCATGACTCTTTCGCTTGGGTTTGATCTCGGTGACCTAATAGAACAGAAGATTGTTTGGACACCTAAATCATTTAGCGATTGCTGCCAAAGGTCACTCGTGAACTGCGTGCCATTGTCACTGAGGACACGCTGATACGTCCCACATTCTTTGAAGAAACCTTGCACTAGGTGTTTTAAACAGGACTTTGCAGTAGGTTTAACAATAGGAAAACACTTAACATATTTAGTAAACACATCTATTAATTACAAATATGGTCCAGTACTGTGTTCCCATTTATTCCGGACCTGAGCGGTTTAACGGCCTCTGTGGTGGTTGACCTGGGGCTGTCGAAGGCGGCGCGACAAGGGGCGCGGTCTGGCCTTGACCGACATTGAAGGGAGGCGGAAAACTGGTCGGCGCCGGGGGGGAGGGGGCGGGGGGAAAGTGCGGCGAAGGGCCGTGGTTAAAAGGACGCTCTTGACCTTGCGAATGGCGTGGGGGAAATCCTCGATTCTGATTATTATTATTGCCATTACGTGGGCGTGAAGAGTTTTGACTCTGATTTTGATAAGAAGCGAATTGCACATTCGTTTGGTCGAAATCGCCCAATAAGATCTGAAATTGCTCAAGATCTTTTACAAAACTAGTTTTAAGGAGGTTTTGAATGACATATGGATAATGACGAGTTAATAGCCACATAATTTCGTCGTCAGGGGGGGTAGGTTCGCATTGTTTAAGTAGGGCAATGCGAGACACTGCATAATCCCGCATAGACATGTTACCATTCTGGTCCCATCTACCTTTAGCCAAATCCATTTTAAAATTGTATTGGGTGTTTCTATCCCAAAAACGATTAATAAATTTGGAACGAAAATCCTGAAAATCAGCCGGAACTGGTAACAATGTTTGGAACCATTCTTGGGCATGGTCAACCAACATTTGGGCTATAACCTTCGGTTTAGAAGATTCAGGAATGTGTCTCGCTAAAGCAAAATAATTTTCAACATTACGTAAGAACGTAATGGGCTGTTCACCGCGATTACCAGAGAATTTTAAATTTGGAGGAATTGACAGTGGCATAGCATTAACCGGGAAAGCTGAAATAGTCTTTTCCGCTACTTTAATTTCTAGTACGTCTATTTTGACTTCGATTTCTTTCCGTTCCATTTCCGCCTGTGCCTGGATAACTAATTTTGCTGTTTCAATTTTATTGTTCAGGGAGTCGTGAAGTCCTTCAATCTTATTGTCAACCCCTTTTAGTTTCTTAGTCACCTCGCCTTTCAAGTTGGAAATTTCGGATTCATTGTCTTTAAATTTATCACGAGCCCAATGTCCCAAATTTAATTGCTTTTCTGAAACGGTTGCAATATCCTTGTTTATGCTGTCTTTAAATTCTGTCATTTGTTGAACTGTTTCAGACTGGAGCGATTCGCATTTCTTTAGTTGGTCTGTTAAATGTTCGTTGATGTCAGAAATTTGCGTAGAATTATTTTCAACAGCAGAGGCGAGAGAGGCGATTTTAGTGCTCTGTTTATCGACCTTTGAATTAACCGAATTTAGTTGTTGAGACACCTCACTTTGAAAAAGGGTGAAATTAGTGAGGTGTTCGTCTAATCTACTATCAAGGGCACAAAATTTCGAATCAAATCTGGAATTCAAGTCCTGAAATTTAGAATTTAATTCTTGACGCTGTTCGTCAAATTGTAATCGAAATTGACAAAATTCTTGACGCTGTTCGTCAAATTTTGCGATAAGAGTGCTGAAAAATTGAGACATTTGGTCTGAGGGTGGCGTCGGAGCGGCCGCGGCGAGGGTAGGTCCGGCCTCGGCGGTACTCGTCTCGAGTACCTGCTCTAAAGAAACCCCGACAGTAGGGGCGAGAACAGCTGGGGGCGTGAGCTCGGCAGGCGCGTCGGCGTTTGCGGGAGCGGGGTCAGAAACCTCGGGGTTTTGAATGGGATTATTTTCAGCCATCGTGGAGCGAGCAATCCTCGAAGTGACGTAAGTACGATAATGACGCCTACAGCGCGTTACACATGAGTACACAATCAAACACAATAAAAAGAAAAGTACAAAACACACACAATGAAATGTTAGAGGATAACACTGAGAAATAAACATAAAATTTCAAATAGAAAGTAAACACTATTAAGTAAACATATAATTGTTACGTGACGGAAATAGCACGTATAATGAAAAAGGAAAAAAATAAAATAGAGTTCAATTAACCACACTTAAACACTATATGACGCATTAAGAAATTGTAAAAAGAAAATAACAATAAAATGAAATTATGCGTCTGAAAAGAGAGTGAAATGTTCTTATAAATACACTTTGGGCTTCTAAGTTATGAGAATCACTGTAATACTCTGAGCATTCACTGATACAAAATATGTAAAAATTACCGGAAGTTCAATATAAAATTTAAGTCTCACACGCAAGCAAAGTGATTTAAAACCTCATAAAATACAAAATATCAAAAGAAACACACATTAAAACCAAATGCAATCTTCAGTTGGGCAATAATTGAGCAAGCGTAAACGGAAAATGGATAAGAAAGAATTAGTGAGTTCAATAAGAAATACACAGGTGCGAGTAACACAAAGTAAAATACTTGTTAAAAACCACGTTGTGTGTCAATTTATGCTCTGCACGCTGCACAAGCTGAATTATACGTGAAAAAACAAACGAAGTTGGGCGACCAATTTATGAGATGCCCGCTACACGAGTTCAATTATTCGTGAATAGAAAACCACGTTGGGTGTCCAATTTATGATCTGAGTCTACACAAGCTCAATTATTCGTATAAAAACAACCACGTTGGGCGTCCAATTTATGATCTGAGTCTACACAAGCTCAATTATTCGTATAAAAACAACCACGTTGGGCGTCCAATTTATGATCTGAGTCTACACAAGCTCAATTATTCGTATAAAAACAACCACGTTGGGCGTCCAATTTATGTGATGGAACTGCTCACAAAATGGAGGCGCCGACACACTTATGGTGTGACAGTCGTCCCAAGTCGCAGGAGGGGACACGCGCTGAATTTATTTAATAAGGGCGCCAAGCGCATGCCCACTTACCTGCTTAATGTCGCCGGCGTTGAGCGTCTCAGGGGTGAGCGCCCTGGGTCGAAGGGTTGCATTTGGTGGTTTCTTAAGATTTAGAATAATAACACTTTGCTATGGTATTAATTGGTTCACCCGACCAAATGGCGGGGACTAATTTATTCAAAAAATTAAACGAAGAGAAACTGTTCAGGTTGATGCTGGGTTGTTGTCACTTTAGTAGCCGATTAATGAATGATGGTGATGACAACTTACAATCTGTGATGTTAGATGGTAATGTCACCGCGACTGGATTGCTCGCCGAGCGACGGAGAAGTGTAGTCGGACCCTCAGGAGGCGACGCCGGAACGTTGCAAGGTTGGCCTCCGATTGCCTCCGGGGTGATGACTCCGGCGCACGGGACGTCGGCGGTGGATGACCGGGCGGTCGCGACGTGATGCTCGCGCGCGTCTCAGGCCGTCACACGACACCTGGACCGCGTATGACGCTCGAAGCCAAACTTTGGCTATTCGGAATTAATTCCGTGAAGACCGGGCAAGTTTCGCAGTGGTCGGCTCAGTGTGTGCCTTACCCACTGCTGCTGTTCCCTTTCTACCGCAGGTTTCATTAACTGACTAATATTCGGTGTCTTTCTTAACTACCACTGTTAATCTACTCAAAACTTTACTTGTTGGTTTCTATCTCCATACGACTTCTCCTGCACGACCGTCCTCTCTAGCGTCTGTCGCCCGTCCTCTCCTCTCTCGCCTCTCCCGCCCGTCTCTCCCTTTCGTTTTCTCGAAAAAATCTCAAAGTGCTCACGTGCTTCCTGCCTAGTGATTTTATTGGTCGGATTTGAACTTCTCGAACCTTCTATTTCATCAACGGTGCCTTCTGGTTGTTCATTGGCCGGCATTGTTAGGCCGGAGGAGCGCGCACGTGTCCCTTCTGCTTTGGCATGTGATGATTTTATAGGCTTTTAGAGGATTATTGAGCCGGGTGCGATCGCCAAGTCGCTAAAATGGTTGTTCCGGCTGTCGATCATCCAGTATTGTTGGACAAAGGGTAAGATTTATTGTTAGGGGCTTCTGGAGAACTTGGGCCGTTGGGCGGAACTAAATCGGGTCGCGGTGGACGCGTGGCCCTTTCCAACTTCCGGTAATTTGGCGTGACGCGGGGGTGAGAGGGTGCGATGGTCACCCGACGCATCGCGGTATTGTCAGAAAAAGGGTATAATTGATAGTTGAAAGTTTATGGGGGCTTGAGCGGCTGGGCGTATCTAATTCGAGGGCGCGTAGTTCTTTCCTGCCGTCCGGTAATTTGGCGTGACGCAAGGGTGGAGGACTGCGATGGTCCCCGACACATCGCAACACTCATACGTTGAACATTACCATCATGAGTTTTTTATAGATAAATCTTGCAATTGCTTTCTTCCCAACCATCTGATTCAATACTGCCTTCACAGTACTGAAAGAATATTGTGAAGTCGATATGTACTGCAGTTTAGAGGTTCACATACATTTGTAATGTTAATTTATTCACATGTGGCTTCATTATAATTAAACCAAACAACATGAATTAAAATATGTTCAATCTAATCTATAGATATCACAAACAATTTATAGATACAACCAAAAATATACCAAATTCCTGCATGTGGTAATGCACAAATAATATATTACTTAGTGGGAAAATTTAAGATTTGTTATATTTCATAAACATCTTACATGAAATAAATATGCCACTTCACATGTACGTTCGGAATTCGTTTTCATCATCCTTTCTAGTTCTAATTCGCTTTCGAATTCTCATAAAGAACAATAACATTGTATCTTGCGGCACTACTTAATATTCATTGTTTAACACGATTTGCATGCGTAATTTTAACACGCTTACCTGGCATTGTTTCCACTGTCTCGTTTAAAAATTCAAAACAAATAATGCGATGAGAAAGTCCAATCATAATGACAAATTCAATTAAAAAATTGTAAATATGCTTCTACGCGTTCACGTGTGCACTTTTGAACATGTTGGTAGAAAATTAAACAAATGAAAACGTGCCAACCGCAGCTAAAAATTCTATTTCGGCGCGTATGTGCCAACATATGGGGAGATTCGTTGACGGTTGACTCCTTTGAACTAGACTTGTACTAAAATTAAAGTGTAACGAAAAGTCTCTAAGTCAATGTCGTTAAAATAACGGGTGCTATTCATGAAGTTGGTATGATTTAATTTCTCTGGGACCATTTGAGCCTGAAAACTCCTATATGCACAAACAGGAAAAATTCCTTTGAAAAAAGTCTGAAATTCAATTAGAATTTCGGTGAATACCTCTTAATTCTTGCCAGGTAGACATGCAAACAGGCACACAAAGAGAATGCATATTTTCATCTCCCGAAATAGCCTGCGAGAAGTCTGAGGCTCCACGTGGGCGGCGGGTGGGCCCAGACCGGGGCTGTCTGCCGCGCTGTCACCCGCTGCTGATTTACGCTATTGTTCTGCCACTCCGGCAGCCCTCGCCGATAAATATCCCCGGAGTCGCCTTCACCCGTGTTGCTCTGCGAGTGTCACGCGACTTTTGCGGCCGACGGGGCTTCCTCTCCGAGGTTTCTTCATCCGGAAATGTCACGTGAAAACAGAGGTTTTGATTGATTAATTAGTGATTCTGGGAGCGTCAACTGCTGTCATTAGACTGGCGCCGACCTACAATCGACCAGCGGGCTTTTCGCCAAACAGTTTTCAAACTTCCCACCAGTGGGGCACTGCCCCAGCCGGGAGAAGCTCTTAGCAACCGACCGGTCTCCCGGCATGTGTGGTGCATGTAAGTGTAAGGGGGTAGGATAGGACAATGAATGGGAAGGAAAGATCGCGCGATGTCCGTGAAGTTGGCACCACCACCAAAGCGAAAACAATTTAAACAATTACCATTCGTTTGTACCTTGTTTGTACCCGTTAGTTCCACAAAAACAATCGTTTGTACCAAAGCCCCTTAAAAGATACAACACTTTCAAATGTGGTGGTGCCAACTTCACGCTGGCACCGCCACCATCGTAAAAAAAATTGGAAACATAGCAGATCGTTTGTACCACGTTTGTACCGGATTGTTCCACCACAATTTGGGTTTGTACCAGAAAATTGGTGAAGATATAGCCATTTTAAAATTCCGCGAGAGACTTAGGTCAACAATAACACCTAACTAATAAACTTGACAGTATATAAATGTGAAACCATTCATAATTGATTGTACCTGGGATGAACCGGATTGTTCCACCGAAATATGCGTTTGTACCAGAATATTAGTCAACATAGAGCGATTTTAAGATCGCGGAGAGGAGGCCTCACCAACAATACAACACAGGGCGTCACCGTCACCGTCGAAATTTGTTCAACCAGTCTTAATCGATTGTACCTGGATAGTACCGGAAAATTCCATCGAATAATGCGTTTGTATCAGAACTTTGGTTAACATAGAGCGATATTTAGAATGCGGAAAAACGGCTCTCACTAACAATATAACCAAGGTTATCACGGTCACCGTAAATAAATGAGAAACCATTCATAATCGATTGTATTTGGTTTGTACCGGAGTGTTTGATCAAATCATATGTTTGTACTATAAAGTTATTTTAATTCCACAAATTAATGAGGCAGCGATTGCTTTGCACCAACACTGTCACAATTCCCGTCATTACCACCGTAAATATATGCGGCGTAAAGGTTTGTAACAGATAGTTTCACAAAATCATTGGTTTGTATTAAAAAATTAATGTTATTGCGGCTAATTATAATTCTTTAACGGCAAAATTCTTCTCGCGGCCAACCGGCTAAGTCTCGCGCAAACCATAATTCTTCTACCCCAATCATTAAAAATTGATGGAACATAATTACCATTTATTGTAACAATTTACACATAATAACTAATTTGTTTTTAAAATAAAAATATTACTTTATATTATGTTTTAGCATTAGGTTAAATAACGAGTTATTTCAGCTAATATTAATAAGCTGTTTATCAATGTCAAGTAACACTTAAGTAATACCGTCTACTCCTATGTAATGCAGCGTAACAATACCTCAAACTTTCCACTCCTGTTTAGCATTACAAAATTTATGGACGACCTCTAAAATTAAAGAAATAATAATTGAACTTGTAATACAATTTGCAATTGAATGAAGATAAATAATTCATAATTACTGAACCGTTTTTTAAAAAGTATTTCATACAAAATTGCTAATATAAACCTGATATTAGCGTTCTTTCCGTCAGAAATTAATGATACAGAAGGTAGTCTACTACATACATGTTATAAGATAATTGGAATCTAAATGCACACGTAAAAATCAAAGAGAAGTTTTCCCAGACGCAAGCTGTGAACAGGGTTTCTTCCAGTTCATATTCAATTTCCAAATTATTTGTTTCAATGTTCTCAAAACAGCGCTCAATCAATATTTTTCATTTGTGAGAATCATGACTCATTTGATACAGATATTAACAATATGCTGCATAGCGGACCAAAGTTGTTCAAAGATCCGAAGTAAATTATACAAATCAAATATATTTTTACACGAACCGGACGCAAAGATGTGCCAGTTTCTCGCTCCGGCGATCGCGCGCCCCGAGAGAGTGAGCAAAATGCTATGATGTCACAATAACATTAAAAAATATTTTGACCTGATCGCATAGACTGTCCGCGTGCCCGCCCGACTGCTCGTTCGCTCTACGGTATTTACGTGTCATCAACTCCCGATGTCCAAACGTGAAGCCAGCGCACGATTTGTGATGTTATGAAATGCAAACGGTCGCCAATGGAAGGGTTCTGAAGAAACTCTCCTCTTGGGTTCATTTATAAACAACTGATAGGTTCTCGCTAGTTCAGTTCGCATCCTCCTTTCTCGGGAGGAAGGTGTGTACACAAACGTATCCAAAAATCACAAGCGTTGTTCCGTCAAGTTAGTGACAATGAATAAGTATTTAAAATATGAATAATAGTGGTTGTTCCATCATCCTAATATAAAAACCCATGGATACAAAAAAAGAGTACGTTTACGTTGTAACCAGAGAAGTTAACTAGTGGTGCTACAGAATGGCACAGACTTTCCCGTATTACTTTTTCCTTGGGTCTTCGCTAGCTATTCGGAATTGCGACATACACTTTCTTGCCAGCTACCCTGTATCACCGCCAAAAGTACATTTTTTTGTCATTTTCTTAATTTTTCGGTTTCCTATTGGTAGAACAGAGACATTAATTTTAGAATATTAAAGAACACAAAAACCTAACCGTTAATGGAAATTTTCTTTTAAAAATCATGTGCCGTTTAAGAGAAAATGGCGTTTTAGCACTACTAAAAATGCGAAATTTGAAGCTCATTTTCACAGAAAATGATTGAGTTTTCAAAATACTTTATTTGAAGTTATTTGAAGCACTTACACTCACAAATATAATAATGTTTATAAATTGCTCGTAATGTGCATACTAAAGATGTGAGAGATCTTTCAAAAAATTTACATTTATATAATTTTTGAAAAAACAAAAAAATAATTCAAAATAAACTTTACGCTATACTAATGAGTGTAATTAGCACTATCCGTTACAAAAGTTTCAAGAAAAAAATTGCAGCCATATACGAGAAAATGACGTTTGAGCATTTCTGAAAATGCCGAAATTTGAGCTACTTTTCACAGAAAACGGTAGTGTTTTCGAGAAACTTTTACTTGACATTATTTAAAGCACATGTACTCGTAAATATAATAATGTAAAAAAATCGCCGATAATGTAAATATTAACGACGTGAGAGACAAGTAAAAAAATTTACATTTTTGTAATTTTTGAAAAAACCAACCGATAGACCAAAATGGCTTTTATGTCATTGATAGAGTACATTTACCACTATCCTTACCAAAAGTTTAAAGAAAAAATTTGGAGCCGTTTTTGAGAAAATTTTGTTTTTGTATTTTTTTAAAATTGCACATATTGCACGCAATATTGCACGAAAACTACCAAAATTGTGAAAAACATTTACATGACCTTTATTAAAGAACTCAATATGCAGAACAAATTTTATTTGAAGAAAAAATCCCTATCTTCAATTTTGTAGTTGCCGAAAAAATTCAAACTTTCACAATTTTCGAAAATTCAGAGCTGTACGTGAAAATCGGACCTATGCCATGTTAAAAAGTGTATTTTCCTCTATTCATACAAGAAATTTAAAGAAAAAATTTGGAGCCGTTTTTGAGAAAATGTTGAAAATCCCCGGGGGGCTTCATATAAAGTACCCCCAAATTTTAAAGAATCTTTTTCAAAATCACAAAGCTTCGACTAGAATCAGATCGACTGGGGAATATCAATTTTGAAGAAAATCGACCGAACGGTTTAGGCGCTAGCGTTGACCACAGACGGACAGACGGACAGACGGACAGACGGACGGACAGACGGACAGACGGACGGAATGCCGTCAATCGATTTTTAATTATAAAGAAGCAACAAATCATGGATTTTGACCACACCACGTGTTAGGGGATTTTTTTTTCTTAATTTAGCAACTGGTTTTATCCACTTATTCGTTTTCACGGCCCAGCAATTAATTTTGTTCCGCCGAAAATTGGCGATTTTTTCGCGCAGCATTACATAACTTTCCCTATACTACGTATATCACTCCGTGTATACGTACGTATATGGGAAAGTAAAAATGATGGGTGATAAGTACCCTTCTTCCCCTACGGGGGAGGCTAGATCCCGCGCGCCTAATGGCCACCCACCCACCCCACGGCGCAGATGTGTCCCTTCTTTTGTATGTGCGGCCTTTCACCGCAGTGAGAGGACGTGGAGGCTTAGGACGGGCGGGGTACTGACAGCCGGTGTGCGAAACTATTAAGAAGAAACATCAGAGCTACGCCGCCGCCGCTGTCTTGGGACTTGCTTTGTGGCCACCGTCGCTGCTACGGCCGCCGCCACCCCGCCTCCAACCCAGTCCGAAATGCCTTGGGAGGGCGACGACCTTCCAAGAGGAAGCGACTGCACCCACACACGGCGCAAAGCTCCGTATAGTTAGAATCGCAAAGTTGTCAAAAAAATTTGAAATTAATTTCCAAATTTGTCGCTAATTTGTTACGCAAACAAATTTGTCCCTCTTCATTTGACACTGCTATAACAAATTCTGCTAATTTGATATCAACGTACAATCGCAAAAACAAGAAACCCAAGAAACTACACAGATAAATAAAAAAAAATTACAAATATTTAAAAATTCAGCGATAACAGAGAAAGTTGGTCATACTAACGTATCAACGAATACTTTAGGCGCTACTTTTGTTCACAGGTGGACGAAAAGACGGACTAACGGACGTTTATTAAAAACGTTATCAAGGACCTACAATTCGTGAAATCTCACTGTACTCGAATCACAAGTTAAAACAAGTACATATTGGAACAGCATTTATCCAATTTTTCTTTACCAGGGCCCGACAATACGATTTTTCCTGTCGAACTATCGCCATTTTTTTGCCGCGTCATTACATACCTTTCTGTATACTACGCATTTTATTCCTCATGGTTTACTTAGTATGTACTGTCTTTACGGTACGTACACGAGAAAATAACATACGGTAGAAATATTAGATTTCCCATCACAGTGTCCGCGTTTCATCATTGCAGACAAAGTAATGTCGGTGCAGTACTGTATTTGCCTCCAAATACGAGAATGTCTTCGCCATTAGAGAAATCCCTTTCAGAACTTACATATAAATATCGAGATAATACTACCATTTTCAGGGATTTTGACTGTTACTTAAAAATATCATCATAAAATCTGCCGCTAATTTGGTTCCTTCTTTCAATCAACCTACAAAAATTAAACTTAAATCCAATTCATAGCTCTTCTAAAATGGAGTCACATATTGCCGAGACTTCATTTAAAGTATCCTCCAAAATCAAAGTTATGATTCAAACACTGAGGGCCTCGATCGATCGGGGAATCGATGTTTCTACGTGCAGCATCCTCCAACCCTTTCAATCCTTCAATGCTACCTGTCGCGTACAAAGCGAGCCCCCCCCCCTCCCCCCTTCGGCTGGGTGAATGAACTCAAGTACTGTGCGCAGGAAAAACCTTACAGAATAACGTTGCTCATTTAGGGGAGCGAGCCGGCGAAAAAAAGGGGGCGTTTCTCCATCCCCATCGTGTACTGGATTTTCCACACACAATTTTCAGAACCTTGATAAGACTATCTGTTGATTGCTGCGTCTTTCGAGCCTCGCAAGGTATTTCAAATATTGGTTGATTACTTAAAATTCTCCTCCAATGGTCTCTTAAATAGGTATATGAAAGTATATAGGAATACGGTCTCTTATATAGGTACATAGCTTACGTTATCGCACTTTGACGCGCACTTTGACGTTATCGCGCACGCTGGCCGCCGCCGCACGCCGTGTGCTGAATACTTTTTCCTGCCGTCTTCTCTCGCGCGCGCTCTCAGTTGTTATCAAAACAACACACACGTTCCGTCATTCTTTTGGACCCAGGCTTTGGACCGGCACTGACGAAGTTAAAAGTATTGTTTTTGTGTTTTTTATTTTTATTTTTTTGTTTATGTATTTATTTTTTGTTACCTTTTTGTTTATTTATTATTTTCTTATATTAATAATGTTTCTATGTGTGATACATTTAAAAGCATTGGGTCACACACAGTCCTACATCACATTCTGCGCACATGATGCGATTGATGTGCGCATGATCCGAAAAATACTGTGATAAAATAATAATAATGATTAATTTTACCTTTAATTTGCTAGCTCAGTTCTTTGGTTCTCATGCTCTCTATACAGAGAAGCCTGGAAGTCTGAAATTATTTATATTCCGAAGGAATTACATACAACGTGGCACAACAATAATTTTGTTTATTAAGAATGGAATTTGAGATTAACAATATAAAAATTATCTTGCTTGATTTCATGCATTAGGTTCACGGTACCGAATTGTCTGGCGTTGTGAAACGATGGCCCCGCAGTTCGTAGCCCCTTGACTTCCGCGCCGAAAATCCGTCTTCGCGCCGGTCGTCGCCGAAGTCGTCTGCTTCTTTCTTGCTGCTCACTTCTTGCACTATTGTTCCACAATTTGTCCTCCCTATTCGCGTCGATGTCCAACTTAAATAACTCAGCTTACATACGCGCCGCTACCACCAGGATGCCAGTCGACCACCAACAACTCTCTCTAGTCCCGAGCCTCCTTCTCGCCCGTCAACAACCTTCGTTACCTAGTAACCGCGACCGTCCAGATTAAAGCGCGGCGTTTGTTTTATAATATTTTGTATTACAGCTCCGTCCGTCCAGATCAAGGCGCGGCGTTTGTTCTGTAATATTTTGTATATTACAATACATACAAAAGTTTGAAAAGAAAGTTGTATAAATTATTTATAAAATAGTTTTAGTACAAAATTGTTGGTGCCAGACGCGTAAGCAAACTGGATCGTTACTTTGCAGCGTGTGGGCGGAAAACGAAGTTCTGCGGATAATTTTGCGTGCCTCTCACTTCAGAGAAGCGAAGGCCGGTCGGAAGCATGAAGGGCTTGGTGGGAGCGGGGCAACCGGAGCAAGGCGAAAAAAGCGGACAAAATTCAATTTTTCAAAATTTTCCAATTTGCTTCATTTAATCACATATGAAAAGAAAACTGTCCAATGCTTCATGTAGTATACTATATTTTGTTATTTACTTGTCCATTATTGTGTAGATCGCGCGCAAACACGAGATATTTTTAAGAAACCGGATGGCCATAAATTCATCATGTTTTGAGATGCACATATCACGGATACTGTTAAAGTTACGAAATTTTTTTCCTCGTTACTCTTCAACACTTTGTAATTATATTTCTTACAAAAATCATATTTTTCACATTCACATTAGTCGTAAATAAATTATTGAAACCATGCCTCCGAGAAGCAACATCCCGTTTACGTTTCTTGACTTACAAAAAAATGTACACATATGTTTGTCATGAAACTTGCAGTAATATTACAAGAAAGTCTGGGGAAAACGTTCCTGTAGGTTTCAACCTGCAACTCTGGACACGAGAAGAGAGAGAACATTATTCTGCGTGGCCGGGCCGGCCGCGACAGGGCGCTGTGACGATCAACAGAAGCGGAGGACGAGGGTTGCTTTGACACTTTTCTGACCTAGGGACACACTCCCTCGGATATTTCGGAACAACGGGTCCCTTGCAGTGTTTATAATGTTGCCATCGTCCGTTCCTCGCCTCCGCCTTTGCCACGCCATTGCTTCGCCCCTGCCAGCGCCCCCGTCCCCGCCTTTACTCCCGTCTCACCCCGTCACCATCCCCGCTTCTAAAATCGACTCCATCACCGCCACCGCCCTCGGCTCCGCATTAGCTCCGCACTTCCTGTCTCACCTCCGTCCTCGCCCTCGCGTCGCCTTCTCCACCCCCTCATCTCCTCCGCCACACCCGTCTCTCCCACTTCCGCGCCAGCCTCCGTCCCATCTGTCTCCGCCCCTCACCATCCGTCACCTCTCTTGCCTCCCCCCCGTCCGACCGCACCCTTGCCCCACATCACGCTGTCTTACCTCTGCTCTCACTTCCACACTCGTCTCTATCATCACATCCTTCAAGCAAATTCAGTCGTTTACAGTTTATTTATAGAAAAGGTTGAAAGGTACTGGAAACGCCTAACGGTTCAATAATGTACCGGATAATTTGTCGTCCGATAGAATTAACTCAAAATTTTCAAAAACCTAAGAATTTCTTCATAATTGTTTACTTATATTATGCTGAAGTTATCTTAGCATTTATTAGTTGTTAATTACAATTATTGATTAAATAAAAGGACTTTTCTTTCAACACAGCTATTGAGATGTCGTATTTTTATAAACGCAACTTTTGAAGTCATCCAAAAACTGTAATATACTGTCCGAAATCAACCACCTAAAGTGATGTTTGTAAAATGCAGGAAAACAATGTAACGAAAAAAATCACTTTTACCAAGAAAGTACGAAACAAAATTGGTGAGTGCGATACGTTGGTTCGGAAACGTAACGCTGGGCTTTACGTTTGGTGCGGGCCTCCTCTCCGCGATCTAAAAATCGCTGTATGTTGACTAATGTTCTGGTACAAACGCATATTTCGGTGGAACAATCCGGTTCATCCTAGTTACAATCAATTATGAATGGTTTCACATTTATATACTGTCAAGTTTATTAGTTAGATGTTGTTGTTGACCTAAGCCTCTCGCGGAATTTTAAAATGGCTGTATCTTCACCAATTTTCTGGTTCAAACCAAAATTGTGGTGGAACAATCCGGTACAAACGTGGTACAAACGATCTGCTATGTTTTCAAATTTTTTTACGATGACGGCGGTGCCAGCGTGAAGTTGGCACCACTACATTTGAAAGTGTTGTATCTTTTAAGTGGCTTTGGTACAAACGAATGTTTTTGTGGAACAAACGGGTACAAACGAGGAATACAAACGAATGGTAATTGTTTAAATTGTTTTCGCTTTGGTGGTGGTGCCAACTTCACGGACATGATCGCGCATGGTGCGTCAGTGTGTTACGGCACTGATCAGGCATTCGACTTGTATTAATCGGAGAAACCACGGAAAGCTACCGATAAGAGCAGCAGTCCGCTAGAATTCTCCTCCAGACAGCGACAGAACTCGACGTACCTCGCTAGTGTCGAAAATCCTGCGACCGCCGGGACTCGAATCTAGAACCTCCCGGGCAGTGATATCAGTCGATGCCCTGAGCCACCTCTTCCGGTAGAAAAAAGAGATGTTTTTAGTGTTTTCTTGGTCATTATTAAAATGGAAAGAAAGACCTGCAAACGATACCACAATGAATGGTAAAGGGAGAGGAAAAAAATGATCAACCGGAACGCCCAGGAGCGCTGGAAAACTGGGAACATATCCCCGACCTACAAGAAAATGCACATTTGTGAGCGCTTATCAGATACATAGGTTTTATCGTAATTGAAACTTCACTGTTGCCAATGACATTGATAACCCACCAGCGGATACTGTCTAAGCCCTTACACTTGTGCCGATTTTAACAATATAATTATGAAGATTTTAAAAATCTTTGATATTTTACATGGGTACATGATTTCTTGGCCATATTAATAATAATTAGATGTTTTCTTAACTTTTGTTGCGTTTCTTTCTTTTACTGGCAGCAACAAATGGGACTCGTACGTTTAACTTTACAAACAATATTTCTTAGCGATTTATAAAAGAAAGAACTCTTTAATGAGTTATGTTAACAAGTATCTGACTTTATAGAACGTTCTGTAAACACGTATGTTATATAACACACATGTGTTAATAAAAGTGCTGAAAAACAAAAGAAAGTTTAAAAATTGGATTTTTGACGTTATTTGTTCCTCACGAGAGAATTAACATCTCGATTATAACTTGACCGTCCCAACCATTTTTCTACTTTCAATTTGTGTCTCTACTTATTTTTAAAAAATCGAGGGAGCTCGTTCACACTGGTAGGTTATGGAGAAATCCATCAAACGGGGGTTGCCATATTGGGGAATTTTGTTCCCAAAACGGAAATTATTTTCGTTGTGGGGAAAAATGGGGAAAGCAAATGGACGGGGAAATGTTTGGGGATTTTTTCGGGAAATTATTTTCATCCGACGTCGAGGTAGAAATATTATTCTCTTAATTATTATGAATAAAAAAGAAACATTAGAGGTTATTTTTCCTCATTTTTATATGTATAAAAAGAGAAATAAACGACAGGCATAGAGAAAGAAAACCATGAGAAAAATGAAGAGAGTAAATGGCTTTAAGCATCTTAGAGGACGATGATTGGTTAATTTGAATTACTTAGAGGTCGATGATTTGAATTTAACGGGACAGCCAATGGAATCGTCAGGGTCAGCTGTTGGCGTTGGCCCACCATTTGGAGAATATTTTTATTTTGAATTTAGAAAATTTTGTTTCATTGGAGAGGTATTTTTGGGGAAATTCTGTAGTAGTGGTGGGGAAAGAGCTCGCAGCTTGCAACACATCAACACATCTGGCAACCCTGACATCAAATGTCTCTGGATACTGCTGCCGAATATTCTTCTAGAGCGAGTCAGATGTAGTTTTAAAACACGTAAAATGTGATCGTATGATAGTTCAGTTTACGAGCCTTCATTTGATGACATTTTCACTTTATGTAATCTTCTGACTTCCATTCTTGACTAGTGTTCTGAGGCATACTAATTGCACATGTTGGAAACCGCTAGTGTATTAGGAAAAGAAATGCATTTAATATATCACAGCCCAACCCTGCACCATGGTGGAAAGCAGTGTTGCCAGGTGGTCGTAAGCATTCCGCACAAGGTAGCGTGGCGAAAGTCACCAAAACAAAAAAAGAACACCAAGGTCAAATAATGATTATTTCATGTTTAAAATATAAGGAGAGGTTTGAAAATTAAAGAAATACAAAAGATATTATTCGTTATTTATGATGATATTTATATTTTACTGTAAACATCTAGATTTTTATTATATAAATATATAAAAATATGAATTAAGACTATTATATTTACAAAACGATACAATCTACAATTACAGGGGTGCTATTGAGTAAGATAGTGTAAGAGTTACGAAGCCTTAGAAATAAGAGGTATCTTTGTATTACTCATTCTAATGACTGAAACATAGATATTTTGATTTGAATTAATCTAGTTTGTTCAGTTTCGTTTAAGTTCTTCTACTTTTTTGAAAAAAAATTGTTTAAAAAGTATAATGGAAATAAAAATCACCAACAAAAATTCCACTAAACGCTAAAAAAACCCACCAAATTTAGTGATAAAATCCCCAACCTGGCAACACTAGTGGAAAGACACGGGTAAGCTAGTCCGATGTTTGCTTATTCTGCGCAGCACCAGTTTGAAACACGAACCACGCGACCATAACACGGACACTTCGTTTGAAAAGCCAGACCTGGCGCGCTGGCCGCCAAATTGGCATGGAGAACCAGAAGTGTTGAGAAACCTTTTGAAAGTGGTATAAAGCGACTATTTTCAACGGTGACGAACCAAAAATTACATGATGAAGGTGCAATTGAAACAAAAGATGCTTCATCTATCTGTTTCAATGACTTGTAACTAGGTGATAATTTTGGTATCTGGCAGCGTTAAAATTCCCACTAATATTGCGACGCACTGGTGCCTGCAGGTAATTGGCTGAAGTTGAATACTACGCGCAATAGCTCAGTTTTTTTCCACCATGCACCGCATTGCCCATATCTACCCTGCTCTTTCCCACCGTCCTTGTTTGTCCTGATGCACAGGCCACGCCCCTACCCGACATACCTTGCCGTTCGTTACGTTTACCTTTGCTAGAGCATCTGTAAACAGATGCATTATGCTCCTAGAAAACGCTCAGTAGCAATTTGGACCTGAAATTACTCAAAGCATAATGGCGAAATTGGAATAAATTAAAAAGCATTTAGTAGGAAAAAATTATGGGATTTAAGAGATGTTTATTTCACTTTGATGAGTTTCCTTTAGAAACATTCTCAGAAACTGCGTGGTCTCAATGTAATTCTAGAAGCAGCAATCATAATGCAGCACCAAACAAGCTTGGGTTACGTGAAAGACCAGTCAACCACTGGAGGCAGCGTGGCACATATTGAGCGCTGTTTCTAACCGCCTCATTTATACTACTACTAATACACTTTGAGGTTTGGGAAATTTCAGCAAGCTTGAATATTCCACATCATCGCCTTCTTATGAATTTACAATTTTTTACGTTCTATTTCAAAATGTGAGTAATTTGTGAAGCAGCGTCTTGCATTGACTTCCAACTACTGACACACTTGCTAAGTAGAGCGGACAGCGGCCTCTTTGGCTATCAATTCTTAATGCCTCCAGTCTCTGGCCAGCTGGACCTCCTCTCCCTTTTCAGGCGTTTGTTAATAGTTAATGTGCAATCCAGGCAATTGTCACCCACTCTCGCGCCGAGCTGCTCCGCCCATGCATTATGCAGCGGAACTTTCCCGAACCCTCCACTCTTTTCTGAGTCCCCTATTCTCTACCAGGTTCCCTTCAAGAAGTTCCATGCAGGGCGAGGTACGAAAGAGGCGAGACACTGAACGAAAAATAACCATTCAGTTTTCCATTTGTCATCTTTCTTTTTTTAAAAGTTGTTGCGTTGTCGTTGACGCAACGCGCCTCTTAACCTTTGTTTGCGCGTTGAGCGATGATATGGAGTAATCCTTCGTCGTTTGTGTCAAGTCTCGTCACGTCTTAGGCAGACTGTGTTTTATCCCTTCGGCCAGGAGCTCGGGGCCGTTAGATGCTGGGATTCCAGGACGGCCTCCCATCAAGGAACCTCACGAAGACTCGAATTCGCTTAACCTCCGTGACTTTACGGCAGGAGTGTCAAGGCCTTCTACTGGTGGCTGTGGCACGCGTCGTGACACCGTAGCATGCCACGAGCTTCTCTGCGCAACTAGCGTCGGGAAAGTAAACTATTACTAGTAGTAACCCCGCCGTTTTACAATAGTGATGGTGTTGTCTCTGCTGGCGGGGTGATGAACTGCGTGGAGGGGCGAGTTCGTCGTGCCACTCGTGCCACGGACTCCCGCTCGTGGCGTCGACCTTGACAACACTGCTTTACGGTGCGCAGTAAACGAGTCCTACTAGTGACACCGCTAGCTGCTTCAAGCGGGTTGATCGGAATGAATCAGGGGGCTGCAGGGCTGTGTGTGAAATCAAGGTCAGTCGGTTCCTCAAGGTAAGAATATTTTCTTTCATCGTGTGATTTACAAACTAAAATGAAGACAATCAAGTAAAATAATTTGCTAAAATTTCAAAAATTGAACATGTAATCAGGTTCATCATATTTACTATTACATATACAATTCACAATATTACTTTCGCATTATTTATATTATTACTATTTCATTATTTACATTATCGTATTATGATTACATGGCATTACTCAAGTATTTTATTTGTTGCAATTATCTATTTCTTAGCCTCGTCCGTTCGTCCCATCCCACTTGCTCTTCCCTTTTCTCCTGCTCCGTAACTCCCTACTGTTTGATGATTCATTATTTCGTGTTTCCGGCCGCATCAAATAAATATTCATTCATCCTGTAAGTATAGTGTATGCGTTCTTACCATAAGAGGTGGGAGTGAGCTTTCTCGCTGGATGGTGAGAGCCGGCGCGGACCTCCCCGTCGTCGGATTGCGGACTTTTCCAGGTGTCACCCAGTAGCGGGGTACCGCACCAGCCAGGGCAAACTTTAAGCTCCTGACCGATCTCACAACATATGTGGTAGTGTAGTGCATGTAAGTGTGTGTGTAAGGGTGAGAATAGAACAAGGAAGAGGACGGAAAAATAGTGCGCTGTCCGTGGCCCGTTTGTTAGAGTACTGCTTCGGCATTTGCCGGTTGCTGATCGGAGAACTTCCCCGTTTCAGCCTCAACCCTTCCGCTTCCATTTCCTCCACCCCTTTCGCAAGTCGGCCCCAACAGGATGAGGAAGGCATAATCGCGCGCGGTCCATGGCCCGTTTGTTAGGGCATTGCTTCGGCATTCGCATGGTTGTTGATGAGAGAAAGCACAGAGATCTACCTATCACAGCATCCGGCCGCGACAATTCTCCTCCAGTCAGCGACTGAATAGACTAACTCGATTCCTTTTCAAGGATCAAAATAATAAACCGATGATACAAGTAAAATATCATTTCGCCTTTCCAGTGATCCTCATTCAATGAATAATTATGAATTAGATTTAAAGAAGAAATATACTAAATTAATAACGCAATACATGTTATATCTCTTTGAATAAATCGTTGACTATCTCGTGACACTCGAGATATTTACATTCACATGAAAAGGAAACATGAAACAACGAGAACGTGATATCCGTTCATTGAAGTAATTAAAACAGAGGGATATTCGTATTGGGGAGATCAAACTCATTTCTTTCGATGTCTTTAAATCATTTGCATTGTTGCCGTTAATAACAATACTAAACAATTATGATCATGAGTGGAAAGCGTCTTTCACTAATAGCTGAAAGGGATGGTGTATAAATGTTTCATTCAATTATAGAGTACTAGTGGACTTCAGGAAACATTTCACACTTTTTAAATCATTGCTTTAAAAGTGAAAACAGCTACACACTGAAATCCGAATTGGAACGTTTCGAACAAACCGTGCTACAAAGTAGCGGTCCTCTCCAAAAATGGAAATGGAACGCCGAACAATATCTGACATGGTAGATTACTGCATAAAAAATTCAGTTCGTTCATTTCGGCACTCGGAACCTTCATTTTACAGGTATAAGACCTACCATTTTGCAGTAATTCATAACTAATAGGGATAGGAAGTTCAGTCTTTTTTTGCATTTATTCTTCCAAATATTGTAACTGCATGCTTTTATAATATCTATACGAATCGCTCTTTGTTGGTTCTATTTAATATCGTTTTATGTGATATATAATTGCATATTCCTGCCATTTTTACAAATGAATCAAATGTCCACCAAATAAATATCTATAGGACATATTTTTGAAATTGTACATGATCCTTTCCCTTTCCAACCTTTCCTTTTGCGGAAGCCTCGAAAGTTACATGGTTTACATAAGTGCAAACGCGCAGGACATGAAGTGTTTGTCCATATTGGTCCAGGTTGGTATTACTAATAAGGGTACTCGAACTTCTCGTGGTTAGGGATTTCTCTGCTTCTTCTACGAGTCTACCAAAGTAGTGATGTGAACGAGTAATTGGATGATTGGCCCGTTCTTCCTCGTCTGTCAACCGTTTGAATCGCTGGAACAACGATTAGCTTTGTAGTTCACCCTTCTCCGGTACACAAATTTACAGCGTTCGTGGGTCAATATTTTTGTGTCGTCATAATAAGGAATTTCTCTAATATTTTCGCCGCAACAATGTCAGTGCTTCGCTGTTTGAAAATAATGTTTGTCCTTTTTGAGTTGCCATCACATTCTTCAGCGTTTTTACTTGATTATTAGTACGATTGCACCGAGTAATCCGGTAATCCATCAGCAACATGCACCTGAAGAAAGTACATTTCGTAGGACGTACGTGGGACATTCTTATTATAATGTGTTCTAATGAGCATCGTAACAAAAACACAAAATACTAGTGGTGCTACAGAATGGCACAGACTTTCCCGTAGTCGTTTTTATTTCCTTTGGTCTCCGCAAGCTATTCGGACGTGCCATATTACCTTTGCCAGATGTCATCTATCGCCACCCAAATTTCGTTTTTTAACATCATCTTAATTTTTCTGTTTCTTAATAGTAGAACGCAAATATTATTTTAAGATTATTAAAGAACAGTGAAACCTTGTCCTAAATGACAATTTTCTTTGAAAAATTTGGAGCCGTTTTTAAGAGAATGGAGTTTAAGCGACACTATAAATGCGAAATTTGAAGCTCTTTTTCACAGGAATCTTTTGTGTTTTCGAACAACTCTATTTGAAGTCATTTAAAGCACTCTAACTTACAAATACAGTAGTATTTACAAATTGTAAGATATGTGCATATTAACGGTGTGAGATACCTTAAAAAAAGTACACTTATGTAATTTTTGAAAAAAGAAATTAATACCTCCAAATGAACACGTCATGTTAAAGAGTGCATATAGCACTATCCGTTCCAAAAATTTCAAGAAAGAAATTGGAGTCATTTATGAGAAAATGGCATTTGAGCATTTCTGAAATTGCGGAATTTTGAGATAGATTTCATAGAAAATGGTTGAGTTTTCAAGAAACTCTTCTTGAAATTATTTAAAGAACATGCACTCATAAATATAGTATTGTGAATAAAAATATTAACGACGTGATAGACAAGTAAACAAAAATTTTTTGTATATTTTTCAAAAACAAAAGAATAATGCAATTTGGCGTTTATGTCATCTCATAGAGTACATTTAACACTATTCCCACCAAAAGTTTAAAAAAAATTTGCCATTTTTTTCGCGCAGCATTACGTAACATTCCCTATACTACGTATACGGGAAAGTAAAAACTACTAGTACAATCTTACACACAAAAATTCCGAATCAATATTCACTCATTCATTCCACGTGCGGCCCTTGACGAAATCGTGAGTACGGATTGGGCCTCCCTGCGCCGCCCCAGCGCATTTTGCACGTGAGCTGCCGCCGCCGCCGCCGCCTCCCCGGGGGCCGCCGGGGTGGAACTCCCGTAAATGCTTCGCTCCCCACGCGCGCGGGAAGGGCAGCGCTAGGGGGAGGCGACAGACGCAACGCGGATCAGTGCCTCTTTGATCCTTCCAATCTGATCAGTCGCCGGGGTCATGGGGAGGCTCTTATCCCGTCGAAGGCCCTGCCACCCTCGCGCGCACCGATATTTCTTTGGGAGAAACGAAATAGATCACCACTATTAACTGGTCCCAAAATTGATACTTGTGACAAAGACGAAGTAAAATCCGTGAAGGACTTCTGTTAAAATCTAGGACAAGAAGTAATTGATTTACGGAATGATTTACATCATTCCGTAAATCGGAAAATATATACGTTATAACGTATTTACATTCTTCGTAAATAAATAATATATTCGCAAGCATTTTGCTAAATAATTTGGTACTGTCTAATACGTCCATAATAAAATTAAACCAGTGTTACTACAAGAGCACATACTTTATCGCATTATTGTGAACTTTTGTAATTTTCCAAGATATGAACGAAAATGAGACCTGCGCCATTTTTTAAGCGTTCTTCGCATTTGGGGAAAGTTTAATAAAAAAAATTGGAGTCATTTTGGGAAATATTGAAAACTTTGTTGATGTAAAGTATCCCCAAAATCAAAATATCTGTTTCAAACTCGCAGGACCTGCAGTTTGTTTAGATCGATGGTGGAATATCACGTTTTAGGTATCAATTACCCAAAAAACGTGGATTCTGATAACACATGTTAGAGGAAGTAATTTACTACGTTTAGGAAAACGATTTATCAAAATTTTCGTTACTGAAGCCCCAGCCGATTTCTTCCGCAGCATGACAATACTTTTCCTTTACTACGTAAATATATACAGTCGACTCCGGTTATAGTGAACTTCTGGGGACTAATATGTTTGGTTCAATATATCCAATGATGTCAAAATCAAATAGAATATCTCCACATTTATTTATTTTCTTATTATACAGATACAACAAATTAATTAACAGCACGGACTCAATATATGCGTATCTTTATTTACCCTTAAAAATCAATTATTTTCAATGATTTGTTTCGTAGTTTTGGAATTCGTAGCATTGAGGCGATATATTATTTTACTGGAAGAAATTAATTTCCAGGACTTATTTCCTGCGTTCGCTATAGCCGAAGTTGAGGTTTACCATAACCGCATCTTTAGCTTATTTGTAATGTAAGTGAAACGGGACCAATGACTTGTGTTCACTATAACCGAAGGTTCTCTATATCCGAGTTCACTGTAACCGGAGTTGACTGTAGTAAAGCGAGAAGTAAGAAAAGAGATTAGAACCCTTAAATGACCTATATTAGTACATTAATACAAATAAATAATTTAAGAATTTAACTTTATGTAAAAATAACGATTTTCCTTTCACGGCCCGATTGTTGTTAATCCTTTTATGAGCTGTAAAGACGAGGATTATTGGCATATGAACCGAAAACATTTTAATATACACATAGCTTCAAGAAAAATATTTCTTACTTTAAAGTAGAATAACTTACGGAAAACGTCGCTGCGCTTCAAAGCTTTCTGTCTGCAAATATGTTATACATTCTAAGTAGTACTTTCGTTTGTGTGTAATAATATCTCGTAATGCGTTTGATAGGCTCTTCAACCAAAGTAACTTTTATCTGTCGTTAACTCATTACACTTACTATTCACGAGTAAATAGCGTTCATGCAATTAAAACTCCCTGAACTCTGTATGTATACCTTCAAACATTACAAATACGACCATTTACCAACACCGACTGCCAAATCAAACGGCGAAGCTCATCACACAAATAATGCATTTTGATCGGAAGCTCTATTAGGTCTGACGAGACCTGTGTGCTCGTAACCCCCCATTCCAACTTTTAATTAACAGAGCCTATTGAATGCAGTTATTTATTTGATGGCTTCACAAATGCAAATGAAACCGAAAGAATCGAATTTCTGCTCTTCTTGCCGGCAGAATTTTTGTGCGAGGTTTTCGGATGCGATTTGCTATTTGTCTATTCCTAATCCGGATAGGTTTCATGTCATTGTATTTCGAAACCGCAACGAAAAAAATGTAAATTTCATATTTCATCTTTCCATTAATGAATTAATGCTAAACCAATTATGTGCCGGGAAGAAGCACTATAGAGTTAGTGGTTTAATGATGTCATTTCTGGCATAATGACAAAATGAAGAAATGAATGGGCTTGATTTTTGGCTGAATGCGACGGAATGGCGTTCCGAAACCTCAGGAGCGAAATAGGGAAAACTAGTGATCCTACAGAATGCCACAAACTTTTCTGTTAATTTTTCTTTTTCCTTGGGTCTGGGCTAGCTATTAGGAATTGCCACATACTCGTGCCAGCTGCCATCTATCGCCGCCCAAAGTACATTTTTTGACATTTTCTTATTTTTTTCAGTTTCTTAATGATCGAACGGAAATAATAATTTTCGAATATTAAGCAACAGTAAAACGTCGTCCTAAATAGCAATTTTTTTGAAAAATTGCCATGTGTTTCGAAAACAAAACTTTTCTGAGAAAAAGAGCTTCAAATTTCGCATTTTTAGTAGCGCTTAAGCGCCACTTTCTTAAAATCGGCTCCAAATTGTTCAAACAAAATTGCCATTTAGGACGAGGTTTTTGTGTTCTTTAATGTTCTAAAATTAATATTTCTGTTTTACCACTAGAAAACCGGAAAATTGAGAAAATTTCGAAAAACAGGCAGTTTGGGCGGCGATAAATGGCTGCAGATTTTCTCAATGAAATATATTTATCAAAACTATTGTGAATCAGTATAAAAAAATTGAAAAAAGCAAACTTTTTCGGCATCTTCCTACAACTACAATTATGAAGATATTTTTTTCCTTAATGAAATGTGCTCGTAAAAATCAGGTCTTCAAAAATGGTCTTGTTCAATTTTTCAAAAACTTTAGTATTTTTTGCAAACATTTGTGTCAAACAGATTTTTTTTATTTTCTTTAAACCATTTTTCATAAAAACCGCACGACGTTTTTTGATTAAATTGGGACCTGTGATAGCATAAAGGAAACATAAAAGCATTGTGCAGGTTTCATGTTCATGAAATGCCTGATTTTACAAACATTTTTAAAAAATTAACATTTTCGGCATCTTTCTGCAGCTACAATTGTGAAGATACATTTGTTTTTCTTAATGAAATATACTCATCAAAAACAGATCTTCAAATAAGATTCTGTTGAATTTTTTGAAAATATGAGTAGTTTTTCTATAATTTCGTGAAAAACGTAATTGCCCGCTAGGAATTGACTGCGCTTCGTTTTCGGCGTCTTCTTACAACTACAATTGTGAAAATACAATTTTTTTCTCAGTGAAATGTATTTTTCAAAACTACATCTTCAAATAAGGTCATGCTTAATTTTTGAAAATACGAGTAATTTTTCTATAATTTCGTAACAAACATAACAGCGCGTTGCAAATTTACTGTGCTTCAGACAGCTGGATGCATGTAAATTAGAATTTGCAATTTTGTATATTATTTATTTGTTCGTTTCTTACAATCGACCTTTTGTTATACATTTACACATTAATCTTTTAGAAATTATTTATTTTCTAATATTGGAAATAAAAATTACTACCTCTTTAAGAGAGTATCAACAATGCAGGGAATGCAACAATCGAATTGTGTTCCGCTGTCGCGAATTTCTGTAAATTACGTGTCATTGCTGTGACTTGATATCGCTGTATGAAAATGAGTTATAATTACCAAATTTATGTTGATATTTGCATGAAAATATTTAGTTTTCTCATCAAATGCTGTACCTTTTGTAGTGAGTAGAATATTTTTGCTCTGTTTTAGAATATTCTTCTCCAATCATGACATATAAAATGCATTTCTATATTATCAGGCTTCTTTTTCCAATACAAGTTTACAAAACTTTTGTATTATATTTTTATGCAGTTGTAACATTCACATAATTCTGACAACACTGCGATGAAAACGGTGAATTGTTCGCATCTGGGTTGAATTGAACGTTTTCAAATAATAGCTTAGTTGTTACAGAGGTATTATCACTTTTTCAGTCATTGCAGCGAGTGAGATCAATATACCTCACTTTCGTCATTTCTACAGTGTGTAACTTCTAAACACAAAACTTATACAATGTATGTATATGTGTATATTATGTAAATATATTTTATACATATTTTTATATGTTACAAATAAAGGCCGCCATTAATGGCGGAGGTGGCTAGAGCATGTGCCGATTCAGCGCCTCGGTCTGAAGATTCGCGGGTTCGAGCCGTGGGCACGGTTGTTTGTCCTTTGTTTTTCATGTATATGTGTTGTGGCGGAAGGCTTTGTGAGCCTGAGATGACCTCAGACCGAGAAGACCGCAAGTGTGTCAATGTCAAGTGTAAAAGTTAATGTGTCCCCATGATGGACATTGTTGGTGTGGATAGTCGAAATCGGCATCCCCTGAAGCTGGAAAAAGGCCCCAGGAAGGACAATAAATAGGTATTTACTGTAAAATATAAATATCAACATATACAATTACAACCACTTTTCTATTTATTTAATTTCTATGTATAGTCATATATTTTAAACATGAAATAATCATTTTTTTAATTTCATGCTTATTTTACGTTTTGGTATTTTTCGCAGCTCTGTCTCGTGGAAAATGCTTAAGACCAGCCTGCAACACTGTCTGGGTAGGCTCGAATGTCTCGTTTCTGCTCCTTGCGGTGGAGTTAATGGCAAAGGCACTGCGATCTCCCGGTAAAGAGCACTATTCAACGCCCAGCTGCTAGCTCCGATTAATGTCAGCGACCAGGCGCTTGAGGGGCCAGGGTAAGCAATACCTATCTATATTCTTCTTGTGCTTTTTCTTCTCGAAGTTTAAATTAACGTTTATATAATTTAAAGTCTTATGAGCTGAGAATGTTTTAGGACGTAGTCCTCACTAAAGTATGTCTAGACCTCCAAATCTATGAGTGGTCCTGTAGCTGGAAACAGATCATTTTTAACAATACATTTTACCAAGGAGCGAACTGTGTTGTTGTGGTCAGGCTGCTCACTTACCACCTCTGGGAGCAGGGGTTGGAATTCAAGTCGATCCGTGAGATATTAATGTATACACACACGAAATATTTGGAGTCTGAGAAATATGGCACCTTTTACGTTCCTTTATCTCTAAAAATATGTATAATTTTGTAGATACATCAAATCCTGACTTCAATACGTTTGTTTGCTCCCAGGATGCAGAAATAAGTTCTGATCTGATAGTGGTTGTATGTAAAAACATTGCAAAAACAATAAAAATAATTAGTTACGTCAGTCTTACCCTAAGGTAGCGATTTGTGTTGAAGAAAGCGGGTTTGCTGAGGGTTTTCTCGGGTTCATTCAATTTCTCCTACCATTTATTGCTCTATCATTCACATCGTATGATCATCATCACCCACCCATCAAACCACTCTTCCCGGGTATCGCGGGGATCCCGGGGATCGCAAAAGCTAGGGAGTGAGAATCATAATAAAGAAATAGTTGTTTATCCTACTAGTGGCTTAAAGAGATCGTTATGTGCAAGTTTGTTGATTATCCACGAGCGGAGATGCGCGAGCTTATTACTAATGAGCGTATAATGAGATTTTATGAAATACACAATGTCACGTGTAATATACATTTTATCTTTTATGATCGCCTTTTTAACATTTTGACATATTTCCTAACTATCTAACCATGTATAAGATTATTGGTAATAAATTGATTTCAGTAGTACCTTTTTATTATCCACTGCAGGAAGATTTTTATATTAAATATAACAATTCCACTTAATTCGAACAGGTAAGTAAACCGCATATAAAGGGAAAAAGATAAAACAAATACCATTTGTCATTCTTAACAAAAATATTAAAGAAACAAAATGTTTCAGTGTTTTCGCAAATCCTGGAAACGAACCTGTATTTGACGGCAGAGGGGGGGGGGCAGTGGCGCCGTGCGACGGTGGCGCGAAAAGGTTCGCGTTCCGTTTGAATAGAACGCCAGCGGCCGAGCATTTACTTGCAGTTGGGCGCGGCCGCGCGGCAAATGCTCCGGAGACCGCAGGGGGGAGGGGAGGGGCGAGGAGGCCAGTGCGTGGGCGCGGGCCGTGTGGAATCCAATAAACGTCTTGAATACGCAGTTAATGATACGGCACGAGGTGAATGTGAGAGTAATGAGGGGACAGCCGCCTCCCGTGGGACGCTGCCATGCAAAGCCGGTGAGCAAGAAAGCTACAAGCGTTGTAGAACATGTCAGCAAAAACGTGTGGACAGAATTCAGACAAATAAGTAAGTGAACGAAATTTACGGGTTGTGTTAAAAGAGAATTTGAGTTGCAGAGGTGTTGATATTTTACAGTTTCTTTTGGGTTTAGAACAGTATTCTTATGTGAATGCTTATTTTGAATGGTAAATGTGCCAAAATGTTCTTAGATACCCATAAGGTTTGTTCCATAACGTGCAGAAAATAGACGAAAAGTTTCCAAGCTTCATTTAAATGATATGCCAATGGATTATGAGTTTTCCAAAATATGTAAAATGAATGTACAAATGAATACACTACTTTTTTGCTCAGTCACTGATGACAGTGAAAAAAAATACATTTGGTCAGAAAATACGATTGAAAAATAAAGTTGGAAATATGACAAAACATCTATTTTAAATGGAATTATTTCGAAAGGAAGTGTTTTTAGTTATCTTGACTGTTTATGTAGTCTGCACAAGATCCTGTTTAATGACAACCGATTGAATGCTTATAATTTCTTAAAATTAATTTGAATTTTGCCGTTAAGAATACACAGATATTTGAATTTATGAAATCCAATATCGAGAGAGCAAAAATGAGAAAAGAGTAATAAAAAATGATTTCAAGGTAGCTTTCACGCTCAGTTTAATAGGTAAGAAAGCTCGTTTGTGTTCATTCATCTTGGCAAAATTCACTGCAATTGAGGTATTGTTGTAAATGATAACCATATGTTCAAAATGTCATGATTTTCCCCTTTATTTGCGTGTGTGTGTGTGTGTGTGTGTGTGTGTTACACTGTATCAAAGAAACTTCATGCAATGCCGCCTGGAATAGAAGGCATGTGCGTGACGTCAGGACGAGAAGGCCATAGTTCATTACCACATGTTTAGTGCGATAATGTGTATGTGCCTGTGTTCAATATTTTTTACTAAATGATAAACAGGTATTGACACTTATATACTACACAGTGATATAAGGGCAAAAATTATGCCTACCGTACCTGTGTCTGTTTCTCTGCAGAACCCACTCTAGACCCGGCCCGTCAGAAAAACGAACACGCGAATGGCCTTCGCAAAGGTTTGGGTTACGCGGCGATATCAGCGAAGAAGTCACGTTTGTCACAGGCGGGAAACAGGGGTGAAAAAACTTCGTGCGAATGCGGCGAGTTGGGACAAACACAGGGGTTGATGTATCATGAGACATGACATGGAAATGATATGTAAACAGAAACTGCAGTTTTACAAGCATTGATGAATACACCAAGGAAACATTAATGCACATTTCTACTTAGAGAATGCAATATATGAGAACTATTGACACTAATTACAAGTATCTCAAATTAATATTTTCAAGAAAATAAATATAAATCAAAGTATATGCTAAATCAAAATAAGTATTGTATATCATAATTTCAGAAAACACTGACACTATTATTGAAAAACATTTAAAAAATAGGATGTGAATATCTATGTGTGAAAGTGCACGTAATAAAAGCCTTCAAAAGTAATAGAGTAATGGTAAATAGAGACTGGAAAAAATGTAGTATGAAACGTCAAAAAAAAAAACACATAAATACGTAATGAAATCAGTGTGAATGTGTAATAAAGATGTAAAATCGGATATATTACGTAATATATAATAAATAAATTATAAAACACATTTACCTAATACAAAATTACATTTATCGATCATTTCTTACAAACATAATACAAACGTTTTAAAAATAATTTCGAGAGCACAAGTTGATGCACATTGTGTACCATACAACTTTCCCATCAGTAATACAAATTTCATCTATTGTATCTAGGGCCGTAGCGTAGCACATAGACTAGACGCAATAGCAGTGGCGTCTCCTGGCTGGTAGATGTGGGGATGCGATCATGATATTACAGATTGAATGCATAATTCCAAATATTTAAAGTCTGCGTCATTATACTATACTCTGAAGTATTTTAGAAGTGTATGTTGCAAGTTAGACACATTCTGAATCTTCCTTGAAAATCATCATTTTCTCATTGCATGCATTAAATTACAGCTACATTTTTCTAGGGTGGCCACTGAGATTCGCGAGTAGAGGGGGAAGCTGAAAGTGATGGGGAGAGAGCCGGGTCATTCCATGCAAAAAAGTAGGAAATCTGACACTACATCTCAGAATTTAAAAATATTTTGCCACCTTACTTATTATGATACCTGCATGAACCAGGTACAATATTTTTGTCTCATCATCCATTGTTTAGCAACAATGGGCACTTGAAATATTAGGTTAGCAGTCCGTAGACATTCCGTTATGATTTTTTCCCGATGATATGCAAACAAGCAAAACATATGAAAGTAACACTATTTGTAGAAGAAATGTAAAGGATAATTTTACACTAAAGATATTTTTTTTACCGTGAGTCTTTAACAATTAGGAAGTAAACAAATTCTAAAAAATGCAATGTATGGAAATATAATATTTTTAAATTCTTTAATTTTGGAAGAAAAATTGCTGAAACTACTTTCGAGCTACTCTGTAAATTTCATCATGGAATCTTGAATGGTTTTAAAGTTATGAATAAAAGTATCTTACTGGCACTCCATTAACGAACTCGTCTCAGCTGCTAGAGCCGCCGCGCCACAGCGCTCCTCGTCAGCGCTCGGCGTTACAGTTTTCCTCCGCCGCGCGATGGTGGATTTCGCAAAACTACTTCTCTAGATGTTAATTTTGCCGTAGGAGCTAGATGAAGAGATACGCCAAATTCGACCATTATTTTTTGTTCACTCCAACTTTTTGGTAAACACGCTAAAATCATGTATTTCTCATTAGCGTTTTCACGTTTGGAAATCTTTCTTTGAATTGTGTCAACATTTCTTCTGCATCATTGCTTTCTGTATTCACATGAAATAATTCAGAAACTGCTTTATTTACGGCACTCACCTTTCCCCTTGCGTACGATATCTCTCGGGTTTGTTTCCGCAATGACAATGGTGATTGACCCAGAGGATACAAAATGTTTACATTACTGATAGTGGCTTCCTCTGCAACTCCTGGGGCTACGTACTTCTCTTCACTTGACGTTTTCACTTCACTGTTTCAGTTGAGTCACTAAGATCTGCATTGGGCATTTTGGATATTTTGTGACGACACATCGCATATTGCTTTACCTACCACTAAATTCGATATTTTCTTCCGCATCGCCTCTGTAATCTTTCTCTTACCCACCCGACTTTTGTGCTTCTCGAGTCCGAATGGATTGCAGCACCAAAGCCTGTTAAACGTATTCACAATCTTTGGCATTTTCTATCACGATGTATCACTGAACAGAAACGCGAAAACTAAGCCTGTAAACTAATGTCAGGTTCCCTTCGAAGGCATCGATGGATATCCCTAGGGAATGAACTTGGCGGTGCCTGCCTACGACCTTGCGTCACCCCTTGCTGGGCAAAGGCACGCGACTTTCAACCTTAAGAGCAAAATGCGCGTATACTTTTATTTAATAACTTACGCATTTTTTAAGATTCCATCGCGACACTTTGCAGAATGGTTATTTATTGGTTCTTCCTGCAGTGTGTAATATATGAAAGAAAAGAAAATATTATTTTTGAAGAAAAATGTATTTGTTTAATTTATTAGCATTTTTTATTATAAACAAATGTCTCAATCCTTAATATATTATCAACTGCTTAAAATATGATCATTTATCTTCAAAATAGTGTGCCCGTTTTTAAAGTTTTATTCATTTTATGAACGTCATAATTATTATCATTATTGAGTACATTGTGTCATCGTCCATGTTTAACCCGTGATTGTTGCTAAACTGCTGAAGATATTAATTCCATAAATTGTCTTTTAACTGTTCATCATTAGTAGATTAATGTAATAAAATATGAAAAAAATCTGAGACTCACTGTCAGAAAACCTGAAATTTTGCATGGAATGACCCAGCCAGAAGATGGCGCTCGCTCGCGCCTGGTTCGTCTGTCAAAGCCAAAAACATTAGCCTACCTTTGCTATAGCACAAGCTAGCGAACAGCCTTCGAAATCAATTTGCTGTAGTGTCTTTGCTCGGTTAATGGAGAAACACCAAATTCACGAGATGGCCTGGCTCTGTTTTCATCCATATGTTTTCCACTGTCACTGATACCCGTTTCCTCACAATCATAAGTATTATCATTTTCACTGTCTTTACTATCGCGTCGTTTCCTGTAAAAATAACGATTTCTTGATATGGCGCATTAAATCATAGTGCGGTGAAACACACTCTCATTGAAACTGTCGAGAGCAGATTCCATGTCCTTTCTCTTTTCTTAATTAGGAGTAGAAAATGAACACGATTCTCCTGATTGAATACAATTAATTTCCTTATTAATTCTGCGAATAGATCTTTTCGAAACACCCGAACCAGGAATTACTGCCTTAAGAATTGTTTTGATATTTTCAATGCCTTCTTTTGCTTCTCTTCATAAATTAATATACTTTTGCAACGACTTCACGCGTCTGACTGTGAAGGATGTCTATATGAAAGTTGCTTTGAACAGGACGCATTGCAATGATCACAACAAAATAATAATCACTTGTACAGAACTTCATACAAATAGCTGTACTCTGTTAGAGAAATGCAACTGAAAACTGTCACCTTGCGGAGAGGAATAGTCAGGGTCAATGTTTACTGAACTGGAGTAGGGCTGTCAACACGTCCTGGGAAGGGACGCGCTCCCCCCTAAAGCGATAGTTTTAAGGAATGGAATCTTCCGCCAGCTCTGAGGTCTGATCTTGAGCGGCAATGCTAAAATAATTTCATTGTACATAAACAAAACAATAAAACTAAAAAAATAACCACAAAAAAGTACATACCTAATTTTTGAACTCGACATCTATTCGCGTTGTCTTGGTTGTCCATCACTATCTACCTCAAGTTTTTCGTAATAGGAGAAATAACTGCACGGAATTTCACGAATCCTGTCTATGACACAATGAAACGTTTCACTATTGTTCCCTGCCACAAATAACTCACCCACTACCACAAATGATGAGCTCGCCATGTCGCACACGCACACACACACGCAAGTTTTATTCTTTCGCGTTACAATTTCGAATTCACGATTCTCTTTAACATATCACTAACTAGGCAAAGTAGTCCATTTAACGCACATTCAGTAGTAAACAGCATTTACGGTATAATGCAGGACTCACATGACGGACGAAATAACATCGTGCGCACCGTTTGGAGTTCACGGATTGTCTGTCATACCATTTCCTTACATGATGATCTTGTTTTGTCAGGCCTGTTAACACAAATCGAGTTACCCAGTTGTACTGAATCAGGTTGAAATATGGTTAAGCATAGTTGGCAGACTTGCGTGACTTGTGAAGAAAGACAGTCGGGCCGTCAGCCCCCCGCTCCCCGCTTCCGGGTCACAATAGTGGCACGTGACTTCTGGGATTCCCAGGCGTGCTGCCGAATTATTAGAGAGAGAAGGGCATCAGAGGAGGGGGTATGGAAGGTTATTGGGAGGGGATACACGAACGCCAATGAGAAGCCTTTGATGTGAGAAGCTATGTCACATCACCGGCAGCCGAAACCACGTAGCTTGCACACAGCGCGTGGCTGTGAGTTCAATGACCTCGCCAACGAAGTGAGGTCGTTGAAGGGATGTTTCTCTGTCTGTCACATCCAGCGAGGGGACTAACGCCTATTGGACCGCGCACATAAATGGCGGGAGGGAACAGAGAAATAGAGGGAGATACTTAACAGAAGAAAATAAAATACTTTACTGAGAATATTTTTAAGTGATGGAAAACTAGGGGATGTAACACATCACTCGCATATATTGAGCCTACGCCGCTGCGCAATAGAAACCGTCGTACCAACTGGACCTACGACCAGCAAACAATCACTTAAGCGTGCAGCATTATCACCGAAATGTTACATGGTGATCGCCAAAGTTTCTCGGAAATTAAGGTTACAGATCACGAAACCCGGCGTCAGTGATACTCTTCACACCTAAAGGTGAAAATGATCTCAGTCTCTGACGTTACTTCCCGTCATTGAGATAATTGAAACAGGTGCGCCAGACTGTAAAAACATCTCATCGCGTCTAAACGAAAATTTTTGTAGTCTCCATGGAAGATTTCCTAATGCCTTTTCTCTCTCTACTCTTTTTTGTTACTAAATACTTTCGACATATTAAACAAAGTGCATCACATCCGTTCTCACTGCACAAAAAAACGAGAGCCCATTCGGACTGAAACTTGTTGTATGTCTCTTGCGTCCCACCACGGCCATCTTTTGTCCATCCCTGAGAAATCGGAGCGCGGAATTCCATTGGCCGCGGGCACTGCGTGCCCTTGCAGAGCGCAAGCGTGCCCCGAGCACGCACGAGTTCCGTTTGACAGTCCTGCTCTAAACTTATTATTAATTATTAAGTTATGAAGTAAATTATTAAGTATGAAAATTGGAGCAAACTTTACATGTCCTATAATCCAAATCGCAACACACGTTGTCCTTCTAGGCGATGTTATGTATGTTATGTATTCCAGGCGGTGTTGGTTCATGAGGCATATCGATCAATACAGCTCCGTCAAGCTGGAACAGCCATGTCAGCTCACCGGAATGAAACATGTCTAATAATTTATTGCTGATTAATTGCCAATTAATTGCCACATTTTCGAATTAATTGCCACGTATCTTCAGGGCGAAAACGGGTGTGAGCTGGCTTGACGAGAATGTTTCAGTTTTTAACAATTTTTTTCTCATAAAGAACAACGGCAATTAATTTGTGTTTATTATAAAAATTAGTATATAATGTGTATTAATTATGTTCTTGGTTTAGTTCGAGTGCGCTCGTTGGTTCTCTCTACAAACCTATTTGAATATCTGGCATAGTTCAATATGTTCCAGTTGTTAACAATTATTTTTCCATAAACGACAATGGCAATTAATTCGTGTTTGTGGTAAACAATTAGTATATAATGTGAATTAATTATGTTCTTGGTTTGGTTCGAGTGTACTCGTTGGTTCTCTCTACAAACGTATTTGAATATCTGGCATGGTTGAATATGTTTCAGTTTTTAACAATTATTTTTCCGTAACCGGCAACGGCAAATAATTTGTGTTTGTGATAAACAATTAGTGTACAATGTGTATTAATCATGTTCTTGGTTTGGTTCGAGTGTGCTCGTTGGTTCTCTCTACAAACGTATTTGAATTTCTCGCATGGTTGAATAATGTTTCAGTTTTTAACAATTATTTTTCTATAAATGGCAACGGCAATTAATTCGTATTTGCGGTAAACAATTAGTATATTATGTGTGTTAATTGTGTTCTCGGTTTGGTTCGAGTGTGCTCGTTGGTTCTCTCTACAAACGTATTTGAATATCTGGCATGGTTGAATATGTTCCAGTTGTTAACAATTAGCGACAAATTGGGAGATTAATTTCAATTTTTTTCATAACTTTGCGATTCTAACTTTACGGAGCTCTTCCTGAGAACAGCTCTGCGCCCTGTGTGGGTGCAGTCGCTTCCTCTTGGGAGGTTTTCGCCCTCTCAAGGAGCCATCGGAAGGGGCGGTTGCCGCAAAGCAAGTTGCAAGAGAGGCGGCGACGGCGTGGCTATGATGTTTCTTCATATTTTCGCACGCGGCGTTTGGGCAGGGCTGGTGGCGGTCGGGAGCCGGCCCGTCCGTTAAGCCTCTACATCCGGTATGTCTCACTGCCGTGAAAGGCCGCACCCAGGCGAGTGCAAACAAAAGACAGCAAGGGATACATCTGCACTGTGGGGTGGGTCGGTGGGTGGCCATTAGGCGCGCGATCTCTAGCCTCTTGCGTGAGAGAAGAAGGGTCGTCAGAGACAAGTAAAAACATTATTATTTTGCACTTTTGAAAAAATAAAAAATATGGAGCAATATGGCGTTTATGTCATCTCATTAAGTACATTTAGCACAACCCCTATCAAAAGTTTAAAGAAAAACCTTTTAACCTTTTTCGAGAAAATATTGTTTTGCATTTTTTTAAACCGCATATATTGCACAAAATATTGCGCGTAAACGAATAAACATTTCAAAAAACTTACACGATCTTAAAAAAAGAATCCACTATGGAGGATAAATTTTGTTGGAAAGTAAACTTTTGACTGAAACGTATTCAACCATTCCAGGTATTCAAATACGTTTATAGAGAGAACCAACGAGCACACTCGAACCAAACCAAGAACATAATTAATACACATTATATACTAATTGTTTACCACAAACACGAATTAATTGCCATTGTCGTTTATGGAAAAATAATTGTTAACAACTGGAACATATTCAACCATGCCAGATATTCAAATACGTTTGTAGAGAGAACCAACGAGCGCACTCGAACCAAACCAAGAACATAATAAATACACATTATATACTAATTGTTTATCACAAACACAAATTATTTGCCGTTGCCGTTTACGGAAAAATAATTGATAGAAACTGAAACATATTCAACCATGCCAGAAATTCAAATACGTTTGTAGAGAGAACTAACGAGCACAATCGAACTAAACCAAGAACATAATTAATACACATTATATACTAATTTTTTATAATAAACACAAATTAATTGCCGTTGTTATTTATGAGAAAAAAATTGTTAAAACTGAAACATTCTCGTCAAGCCAGCTCACACCCGTTTTCGCCCTGAAGATACGTGGCAATTAATTCGAAAATGTGGCAATTAATTGGCAATTAATTAGCAATAAATTATCTGAGTGATTCCGTGGACCTGCGACCTGAATTTCACTGATGTGTGTGCTGGCGTCGCGTCAAGCCAGCTCACACCCTTTTTTCGCCCTGAAGATACGTGGCAATTAATTCGAAAATGTGGCAATTAATTGGCAATTAATTAGCAATAAATTATCTGAGTGTTTCCGTGGACCTGAGACCCGAATTTCACTGATGTGTGTGCTGGCGTCGCGTCAAGCCAGCTCACACCCTTTTTTCGCCCTGAAGATACGTGGCAATTAATTCGAAAATGTGGCAATTAATTGGCAATTAATTAGCAATAAATTATTAGACATGTTTCATTCCGGTGAGCTGACATGGCTGTTCCAGCTTGACGGAGCTGATCAATACGGCAAATGAATGTCAGTAAATACAATTTAATTATCTCTTACGCCATCAACTATAAGGCCTCGTAATCTTTAAGGCAAAAATGCTTTATATTTGTTTTCTTTGCAATTTCACTGCTTACACAGAAGAAAATGTTATAGATTAGTTTATTGAATGTCTTGTATACATTGTGGTATGGTTTTTGTGTTGTAGAAACGAATGTATCCATCATTGGGAGTAACTATGTACAAGGACTTTCACTTTTTTCTGGAGTTCCTAACCAGATGAATAAATGCCATGTGTTGAATTGGACGTCTGCGTATTATTCAAATATTATCCGTAATTGGTACGAATACCTAAGACAACGAGTAAGAATCTGGTAGCAGAGCGTGGTTGCCTCTTCGTTTGACAAAATCATCGCAAGAATCATGACTGATGTAATGGCTTCATCGTTTGCAAGGATCGAGTTGCTGACGGATCAAAACTACGACTTGTGAAAAATAAAGGTCAGTGCTTTAATTAAGTCTAGACATCTGTTCGATGAAGTAATAGTTCGAGACGAACCACGAAAGGTTGAAGGTAACGAAGAAAGTGTTAAAAATTGGGAAACTTGGTCGAAGAAAAATGATGAAGTAATGGGCATTATAATTTTGACTCTCTCTAATGAACAAATTTTGGCTAGTAGAGGAGTCAATAATGCAAAAGAACTGTGGGATTTGTTAAAACGTCGTCATGAAGGAATTAATAAAAACAGATTAGTTAATTTAAAAATTAAATTAGCTAAATTGGAACTAATGAACAAAGAGTCAATAGACGATTTTTTAACAAGAGCGAGAGGTATAATATGTGAATTACATGAATTGGGTGCTAAAATAGAAGAAGAAGAATTGATTCAATATGTTCTTAATGGGTTACCAAGAAATTATAATGAGGTAGCAACGGCATTATTGGCGAATCAACATCTCACGTATGAACACATGCGCGAGAATCTTCTGCGTTTCGAAAGGAGGCAAAACTTATTTAATAGCGAAAAAGAAAATAACGCCTATAAAGTTAGGGAAACGAAAAAGTTGGCGTGCTACTTCTGCGGTAAATTAGGTCATATAGCTCGAAACTGCTGGCATAAAAAGGGAAATAGAGACAATGTTACTTACCGCAAGAATGATTCAAAAAACGAATTTAATAAGACAGATAAAAAACTTACGGATGTCGATAACTGTAATGATTTAAAATCTCGAAAATTGAATTCTAAAAGGTATTGGGAAAAAGAACGGGTGTTAGTGGCCAATGAAACAAGAATTGAAGATGATGATAGACGAAAGAAAGTGTGGTATCTTGATTCGGGTTGCACGACACACATGACGTCAGAAATTGATTTACTTCGGGATCCGATACGTGCGAAGATCGAAATTGAAACGGCAGAATCTGGGAGAAAAATATATTCAGATTTTGTTGGAAAAGTTAAGGGATATTGTGATAATGAATTGGGGAATATATCTGAAATCGTCATGGAAAGGGTTTTGCATGTTCCACATTTGAATACTAATCTACTGTCGGCGGCAAGTATGGTAAAAAGAAACAAGAAAATCGTACTTGACAATAAGGGTGTGAGAATATATGATACTTACAATGATCTCGTAGCGAATGGAACGTTTGATGGGAACAATTTATATTTGAGATGACTGTAGAAACTGGAAATAACATTAATGAAAATAACATAGGAGATAATGGTTCGAAATCTGCTGATGTATTGTGTTTCAAATGTGAAAATGTCGTAAATCTGTGGCACAGGCGGTTTTGCCATATGAATCGCAGTTATCTGGAAGAATTATGGAAGAAACAAATGGTTAGGGGCTTGAGTGACTTTGATGTCGAAAAAGATGATTGTGAAGCTTGTATACTTGGTAAATTTACTCGCGCTTCACATAAGAGTATTCATGGGGAAACCACGAAACAAATATTAGAGAGATTGCATGTAGACTTGCTTGGCCCAATGCCTGTTAAGACAATTGGAGGGAACAGATATATTTTGACTATTGTGGATGAGTACAGCAGACGATATTTTATTGAATTATTGAAGCATAAATCTGATTGTACTGAAAAAATTAAAGAATTTGTGACAAGAAGGGAAACTGAAACAGGTCTCAAAGTGAAAAACATAAGATCTGACAACGGGGGCGAATTCACAGGATCGGAATTAATTGATTTCTACGCAAAAAAGGGTATAAAGCACGAAAGAACAACACCCTACAGTCCTCAAAGCAACGGGATTGCTGAAAGAGCAAATCGCACTATTTTAGATATGACCAGAACGATTTTGATCGATTCGGGGCTACCAGCTAATTTTGGGGAGAAGCGGCACAAACAGCAGTATACGTTCGTAATATTACGCCGAATTCACAAGACAAAGAGAAAGTTCCAATGGAAATTTGGTCAGAACGAAAACCAAACGTACAACATTTGCGAATATTTGGTGCAAAGGCTTTTTATGGAAACGTTGATGTTGGAAAAAATAAACTGAGTCCAAGAAGTAAGCCCGGTATCTTCGTGGGATACGCAAAAAACAGAAGAGCCTATAGGATTTTCGACCCAAAGCAAAGTTGTATTATTGAAACGAGAGATGTTCACTTCTTGGAACATGTTATGGGTAGTAAAGACATGCAACGGATAAATAAAGATAAATTGCGTGAATTCGATTATGATCGCATAACAAGTTATCAAATAAATGAAGATGAAGTTGATTCCAATAACGATGCTTTTGTACACGTGGAAATTGGAAAAACATCTATAAATTCCGTTGGAAATGAAATAGGCGAAAGAGAACAATTGTACAATCATTTGACAGTTGAACCTGAAATTCAAAATTTACGAAATGAAGTGAATACTAATGAATTACGAAGGTCTTCCAGGTTGAGAACTCCCGTCATCAGGTATCAAGCGGCTGCCAGAATTGCTGGTGGTGAATTGGAGGAAAATTTACCTAAAACGTTCTATGAAGCTATGAATTGCATGGACAATTCTAATTGGA
Source organism: Acheta domesticus (assembly GCA_031308135.1). Classification (NCBI taxonomy): domain Eukaryota; kingdom Metazoa; phylum Arthropoda; class Insecta; order Orthoptera; family Gryllidae; genus Acheta; species Acheta domesticus. Next base: position 115,282,453 of record JAHLJT010009419.1, on the reverse strand, counting down.
AGAGAGCAATCGAAAAGGAACTCGAATGTTTACAACGTTACGAAACGTGGGATTTAGTAGATCGTGATCAGATAGGAAACATGAAGATATTGAGAAGCAAATGGATTTTCAAGAAAAAAAATCGACCAAGAGAATATTAAATACAAAGCGCGTTTAGTAGTTGATGGATCAAATCAAGAATGTGGTGTTGACTATGAAAGTGCTTACAGTCCAGTCATGAAATATGAAACGCTGAGAGTACTTTTATCTATTGCGGCTACTAATAACTTTGTAATAAAATACGTAGATGTCGAAACGGCGTACCTCAACGGAACGTTGGAAAGAGATGTATATATGCAATTACCACAAGGATTACAGAATGCGAAAAATAAAGTACTAAAATTGAAGAAAAGTTTGTATGGGCTCCCGGAGGCAGGCAGATGCTGGTATATTAAGTTGTGTAATATATTGAAAGATTGCGGTATGATGCCGTGTAAGTGCGATCCATGTGTTTTTAAAAGGGGAAGAGATGAAGATTTCTTGATAATTACCTTTTACGTCGACGACTGTTTAATTATTGGCAAGAATGTGAATCTGGTCAACGAATTAATTAATCAGTTGAAACATTATATCACCATTAAAGAAATAAGTGATCAGGATAAAGTGACATTTCTAGGGATTCGAATAATAAAAGACGAGGAGGGTTTTACACTCGATCAAGAAGATTTCGTAATGGAAGTGTTAAATAAATTCAAAATGATTGATTGTCATCCTGTGGGCACTCCAGGAGTTGCAAGTGTGAATCTCTATGATTTTGAAAATATAGAAAAGACCAACCCGAAAATTTATCAAGAAATGTTAGGCAATATAGGGTACTTGGTCACTGCGACCAGACCGGATCTTGCATTCACATATAGTAAACTTTCTCAATTTTCAACCGACCCACGAATCAATCACTTCCAAGCACTTAAGCGCGTTTTTAGATATCTACAAGGTACGAAAAATGTCAAACTGAGGATTAATAAGGACAATGGTTATTTAAGAATATTCACAGACGCAAGTTGGTGTGTGACCAAAGACAGCAGGTCTTTCGCAGGGTATAATGTTAAAATCGGAAACAATCTGATAAGTTGGAAAAGCAAGAAAGAAAAATTGGTAGCGCTCTCATCGATGGAAGCAGAATTTATAGCATTATGTGAATCTGTTTGTGAAGGAAAGTGGTTAAAGGAGCTAATTAGAGAAATTGGTTTCGATAAGATTATCAAAAAGCCGACTATAGTATACACTGACAGCAAGTCAATTATTGATTGGAGCAAAGAATTTAAGATAACAGCGAGAAATAAACATATGATGCGAAAAATTAATTTTATAAGAGAGGATATAGAATCTCAAGAAACAGAGTTGGTTTATTGCAAATCACAAAACTTAGACGCTGATATGTTGACGAAGGATGTGGATAAGAGTACGTTAATTAAACATATGATGTCTATGGGAATAACGTGATTAGAAATTTCGTGTTCACAGGGTACTCCCGTGTCACACGAAAGGGGGGAATTGTTATAGATTAGTTTATTGAATGTCTTGTATACATTGTGGTATGGTTTTTGTGTTGTAGAAACGAATGTATCCATCATTGGGAGTAACTATGTACAAGGACTTTCACTTTTTTCTGGAGTTCCTTACCAGATGAATAAATGCCATGTGTTGAATTGGACGTCTGCGTATTATTCAAATATTATCCGTAATTGGTACGAATACCTAAGACAACGAGTAAGAGAAAATATATGAAAAAGGCTTTCTATTAGTCTTTAAGTATACTTTGAAAATCGCACTTCGCTTTCAAATATTTTCATTCGTTTTCCAGGTCAACGAATTTAAAAGGCAACATTCCTTTACGTTTCCAACTAATTCACACCAGGAAGCGGCCATTGGTATTTGGCGGAACGGAATTTAATTTTGAAACGCAATAATCGAGGAGTCATCCCTGCCGTTAGTAGGGTTCACTTTATTACTACAGCGAAAATAATTTACTCTCTTCCTGTCTGTGTCCATTTATTGTCATTCATCAGAGAGATTTATTTTGCACAGAATTTGTTGCCGTTCATTCTGTTCTTTGCTACATTTTTCGAAAGGCTACAAAATAACTGCTAGAGATGTTATTCATTGTAATGGTATGAATTAAGTTTTGTTTTATTTCACATGTTGGCTGTAGTTTAGAAATTTTAGCGAATGTCTTAATAAATTTAATACTTTGTTATCTTTAGTAGTTTAATATACACATTTTCTTCTCTGTATTTCCCATATACACATATTTTTCATAGGACATCTATCCAGCGGAAAGCCGGTTCCCCTTTACCTCTTGAAGGAACGCGTATTCGACCGTACACTAGACACGAACACACTTGCAGGCTCCTCTGATCTGGGGTCAGCGGAACCTGAGGCCGTCCGCAACAACACATACATGAGAGACAAAGGACAAACAACCATTCCCAAGGCGGGAGTCGAACCCACGACCCCTCGGACCAAATCGCTTAGTCGGTACAACGGTCTTACTCGCCTCGACCATCAAAATCGGCATACAAGTATACACATTTTCTAAAGGAAAAATATTTTTAATAATAAACTGCCATCTGAACAATACAAAGGTGTTGAGGGCTCGCCAGGAAATCTCACTAAATCATTTTCCAATATGTTCTGTTGTAAAAAGGAAAATATGTTACTTTCAGACTGGTTGAATGCATACAATATTTCCAACCACTATTAAATAAATACCTGGACAGAGAGGGAGAGTTTGCGTGACTTTTCTCGTGAGTTAACCTTGCATCTGGCAGAAACGCGTTCCGATATAGACAGACTCAGCGAGTGGCTTTATTTCAAATATCGTGCTGCCGACATTTCTATCTGAGAATCTAATATACTAGCGAAATTCCTTTCTGGCTCTATGACATAAATTACACAATAGCTCCAAAGTTTATTTGTGTTTACACAGATATGTTAATCACTCAATTCGTATTTCCACAAAAACTTTTCTTAATAACAGAGATACGAAATTAATATTCTGCAAATGCTTTTTTAGTATTCATGTTCAATATTTTTCTTTACCTCTAATGACCTTTTGAAAAGGTCTTGGTATTTTTATATTATTATGATTTTTGGATACTTGCGATATTCCATTCATCGGAAATATTACAAGATCGCAGTTACTGGTTTGAAGCATTTCGGTAATTGTTCTGGACACAGAAGTAACATAGCATATTTGCTTCTGCCGCAAAGATGCTATCTTACTTCTGTGCCTTTAGATTTCCAACGAAGTAAAGAAATACATTTTAAATATTATAACACACACATACATACCCTAATTTCTTTTACACACACACACACACACACACACACACATATATATAGGAAAGAAAATTGTGTATAGTCTGTGACGGAATCAAATATATTATTCACCTATTCCGGACAAAATAAGTACAGATTTTGCGTTGTGGAGAATTGTTGGAGAACTTGAACTAGATGAAAGGATTCATACCGCCAATAACCGATGAGAGAAAATGCGATCGATTTAACAGCATCCGATTGTAAATTGCAGGCTACAATAACTAGAATTTCCCTGCAGTTGGCGTTGAAGTACTCCAAAGGCTTTACCATTGACATTGAGTGCAACCTCTTCAGCACGGAGCTTGCGACAAAGAAACGAAAAATATTGATTTTCTGAACTATCCAAAATTTGACTGAATTTTACAGAACATAATCATTTCAATGTTTAGCATAAGAAATAGGGATCAAACTTCAAGATGTCCAGTAATTCATTTCGCAACACACATCCTTCGATTCTATTTTATGTGTTCGAAGATATTTTTTTCCAACGAGATTCGAACTCCCAACCTTGACGTGGAAAAGTCGCCAAAGAAGCCGCCTGAGCTATTCCCAACCAGCGATCGCACGAGTCAAATAGCCATGACGCACTCGGCCCGCAGTACGCTTAATTGCCGCGCCGCAACCGCGAAACCCCAACCCTTTCGGGACGGGCGTCCCCGCGGCACGGCACGGCGCGGCGGGGCCGGGGGGCGGGGGCGGGGGCGGGGGCGGGGGCGGCGCGAGCGCGATCGGCCGCGGGCGCGGGGGCGTCGGCGCCGGCCCCCTCTCTCGGGCGTCTCGGCGCGAGCGGCAGCATCCCTTCCCTGGCGCCGCCGCCGCCGCCGCAGTCGCGCGCCGACCTCCGCCCGGCGCCCTTCGCTGCGCAGCCCCGCGCCGCCGCGCCCTCCGCCGCCACCGCCGCCGACGCCCGCGAGATCGCCGCGCCCGCGCCGCGCTCCCGGCGCCACGCGACGCCGCCCACCGCGGCACCCAGCCACCTGTACCTACCAACGCGGACATTTGCTCTGTTGGTTGCGTGAATCGGCCTGGATTTTTTTACCAGATTCCACTTGTGTGTCAGTTGCTCTTTACCTGTCACTGTGCAGATTTTGTGCTGTGGCGTGTTCGTACCGCGGCTCGCAGCCACTCAGGGCCCCAGCGCAGGCGTTTTGCTCTGTTGGGTGTGGGGATTGGCCTAGATTTTTTTCCTTTTAGGACATTCCACTTGTGTGACAGTTGCACGTTATCTGTCCCTGTGTAGATCTTGTGCTGTGTGACGTGTTCGAACAGCTAAACATTGGATTGTAGTTTTTCCCACACTGTTTTGACAATCATGGTAGTTTTTCCCGTATCTTAATATCCCGAATGTGACTGCATCAGTCGCACTTTACCTGTCACTCTGCAGATCCTGTGGTGTGTGCCGTGTTCGAACAGCTAAATATTCGATTGTGGTTTTTCCCGCACTTTTCTGACAACCACGCTAGTTTTTTCCTGCCTTAATATCCCGATCATGACTGTATCATACTAGTGTCAGTTGATGTCAATCGACTCTGAGAGTGCGGTACGTGTGATGTGTGCGAATGTAAGAACAATGCACACGTGATGTGTGACGTGCTCGAAAAATGAACGAGGTTGAGCCAAATTTGAGATTTTTATTCAGATCATCAGAAAACGAATGTTTTGAGTTGATTTCTGATCCTTACTGTCGTGTGTGATTTGCACGAAAAGAGTTCTCGAACGCAAGTGTGTAGTTATTAAAAAATGTGAAAAAGATGGAAACAATAACATTTCTTCTCGTTTTCCGTGTGGAATACTCATTTCTTGGGTTCTTCTGTGAGTGATTCTTCCGACAGATCGTACATTTTAACCATTTCTTGACGCTGTTCCTCGAAGACATGGAGACCGAAGAGATTACCAAACTTGTGGATGGCATATACAAGGTAAATTTATTTGCATTTCTTTCACCGGAAATCCTGGAATATGTACGTCCTGGGACAACACATAGTTAAAGCCGTCCGAACGTTAACACCAACAATATTTTTTTTCATTAAGACTTTGTTTCCCAATGGTAAAAATTATGGAATATTTTTTGTGGTAATTTCATTGTTTCTCTTCTCTGTCGAGTTCGCTTTTGCCTTTTGCTTTTCCCAGTTCATTTCAATCGCCTGATTGATTAAAGTGCGTTTTATGATTTCTACTAGGGCATATAAGGCGTAGACTAAATATATATTTTTTGCAAAGAGAAGATCTTCTTTGGGTTGTATTAAGAAATCTTGACTCAGCTCGACTTGTCTTGATAGTGAGTTAATTTGCTTGAGAGTAAAATGATAATAACATTGTGTTGATGTTTTGATTCTTTGACAAGAGGGGTGCAGAGAGGTTTTGGCGAAAAATAATTAGAATTCTTGTTGAGATAATATCTGTTGGGGCCCGTTGCGGGCTCCTTTAATCCAAGAAACTTGCAAAAATTTGCGTTTCATTGATAAAAAGAATTGATCGTTTCGTGAGCAACTGTGTTTACTTGAGAAATGTACCTAATAAATTGGTTCAAGATGCTGCGTTAAGGAAAATGCAAAATTCCACTTATAGCATCTTCTAAATAAGCATATTCTGTAGAACTCATCCAATATCTTGATTTGAAGGAACGTTCCTTACTAGGGCATTCTTGGAAGAAATATGGTTTGGAACATTCATTTAATAGTTTGTAAACTTATTGAATAAGTAATTTTTATTTCAATGCATGTTCCCATAAAAAACCAATAAAAGGAAGGAAGTATGCACATGAAGTTATTTCAATGGTTTGGAAAATTCTTTCGGGACAAAAAGAAAATGTAGTTTAAACCGAGATGAAAAAATAGTTTTGTGAAAAGCAATTGAGAGAAGGTGAATTAATTTAGCAGACTCGAGTTTCGAAGTGAATTGCTGTAAGAAATTAGAGGCATATATGAGTACATGATCAGAACCCTAGCTGAAATAAGTGTTAATTTTTGATAAATTCTAGAGTAGTTAATTAAGTCAAAGTGATGATCACATAAATTGTTTAATTTTTGTTATGAATTGTATTTTACAATTTGAAGTGGTACCAAATTTCAACGTCTATTGTGATTGTTACGGGAAATTATCAAAACTATTCCAGGCCCAATGAGTTTCTATAATATTCTTTCCACCTTGCAATAAATTGCCATTTTCACTATTACATATTGAATTGAAGTCGTTCGAGAAACGCTAAATTGGAACTCTTCTTAATTCGGCAGAAAGGCCGACGCTTCGCGTCTTTACCTTCAGGAAGACTCTACGTTTTTCCCTCGATCCAAGACAAACGACTTTGCCTTGCGGACTCTCTCGGACTCTGGGTCCTTATGTTTTTCTTTCCTCGAAAGGTTTTCTGTCGAGGAAACTAAAAATCTCTGTTTACACAAATTACAGCGTAGGATTGTGATTTATAGTTCAGCAACACTAGTTCAATTGAAGTTGACTGAAAGAATATCATGAGAGATAAATTGAAGGATAACTGAACGCTTCTAAATTACGCTGTTACTGATAGAACAACAGAATGCGCTGTATCGCACATTTGGTTTCAATTATACTCGTACTTACGTTTAAAAGTTCGAAAATAATATACAAATATACATATGCTTGATTTCTTGACCTCTGTTGATTAGTAGTATGGACCCATAGTATGAACCCATTTTAGTGACCTACACTCAATAATGGGTCCATAGTATAAAAATATCGTTACAAATATTTTGCCGGAGATAGAGAAGGGAAAGTGTTTTGCCAGAAGTCTACTTTATTACTTTGTAAATACAACGAGGTTTTCAGGTCTCAAGGGCGAACAGGCGCGAAAAGATGCACCGTAAAGCTAGCATCTGAACACGCCAGAACGCAAAGGCCTTACGAACAGGTACTTATTAACCTGCGAGGGGACGCTTCTCCACCTGGAAGGTTACTAACTATCCAGGTTGGTAGTCATACGCCACTTACATGGGTGGAATACGTCTTTCCTCGAGTTTCGCTGAGTGGGGATGGCTTCTGCCATGACGAAGTCGAGACCTAAACTCGGGCTGAGGAGCCTGGAGGGCACGGAACTCCGTCCAGTCACTTTACTGCACCTCCTTGGCACTAATGATGCGACACTGAGAAGTTGGCCATTCGGTCGGAATTCTCCACTTCTGCTGGAGGTCCTGGGGTCAAACCCCGTTCACTCCTCTAATTTAAAAATACATTTACAGAAAGTATTAGTTTCCGGTGAAACATTTTCTAAGACACAAGTTTTTAAATATGTTAATACCATATTCGAATCATTTGTTGTTGATGTACACCATTCAGAGAGATCAGTTCATTGCCGCTCTATATAGTACGAGATATTTGATTCTTTGGTTTCCACTTTGCTGATCTTTGATACTTTTTAAACGATTTTTACGGCAAAGTAATTATGATATTAATTTCCATAATTTCATGCTATTTCAACCTGTCAATGTTCATCTCGTGGTTTTTCTATGCCCATAACATTGAATTCCTTTTAGATTATCCCTTAAAAATTTCAAAATGAATAAAAAATATAACGATATTTTAAAAAATATAAAATTTGATGATTTTATTTATTTAAATATTTTTTAAAATTTGGAATCGAGTTTGTTACATTTAAGTTAAATGAAAGTGTATTCAGATCATTAGTGAAAATAAATTCCTGATCTTTGTTTTTGGGGTTCTTTAGGGATCTATGTTTTTGAAGCATATGCAAAAATTAGGCATAAGTGCTTTCAAAAATATATTTAAAACTCTGAAAAATGACTGAAAATATTTGGAGAAGTAAAATCTAAAGTGTATATAAAAGATAAAATATGTCAATTTTGGGTCCAGTACATCCACGAGTCAAACATTCTTCAAAGAAAAATTTAAAAAAAACATCTAAAATCTCGATAATACTAAAAAAATCTTAGAAGTGAAAGGATTCACAAACCAGTCGTCTCGCTGCCAGTGTACAACCAAATAAAGGAGTGGCTAAAACTGTAAGTAAGGAAGATTAGTTTGGTATTTCGTCATCGCCCCTCTACTGCTGGAGGACCGTTTATTTTAAACCCAATATTGATTTCAAAACTTTAAATATTGGATATAGTCGTGAAATTTATCTACCGAGCTTTCATTGTAAAGAACAATTATACTTTAATTCCGATTGCACTTCTCCTTATGCATCACATTACTGTTTTTTGGCGGTACACAAACTAAACTTCAAGAATTATTTCATGATGTTTAGCTTCATATATGCCTTTAACCTATTTTCCAACACACTAGGAATGTGGTAGGCCCATTGCTCATTTCAAAGCATAGACGAAGATGAAACTTTTATATTTCTGACCTCTTTTCTGAGCAGGGAGGTATAGGGGTGTTTTGCCTCTGCCTTTCATTGTAAGAAGGATGATAGAGCGATGATGATGAGTGAATGGTGATGGAAGATGAATATGAAATAAAATATGTTTAGATGTTATACTTGGCGGCATGAGAAAACCAGCATCGCCACAACGACAAGTTCAAAATACCTACATTTTCCGCGGAAATCGTAACCACAGCCTTTGGCTTTGGGAACTCTAAAGAACATAAAGTGCAACTATAACCGGCAATTATTATTACAAATCTATGCATAATGCACTAATTTGAATCTAGTAAATGAAATAATATCATATTGTTTTTATTTTTTTGAAAGAAAGAGAAGTAGAAAAACGTATAAATAATGAGCTGTGATGAGCCAACCATTTCACCACCATGTGGCTTCGAGCTCCAACGAGGAAGAAAACAACGAACGGGCTACGAATTGGAAAACATGTTGACACCTCTCTGGAAACTTCCAGAAGATTCCGCCATTACCATGGCGATATATAAGGACCGCTCAAGCTCCTGAGAGAGTTCAGACGACAGCCACGCCAGAGTTCAGACGACAGCCACGCCAGGAGGCGGTTCCGGCGAGAGCCACGCCGGAGGCTCATACGAAACTACCACGAGAAGCCGAGCAGAAGAAGATGACGTCAGCGACGAGCCCTACTCCGCCACCGCTTCTGAGAGAGCACTGGGTGAATAGTGGAACGATATGGTAAGAAGACGCCGTCGTCGAACTCGACTCCCCGCCTCGTCTTCCTACGTGTTCTCATCTCTCTCCTTTCCCGTCTCTTTTCCATCTCTCTCTAGTAATCACATAATGCAGTAAATAAACATTAGTATTTGAACTCGTGGACATTTTGGCTCATCAGATCCCCTTTCCCCCTTCAATTCATTAACAACCATCAACAACAACCACATCATTCCCCATCTCCTTTCCTGCACCTCACTGGGAATACGCTGTAACCGATCAGCTTCCGGAGAGGCGTAGGAAGGGGACGCCACATCTGGTGGCAGCGGATTTGCGCCTCTCGGTGCAACGAACCTCACGCGCCTACATCGTCTTACCAACGATCGCGTTAGTTTTACTCAGCTCCTTCAATGTGACAGCATCTCAAATGTGAATTACGCTTCCCAATAGCATTCGCAAACGAGGCGCATCACTTTTGTTGGTACCGTTTGTCGCCAGTTAGCTCTGGTGACAACATATTTTGCGCATACATCGTAATGATCGCGTATTAACAATTTCATACAATCACCGTGGTTGACATTTCCAAACATTTCCTCCCGACACTGTGATTTCGTGAACGATTCTGTCATTTATATGTTCAATTTCAATTGTTCCGTACTTATCAGAATTTTGATAATTTCCTAACAAAAGTTTCTGGAACATGGGAAAATACTATTTGATACCTCCTTATCTTTCTTATGCACTTAATGAACTCTTCCTGAAATTTCCAATAATTTTTATGACCTCCCAAAATTTAATACTACATCATTTTGCGATTCTTTTAATAAGAAACTGACTTCAGGCTACTTTCATCCCCTTTTGCGTTAGTATTAGTTAGTATTAGTTGCGCAACGTAAGTTAGTATAGTTATAGTAGGCCGCTTTAGTTAAATTAGAAATAGGTTACGCAAAGGCTTGAATATAGTTGACCGATGACGCTGAATATCAACAGAGCCGGAACCCCTTCCTCCACAAAATAACAACTCTCAAGTAAACAAACCAGACTGTTGAGGAGAAATTAATCCTATTCACTTTCATTAACATGTGCATTAAAAAAAAATATATATTCATTAGACAGCGAAACACAATAACTGTCTTATTGAGAGAATTCATTCCAAACTCGACAGAATTTCAAACACCACGATATCGAAGTACGCAATACGTCACAAGTCACCAACTCAGTATATCGGGTTCGATACTTGTACAAATTCTCTTTCTTCCTATTCTTCCTTTTCTATCTCTTATAATTTTAATGACCCTCGCATCTCTTGGATTATCGATTTATTGGCAACGGTTTCTCATTTAAGACAAACGTGCAGCGTCGCAGTATTACGCAAAGAGACCGTGAACTTGTTTTCAGGCGATCTTACACTAACTCAAAAGCAGATACCTGGCAAGTCGCGTACGGAAATAACACCTACTTTCACTTTGCTGGAGATGTTATTCACCCCACCCTCCCACCGGCCGCAGTTCTTGAACTTCACAACATGTTATTACCTAGAACTACGCGCGCGAGCATCGTTACAAATCATTAACAAAACGAAGTTCAACTGAAGAATCATTCAATTATTCTTGCAAAGACAAGTACTATATAATTAATGATAAAAATAATTCTTCCTTTGGGAAACTCTTATTTAGTAATAGAATGCATAACAATGTTAATAATGAAAATAATAATGATATAAAGATGGTAATATTCACAAAGATGAATACTATGATACAAAGATGATAATATTCACAAAGATGAATACAGAAATAATGAAGGAAACAATTGTATGAACTATAATATGTGTATGAATGATAATGTGCAATCAAATTGCGTTATTTTAATTCTCAATGGAGCGACTACTGCAATAATACGGAAATATGAATACGGATTGCGTAAAATTATAGAACGATCCCCAAATGAATGGCCACTGCAAAGAATAAGGATATATGAATACGGATTCTAAACATTTTTATAATAATCCTCATATGAATGACCACTGCAAAGATGAAGAAAAATATCAATATGGAATGCGAACATTATTATATCGAACTCCTAATGACTATTACAAATAATTTGGAAATATGAATATAGATTTTGAGAACAGTACTACCCCACGTCCAATTAATGAAACTAGCATCACTGTTATCCTTTACCCCACTAAAAAACTATCATTCGCCAAATTGCAAAAAAAATTTATTTTCATTTATCACAAGTCTAACCCTATGAGCGAAAGAAAATTCTTGACCCCCCCAACCTGATTATTAACAACATATCTTTGTTACTGCATTATATAAAACCTCAATTTACCTTCAATACAAATATATCCACCCATGCTTTAAAAACGATTCCTTTCCAAAACTTTTCATCGAACATACCATTAATCTCCAATCAATCAATCATTCCTCTTCCTCAAGAAAGAAACCTATCTTCATCACCCATAAATGATACCTCTACCCCATCGAGATCGGCACCACCAGCACCATCGGCACCACCTCAACAAGGCCGACATGCAGCTCCAGCTCGCACCACCGTCAACCAGCCCTCCAGGATGCTGTACCCACGCCTGGCCCGCATCTCTCAAAGCCAGAGCAAAGGATTGGCATGACAAACAACGCAACAAAAACAAAGGACTTTTTTCAAACTTAATCCATTACTTTTCAAGAAAAACAAACCAAGTGAATAACAACAAGTGTATGTATATGTTTAACAATCAGTGCATAAGTTTGACAGCAAATGTATAAGTTTAACAGCAAGTTTATAAACTTAACAGCAAGTTTATAAACTTAACAACAAGTGTATCACCTTAACAACAAGTGTGTCAGCTTAACAAGTGTGTCAGCTTAACAAGTGTATCAGCTTAAAAACAAGTATATAATTTTAATAACGAGTTGAAGTTTAAGTGTATAAGTATAATAAGTTTAATTCAACTACACGTCGCAACTGAACAGTCCAACGCACTGGAAGTGCTTTAATTGTGCCATTATCAAAAGTACATCCTCATCTCAAAAAACAAACAAAAAAAAAACAAACAACTTTTATTACTTATAATAATTTCCTTAATCACGGTATATTAGTACTCCAATGCAGTCAGCCATCCATTATGAATATGTAGGAATCTTAAATTAATCTTTTTAATTTTCAATCCTCTAAATTCATTTTCCACCACCCTACTCATGTTCATGATTGATAGCTCTGCATCTAACCATTTTCTTTCTATCTTTTCTCCTTTCTTCTCAATGAAACATGTCTTTCCTCTTTCTTTCCTTCTTTCTTCCATTTCTTCTCTTAATGCTTACTTCTATCAATTTACTGAAATTAAATCTCCACTCTCTTCTTACTAGATAGCTCTGGACAATCTCATGCACATAACTTCTGTATAAAATGTATATAGCCTGATGTATAAAGTTTCTGTATATTTATGTATATAGCCTCTTGAACATAGTTCAATAACGAAATGCTCCTAAATCTTGATCAAATTTAGGAACATTCCACAATTTTACATATCGTTCATAAGAGACTCCGCTATCTAGTAACTCAAGTCTAACTATTATGTCTAACTACTATGCCTAACTTAAGTCTAACCACAACTGTCTAACTAAGAAAACAACTATATCTAACTAAGAAAACAACTATGTCTAACTAAGAAAACAACTATGTCTAAGTCTAACCACTAGTCTAACTAAGTAATTCACTATGTCAATATTTTGTATTTAGCTACATTATTTACTCTGTTATCTTAATCACATTGTAACCATTTCCTGTTTTGTCACCAATTGCATTTAGTTTGTTTAGTATATCTTAAGCTTCACACTCCCTACATCTTCAATTCCTCTCTTTCCCCCCTACCCAAGTCGAGAGGACCCATCGACATCATACAAGAGCTTCATCACTTCAACGCCGACCTCCAACATCAACACCACGACGACCAACAAACAACACATCGAAAAACGCCGCCAAGTGGCAACGTTTTTCTGGAAAATAAGGGAGCCATGTGATGAGCCAACCATTTCACCACCATGTGGCTTCGAGCTCCAACGAGGAAGAAAACAACGAACGGGCTACGAATTGGAAAACATGTTGACACCTCTCTGGAAACTTCCAGAAGATTCCGCCATTACCATGGCGATATATAAGGACCGCTCAAGCTCCTGAGAGAGTTCAGACGACAGCCACGCCAGAGTTCAGACGACAGCCACGCCAGGAGGCGGTTCCGGCGAGAGCCACGCCGGAGGCTCATACGAAACTACCACGAGAAGCCGAGCAGAAGAAGATGACGTCAGCGACGAGCCCTACTCCGCCACCGCTTCTGAGAGAGCACTGGGTGAATAGTGGAACGATATGGTAAGAAGACGCCGTCGTCGAACTCGACTCCCCGCCTCGTCTTCCTACGTGTTCTCATCTCTCTCCTTTCCCGTCTCTTTTCCATCTCTCTCTAGTAATCACATAATGCAGTAAATAAACATTAGTATTTGAACTCGTGGACATTTTGGCTCATCAGATCCCCTTTCCCCCTTCAATTCATTAACAACCATAACAACCACCGATAACAACAACAATCATCACATCATCACTTCATCCCCACCATTCTTCCTGCACCTCACTGGGAATACGCTGTAACCGATCAGCTTCCGGAGAGGCGTAGGAAGGGGACATCACAGAGCTTAACATTTTTTTTTATTTATTCTTGCTTGGCCTGAGGCCCTCAGCAGCCGTGAACGACTGGTACAGTAGTTGATTTTATGTGATGCAGCAAGTTTGCAAGATATTTCTTTCTTCGTGATTCATTTCTTCATTTTCAGAAGCATTATTTATTATACGGAAGGGCTAATCTCTTCCAGTCTGCTTAAGGAGGGTCAAAAAATTCTCTGTGTAATTTCCTTTTCAATCGTTTACGATTAGGGTTCTGTTTGCCAAGTTTGAAATGGGTAGCTGAAGGTATTCGAGAAATTTTGTTATAGAATTTTGCGGATAGAAGGGAAAAATGTACAGTGATAGGTGTGATACCGAGTTCTTGATGGATTTGAGAGTTTGGGATGAACCAGGGTGCTTTTGTGATTATTCTTAGGAATTTATTTTGGAATGTTTGTATTTTCTGAATATTTGTTTTGGATGCTGCGGCCCAGACAGGAGATGCATAACATAATATAGGCCGTATCATTGTTTGGTAAAGATGAATGGATGTGTGTAGTTGGAGTGGGGATAATTTTTTGAGTAGAGGATATAACTGATGTGTTTGCTTAGTGGCTAGTGCTATTCTATGCATGATATTGGGTCTCCATGTGAGTCGTCTGTCGAGTAATACTCCAAGGTATTTTGCCGTGGCGTTCGCAGGAATCCATGGTATGTTATGGTTTTGATAGGTGAGTGTAGGTGGGTCAAGTGGTCTTCGAAGAGTGAATATTTTCCCTTGGCTCTTGCTTGCGTTTATCAGAATGTGCCATTTCTGTGCCCAATCGGAAAATAAAGTGAGATGGTTTTGCAGATCCTCTATTGATGTTTCTATGTCTCGGTTTGTGGAGTAGATTGCCGTGTCATCTGCAAAAGTGGCAATAGATGTTGATGGTGTGGTGGGTACGTCAGCTATGTAGATATTGAATAAGTTTGGAGAGAGGCTCGAACCCTGCGGAACTCCTGCTTGGATGGGGTATGGTGTTGAGAGTGCACCAGGAAGTCGCACTGAAAAAGTGCGTTCACTAAGAAAATCTTCTATTATGCGTGCGAGATATTGGGGAGTGCCAATGCTCCGGTTAAAATGCTTAACATTTTAAAATATCATTTGAGGGGGCCAGGACAACATAATGCTAATCCTAATTGTTGTAAATTTTGTAGCTTAAAAAATAACAAAAATATGCAGATGTGTCTAAGTTCCTGCTAACACCCAACACTCACCATGCTGGATACTCGGATTGACATGAAATTTTACCAGCTTGTTCAGCACCTTTCAAAAGCCCTACATACAAATTTTTACGTGCTATGGAGCATTGCAAGCAGCGGTTTTGCGACAATTAGTATTGAGACCTTTCGTGACCTAACCGCCTGTGGAAGAGAGGAAATCGCTGATCGCCGCTGGATGTGCAACCGTTACTCACACGCCGGCCGCCGCTATCTCTCCGCAGGGTCTCAGCTGCCTCGGAGGGCAGGAGGGGTGACAAAAACGAGTGTTAACATTGCACGTTCAGAAGGACGAATAGGAAAACAACACATACAGGACTGATTCGAGTGCAACTATTAAATGCATACTCACATTATTTATACATATGTATGATAGGATTTAAGTTAAAACTTAGACAAGACTTACTAAATAATAGATACGTGAATAAATAAATGTACAACAAATCACATGTTTAACGAAAAATGTTCGTGTGCTTACTAACACACTCCAAAGAACGTGTGTCATCAAACAGCGATGGCCTTTGCCATCGTTCTTGAAGGAACGCGCTTGGAAATCGGACACCGGTTGATAAGACGCCGCGTAACGTTCCTAGCGCTGCCGAAGCAACACGGCTGCCCCGCTGCGGGAAGCGCGGAGGTCACGAAAGGTCCTAGTACAAAACACCTATAAAACGCTATTTCTAATACTCCATAGCACTTAAAAATTTGTATGGAGGGGTTTTGAAAGGTGCTGAACAAGCTGGTAAAATTTCATGACAATCCGAGTATCCAGCATGGTGAGTATGCGTGTAAGTTACTTCCTCTATTCTATTCGCATACAAATGTTGTTCAGTGGTCACGTTTTCATAGCATTCGGATCATCTTTGTTTTTGATAATTATCCTAAGATCTTTATTTTGTGTGTGTGAAATAAGGGTTAAAACATGTGGTTAACAAATAGTGTTCTCCTCCATACAAATCTGCAATGCCGTCGATATAAAGTCGTCCAGAAAACATCTTTAAGATCGTCTGTATTTTCTGTTTCATTCCGTCTAGCATTTAAAAAGTACCCTGGTAATCGAATAGAAAAAGACAGAAAAACACTCATTCTGTGTCCACAGATCTTCTTCAAACGCGCTCCGATAGCGGAACTGCCCTGCCAAAGCGGAATTACTGTTTGCCGACGGTGTAACCACGGCGAGTTGTGTTTCGCGTTTCCATGGCAACGGGAATTTGGAGAGTAGGCGGTCGGGACGAGAGCGCGTGTAGTATGAATACTGTGGAGGAAACAGTGCGGTCAATCTGTACGCTCAGGTGACATCACTGAAAATAACATTTCTACCACCTTAACAAACCCCATTTGCAGAAAATATTTCTGCTTAAAACATGATATTCAAAATGGTCATTTTGTATAGTAATATGGGGCGAACGATGTTCAAACTTTGATTTTTGATAACTTGGTTTCTAATTCACCTGGAAGACAATTCAAGACGGATTAGAAATTACACACATTTTTCGAAAAGTTATAGAAAACGACAACGAAAACGAATGTCATAATTATAAACTGCATAGTTTGTGTGCAATTTTCAGTAGATGTTTATTCCTTATACAGTTAATAACTTTGTGAGACGCGGTTATGTTAGGTCTATACTTTGACTATGTACAAATGATCATAACTTTGAATTTTAGTTCGTGAATACGTAATTAAAAATCGTATTTCATTATTATATTGGCAAGAAATTAAACGTAGAATAAAAATATGATCAACATTATAATAATGACGTCAGTAATATCGCAATTCTAATCTAGAATAACAATTACCTACATCTTTGAGATTGTATTACGTTATGGTTGGAGAATGATAAAGGCTAGGGAATTTTTGCGAATTACTGCTTACAGTATAAAATTAAGCTGGCAAAATATATATTTCCGATGAAATATTCCCATAAGTAAGGAAAAATAAAAAATGAGGAAGTTGCTAATGAAATGTGATTAGAAATTACACACATTTAAATGATATTTGCCGTTACAAATGAGTAGTTTTCGCGACGTGAAATTTGGTTTCGCAGTTCGAGTGAGTGGAGTTATATACTCATGGAAATTGAATTTTCAAAATATAGCAATACTAAGTAATTTTTCTCTAAATTGATTTTGTTTGGCTAGTCTCATGATTTTGAAGATCTTATATACATTTACATAATAGATACTACATAAACTGGTTAACCGAAACAGATTGTTGATTCTTTGAAAAATGTGAAAAACTTAAGGAATACGGTGGACCTAATATTCAATAAACACGCTGTTGAACGATGAACTCATATACATGTTGGCTTCCACCATGAAATGTAGCAACAATCGCGAGTAGACCAAAATTTCACCTAGAGGCACTCGCAGGTTTGCAGCCGCCTAAGCCGGTCGACAAAAGACAGAAGAATGATTACGCGAGGTTTTCATTTCATAAAACGTTTTAGAAGTTATAACAATGCTTAATAAATAGAAAACAGATGAAATCGTAATGAAAATTTGACATTAATAGCATAGGAAAAAGTTATTTTAAGATATTTTATTGTCGAATTCATCTATATTTTGAACAATTTGAGGAATTTTTTTTGATAGGACAGAACGTTACATGTTTGATTAGCTGGGCCATTTTACTTCCATTGGAAAAGTAAAATAAATATTATTTACAAACGTAAGTGGACCAAAACATAGAGATTTGCTGGAGATTAAGTAGAAAGAACGTCAGCTAAAAATGTCCGTATCTTGTATTTTTACAAAATAGAATGAATCTGTCAACTATCGCATCTGAGATCAGTTCATTTTAAATGAAAATCAGTAGGTAGTTTATCAATGTCTACAGAATGAAGAATACTCTTCATACACTTAATTAATACGCACTTCAATTATTAGACCTACTTTAACATATGCTTGTTCAATATTGTCAAACACAGCAAAATCAAATATAGAAAAACTTCAAATTATTCAAAACAAATTCTTTAGAAAAATTCTACATGCACCTTGGTTTATTCCCAATACACAAATTCACAATGAACTAAATCTTCCTATAATCCATATTTTGATTAAAAATTAGTGTCTCAAATTCTTTAATACTCTTCCTTCATTACACCGTGCACAATTTTTTAATCTTAGTAAAACTTATCCCTTTTCTAGTAGAATTAATTCCAAATTTCTTAAAGATAAATTTCATTCTCCGTAATTTTATTTATTTTTTCTTCTTTTGCATATTTCTTAGCCTTATTCTTAAACATTTGCCTTCATAAATCCTCTTAAAGAGGTAACTGCTAGTGTCCAATCACTCTGTATCACACTGTAAATTTCAATACCGTGAAAGACAAATTGTCGAACAAGAAGTAATAAATTTAAAAAAAGAATGAGCAGTAGAAAATATACAAAATTCCATCTCCAACATTGACTAACCTTAAAAATGTGATTTTATTTCGTAATAAAAAAATTTCAAAATTACAATGTCACAAGCGTATTTGCTCGTTTTTTTATTTTAATAGTATTCATTTTTGAAAAGTGACAAGGATTTATACGAACATAATTCCTGCCAAACGGAAATTAAAACAAAAGTATTTTCATGTGGAAGTGGATCATTGCTGTGTAGTTTCCGTATGTTAGGAGACAAGTTTCACCAACTCATATATTAAGGAAACTATTCAGGACTACAGTCTGGAAGTTTTGGAGAACACTTTAATTTATTTACCACGACTTTGCTGCATTGCACCCATTGTTTATTAATAAAAGCCAAATTGGTTAGCTTTATTAAATGGAATAAATTAGGCTGTACAAATAATCTTAATTTGTTAAGTAATAACAGAAAAGGGAATGTTATTTCCAAATTTTCGAAAATTTTGTTGTCGTACTATCTAATAACACAGTATGGGTCAAACAAACCAATGTATCTCGAAACCCATTCACCTATGAAACTATTTCACACCATTTTCTTTGAAATATTTGGTGTTCGGCGTACAAAATTCATCAAAATCGGAGATGGTTGCGTAGAGGTCCCTAGATTTTTGACTTAAAATGTGCCTAGATGCGAACTGAACAACGAAGAAAAAGTAACAAAACATTAAAAAGAATACGCACTTCTCCAAAATGAGTCAAGGTAGATTTTCCTTCTTCAGCAGGGTCGAGAATTCGAAGAAATACGCGTCGGAATATCTGGCCGAGAGACCGAGCTCAGAAATCCATGTTCTCTCTTTACTCGTTCCGAGTTAGCCGGCGCCTTTTGTTGAGCGAAATCTTAAAAAGTTTCTTAGCACCCTGTGTAGGTCCACGACGATCCCTGCGGAAATGCCTTCCTCGACCCGAACTCTCTTTGTCGTCCGCCCGAAGCAGCCCCGGCCGGAAGCGAGGCGTCTCTGCTTTTCTAAGGCGCCCCGCCCCTCCCCTCCCCCTCCACGCCCCGCGCCCCGGAAGTTGATATCCAGTCTTTGCTGTCGTAGGCGGAAGCGGAGCAGTTTTTGGCAGTCTGCGCATCGTAATAGTCGATTCGGAACAAGAGATCCCGGCGAGCGTCGGCGGGGGCGCGGGCGGGGAGCAGCCGGGGAAAGAAAAGCTGAAGAAAGAGGAGAGACGGGCTGCGCAGGAGCCGCGATGGCTATCGTCGCAACTGAACGCATCGATCAGCGCCCGCTGTTTTGTTCGGAAAGGAACTCGACGTTTCGGGACGTCTGAATTAGAGCGGGAATCAATAGATGCGCGGGCGTCTCTTCGCCCTTAGCGGAGTTAGCATTGTTTTCAGATACATGCGTTCGCTGATCTTGGATTTGAATTCTCTTCTTGTATTTTTGATTGTCAGAAGAACTTAAAATGTAGGGAAGTGTTTTATCTAATGTGATCGTTCCGTAACTATTTTTTCAACGATTATCAGTATATTACAGCAACTATTCACTCTGACTTGCATTCTTCAATTCACTGTTCACTATTGTACGGTCTCTTCAAGTACGCTATAAAGTAGGATACGAATAGATATAAATCTAGAAAATCTTTAACACATTCATTTTTGTGATATGTAACTTAATTTTTTTACATACAACGAGATTCACTATTATCTGAAATTCTGTTTACTAGATTTTACCTTATAAACCATACTATAATGTTAATTAAATATTGAAAGATTCGGAAATATATTTGATTTAAATTTAACAACATTATTAATAGACAATCAGTATTTTCAGTTATTCTACCCGATTTACACTGTGCTTTTTATGCTTTCATGTTCACCGGCTATGATGTTCATATTCCTAGAGTTCGCTGGACTGGCAAAGGACAGCCAACAAACACATCCCCGTTGATCTTCATTATCCGCTCTGCCTTCACAGTGACGCACCCGTTCCGGTACAACAAAGCACTCCATTTGCCTCGTAATGAGCATAATTTCAGGACTTGTGTCCAACAACTCTATTTGTCACACATATTGCGTGGTAACTAATTATACCTTTCGTGACACAGAATTATCATTAATGACGGTCGTTCAAATTTGAAGAACACGAATGCATATCTTGCCTAGATTCGAGCAAGAAACTGTATTAATGAGCAGAAACCAATTTTCATTGGTATTCCCAAAAATATACCTGACTGCGTGATTACCCGGAGTTGTCCGTGTATTTATGCCTTGCAATCAGCCGCTCCGTCCGCCAAACCCGTCCTACTCTGCTCTCCATCCCGCTCAGACAGCTCCGCACCGCACCACGCGGCAATTTTGCTGCGAAGATGCATAGTGAGTTGCATTATCTCTTTCCCACATTAAATGAACTCAACCTCGACCGAAATCCTACACAACCAACAGGAATCCAAAACACATTTTCATTTCATGTATTCCTAAAAAAATAGCAGAAATTGACTTAACAGAGGGGCTTTCTCGCCCATGTAATTAATGAAGATTAGTTTGTAAGTTAGTAATAAGCAAGCAAAACATGTGAATAATATAACGTTTTAATTATCCATGTACTACCATGTACTAATCAACAGGAAAATAAATTAAATGAAAAATGCATTATCTCTAAAAACATGTTGTGGTGTAACCAATCTTGGGGTATAGGATCGCGGACTGCCTTGTGTTTTTTTCTCGGCTTTCCACATATGTCCACATGAAAAATTTGAAGCAACCGCTCCAGTAGTGGCTCAAACGTTTAATCAAAAGTACTCATACACAAGCAACAATTTGCGTTTTTTAAGATTAGAACTTACGTGTCTGATATTTGTTTATAATTCAACGAGCATTTCAATAGACCTGTACAATATCTCATTATAGCAGGACTAATTAGCAGTTAGCCTTCCATCATTAAATTTGTTTTAAATATATTAGTTCTATGGAGTTGCAATTATTTCTGTTCATTCCATGGAGATTGTTTTTTAAGTTGTGAAAACCGAGTTACGTTTTTGGAGTATGGTATTACGTATAAAATACGTTTCGAAAACTGTCGCCATGTGGCGAAAGTCTTCGGAAACGTCCGTTTGCATTGATGCGCGTAAACAGCGCAATAAAAGAGTACCTATACCACTAACATTTATTGTGTATAAAATGATGGATGCGAGTTATAAAAAACACCTGAGTGAATATCAGAGGTTTAATACAATAAAACAACAATTGCTGTGCTGTTATCCTTTGTGATTACCTCGGTAGGTCGGTGGTTAAATCACTGATCTCTCAATTCCCAAAGCGCGAGTTAGATCCCCAGTGAAGTGCATGGGTTTTCGACGGGCAGAAAACCACGTCATGTTAAAGAATTCTGGCTAAATGCCCGACAGCAGTAAACCCTCAGACAATTCCCAATCACATTCTATATTCTTTTAGCTATGAATACCTTAAGTCAATAGTAAATATTACTGGTTTTGGTGCTCCATGATGGCAAGTATAGGGGCCCAAAGGGTTCCAACTGAAAAGTTCTCAGCAATTTCAGCCCCATGAGGTGGGCCAATGGATGAAACCTCCAAGTTCCAAGACGTTCAAAATAAACAAACAAATATTAAATTGACCCTCTGATCACCTTACCTTCTAAAAGCTACTAGCTACACCCACTAAATTATTATACTGATTGGAAAAACATTTTATTTCTAAGTAATAACGAAATAATCTAATTTATATGTGTTTTTAGATTACTTCGTGTCATTCAGTTATCGTTACGTTTCGAGATCTTTGTTGTACTTCTAGCCTACGTTAGCATGCATGTCTGAATGTGGAGTGACTGATTTAAAAAAAGGAAGCAAAGTTTCATGTTCTCTAATATTTGTTTATTTTGAACGTCTTGGAACTTGGGGGTTTCATTACTCGATCCCGCTTCTCTCGCGTGCGGATGTGCTGGCGTTGCCGCTCCTTACATGGCCCAAAAGGATGTAAATTTAAATCTCGCGCGTGTCGTAATGACAACGAGCTTGAGAAACAAATGGGGCCCGCTAAAAATAGGGCTTTGAGAATGACTACATAGTTACAGCCTAATTCCTATACTATCATTAACAGAACGCTCGTGGGCTGAAATGACACAACTCAAAAAATGCGAATTTCGAGTTAATGCATTCTCCAGGATTATACATTGGTCTACTTCCAGCAGCAACAGCAGCATACCTTACAGTAGTACAGTATTCCACCAAAAAATGGCGGAGGTGAATGAAAGCAAGAATTATGCATTTCAATATAAGGTGAAAACTTCGAACTGATTTACCTCAACAACTTATTTTTTTAGTTGTGCCACAATTGCAGCCCACGAACAACTTTCTGTTGCTGGTGAAGCTTATCTTGTTACAATTCCCAAGCACTTTAATCCAAACCATTCAGTGTAACTCATCTTTTTCTCTTTCTTCCTCTGTCTTCAGGTTTTTCTTTGCTTGGTATGTAGTTTCATAAAAATTTACCGATTTCATTTTTAGTTTATATTCTGTGAAAAATCTTCCTATCACTTTGACCCCCTTCTCCCAAAATAGAAATGTAACAGATATGTTAAATGATATAATTTCTCAATTATTCTCGCATTAATTTCATGTATTATATTTCGTATTAATGTTGTTGCAGAATATACTTGACAAATTCAACCCAGGCGCTAGACAATTAATCCAGGCTGGAAAGGCATACTTAAAAGCTCTTCAAGGTGAGTCAACATTAATCCAATAAATGAACAAAAACTTTCACTAAATGGCACAATAAACTATTGTAAATCTACGAACCGTAATAAACTTCGAATTTCTTTGTAGCTGTAACATAAAAATGTAGAACACACATCTTTGTACAGAAAATAACTGTTAGATAAACTGTTACTTTATTCTTGATGGTTTAACCAATCTAAAATTTTATTTTAAGCTATTGTAATTGTGTCATCTGTTTTAAATAGATCATGAAAAACTTGCTAAAAATCTCTCTTTTTTTATTTTATTTATTTGTCAAAAAACAGTAAAAACTGTATATGACGTGTGGGGAAAAAGATTTATCTGCGCACATTTTCTTGAGGACCAGAATTAAAAAAACTACTTAGTACTTTATTACTACTTAGTTTTACTAATTACTTAGTTTATTTTACTTTATTACTACTTAGTTTACTAATTACTACTTAGTTTTAATGTTCAAGAAAAATGTTAATTAATTGTGCTGATATTGCGTAGAATTTATACAATGTAGAGAAGTCCTTGAGGTCAAAGGAAAACAATTCGTACTACCAATGGATTTTGATCCTTCGGGACATTAGTTCTGAAAAAACAATTCATTCAATATTTTCTAAGGGGTACATAAGTCATATAAATGGAGGATCATGAACGTTGTCTTCAATTTCAATTTTGCAACAAATCATGAATCATTTTTAAGAAAACAAAATAAAGTAACAAATTTTCTAGTAGAAATGGAACGAAATGGAGCGAATTATAAATAACTTAAAACTCCCTGAGTGAATTTTCTGAACGAGACCTTCCGATGGAAATTTCGTTTGTCTTTTTCGAGTCTTACGAAAACGAATTAGGCCTGTATTGATTATTTCGCTTATTGAATTGTTGAACCTGCATTTTGTATTACATCATTTAAGATTTGCATTACATCTTCAATTTCTTTGTCTGTTTTTAGGACCTTATTTGCGGAGAGGTCAGTTACTAAATGTGGAAAGAAAAAAATCCCTTCAGCGGAATTCGAGAATATCGGCGAAGTAGGATACGAGAAGAGTAAAAAGACATAAAGGAAGACGGAAATTGACTAATGAAATGAATCTCTGTCCTCGTTAAACACGAGATTAATTTAACGTGAAAATAATATTTACAAACTATAGTTACAAACTATAAAATGTTGATTGTTTAAAAAACATCCTGCCAATCAGACCTTGCAAGAAAAGGCTTCTCAAACAGATATTTGCTTTTCGCAATGGGTCTAGTTTCGAAACAGATCTTATTCCAAAATTAGTTATGCCACAACAGCGCGTATTGTCTCGCGATATTGTTATTGTCTATGCAATATTATGTGAAATTACGCGAAAAGTACTCAAATTTTCGAAACATTCTACGCGACTATTTTAAAATGTATCTTTAAGGAGCAGATTTTATTTAAGGGAAAAATCTTTGTCTTTAATATTTTAGTTGTAGGAAGACTCCCAAGAAATTTTGAGCTTATGCAATTTTCGAAAAATTAGGGTTTTCAACATGAGTCTTTCACCATTCTCTAAAAAGTCCTTCAACAATAAAATTTAATCGAAAACATTGGAGGTTTTTGGAAACTTTGGAGTTTTCTTAATTTTGAAAATGTCCCAGGGACTTCATGTAAAGTACCTCCCAAAATTAAAATATCAGTTTAAAATACAAGGGGCGGTGACATTAGCGAGATCAATTGGGGAATATAAATTTTGAAGATAATCGGCTGAACGGTTTCGCCGCTAGCGTTGTTGACTGTCACGGACGGACGGAATTCACTGCCGAAAATTCACCGCTTTTACCGGCAACATTACATAACTTTCTCTTCTTTAGAAGTGCCTTGTTAAAGGCAAGATAGTAAAACTGAACATTCGGATCAAAAGATAACGCATTCTACTGTAGTCAATAGCTTCGCATATACTGACACAAATATGATGCATTTTTTCTCTCATTCAATTTATTAAAAGCAATACACACGAATCCATTGCAAAATATGTTTTCTCCAATGCTCTAAAGGAATACTGTAGGGATGTTAAAAGATCTCATAACGTCATCATTGCTTTCAACATTTTCTGTTAAATTTGATTCTTAGTAATATGCGTACACTTTATAATTTGATAGCTAATAATTGTGTATATTGACCAATCTCTATTTTCATAATAAGGAACAGCTGGTGTAAAAGGAAAACTTACCGATGTGTGAGCAATAATACCGTTTTTAATTTACAATTTATTAAGTAAAAGTAAATGTTCGTTTGGAATACTAAAAATACTTACACCAGTGGGCGCGGAGTGCTGCAGTCAGAATATTTTTATTTTCAAATCTTCTTTACGACTGATAGGGAGAAGGCAACAGAACGGAGACTTTCGCGTTTCGTTTAGAATGTTGCGAAGTGAGAATACTGAAGCCCTCTGACAAGTCAAATAGCCGTACTCCACTTCAGGACAATAAAAGCACAAAGGCAGCACAGAGTGCTGCCGCGCGCTCGCCGGAAGGTTAAACTTCTTATTCTTCGTTGTTTTACGCTTAAATTGAGTCTTGTAAAAGAAAATATAACTTACATTGGTTTTCTTATTATGAGACTATTTGGAATATTTTCAGTTTTTATGTTTTACTTATCATTGGCATAAACCATTAATTAAAAATAAATAACTTTTTAATTTTATGCCTTCTAATATAAAATTTAACTTGAATTGAATTAGACCTGTAGTTGTTTTTCCAAATCATGGCTTCTCCAACTATTCTCTTTCAAAAACTTATCTTATCCATTCTGCATTTATCCTGCCTTTAGTATTTAAATAAATATCTTAATGAACAAAAGAACATAACCTGCTCGGTCGCCGAGATCACTAAAGCAGTGGTGCCGTAGTGATCTCGGTCTGAACGGTCGCGGGTTCGAGTCCCGCCTCGGGCATGGATGTATGTGTTTGTCCTTTTACCCCCTATCATAAACATATCGTTTCAACATCATAGATACCATAAAGTTAAAATCCAATGGTGGTCGCTAATGACTTTGAACTTGGTGCGACCTTAAATAATGCCACAAAAAAAAAACAACATAATGAGAGACCACACCTGACTTCTACATTGTAAAGGTTTATTTTAAAGAAGGAAACGTATTTATACTAACATTAAACAGGTATAAATGCTTTTCTGTATTAGTGAACATTTGTGAAAGATGTAAGAAGTAATTAAGACCACTTTTTGGACCTGTAGAACTCATTTTTAAAAAGTGTCAAAGCAATGCCCCAATATTTCTGGAGGCCCCTGACATTGTAAAACCGACAGGTACGGGTATTTAGGATAATCTTCTAGCAGAGTAATCAGGATGCATTCCACGCTGAAAATTTGACTGCGTTTATCGCACCCGAAAAAACTAATTTTCTGAGCAGGCAGGAAATAAGGTAATTCAAAAGTTTTACAGAGAGAACATTGCGCTGACAAGACAATCACACGCAAAATAACGTCTGTCGGCTGTTGTTCTGCTTTTCAATCTCCGGTGAAATATAATGGAATTGCAGAAGTCTAAAATTAGAGTTATTGACTCATTGTTTTATTCAGCTGTTCTCACCTCGCAAAGAAACGTAAGAAATCCCTCCATCTATAACGCAGGACTCAAAATTATACAGAAAGACATTTAAGATATTTCCTCATTGAAAATTGTTTTTTAGACATTTTTAAAAACAAGACAACTGCATTAAATGAATTTAACTTATAAAGACGTGTTTCAAAACACTAATTTTAGGAAATTCTGAAATTACTTTCGCTGCTGGAATAATTTAAAAATATTAAATGCTGTAGATAACGGAATGGAAATCTCTTGGGATCACTTCATTATATACTGTGGCGTACTGGACATGAAAAGCACAGACGACAGATTCTGAATAGTATGTACAGTATATTTACAATAATAAATTACAAGATAATGTTACAAAATTGAAAACCTTAGGCAACCTTTCTATTCTCTAAGCCGCGAAACCCCGCGACCGTCCCTAGGCTGAGCCCAGTGCCTCTGCTCGAGAGCATGAGAAGCTGCGCGAAGTGCGAGCTGTCGGACATTAAGTCCCAGTAACTAGATGTTACATGGCCGGATGCCAAAACGTGCAAGGTTGCACGGAGATACCTCTCGTCTTTCGACTCACTAGCGTATCCCGCGAGCGCATGTCGGCGCCGCAATAAATACCCCACGGCTCGTCCCCCACTCTACCAGCGGCGGGCGTCATACGGCTCGCAAGCCAGCCCTCAGCAGAGAGCAGCGGTCATCAATGGACTCGCACTCAGGCACGCCCAGTTGTCCCGGTTATTTTGAGGCTGGGATTTCCTGCCCGGCGCGCGCCGGCGAGGCGCCGCCGCATTCCACCCCCATCCCCCATCCGGCTTAAGGCCGGGCTTTCCAGCGAAACGGCACGTGCGCCACCTCGCGACGCTACAATACGCACTCCATATCTCGATATCAAAATAATTAATTCCTTTAAAAAGAATATTGTTTAACATTTTCATCATACCTACCCAAAGATATAGTTCTTCCATTCTTTTATACGTTTACGGGACAGTGGTATCGGCCAACGTTGTAGGTGTGGTGCCACTAACACTAAGTAAACCTGCCCGGTTGCCACTAAAGTTTGTTGTGCCACTGATGATGCATCTTCCTCTTCTTAAAAATTATATCACACGTGCAATGTACAGATTTAATCACTTATCGGAAAAATAGGTCATCGTTGTAGCTTGGTGATCACAATAACCGAGCTTAGACTAGGCGACTCCGATTTCAGGTAGACGTGTCACATGCTTAATACAATTTCTTAATTTTTTAAATTCCAATTTGGAATCAAAATGCAAAAGAAGTTATATATGTAACCTTCATAATACATATATCCTTTAATAATTATTTATTTTTTAAGTATTCGAAATATGAATGAATTGAAAAAGATTTTATAAAAAAAATTTGTTTATGAAGTAATGATTCAATCATACGACGTAATTTTTGAAAAGTTGGGCCAGAAGATAAGATTTGGGGCTATTCTAGTGGTAGAAATAAGATATTGGTCTAAATAAGTCAAAATGGGAAACAGACACACGTTTTTTTGAAAATGATCCATATACACAAGGCACTCGTATTGAAATAATAAATTGTATTTGCAGTCGAAAATTGGGTAAAATATACAATTCAAGGCATGGAGAACGAGGATGTTGCCAGGATTGTTGCTAGAGCGTGGATGATTTCTGTCGAATAATTGAAATACATATTTTAACTATTATTGAGTACTTGACTTACTAGTTGTTGCGCATGCCGTATTCCCGGATGTGGCGGTGTACGTCCGCCCCGCTGGAATGTGATATCCGGATCTGACCTACACGTGGGCTTGCGGGTCGCGCTCTCCAGGTATCGGGGTCAAGCGGGACACCATCACAGCCGGAGCTATCTAACTGGTCTCACGATGTGGCGTATTATAGAGCATATAAATCTAAGCGTATGTGACAGGGAAGACATGGGCACAAGAATGAGGAAGGAATGGTAGCGCGATACATGGCCCGTGTGTTCTGCTCCTGCATGTGCCTGGTATTGATCGGAAAACCCAAATAGTTCTGATCAGAGCTGCCGGCCACTGTAATTCGTCCCTCAATGATGGCTACAGTTTACCGATTTAGTAGTGTCGAAAAGTCTGTCACCGTCGGGACTAGTGATGGCAAATTTTACCCAAATATCAATATTTTTACCCAATACGTGCAAACCATCGATGTTTGATATATCGGTTTTTAAAATACGATGAAACAGGTGGTATTTCCCCAGCCCATTTTAATTATAGTACTTGAACGAGATGTATCGTATTGTTTGGTCGCGTAAATAATCTTTATTGAATGTAAAAAAATAGCTTAGTTTTTGCAATTTTTCCATTTAGACTATTTACTTTCATTCATAAGTCTTAGAATAGAAACGTCCTGGATCTAATGTGATACATAATACGCAAATATTACATGTAGTTTTAAGTACATTCTGTGTTTAATCGTTTTATTAGCAAACTGGCAACACTGGAGAAACCTTTCGTAAACGGTCTTGTAAATGGTTTTGTGCCGTCTGAGCATCAGCAATATTCATAGATGTCAGTGACTGTTGAATGTGAGCAGTTCAGAAAAAACTAGTTACTGGAAATTTTATTTATAATATGATTTTTTTTCGAAACATTGATGTTTCTGGAAAAATACATCTTTGTGAAGAAAACATCAAACACAAAATATCCATATTTTTGGCAGAAAATACCGATGTTTCTCTGCCATCCTTTGTCGCGACTAGGTAAGACCGCTGGGTTAGAGCCACTGCAGTGACAATAGTTTTTGCGGTGAGACAACTCAGCCGGTTTCAACTACGCAATTCCATGAATAACTCATCATTGAACGTGGGCGGACTTGTGAAAAATTTATATGAAAAATATTAAGACTGTTATACAAAAAACTACATTCCTTTTCGTCAGCTTGGCACTTCAAACATCAGTTTAACGAACTGTGCTACATTTTCCAAAATAGCACTGTACTTTTACTGTCTCGCCTTATGAGTACTTCGTAAGAAGAGAAAGTTATGTAATCGTGCGGCGGAAAACGGGGAATTTTCGCCAGAAAAACTCTTATAGCAGGGGTCTGGTGACAAAAAAGTGGATAAAACCTGTTGCTAAATTTAGAAAAAAAATGCTCTATCTCGTGGTGTAGTCAAAATCCATGATTTGTTGCTTCTTCATACCGCAAAATCGATTAACGGCAAAACGTCCGTCTGTCCGTCTGTGGTCAACGCTAGCGCCTAAATCGTTCTGCCGATTTTCTTCAAATTGATATTCCCCGATCGTTTTTACTCGTCTCAAGGCCTCTTGAATTTGAAACCGATATTTTAGTATTTAAGGGTACTTTACATGAAGCCCATTTTGAGATTTTGTAAGTTAAAAGAAAATGGCTCCAAACTTTTTGATTATATTTTGTTGTTGAATAGTGCGAAGAACGTTGATGGGAATGACCTAGGAATCATTTTCGTTGATAGGCCCAATTTTTCAATAATTGCAAAAAACTGTTTAAAAAACGCAAAATTGAAGATAGAGATTTTCGCCTCAGACAAAGTCGGTTGTACAAAATTAGCACTTCAAATATGGTCATGAACAATTTTTTGGAAAAAGGAGTAGTTTTTGCGTAAATTGCGATTCAAATTTACAAAAAAAAAAAATTATCTCAAAAACCGCTCCAAATTTTTTCTTTAAATTTTCTGCACGTGTATAATAAGGGACGGTAAATGTATAAATAAACTAGTGGTGCTATAGAATGGCACATATTTTCTCGCAGTAGTTATTTTCCAAATGCCGATCATCGGAAAAATTATGTGGAGTAAACCGTTCACCGCTGCCTTTCTTGGTCATGTTTTTTGAAAGACATGTTTTTCGCATGTTGACAATTACCGGCTTCCTAATTATAGAACTGATACAATTACGTTTTGACTAAAATATAAGCAGATGCTCCGCATGTGGGTTTCGTTGCGCGATTGGTTAAGGCACCTTCGCGTTGAGATCTTCAATAAGGAAGGTGCCGAGTTCGATCCCCCGAGGGGGATTTTAATTTGATGAATGTGATGTTGCAGGAAAAAACATTGAAGAGTGTAGATACTTTATTGAAAATCATTTGAAGTACTTCTACTCACGAATAGAATCAATGCAGATAAATAGACAGGACTTGTCTGTGCTTTCCCTAACTGCGTCTTTTAAACAATTTTTCAACTATGTTATTCGATTTCTGAAGCGTATGACATGTCAAATCAACCGTTGTCTAGTATATATCTGTATGATCCAATTTTATTAAAAATGAGTATTTTAACGTTAAATTGTAATACAATATAACCAGAAGGCATGCGATGAACTTACAATCCCTAACCATTCCGAAATTATTTTTACTGTCTAGCCTTACGAATACTTCGGAAAGCGGTTCACCGCTGCCTTTCGTGCTAATGTTTGAAAGACATGTTTTTCGCATGTTGACAATTACCGGCTCCTAATGATAAAACCGATACAATGACATTTTGACTAAAATATAAGTAATTGCGATAAATGTACTGGAAATGTCTGTTTATATTTGTTCAAAGTTTTTACTTTTAACAATTTTTTACTTCTCTTCTTGGATTTGTAAAGCGTATGTACAATCGTATCAATTATTTCCTAATCATGCATTTACCATTTTATATTCTTTCTTTCTTTATATTCGTTCTATTCTTTCATGGCTCTGTTCGACACAGGCTGTGTTGGTGTGGCGTTGTGGTGTAAGTGCCGGTTCGTTGACTTTGAGTTTCGGATGTCGGGTCTCGGTACGGAAAACGTTTGTTGGTATAATACACTTTTGCTGGTTTATGAAGTTTTGGAATAGCAATAAGGACCGTATAGAAGCAGAGCGAGAAAGTATGTGCGTTGGAAGCACCACTAGTTTTCTGTTGTGAATGAATGGTCCGTCCTTCCGCGATATTGACCAGTCCAGAGGCCTTCCTGGAACAGACAGACCTCTCCAAGTCGCGGTCCGCGGCGTTTCAATGGCATAGAAGCAAAGGGCTCTATTAACTCATGATTGCCAACTGATCAACCCTTCTCCAGCGCATTACCCTCCTTTGATATTGCTGCTCTCCTCTGAATTGCGCTACCGCAGAGGGGTGTTGGAGCTCCAGAATTAGTGGGGCTTTGACACACTCGTTATGTGGAGGTAACCACGCATTCAGTGTATTTCTCTTTTGGGATTTCTTTTTCAATTTTCCAAAGTAGACTTTGTAGATAAGAATCACATTCTCGAAAATGCGTAAAACGCTTCGTTTTTTTCACAAAATGGAATTCAGTCTTTTCATAGCAAAGTATTCAACAAATACATTTACATTTACTGTTTACTTTGAAAGAATACATCCCAAATTGTGTATAATTATTCTAGAATTCAACAAAAATTCTTCAATAATATTTTTTTCTAAAGCACAGTGTCTCGGGGGAATAGCAGCTTCTCAGCTTTAATCCGGACGCTCGTATCACGTTTTCTAGACTAGTAGGCGTGCACATTCCATAGCCCGTTGTTACTTTTTCGCATACTACATACCAGGGACCGAAAAGGTATTGAATACCGGTAAAAATACCGGTAAAATACCGGTATTTTTTCATACCGGTATAAAATACCTTTATTCTTTTATATCGGTAAAATACCTTTAAAGGACGTCTATACCGGTATGAACGTCCATAAAGGTTATACCGGTATTATCAATGGAAATAGAGTCGCGTTCGCGCCCCCACACGCGTGTCCACACGCGCGTTCGCTCCCCCACACGCGCCTTCGCGCCCTCACACGCGCTTCGTGCCCCCACACGTGCTTCGCTCCTCCACACGCGCCTTCGCGTCCCCACACGCGCCTTCGCGTCCCCACACGCGCCTTCGCGTCCCCACACGCGCGTTCGCGGCCCCATACACGCGTTTGCTGCCCGACACGCGCGTTCGCGCCTCCACACGCGCGTTCGCGCCCCACACGCGCATTCGCGCCTTTTTTTCTCGTTCTCTCTTTCTCTCTCTCTGTCTCCTTCTCACACAGTTAACATTCGGCACAGCGTTTGTTGGGGCCAACGATCAAACATCCGTCGCTTACATTTATATCCTCCCTACTGAGAAAAAGAAATTGATAGCCTCGAGTGTGTCGATTGCTTTATCCTGTGCCGAACCGGAGACGCCCTTGGGTCGAAACGCTGACCTACGGAAACTGCCTACGCAACGGCGCAGCCCTCGCAGCTCTTACAGAGTGACAACTGATTCCGAGAATGCATCGTCTGCGCCCAGGAAAGTTCGTGAAGTCTTATCAACCGATGTCAGATTTCTATCGCCTTCGTTCTTTCACAACTGATGTCGAAGGTCATATTCTGGCGGAGGCCGCAGGCCCGTCGGCGTACGGCGATTTCTGCATTTCGAGAGGCGGCGCGTCGCAATTGTTGCAAAAACTACTTGCCATACTTCACAGCACTTAAATTTCATATTTATGAGTTTTCAAATGTGCTCAACAAGATGATAAAATTCCATATGTCAATCCGAGTATCCAGTACGGTGCGTGTTGCATGTAGGTGTTAGACTGATCTGGCAGACAGAGGAAGGTTGATTGATTGAGTGATCGATTCGTGTTTCCGGGTGCGTCAACTACTCAGTTCATTAGTCCCGTAAGTGTAGTATGTGTTTTTTTTCTCGGGAGGTGGCGATGATCTTTTTCCCAGTTGGATGGCGAGATCTGGCGCCGACCTACCGTCGACTAGCGGGGTTTTCCCCTCAACCAGGTATCTCCCTCCAGCGGGGCACCGCCCCAGCCGGGACAAGCTCTTAAGCTCCCGACCGGTCTTCCGGCATGTGTGGTAGTGTAGTATATGTTAGTGTAACTGTGTGTGTAAGAGGAGAGGATGGGACAAAGAAGAGGAAAGAAAGATCGCGCGCGGTCCGTGGCCCGTTTGTTAGGGTACTACTCCGGCATTCGCCTGGTGTTGATCGGAGAAACCGCGGAAAACTACCGATCAGAGCAGCCGGCCGCTAGAATTCTCCTCCAGACAGCGACTGAATTCGACCTAGCTGACAAGCTAGTGTCGAAAATCCTGCGGCCGTCGGGACTCGAACCAAGGACCTCCCTTTCTGAGGGACTGCAGTGTGACGGAAGAGGAAGGAAAGATCGCGCGCGGTCCGACAAGAATTCTAACGACCGGCTGCTCTGATCGGTAATTTTTCTTGGTTTCTCCGATCAATATCAGAGCAGTACCGTAATAAACGGGCCATGGACCGCGCGTGATCTTTCCTTCCTCTTGTCCTCACCCCTTCGCTTACACACACTAACACGCATTACACTACCACAAATGCCAGAACACCGCGCAGGAGCTTAGAGCGTGTGCCGGCATGGGTGGCTCTGGTGGGAGATACCCGGTGGAGGGAAAACCCGCTAGTCGAGGGTAGATCGGCGCCTGTTCTTACCATGCAAGGAGAAAGGTCACCGCCGCCTCTCGTAGAAAACGCATGGACTGCACTTACGGGGTTAGCAATTGGTGCGCCCGGAATCACTATAATCATTCAATCATTAAAAGAAACAAACACCAGCCTCTGACTAGTCTCCTAAGGACTAATAGTGTAGAGCGTGAAAGAGTGTGTATTTAAGGCGAAAGGATGAGGAGCAAAATATTATGCCCAATCAGTGGCCCGTTTTTACGTACTACTCCGGCATACGCCTGGTACTGACCGGAGAAACCATAGAGAACTACCTTTTCGAAAATCAAACCAGTATAATAATTCTTTCCCAACCAACAACAGAACTCGACCTAGGTTAAATGTCTGGTGACGAAAATACGCCACCGTTGAGACTCGACCCCTAGGACCCCCGGTCAGAAACTCTGCATAATTGTTCCTCAGAGCCATCTCAGCGTAAAAAATCAGAATGTTTCCCCTCCGAAACCTGTATGATTATACTGCAATACTGGTATTTTCAAGAGAAAATACCGGTATTTTTTAAGGTATTTTGAATAAAGGTATAATAGAGGTAAAGGTATTTCTATACCGGTATAAATACCTTTATCGCTATTATTTCGGTATTCAGTCCCTGCTACATACGTAATGTAGAGAAAGTTCTGTATGATGCAGCAAAAAACGGCGATTTTTCCGAAGAAAAATTTGTATTGTAGATCCCTGATACCAAAGAGAAGGATAATTCTTGTTCCTGTCTGTAGTGTATTAATTCTTCTAACACATTGTGTAGGCATAGTGCACGTTTTGTGGGTTCATGAAACCAGAAAATTTAGCAATTAAATGAACGTTGATTACAATCATAATTTTACATTTTTGTTAATAGACGTTTTTATTTCTAAGTGTGAGATTCTCTTCAGTATGAACATATCTGTAACTATTGAAGGTTAAGCCCTCACGTACAATTTTGTCAAGATGAGAATCAGAGAATTACATGAAAACGATCATATGAGTTAACCAGTAAGGCCTTTTATGGTTGGTATGTACATTGTTTGAGGAAAAACTAACAGGAAGAGCACCTTAATGTTTTTAAAATAACCATTCACTACCATACATGGCAAGTCAGTGTCATCATCATGGGAAGCCAGTATCATACGATATGGCATGATACTCGCTCATATACTATGATACTTACTGACTTGACATTTAGGGAATGGATGGTTATTTTCAAAACATTATGGTGGTATTCCTACGGAATTTTCACCTCACAAATCTTTCAGATAACTGAAAAGGAAACAAAATTTTGAATAACTGCTATGAGATTAAAGAAAAAATTTCCTCTATGTAATAAGATTACATAGCTAATTGCCTTTTGTATGAAAGTTGTATATATAAGTTGTAAATATATGTGTTAAGTAAATATCTATTGCACCATAAAAATTAAATAAAAAATAATGCCGGGCTGCGTACACACCTTTTCTTTGGCCGCGGGGGTAGAAGAGAGAACGGACTCAGAAAACCGTAGCTCGAGGATATTTGAAGCTACAGAGCACAGTTTTGAATTAACAAACGTTGTCTTCAACATTCCAATGCCTGAAACGTCCTTCGTAACCACTGCAAATATAGGACACACCCTTGGATATAAACACAAGCCTGGAAAAACTGCAACTGGATATATCGGAAGAAACAGTAGAAAAATTACGACGGAAGACGTACGAGATGGAGACACAGATTTAACGTTTATAGTCGTGAATGAAACTAAGAAGACCGCAAAAACCAGCTGTGTGTTTTATGTTTACTAACCGCGAATATATTTGGTTTATGATATCTTTCCTCCCCTGTAAGAGTGCAAACGGTTTGCTCTCCTCTAAGCAAAAACGTAGTGAATTCTGTTCATTTTTCTCAGGGTGTTAGGATATATGTTACTTGAGTTATTTTAAAAAGAAGAATTTGTAGGATAAAAATTTTATTTTCATAAATGAAAACACATTAATGAGTACGAATACGAAGGCTTCTGCAAGAAGAGGACTGACACGCAACACTCACCATGCTGGATACTCGGATTGACTTGAGATTTTACCAGCCTGTTCAGCACCTTTCAAAACCTCTACATACAAATTTTTACGTGCTATGAAGCATTGCAAGTAGTGTTTTTGCGATAATTAGTATTGGGACCTTTCTTGACCTTACCGACCGTGGAAGGGCGGAAATCGTTGCTCGCCGCTGGTTCTGCGGCCGTTACACACCGCGCCTGCACTATCGGCCTGTCGGGAAGGTCTCAATTACTTGAAGGGCAGGCGGGGTGACAAAAATGGGTGTTTACTTTGCAGGTTCAGATGGACGATTAGGACGAGAACACATACATGAGTAATTCGAATGCAATAATTAAATGCATACTAGCATTATTTACAGGATTTAAAGATTACAATGTGGTTTAATTAATCAGACAAGACTTATTAAATAATAAATACGTTAATAAATAAATAAACAAAAAATCAGTAAATAATTCAAGATAAATAATAAACAGATACAATAGAGAAAAGATAAGATAAAAGTCCTAGATAGAAGAATTATTCGCAAAATTCTCGGTCCGATAAGAAACACAGAGGTATGGAAATTAAGAAGTAATGAAGTTTATCATGTACGGTACACTATAGAGAACATAACCGAAACATTACGGAAGAGGTGACTGCTATTTTTGGACATTTATATAGAATGGACGACAACAGATTAACTAAGCATATTTTAACTACCTTTGGAACAAGAAGTCGACAATAGTCTGGATTAAAGAAGTTATGAAAGATTTAGAAAGAAACAATATAAGTGAAAGAGAAGCAGCAGAAAGAGAGATGTTTAAGAAGAGAGTGTTAGAAATAGATGGATTCCATGGCAGGAAGGAAAAGAAAACAGGATCATAATGGTCCGAGGAGAGAAAAGTGATACCCAGCGAGAAGATGAAAGAGTACTGGAGAAAGAAGAAAGACGGACAAAGGAAGAAACAATGAAATTGGTGCGTGGTCCCTAGATGACCCAAACGAAAGAAGAAGAAAGAAAAGATAAATACGAATTCTTAAACGAACGCGCTTGGAAATCTGATACCAGCTGATAGACGCCGCGTAACGTTCCTAACGCTGCCGAAGCAACGGCTCGCCCGCTGCGGGAAGCGCGAAGGATTCCATAGCACTTCAGAATTTGCGTGCGAACCAGCACCCAGCAATAGTTTCTAAAATACCCACCGCGATTTCCCATTGAGGAACCCAGTGGGGTCATCCTCCTTTTTATTTATACTTTGTTTTATATTGTGCATAAATTTTATATTACACTAATCAGTTCTGTAAAGCAGCTAAGTGCGCTGTACCAGAAAAAGATTCAATAAAAAAAGGAATTTGCGTATATAGGTTTTGCATGGTGTTCTATCAGCTGGTGAAATTTCATGTCAATCCGAGTATCCAGCACGGTGAGTGTTGCGTGTAAGAAACAATGCGGGAGGCTTTTCTGAGGAGGTTTTAATTGCATATTTCCAAAGAAAATTGAAGTCTTATTTTAATAATATTATTGAGAGATGTAATAGTACATCGGCTAAAAAATACTGTAATCTCCAAGTACAAACGTACGTACGTATTTATCTAATAAAGATTGGTGAAGATTCTTGGATCCAGTTCCTTGGCCAACAGGACAATACTTTTTTAACCCTTTACACTGACAGTGCTGCAGGATTATCCTGCTTAGGATTAGAGGAGGTTAGGACGCCCCTTTCAGCCATTTTTCCTGTTTATCCCCACTTTCACGGCCCTCCATACAGAAGAATGTAACGGGTTTCTCTTAGATGGTCGTATGTCTAGAAGTGGGGTGAAGATGGCGTGGCAAGCGTCAATGCTTCAACCGGATACCTTTTTACCCAATATTTACTGTTAATAAAGCCAGTAAATATTGGTACTGATTTTGAAAGAAGGCTGAGTGAACCTTAGGATCGCCCTGAATAGGACATCATCGGATAAAAATCCCCAGCCATGCTTGGATTCAAATACTATAGAGACAATACAGGACAGTTCCCCGTTCTTCCACACAACCGATGGAAACAAGTTCCCACTAGCGATCCTAGTATCAGAACCTGGTAATGTAGCGCCAAATAGAAATGTCAATGTGATTCTTACGGAAGAAATAAATATTTTTTAATCTACCTAACGAAATAAGACTTATTTTTACCTACTCTCGCTGTGATTTAATTATATTGAAGGGCTCAAATTACGGAAAATTATAATGTATAATGTGTTATAATGGACATGAGAACATTGAACATTTAATGAAAATTATTTTCACGAATAAAGTTGTTACAAATGCAAGATTTTTCTTGCCTAAACACTTCCACTGATACATTTGGCTTTTTTTCCATTTGCTTCCTTTAAAAAGCACTGTATCAATACATTGATACCTCTGCTTTCATACAGATTATTACACCCCTTACATAAAATATTCTGCAAGTGAATATTAATGATTTGTATTAATTGTTTTTTACGTCAAGTTTACTTTGACGTAAACAATTTAAAAAGTGTTTATTGAAAACATATTCAGCCTTAGAAAACTAATAGCGAATTCATTTGGGTAGAAAAGCGTGGCATTCACATACTGTTTAATCAGAATATGCGAGTTTCTTAATTTATACTTTTCATCCAAATTCTGTTAAGCATTTCTACAACCATCATATGGCACGGTACTACACAACCAGCCACATACATAGGACTCAGCATTTTCCTGTACGAAACTTGTAGGAATATCTTCAGTGTTATCCATTTCTGCAATGTTCGTTACACATGGCATTGGGAATGGCAATGTGCAAGTAGTCTCCCAATTAAGTAATGTTATAGTTTTTAATGCATTTTATTACAAAGAGAAGTAAAATTGTATTATTCTAGCTTCATTCATATTAAAGATTCTTTCAATTTTTACCTGTTTTTATCATGAGGAAATGTGAAGAACGAAACGCGAGTTCTGCTGTATTTTATAATAAAGCCAAAAACTACAGAATTGTTTCCTGCCATACGTAGAATGATGTAAAGAACAGTATTGTAAAATGTTTTCCAGAAATCGACCAGAAAGACAATCAAATGAAAAGAAATCCAGCAGACAACAAACACCAACAGAGCACTGAGGTTAGGGTGTATGAGTTAGTACCAGGTTCTGTCACCAGATGGATGTTTCTCGATATAGCGCGAAGTGTTCTGTATTGTCTTTATAGTATTTGTTGGATTTGAACTAGGGTCCTTCAGGTTGGCAAGCGTGTGTCCGACAATACTTTAATGACGCTAATGAATCAAATAAATTATTTTATTAAATTTTTTTTGAATTTCATAAAAAAATCAATCGTTTTAAAATAAATTTGTGGGAGTTTCTCTTGTTAATAAAAGACGCCAGAAATTGTTTACAGTACATCTGTATAATTCCAGTACAAAATGCCTAACAGTACAATTCTGTCCTAACGTTACTAATTGTGTGTGCACATAATTAATAACACGGTACTTGTCTGAATAGGACACATGCTGGGCACGGATGTTAATATTTTTGGTTCTCTGACGTCCTCAGGGAAGACCAGATTCGTGGAAAACCGCAACAGAATGCTAATCGCGCAAGCCAGACCTCTGTTTCGAAGTTTTGCGGTCTGTTCCATTCGTATTTGAGGCGTGAGAGCAAATGGAATTGAATTTGCATGCTATTTTGAAAAGGAGAGGCAGTTGTTAGAATTTTTATTCACTAACGTGAGCGACAGCCGGCGCGCGATCTGAAAGTCGGTCATCTATACCATCATTTGAAATTCCGATGAGTTGAGTGATCGTGTCACCAAACTCACGGAATGCATACGTTAGAATTTTATATGGAGTTGGTTCCAAAACTTCAACGACCAGTAAATCGTAAGCCCAAGAAAATTTCTAAATCGACAAGTTTTGTTTTCATTTCCTAGTTTTCGAGCTTCGTCACTTTTTTTGTGACAACTTCTTATTTTTGGTAAATTAAGATTTTAAGAAAAAAGTTCAGATTTCGTTATGGCGTTCTTTGTTCAGGTTGAGTTATACTAGATCTACATGTTTTGTATACATTTGGGTATGTTAATTGGTTTGTTCTAAAGTATAATGCTGATTAATTCGACGTGTGTTTTACGGCTAATACGTACGGAATATGGATAACTACTTTACAGAACATGTTCCGTTTAAAACTGACCTGCAACATCATGCTTTCTCTTAATTTATGTCCTGTATTATGTAAGTTGAGTGGAATTACGTAAGTTAAGTGGAGTCACTTATTCTTACTTTCACCTAACGCTGCTTCTTATGCGCATTGTAGAGAAAGCTACATAAATTGGATGCCGATATTTTGTCCAAATACATGTTTGGGGCATCCCTGATAGCAAAAAATGTTGTTTTTTTTCAAACAACGTACGAGTATTGTCTGTCCGAGTGTCCGTCCGTCTCATCGTCTTCCTGTCTATCGTCTTCAACTATTTACCGAACTTTCGTAATTGAAGAGCGTTCCTCAGGAGATGGTTAATGTATTAGTAGGGAAATATTATGTCCTGCGGGATTTGTAACCAAAATAAGCGAGTCCAGTGTACACTTCTATTTATTCCAGAAATACCACCAAGTCACCCAAATACAAGCCGTGTCGTCATAGATAGATAGATAGATATTTATTTCCGCAAATAGGTTTATGCAACCTGGTGGCAGAACACTAAAATTTACATTATTATTAAAAATTACATATTATAATTAAGAATTAAATACAATGTAACTTAAAATAATTTGAAGACCGTAATATTAGTAATAATATGATAACAGTGATGACAATAAAGGCTTTAACATCAATAACAGCATTAATTCTTCATTTTATGGTGGTCTTCTACAGATATTTTACATCAATAAATACACGACTTTTTATTACTCTGACGACCACTCCACTCCACTTCACTTCACTTCACAACACTTGCACTTCACTTCTCTTTTTTTTTACTTCAGTATTGCACTACACTTCACTACACGTCACCACACTTCAATACGAATACTACTTAAAATATAATTATATATTTAATAAAGTGATGCATTTAATAAATATTACAACACTAATGATGGTAACAGTAATTAATAATAATAATAATAATAATAAAATAACTGTTTTAATAAACCTAACTTACTTACTAAATATCTTGGTTAATTTACTTTTAAATCTTTGAACACCTTGAGGAAAGGTTTCCAAGGCTGTCGCAGGCAACTTATTCCAGTCCGTTATTGTTCTCTTTGTAAAGGAAAATTTTCCAACATCTGTTCTCTGTGGCCTGAACTGAATTTTGTGCTTGTGATCCCCTCTACTAAAGTATGTGGGTTTACTGAGCCTGATGTGGATATCTTTCCACGCTGGATAACCGGCATACGCTTTGTACAAAGCACAGAGTCGTGCCTTAACCCTCCTGATTTCTAGAGATTCCCACTTTACTTTCTTCCAATTGTTTCGGAAAATAAGTTTACTCGCTCTTCTCTGTACTCTATTCAAATATTCCGTTTGTGAGATTCTGTACGGGTCCCAACATACCGTCCCGTATTCCATTAATGGGCGAACTAGAGATGAGTAAGCTAATTCTCTCGCTTGCGCAGTACTCTTTTTTAGTATTCGCATAGCAAAATACAAAGATCTCCATGCTTTCCCTACGACAGAGTTTACCTGATTTTCCCAACTCAGTTTGCAATCAAAAATTATTCCTAGATACTTACAAGACAAGACTCTTGGAATATTTTCGTTGCCTAAACGGTATTGAGTTTCACTATATTTGCGGCCCCTACCGTACGTGATGGTTTTGCTTTTTGAACTATTTATTGTCATGCTATTGTTTTCCGCCCACAAATGTAGTCTATCTAGATCATCCTGGAAAATATCTTCGTCTGCTTTTGATTCAATAACTCGATAAATTATACAGTCATCTGCAAATAGTCGTACCTTTGATAATAAATTGTCTGGCAGGTCATTCACAAAAGCTAGAAAGAGGAGAGGTCCAATAACGCTTCCTTGAGGAATCCCCGAAGTTATCTTTGCTAGGTTTGAAAATTGTTGTCCAACTCGAACCGAGCGAAGATTCTTCGTGATGACGCTTCTATGTGCCGTCTCATCCAGGGCTGGCGTCTGGTACCGACCCTCAGCTCTGCCTTGGCTCACTTATAAAGCCGGACGAGCCACTCCGCGAGGTGAACGCGCCGGGCTCGCTAACCCGGCAACCGGCCCTTTGAACTCCCATTTAACGTGGTGGAGAGCATTACAGTGGCGCCCTCTCCTGCAGCATCTTCTTTCGGGAACTAAAATACGAACTGCTGCCAACGATACGTGGCTGCTGCGTGGATTCGCGAGACACAAGCAGGAGCGTATTGTTAAAAAAGACAGCGCCCGATGTTCGCGCTTTCTTCATCGGTTTCATATGTGTATATTAAGAATAATTGAACAGTTAGAAAACACTTTTCGTATTTCTCACAAATTATCCAATTTTAATGTGCGGAAGTTTGCGAGCCTCACCTGCAGGTGTACCCGGCGACACTAGCTCCTCCTACAGTAGCACCCTCGAGCTTTGTCCCGGATTTGATGGAGAGTTGCAAGGCCCTGCCCGGCAAGGCACCTGTCTTTCGCTCATTAGGGTAGCAAAACAGCGGGGCTCTTCCTTATTATACTGCGAGTTATTTTACAGCTGCTTCTGACACGTCATCAGCTGTAACGATGTCATCCAATCAGGAGCTTACACGTCACCACAGTGACGTCACTATGGTGACGTTCAACCTTCCGATTGGATGACACTGTAACAGCTGATTTACGTCTGTGGTAGCTTTAAATAAATCCAAGTAAAGTCGAGATCTTCGCCGGCTGTTTGTCGCTGCCGCTTACGCAGCGCCTGATGGTGAGCTGTGCAAACTGACAGTGGTGGGCGTGGCGCGCTGCAGGTGCGGCATCGTGGGCTGCTCCGGTGGTCCGGTGTGCCTAGCGCTCTAGTCCAGTGGTGTCAAGGTCTCCTACTGGTAGCAATGGCACGCCTCACGGCACTGTGCCATGCCACGAACTTCTCTGCGCCACTAGCGTCGGGAGAAGAAACTATTAGTAACCCCGCCGTTTTAAAATAGTGATGGCGTTGTCTCTTGCGGCGCGGTTATGAACTGCGTGGAGAGGCGATTTCGTCGTGAAACTCGTGCCACGGACTCCCGCTCGTGACATCGGCCGTAATAACACTGCTCTAGTCGGTGCGCCGTCCTTGACAGAAACAATATGCAATATTATAATTTACGTCACCTCCACAGAACGTCTATGTCGTTCTCTACGACAAACGAATGTGGTATTGCAGCACCGCTAGTTTCTATTATTTGTTCGAATTCACGTTTTGGGGATCTTTGATATGAAACATTGTTTTTTGACATTCTGCCTGTCCCTTTGCAAACAATTCTAGCTTCGTGCATAGGAGTTTCTCTAAAATTAATATTTT
Organism: Acheta domesticus; assembly: GCA_031308135.1. Taxonomy (NCBI): domain Eukaryota; kingdom Metazoa; phylum Arthropoda; class Insecta; order Orthoptera; family Gryllidae; genus Acheta; species Acheta domesticus. The sequence goes on along the minus strand of JAHLJT010009419.1, from coordinate 115,238,566 downwards.
GTAATCAACATGACTGATTATTCTGCTCATTGAATTTGAAATGTGTATTTTAATTTTGAGGGGTTCTTTACTTGAAGCCCCAAACATATTTTTGCAATCTTCTCAAAAATAATTACATGTTTTTTAAAAATTTTTTGCCGATGCTTATGAAAATGGCACATATCCTGTGTAATTTGAAACTTCTGAATTTTTAAAGCTTTCAAAAATTTTCAATTTTTTCGATCCCCACCAACCAAATACTTTATTGAAGATCGATATTTTTCATAATGAAATCTGTTTTTCAAAATTGCATCTTTGGGCCGATATATTGTGATATGCATTTTTTTGAAATTATGAGTAATTGTCTGGCAATTGGTTATGGAATAAACGCAATTTAAAATCACGTAAACAAGATTTCTGGAAACGGGCTTCAAATTTTTAGTTGAAATTCTTTGGTGAAGTTTGTGTACTATATAATAAATGTAATAAACAATAAGCTCTTATTTCTAAATATTTTAATAACTGAAATGTTCAATTTTTTAACTTGTACTACACTTTTATTACTAAAGCGAGACTTTATGCTAGGGCGATTTTTTGTTTAATAATAATTTTTTAAATTCCGGCATAACCACGGAGAACAAACGAAGTAGAAATGAAATAGTAAGTTTCAAAAGGTTTGGTAAAATATTGAATGATCTAGAACTGTAGTGTACTCATTCTGATTTTGGAACAAACAAAAAATCTGGTGGGGCAAACAATTTAGGATGGTTTTAAAAAGTTTTACAGAGGTGAGAAGACAATGTCAGCGTGGAGTTGATTCCATATAAATAAAAAGAACTATAGTTTAATTTTTGTTTTGGAACTAATGAAATTTCTGGTAGAATGGGAACAAAGAAAGTACACACGATTTAGGATGGTTTCAAAATTTGATTAAGATGATTCTACTCAAATTGAAGAAGCTATATTTAAATTATAATTTGGAACACGAAAATTCTAACGAAATGAATTTGAAATAAAACTTCTGGTGGGACGAACGAGAACAAACGATGTTCAAACAAAATAAATAGTACAATGGTGACGGTATCACCTCCACCTTACAGTAAACTGAACTTTTCGTACTGGGAAGACAGTCAGCTTTTCAAGCTAACCAAGCGCTTTTCAATCTTGTCATGAGACGAACAAAAACATATACTAGGCTACCATTTATTGGATTTTATGATCACTGCTGTGGCGATTGAGCGAAATCGTCTCGTGCCGGACTCTCATGCAAAAGAACAAAGACAATAGTTTCTTCATTGACGGTTGACTGCTATTTTAGATCTACTCCTAATTAGTAGCTCATCAAGGTTATGAATCATACTAAACTAGAAGTTTTAAAATATCTTATTTAAGCTCGTCGTTTCTGATTTTCATCCAGTGAGTACACAAGGTTATTTCACACTAGCGGGATACAAGTACAATTGAAGATCTGTGAAAGGTTTCATGTAGCTGTTTATAACGTTACCAGTGTGAAAAATACCAAATCACATTGCATTTTATGATCATATAATTTTCAATAATTTAATTATTTAATTGTTTACTTTAATAATAATTAATTTAATTATATTTTCTTCCAGAAAAAAGAGTACAAAGGAAAGTTCAAACCGTTGTTGATTAGTCGAAAAAGTGCAAATCCTTGTATTTTCCTTTTTATGACTTATATTTGTGTTTTCGGAGAAATGATGGGTTAAAATACTTAATAGGAATCAATTGCCAAAATGTAGGAATTTCCTATATTTTGTTTAATTTTTAGTTTATCGAAAATTCAAACCAAAATTGGGTATAAAAAGGAATTCTTTATTTATGTTGTAAATCTAAATGCATGTAATGCAAAGTATTGTGGACAAGAACGTCACTGATGGCCTAGATATTTAAAAAGCGAGTTAAATCAATTACATTAAAAAACTGTTATCTTTCGCGACTATTTACACGTTTGTTTCTAATTTTGTAAGAGATATTAAAAATATTTTACTAGATATAACTGCTAAAGTCGTATGAGCGCAAAACTACGCTCATGTTTTGTACAAATAAAGAAAAATAATTAATTATTTCTCTCTCTCTCTAAATCGTTATTATTTTTGAAAGCACATACTTTGATAAAGAACTAAAAAAGGAAATTTTAACTACTTCATTCTTTGTCACTAACAAATGGAATAAAAACGCTCAAAAGGCCCCGTTTTCTTCTCGACGAGGTAGGCTGCGTAAGTGGCTTTCCTTTCTTCCTTCCTGTGGGGATTGATCAGCACAAAGAATTTCACTGGGATTCGTCTTCCTCCGTAAGAAGGCAGGAAATGGAAACTTCGATGTCTTCTTGTTTTTCTTTCTTTTGTCAAGGGAATGTAAAGACAGATTTCTCGTGAGACCATTTCGAAGAAACCATTTCCCTGAGTCACAAAATCCTATCAAAAGAGAAAATGCAAAGTTTAACTTGAAGGAGAGCTCTTACAGACAGAGTTACAATGTTCGTAACATTATCTCACTCAAAGTTTGTGTTCTATACATTTTGTTGATGTAAAATATAGGAAAATTTTAGGTTCTATAATTTACAAGTTTCCACTTGTAAATATTACGTAATCATGTATAACGTCCGTAAATATGTTATCAAATTTACAGATCATTAACTTAAACTGTTGAAAAGTGGTTATAAATTTGAGGAAAATTAAAACGTTTTCAATGTTGTATTTTCTCTACATTATAACATGCTTTATTAAATGCATCCGTAAACATTGTTCACGTAGTTTGATGTTTTGATATAATTATCAAAAGAAAATACATTGCCTGAAATATTCCGAATGATTTTGTAGCTTGAGATCACCTTGCAATCTTTTGGTGATTTCGGAAGTTTTTGTAATCCTGCAAATGTTCACTTCGTGAAATATACCATCTATTTCATAGTAATTTATTAGACAACACGATAAAAGAGATAGATCAATACGAGAGGACGATATTCTCTATCTTCAGTAGATCAGGTAACTTTTTCATAGTGTGTAATAATCGATTTTAATTCAATGGTTTTCAGAAATAATAAGTGATCACGTTATATTTGCATCTAGTTAGTTATCGAAGTTATCGAAATTTGCGCCTATGAGAGTAGTTACATTTTCTCTATCTTCAGCAGGCATTTTAGCAACATATTATTAACCTTTAAAAAGAGTATTTAACCTTCTGAATACTATGAAATAATTTCAAAATTTTGTATTCACTTCCTCTCTATTTCTTCCTAATATTATAAAATAATTTAAAAAATCCGTAGCGTTTCCGTTAGGAGCGCTGAGATTCTTTATCCAACGTTTTTCTTTCCCCTACCTATATATTTTTTAATGAAATGTTATAGTCCTGAGAGTGCGATCTAAATTAAAGTAAAAGTTTTTTTAGATTTTTAGAGTTTGTAATGAAGTCCACGCAATCATGGGTCCGAATGAATTTTGAAGAAACCGGTTTTTGAAAAGGGTATTTGAAATTCAAATTCTTACCTACGCGTATCCTTACCGTGATTCCACTGGGATTGATGTGTCACCAGGAGCTTTAGAAAATGAAGGTTCGCAAATCTCGGTGTACATGTGGGCGCGTGTGATGCTAAGCAACGGTGGCCGAAGAGCGTTGTTTGTGCGGACGTGTGTCGATGTGAATGTGGGTACGTCAGCGCCCTCGTGGCGCCTCCCCGCGGCCGCAGCCGCAACCGCTGTTGCTGGGGATTAGGTTCTTTTGGCCCACGGACTCTTTTGAATCCGCATTGCGGTGTATGCGCGCGCTACACATCGAGGATTAGGACCACGTGAAAACGTGCGGTGTATGCAGAAGCGCCTGTTTTGACATCCCTCTACGCCGATCGCTTTCAAAATGTTTTGCGTGCTTTTTGAGAGCTAACGGCCTTTTACTCTTTTTCATGCATTCATAAAGCCAGAATATACTAATATAATATTTACACAAATCTCTACGTGAATGGCTTTTTTTATATTGTAATGGATCTGGATTTTGTTCATTCCTTAAAAGGAATATTCCATAAAAAATTGAGCATATCACGTAAAAGACGTAAGCATTCAGGATGCATTAAGATATTTGCAATAAATATTCAAAAATATCCTAGAGCCAAATAGACAATTATTTTGAAAAGTATGTAGTTAATACAAAAATAAGTGGATCAGAGGTACGTAATTAGTTCACAAATAGGAAATACTGAAAGCAAATGCAGCTGTTGACATTTCGAGGTAAGTTTGCCGTTTGCAAAGATTCAAAGCTCTTAATTTAGTTGGCTTAAATATATAGCAGTGTCTGAGCCACACAAATTTGCACTATAAAGAAATGATAAAAATAAATACATCTTAATAAATATTATTATTTTATTTATTTGTATCAATACGCTTTCGGCAAATGCAATATTAGTACACTTGAGTTCACGCATTCAAAACAGAACACATATTTGTCGTTCACTCTTAAAGAAGTACGCGTTATTTTAAGCTTTTAAAAATGTATCTATATTTGAAGCAAATTTTGATGTGAAATTATTATTTAAACTAGTATTACGTGGAATTGTTGTATTATGCATAAAGTATGTTTTACAATTTTGCTCACATAATAGCATTTGATTTCTTACATTATAAACATGAATCGTCTCCCACATTCTTTCAGTACTATACTTTCCCGTTACGGCTCTCACACGCAAGCAATCTTTATAAATCAGGTCTCTGAAGAAAGAGAATTTTAAGATTACCTGGCGAGTTGCACTTTGACTTTAAAAATACGAAAGATGTGTTTACAAAACGCATTTAAGCATTCATGTAAAATCCAACCCGCTACTCTCGTCAGAATGTTTGAATCTATATCGTTAAATAACTCCTAAACGAAGCGTTCTAGGGCCTTAAAAACTAAAATTTTCATGCCAAAGGCCTCAAAGAAACGTTTCTCACACCGCGATCTGCAGATCTCCTTGACCATTCTATTAGATTTTTGATGGTTCGACGCTTCTCGATTCTACTCCACCTGCTCGGAGCCTGTAGAATCTACAACTGTATGTGAAATTACTAATCACTTGATATTCTATGCGATTGAATTACACGGGTGTACCTCTTTGCTCGATAATAAAGTTAAATAAAAATAGTTTGTATTGACAAGGGTGTGTTATATTGTTATCAATTACATCGTGGCAAATAAACATGTGACAGAGGTCTTGAAGAAAAATATATATTACAGGATTAATATAGAAATGGAAATATAAGACAGAGGGTGGGGTACGTATAGCCTGCGAGAGTTCTCTCTCGGGTACGCTAGTTAGGAATAATATTTTACAATACCACTTGGTCACAGAGTCGGAACTCATCAGTTCTGTTCTTTCTTGGCGACGAGACCAGCGTACCGAGTTCGCTAGTTCTGGCAATGCCATAATAGTGAACGCACGATACGGAAACTACTAGACCTTTAATTGAGGTGTGTTCTCCGCGTCGGCGGACAAAAAGGGAACGACGGATAAAGAATACTGGGAGGCGTCACCGGATCTCTTGATACCGTGTATTGCTCAAGCATTTCTGTTATATATTAAACGCATGATTTGTTCCACATTCAGTGGAGGGAGGAACCGAGCCATGTGTACAGATTAGAATGAAATTACCATCTACGACGAAAACAAAATAGAAATTGCGTTGCTGCGAAACAGAAACCTGCGAAAATTACGTTGCAATCTTATTTTATAACAGTTTCGTTAGCAGATGCTACGAAACCTGTCAGTAACGCCTACTACTTAACCCATCAATTACTAAGCACATGGGTTCTACATTTCCATTTCAACAAAAATATTTAACAACTTTATATTTTCATAACTCTATTTCCACTTTCTTGTCTTTCTACTACATACTTACGTAGTAAATGCAAAGCTGTTATTTAGCTGCAGCGAAAAGTGGCGATTTTTTCGACAGATACACTCATATTGTGTATACCTGATACCGAACCAATGGATAATTCGTGCTGCTATATGTAAAAAATTACTTCGTATAATACGTTGTGTAGTCAGATTATAAGTTTTCTGGGTCCTTAATACAGAAATTGTGGTTCACACCAAAACTTCTGTCTGTCCCTCCATCCGACAACACCAATGCCTAAGGGTACGGTCAGAGTGGATCCGTTTTCAGCCGAAGAAAAGTTCGCGCGGGAACGGCCGACTGGTTCTGCCGACCTGACTGGCCACACTGCATCCGACTGCCACCGGCATTTATCTGTGAATTATTGGGTTTAAGTGGCATGTAATGGAAGCGAGAAGATTACAACTGCTTGCTGAGAACTCTCCTCTTAAATTTCTTCTGCATGAAAATCAAATAGATTACTGGGTGAACCCTGTTTTCGACAATTGCGAAAATACTGGTGAATTTCATATTTTGTATTACCAAGTACTGAAACAACCAGTGAAATTTTTTTAATACATAAGAATGTCGCTTAATACTCTTTTTTTTTTACATACATGGAGAAATTAGAGATGGCATTAAAAACAGGTCGAGCTTTAGAAAATGCATTACTACAGAAGAACAACTGTTAAACCATAAGGTATGTGAGGTCCCATGTTTACAACACGTTTTGTACTGGTTTCGCTTATTTATTCTGCGATTTCATTCCATAATTTCTTGATTTTGTCTCCGTTGTGATATCTGGAATCCTATGTTTTCCTCAGAGCATATCGTTCGTGTCCAAGTGAAAACCAATTTTTCAACATCCATCCCCAACAGCTCAGATTGGCCGAATAAATCAAATTCATTTGATATCGGTCTGTCGACTTCGAAGTTTGGCCATGTTCACCAGAACTTGTCGGCTGCAATGTGACCGTGCCTGCGCTCTAGTGAGTGTTTGAAATATTCGGCCGTAAACAGCCGTGTTCGGCCGAATTCAGCTGAATACGGATCCACTCTGACCTAGCCTAAGTAGGACCGACTACTGTTCCTGCCTGTCTCATACTGAAATGTTCCGACCACAGTTGAGACGATTTTTTCCAAAAGAGACATTCTCCGATAGATCTGGTCAAACTAGATAATCTGCGAATTTGAAACGGGTATTTTGATTTTAGGGTGTTTCACATGACATTTTCAAAATTTTTGCAAATATTTCGTCAATTTTTTCTTTATGTTTTTTCTTGAATAGAGCTATGTCTTTTTATAAAAACGGTGGAGATCTCACTTTGTTAAACGCACTGTATTTTCAAAACTTCCAAAATTTTTAAAAAGTTTTGGCGTCTTTAACATTGATGACAGAGACTTTTTCCTCAAAGAAAACTGTTCTTCAAAATTATAACTTTTAATTAGACCATAGGTAATTTTTTGAAAATACTTGTTTACAAAAATGGGGTAATTTTGCGTGAAAAAAGGCTGTTTTAAATAAATATGTAAACAAGATTTTCTCAAAAAGACTCATATTTTTCTTTATTATTAAAATTATTATTATTATTACTATTATTATTATTATTATTGGGATAGATAATAAATAAGTTGATTAAACGATGCAAGTTCAATTTTGGTTGAAATATTTGTGTTTTCAAACATTGCAAAAGTTTAAACATTTTGCAGTGTCCTAAATGTTTACAAATAAAGAAATTCGTTCTTCAAAATAAAATGTAGAAGTAATTTAATGTAATTTTTTGGGAAATGTAAGAATTTTTTGCTTAATTTTGAGTGACCATTACTCATAATGGGAGAGAGTATGTGCTGTGACGAGTTGTTAATGAAATTTTCTCCTTTGCAAGAGTATGGTGTTTATCACAAGCAAAAGACACCAAAACTGTCAACAAACTACGCATAAACCACTCCCTGCCGATACTGTCGGTAATGAACGGTACCGATAGTTTCGATTCTTGAACTACATATAGATTTCACAGGCACCTACGAGAGTGACAAAGGAAGCCAGTGAGAACGATCAATAATATGAGTTTAGTTCGCCTCTAGACAGTTTTAATTTTTTTCGTTTGCGTAGGAATATGTTTCCTATTCCCAGTCCCAACAGTTGCAACCCCTTGGCTACTTAACAGAATTAATTGTTGTTTGTGAGACTGAATCTTCCAAAACCAAGTGAAATTGGTTGCTGTCATTAGTTGGAAGTCACTGGTTGCTGTCATTAGATTTACATGATTCTTTTCGATAAAAATAATGAAACATTGTAGATGTATATTCCTATAGGAACTATAAAGAACTGTATTTACAGTTTTGAGAATCTATGCTTTATTACATTTGACATTAGCATTATAAGCTCTTAATATTTTCGTATCAATATTGGTGACAACGAATCTGAATTTCCTCTTGCATAAGTGTACATAATAAAACCATTCACAACACAAAAGCGACTATACAATTAATTGAACAAATTTATTGAAACATATGTGGCTTTTTCCATCAAGACCAAAATGTGCTACTTGAAAACCCAGTCGCGAATAAAAACGTTGTACCATGTATTTTGCAAATATGGTTAGCGTGAAATGTGAAAACATGTAAATTAATTCAACGAGTCATAATTACTTTATCTGACATTGATATTTTTTTTCTTTGTAAGCCTGAAAAATTACTTTAATCGGATTAAATTTTCACCGGTAACGAGAATATAAATCCATATTATTTTAATTTGTCCAGAGTGTTTCGATATTTAAAAAAATCATAACTCACATTTATCTCCATAAAATCATGAAGTCTGTTACAGAGGAAGCATGTTCTTAATTATCTTTTCAATATGGGGTCCAAATGTTTAGTTTAGAACATCACATACTGATACAGGAAAACGTATGAATTCTGCTAATTAACTTATTTTACTGGAGCTCTGAACAAAATTTATTTTTGCACTGTATCAAAACTATAATTAAAAATTATAACAGAACAAGAGCAATTGTAAATATATGTTGCTGATACTTTTTTCTCTAAATTCCGTGGTTTGGTTCTTTAATAAGGAATAAGTTCCACTTAGAAGTAGCTAGTAACTCCATAAATAAGTCATTCGACCAGGAAGCAGTGAAATGATAGCGGCATCACTTGAGACCATATCACCCACCAGAAGTGACACTGATATTGTGTTCTGAAGAAATCTGATATCCGCATATTAATCATTAATTTAATGCACTCTGAAACTAGAACATGTTTAGAAGCAAGAATTATTAATTAAATACTAAAGAACACATTAAAATTCAATTTATATTCTTTTGTTTTGCAAATAAATCTGCAATCTGTTTTAATATTTGTGAAAAAATAAATTTCTCATAAAAAATGAGTGCCATTACGTAAATATAAGAATAAATTACGAGTGTTACAGCAATAGGAATTTAATTTCAGAATGAAGAAATTACGATTGTTCAATTCTCACAGCAATACTTTAAGAGATTTCGCCCAACAAAAAAGCAAAGAACGTTTTAGCTTAGTAATGCTATACTTAGCATCGCGACTTCACGGCTGGCAAGCACCTCAGAGTAGGGAAAAATCACACGACAGACGGGCAGTACGACGTCGACACGGAGAGTGAGTGATTTATTCGATTTCCTCTACAATTTAATAATGATTATGAATGGGTCCGATAAATCACTCGGAGTAGACAGCGCGACAGTGGCCACTGCATTGGAACGCCCGTTTTTCTCTGCCAGCGCCGCGCCGCGCCCGCCGTTGCGCTGGCGGGGACACCGTCCTAGGGGGCGCGTCGCACGCTGCCGCAGGACGCCTGATGGGCCGTCGGACCTTGCACTTGTGTGACTCGGTTTCGGTCCAGGTGAGGATGGTACTGAACGAAAAATTCCCTTCATATGAAGGAGTGGTGTCAAGGTCTTCTACTGGTGACAGTGGCACGTTTCGTAGCACCATAGCATGCCAAGAGCTTATCTGCGCAACTAGCGTTGAGAAAGGAAACCATTAGCAGTAACACCGCCGTTTTACAATAGGAATGTAATTGTCTTTGTTGGTGAGGTAATGAACTGCGTGGAGGGGCGATTTCGTCATGGTGCTCGAGCCACGGACTCCCGCTCGTGGCATCGACCTTGAAACACGGACTCGGTGAGGATGGTAGTGGACGCAAAATTCTCTTCATATGAAGTTTGAATTTTACTTTAAATAATAAGCGCTGCTACAGGACGCCGATTATTGAACTACCTTAGCTCTGAGTTATACCTTAGCACATCGCGGGGGAACGTCGTATGTCAATTGCGTGGCTTGAACTCACTATCCTTCAAGACGGCTCTCTCTTTTTAACATGTCTACTACTCATGACGACCGTCATGAGTGTTGTATAGTTTGGTTTTCTGTATGATTTAACATTACTTAAAGGACATTTTACAAACATTCATATTTACTCTGGCAGTATAAGTTCATTAAATTCCCGTTCTTATCAAGACCCGCCGTGAGAGTTTACTCAGATATGCAAGAAAGGGAAAAGGTGAATGTGGGTGAATAGATAATTAATTCCTAACCTTTTAGATTTTAGATTATATGTCAACATTTTGACGGTTTCTTAATGAATTGGAATGGGGAAAGGCTTTCGTCGCATTTAAAAACGAATATTACTTTTTTACTGTTATACGAGTAATACTTTTTACCTACTCATTTCGGATATTATAATAAAATTGAGAACCAAAATAACTTATTAAACAGTACGATTTTTTAACTTTCACATTGAAATTGTCAGTACATTCTCTTTCCACAAATTTCAAAATGTTGGTGAAAGTGACTGGACATTAACTTAGGCATTTGTGTGTTCAGATGATATGAAAATGGTTTCCTTATTCTGAGCACGCTACAAGAAACCGTTGGGAAGCCAGATGCAAGGATCCATTGTTACTAATTCGTCGCAGATCCACTTAATTACTTAAATCCACTCTCCCTAGATTCGCTATGATCGAAGTACGGATCTCCGCGAACCATCGAGAACGCTCCCCTCATTTCCGTTGACTATACGATGGTTTGGCACGCCACTTTTCAGGAGGATAACTCAATAGCCCTTGCTCTCTAAAATACGAGTATAATCACTATATAAGCTTAGTTTGAAAGTTCAAAATAAGCAGGTTGATTCCGTGACGAAATGCATTTTATTTCCACAAGATGTACCTGCGCGTACATGTTAGAACTCGCAATATTAAGATAACTGAAGTTTCGTCACGATTCACGAGTTTCGAATTAGCGTGTAAGGACGAATTTCACGAATTTATCACAGCCTTATTCGAAATTCACGAAATTCATGAATTTCGAATAAGGCCGGCTCCGCGTTTTACGTTTTTAAACGTTATCCGATGACAAAGTTTTATCAAAAAAATTTGATCCATTTTTGAGAAAATTTTTTAAATGTTGAGGCGTTTCGTAAAGAAGTTCCCAAAATTAAAATATTCCTTTCAAATTCGCAGGCATCGATTACGTTCAGATCAATTAGAGAATATCAGTTTTGAAGAAAATCATTTGAACGCTTTAGGCGTTGACGTTTCAGACGGACGGACCGTCAGACAGACGGACGATCAGACAGACGAACTGTCAGACAGACAGACAGACGCTCAGACGGGTTGTCAGACAGACGGGCGGTCAGATGGACGGTCGGACAAACATAGTCAAGCTGTGACACACTCATGGTTTGCCGTCAATCGATTCTTCGATTTCAAGGACCCACAAAACGTGGATTCTAGTGTTCAACTTTTAGAGAGAGTGCTTTTAGTGCTTCAGTTTTAGAGAGAGTTCTTTATCACATGTAGGAACGAAAATTATTCACTATTTCCTTACGAGGCACGGCACGAGGAGTTTTTCGTGGGAAAAATCATTTTCCTGTGAAGTACTACAATACCTTCTCTTCTGACGAAGTAATACGAAGTACTGTCTTTATTTCAACATTAATAATTTACACTCTACGACTATAATTACAGCTTACTGTAATTGTAGTCTCTACTGATAACAAATTTCTTGAAATCGTCATTTTCTGTACGACCTTGAGTTGATACAAAAGTAATTCTACTACTTTGAAACTGCCGTCAGAAGTGGATTTCCTTTGTCCTAATGGAAATTATTTTCATAACGACGATAGGTGCATGTGAAATCAGTGTTAATGAGTAAACTTAACTTCTAAACGAATCACTTGCACTTCTTGCTTATAATTGGAAATCACAGAAATGCCTAAGAAGTAAATTTATGATATTCATTGTTCTAATGGTTTCATTATCATTACTAATCAGATTAATTAATAATAATAATAATAATAATAATAATAATAATTAAAATTAACAACACTTATCGTTGGAAGTTGCTTTGTAGGATTTTCATTTTTATGCCTCTTTGTTTTTACTAATTTCTTTCATTTCTTTCAAATTGGCCATTTAAAATTATTCTTCAGTAAGTAACCGACAAAAAACAACCTTACACTTTACGAAAGAAACTTTGCTAAAATCGTATCATTTTTTTTCTTTCGGGCCCTTACGAAGGTAATCCGTAAGAAGAGAAAGTTATGTAATCGTGCGCCGGGAAACCGAATTTTTTTTGTAAATATTTACTGGCAGCGATTAAAAGATAAGTTATAATTTTGAAAATCAAGATGCTTACGTAAGTAATGGAACAATGTACAAAAAGTACTAAATGAAAAAAGGAGAAAGATAAAATCAACATACATTCAAGGAGATTTATGGTATAAAACATTTACCCGAAAGCCAACATTCAGAATGATTCTGAACGAACATACGTGATAAATATATGATACGTGAAGGAAAGAGACCTAGTACACTTAGCATATATTCAATATTTATGAGATTGTATAAATTTAGTATTTATTTGTGTGTATTGTGTTGTTAGAGAAAAAGTACTTTTGTCGCTCGTAACTTGATATCTCCCGGAAGTGCTCTAACCGCATTTGCACATCGAACCGTGTGTATTCCATGGGAGCACAGCGGGGTGGACGGGCATAGGTGGGCAATGGGCGGTGGCAGATGCGCCAGGCTGCGCGTTGTGATAACGGCGTAAGTTGCGCGCGGACCGGCAGAATCGCGTTAAAATCGGATTCCCGGAATTCCGCCGTGCTCCGCCACTCAGCGTCGCTATCCGCTTAGCGGAGCGGCCTGCCTATACGTCGCGCATGAGATCCGACTGGAATTTTACGGGCGAGGGCTTATCTAGCTGAGCTTATGTCCATATATTCCTATGTCTTTCTCTCCGTTATGCCGTTTCGTTCTTTCGCCCACTTCCTTTATTCTGGTCCGTGCCAGAGTGGTGGAGCTCACTTGTGACAATGCAATGTGACGGAATGTGATAAGTGTTACACGTGACTGCAGCGTTCTCTCAAACCATACAACATCCAATTGTTTTGTTTTTATTTTGAAGTTAACGTGTTTGAAATTCGATATTATTGAGAATTTTTATTTTGAGTAATAAAAATTGTAACCAATATACGAATATATGAATCGTAATATTTTTTTATCTCCCCTGTGATTTTTTTACAAACATAACTCCATCAATTGTCGACAGAAAAATGCTATTCCAATTAAATAACGTAACTGAAAAACGATAAATATTTATGTGGCAAAAAACGTACGTACAATTGAATATATGGCGGACGATTTGCAATAAGTGCTGGTCATAAGTAACATTACCACTTAGGGCCGAAAGTGTTATTTGAAAGTAATAATATTTCTTCAAAGGACGCATAGTCCATGATTTAGGAACATGGCTTGTCTGCTCAGTTCATTCAGCTAAACAATCGGACAGAAAACCTAATTTCCATAAGACGCTAACTAAACACCCCCAGATGGCACCTCATCTAATGTTGTTTGCCCCCGATCTCTAATACTCTGTAGGGCTGGCGTCAAAGCTGATGAGCTTGTAATTTGGTTTTCTTCTACTGGGCTTTAGATGATTGGGAAACATTTGTGTTTGATTTTTTAAAATTTATTACAAAAATTCGACGTCTTAGTCTTTTAAGAAATTGAAAATTACGATTTGGTAACAGACGTATTGGACATTAGCAGGACCCTTAAAAGAATTTATTAAATATATTTATAAGATATGAACAATACTATTAAATATAATTTAATAGAGTAGTTACAATCACATTTGTGCTTGTAAAATTTGTGAAAAATAACACATTCCGCAAGAACAATAACATTAATAAGTACGCAGATATAATAACACACAGTTCAACAGGTAACAAATAATGAAAAATAGCATCAAAGTTTAGATATTTTCCTTTCATTTTTTCTAGGTTTCTTTGTTATAAGTGGTGATGTTTTCAAGAAATTCTGAGGAGGAAGGATATTTCATTTTCCTTTTATAAAACGTTTTGATTACCTTAAAAGAGTTTTCAGAAAATTAATGAATTTATGAAACATTCTTTCGAACTCCGGGAGTGCGCGCCCATTGCCTGGAGTGGATCCTGCGCCACCGCGCGCCGCTGCGAGTGGGGTTACCAGAAATGTTTTCAGAAAATAGTGAACAGGGAGAGGAGATTTTTGAATAATAATGATACATTCTCTTTATTATTTAAAACATAGCCATGAGTGAAGTTGAGCTTTTCTTTTGCAGAAATTAAAATAAATATTTTATACATTAGTTCAGATCTTCAAATAAAATATTATACGTGTACATTAGGGCGAGCACCCATTAGAAGTTCGTTAAAGTAGTATATGCATGAAACACACTTTTAGCTTACCTTCGCAGTGCTGCGCACTGGAACAAAGATATACGTATTTCGAATAGTTACCAAACTTAGAGACCTGCACAATTGGCAAGGTCATGACTTGGCATCAGAGTATAGTCAGATCTAATCGAGATCAATAACTTGCCATGATACTAACTAAAACTACTATAACTAAAACTACTATGCCACTAAAACTCTACTATAGTGCGATTTTTATAACTCTGCCCCTCAAGCCCCTATGGTCTCGATGGAATATCACACTGCATTTCGCGTCTTTCTCGGTCGTGCCACTAGGCATGATCGCAAGCACTGCTTGTTGCGGTCGCGATCATGCAATATCTACCGGCATTACTGACAAAAACGCGAAATACCATGACATATTCCATCGTGAAGATTGAGGGGTAAAGTTACAAATTCGCAGTATAACACTTGTTCACTCGTATAATAAGATGTTTTTTTCCCTTATTGGATAAGGTATTTTCACATGTTCACTATTTGAATTTTTTAAAATTAATGAATCAGAAATAGAAATGGTGAACAGTTCACTCGCACATCCGGCTGGCGAGCTGCGAGTGCCGCCCCGCGCTCTGCGGAGCGCAGGGGCGCCACCTTCCGTCGGCGGCCGCGCGCGAGGGGTCGCGCCCCTCGGGAGCGACTAGGCGGTGGGCGGGAGGCGTGCAGCCCTTAATTAACACCTGGTGGCGGCGGGCGGGGCCCCGATCAGGACTCGGCTCACGCCGCGCCGCCCCGCGCCGCCCCGCGCCGCCCCGCGCCGCCCCGCGCCGCCCCGCGCCGCCCCGCGCCGCCCCGCGCCGCCCCGCGCCGCCCGACCGCAGCGCCCCTCGTGGCGCGCCGGGCCTGCCATTCATCGCCCGTCGTGTGTCCGCCTCGCGATCGCTCGTGCGCTCCGGTTCACCCCCCTCCCCCGCTTCGTGAGCTTGTCGCTGGTTTCTGCTTTGCAATTAATCCCCCAGCTATTGTAGTTAACATGTGCAACATTGTAACGAAAAGTGCTAATTGTTGGTATACGTGGAATCACATAATTATTTTACTTTCTCGTATAAGTAGTACGTAAATAGGAATAGGAGAAAGTAAAATTCGAAGTTTACATAAAGTTATGGAAAGCTGCGGAAAATCGATTTCGAGATTTCAGCGGAAGTCATGGAGTCCCCTGATATCCCAAAAGGTTTTTTTCAAACGTCCAACTGGCTATTCGTCTGTGAACAACCACTACTACTTAAAATACGAGTATTCGTAGAATGTTTTCTAAAATGAATATTCCCAGATAGATCTGGTCCGACTCGGAATGTCCTGCGATTTGAAAGGAATTTTTAAAATCTTGGGGCTACTTTATGTAAGCCCTGGAATATTTTCAACATTTTCTCAAAAATGATTGCCAATTTGTTTTAAAAAATCTTGTGAGAATAGAGTGAAATTCATTTAGGAAGACGCCACGAAACCTATTTTCTCTGTTACCTCTGTATTATCGAAAATTGCAAAAGCTTGAACATTTTTGAAACCCCTCGTGCAACCATGTTATTGAAAGTTTTTTCTTCAAATGAAATGTTCAAAATAATTAGTTCATGAATTATTGTCATGTACATTTTTTGACAATATTAAAATTTTCCGCGTAATTTTCAGTGAAATATGGCAAACATTACAAACTATTTTCTCAAAAATTGCTTCAAATTTGTTCTTTAAACCTTTTTGTATCTATGGAGCATGTAATGCACTTAATGACATGATAGCAACGCAGTTTTAATGCATTGTTTTGATTTCTCAAAAAATTTACAAATGTTTAATTTAAAATTAAATTTCATGCATCGTTGATATTTATACTACCGACATTTTTATACATTACTGCATTTTTGAGTCTCCAAATGATTTCTTATGAAGTTTCTTGAAAACCCAAACTTTTTCTGTAACAGTGAGCTTAAAATTGGATATTTTTAGAAACGTTCAAATGACATTTTTTCATAAACGGCCCAATTTTTTCACCGAAAATTTGCCTACAGGACCACGTTTGTTCTTCTGTAATATTCGTACAGTCATATTACAATTCTACTTATAGCACTCCGAAAAATCGAGAAAATGTGAAAACAAAAGTCGCCGCTAGGGAAGGACCTGAAGTAATATCGAAAATCTATCTCTTTCTAAAGAAATTAGAGAACTAGGTGGTACAGGTAAGTCAGAATATATCATATACAAACAGAATATATTACAGAATATATCATATACGAACTAATAAAGTAAAGATACGTTTATTGATCTAAAAATTAATTTATGCTGATGAAGGACATAGGAATTGGAGTAGAGAAAATATAAATAACTTGTTAATTCGCATATTTAGTATATTATACTTAGTGACCACTAATTTACAGGTATTTCGGGTCACCATTTTGTAGGTATTTTGATTTGTTTATGCAAGCGACTTTGATTCTTTTATGTTTCTGGTGTAACAGTTGTATAAGACGACTGTCAACCGTTGCTCTCAATTCTCAATATGACTAAGCCTTGGTCTATACTAGGTAAGTAAGATATTTCGTATCTCTTAAATTGTGTGGACCAACCAATGGAATAAAATAACGTAAAATACGTTCATACGACGATACAGCACGCGAAAAAGATCTCAGGAGCGACCGTAGGAGCTCGTGAGTCAATACCTTCCTCTCGTATTTAAAGTATCTCTTTATCGTGCAGTATAATAAATTACTTTTTAAAACATTCATCAAAGCATCCAAATTTAAATCAGACAATCAAGTACTCTCATTTTTCCCTAACTAAACCTATTTGTCAGATAATTACAACACGTCACGACAGTGCTCTGTTTAGATTTAAAATAACCATTTATGAATGTTACTATGCATAATCATTTAATGAAATTAAACCTCACAGATAATCCACCTGTCCATATTTGAATGCGTCCCAATTTCAAGTAAGACAAATTTATAGTTATATTGATCTGGAATCCTCTAATTTAAAAATACATAACATAATTGAACATAGCTCACACTGAAAGTTGGGAACAGATTTATGAAAAGGTCACCTCGTCCATTCGTCATGCTTTTCAACACCTCGCTTGCCTTCGTCCGGACCCATTGCTGCAGTCAGCTTGATTCTACGTTTACCTTCATCATGCCACTTCGCTTTGTCCGACTCATTTTAAACACCTACCACCTACGTACTACACACTAGAAGTTCTGTTATCATTGCCAACTTACAAAACTTAAAAAAACTTTAAAAACTCTAAGTATTCTAGAACCATAAATTCTTATTTCTTTACAAAGCCACCAGTTTTTGCATTGCAAATTAACGGATTTAAATTAATCTCATTGTCTAATTAATTAATTAATATCAATGTCGTAAAGATAAACTATTTTTAGATCTTTATTTGAATTATTTTTCTGTGCAATTATGCCAGAATAGTTTCTTTGAAGAAACGATAGATATTCCAATGCGTATTTTATATCTCGCGTACGTAAATAGTTGACTGATCAGTTACTTATTTTAAAAAATATGGGTGAGAAAAAAGAGTTCATTTTGAAAGACTTTCAGTAGGTAAATATTTTGCTTACAAATGCAAAAGATAGTGCTCATCTGGATATTTCGAAGCATTTTCGGGCTGCAGTAAACGAGTTCTACATTGGTCTTGAGACGTAACAAGTGGAAACATTGAAGGATTCTTTTATTATGTGAAATAACGAAGGTGATGAATGAAAAAGAAGGAAATGAACATGAAGGTGATGGCTCCCATTTTATGAAGAAGGTGAAGTTGGTTAAATTGATTTGTTTCTTCCTGCCAGCATTTAAATGGTAAAATATCACTTACCGGGCGACTCAATCATGTGCTCTTCTTCTGTTTACCGCGTCCTTTCGCGTCCTCCCTTTCCCTCAGTAGACCTCTTTCTCATGCCCTCATCATACTCTTTCTACCTGCCCGCTCGTTTCCCACTAACACTCAGCCTAGTTGTCACGGGGGCTTCGATTGTGGCCCCTGCCCGCGTCGCCCTGGCCCTTTCACCCGCCCACGTACTCCGGCCATCCCGCCCTCGCCCTTTCCCATTTACTTCCCATTCCCGCCCTCGCCCATTAACTCACTCCACACCCTCCCTCTCACCCCGCCCACGCACTCGCACCGTTCCCACCCTTTCATCCCGTCCCCGCCCTTTCACCTTGACCACGTGCTCGCGCCACCCTCACCCTCTTGCCCCGCCCACGATCTTGCGCCGTTTCCACACTTTCACCCCGTCCCCGCCTTTTCATCCACCCCACGCACTCGCGCCATCCCCACCCTCTCACCCCGTCCCCGCCCTTTCACCTAGGTCAAGCACTCGCGCCACCCTCACCCTCTTACCCCACCCGCGAACTGGCGCCGTTCCCACCCTTTTACCCTGCCCCCGCCCTTTCACTCCGCCCAAGCACTCGTCCCATACCCAACCCTCTTACCCCGCCCACGCACTCACCCCACCCCAACCCTTTGACCCCGTCCACGAACTCGCGCCGCCTACGCCCACGCACGGCTCGCGCCAACCGCGGGCGGGGAGGTCGGCGACAGGGGCGCTTTAATGAGGCCATCTCGAGATTACACGGCGCACAAGTAATTGGGGCGCGGACGGCGCTGATACATCGACAGATGAGCATGCCCCCCCCCCCACGCGATGGCAGGCTGATTAAAATATAGTTCTGGCGATGGGTTTCCCACTGAGTTGAGTCCCCTTCGCACACCGAAATTCCCAGAAATAAAGTGTTTGGTGTTTAGTACATGAGTTGACTTTATTTTCTTGAGATTCGCGGCTTAACTTCTAAAAACATTTTCTAGAATATAGCGTCTAAGTATTCGGAACAATGTTTGAAAATGACTAAAATTGTTTTCTATTTTTCTTATTTCCAAACTCAAATTCAATTAATTTCCAGTGTCGGCTCTTGAACAAATGTTCAGCGAAGGCAAAATAAATTATTGGACAGCGGAGGATCCAGTGAAGGGGGCACGGGGGCCGTGCTTGCTCCACCTCAATCCATCTTTTGGAATTTTATTCAATTGATTCAAAACAGTTGTCTCACTGATATCACTACATTCCAAAGCATTATTTTCTTGAAGCATGCACAGACGTAATTTCAAGATATAAATCTATCTACCTTATTCTGAATAAAAAAGTGTTGAAACTTAATTGCATATGTGATCTTTTGACATTTCATGTTTTTGTATAGCTTTTGTTTTGCGTTTTTTATATTCTTATGTCAAAATATCCACAATACTGTTCTTATTTTCATAATAAAAGACATAGCCAACAATAAAGCTAAGATTTAACCTCACTACCTGTTAGCCATTTGTGTGAATCATACTCGTACCACGAAGAGGTGAATTTTCTTGCTTTTTTCCCGCCAGTTTGATGTACAACCGTACTCAACCTAGCAGTATGTGGACCATTGTCCAAAATTTCTCCCTTGTATTTATCGTTAAGACGAGAAAACTGCATACGTAGCAGCTGCACCTGCCGTGATATTAACGTAAAATCAAATGTAAATATAAAAAAAACAAACAAGAAACCCAATAATCCGCAGCACGCAGTAATGAAAAACTTCCTAATCCGAAATAAATACTTACTAAATAATAATCACTTTCTCCGCTTGTTAATTCATCAAAACAATATGCGCGGCTTGCATGTGAGTAGAAATCGGAGTCTTCGTGCGGGCAGGTTGCAAGAGAATTCGCTGGCCTACGCACAACGCGCGTGCATTGAGTAAGGACACAGCATGCTACAGGGCCTTTTCTCAGAATTAGGTGCGAAGCGAGGCAGCGTCTATCGTCCGATTAAAAGTAGTTGGTGATTGACAGTTACAAATGGAAGGGAGCGATGTTGACAGGTTGCGTACCACTGAGATCGTGTTTCTGGGACACGAAAATAAACACTTAAAATAAATATTTATTAAAGTAACCAAATCATACACTCATATTGTGTGGAGCTAAAGCTTCAGATTCACCAATTTATTTTAATCTGACCATAGGCATGTCTACCCTGAGAGGTAGACATGCCTATGGGCGGGGCATGCCTCTGCGGGCAGAGACAAGAGATCGTATGTCGCACGGGCTGTTAGAAAACGCTTGAAATAGGAATAAGTTTCAAGCCATCATAATGAAATGTTCATGATACATTTACAGATAAATAATACTTACACCATATTAAAATTGTAAGTCATTTTTTTATTATGTAATATATTCAACTAGCATATATTCATCAGGGTAGGCAGTACATACTTTGACTACCCCAAGGGCCGGTCACTGTTAATTTTATACACTCAGAGGTAAGTTGTATTTATTTATCTCTGCTAAACAAATGTGTATTATAGTGCACATAGTAGTGCCACTTTCCAACCGAAGTCTGAAATCCTGACCGTTAGAGTATCAACTTATGTGATGGACGTACGCTCAGAAATTCTCCAATTACCCCGTCTCTTCATCTTTTCAAGACATGGTCGCCATGGTGTGGTTTATTCGACCAGGCCGTGGTGTGGGCTATTTCTTGTGTCTGGAGATTTTGTTCCGAAGTCAAAAATATCAAAGTTGTAAGTCTCCTTAGCTCAAAAGAACGGAAAATATCAGCCAGAAATATACTTCGGAGCAGGACACGTCAGATGGTGGAGTTAGGTCTCCAATCAGAAACTCCCCTCCAGATGACCTTTGGAGTTCCCGCCTTGCGCAGGCGGCGTGCGTAATCGTATAGCGGCTGTCCTTCCTCCGTGCGACTCCACGGAGCGTCCTCCGCTAATTATCTGCTGCGACGAACTGCGCCCTGTTAGGCGCGCGTTACGGCTAACGATCTGACTTTAATTTAAATTTACTTACAAATGATACCCACACTTCCTTTCAGGAAGGCAACAAATATACCTAGGCTTATTAATTGCTAGATTACACGACAATTCATAAACATGTATTGTAAGAAGAACGCAATTTGATTAGTTTCTGGAAGGTCTTGTTTATATTAGAGATAAATTGAAGGACTGTTGAAAATGACGTTGAATTTGGATCAATCAGAAGCCGTCGCATGTAATATTCTAAACAATTTCTTAATTTTATCTAATTACAAAATAAGTGATTAAATATTCGGTGCAAATACATTTTCGGTAACATTTCAAATGAATAAAAATTGAAATTATAATGAAAATATGAAGGCGGTTGATATAATATTTCACAAACAAATTCATTGTGCTAAAATAGTAGTGATATTCCGTGTCTTGTCCGAAATGCAAGAAATGAGTAAAGAAATATGAGACAATGTAATTTATTGTAGCACCTGAATACAATAGAAATGCAGAGAATGAGCGCCTTGTAAAGAAGAGATGTAAAAGCAAGAATGAGTTCAAGCATGAATTAAAATATTTTTGCGGTGGCGGTGAGGTAAAGGATATTTATTTATCAGTTTTTGATTGTTTTCTGGACGCTCCCATGCATGCGTTTTGCTTAAGAAAACGTCTGAATATTTAATCGGCTGCGATATACCCGCCGGAACATATCTTTCATGTCCAACATTACGACCGGGAGCTCATAGGGCTGAAACCCGGACTGTGGTGGTGTTTCGATTCTAGCTACATAGACACCTTAGACCAGTGTTGTCAAGGTCGATGCCACGAGCGGGAGTCCGTGCCACGAGTGCCACGATCCTCCTTGCAGTTCATCTCCTCGCCACCACAGACAACGCCCTATTGTAAAACGGCGGGGTTATTACCACTCGTTCCCTTTCCCGACGCTAGTTGAGCAAAGAAGCTCGTGGCGTGCTACGGTGCCACGACGCGTGCCACAGACACCAGTAGAAGACCTTGACACCACTGCTTTAGATATTAACTAATCAACATCAGTGACATTGAGGAGGAGAATTCTTGCGGTAGGCTGTTCTGGAAGGTGGTTTTCCGTAATTTGTTCTATTGATACCAGACAAATATCGGAGAAGTTCCTTAAAACACTAAAACGTTGTACTAAAAACAAACAATACTCTGAAAATCTGTAAATTAACCACGAACCATTTGCAAAGTTTCCTTCCTTATTCTTGCCCCTTCCTCTGTCCGTACACACACACACACACTTACGTGCAGCATCTAATCACAGAGGACGCGAATCGAGGCCTTAGAGCTTATCCCGGTTAGGACGGCGCCCTAGCCGGAAGAGGGCGATATCTGGGGGAAATCTCCAAGTGTACGCGTAGGTCGACTTTGAATATCATGGCCCAGCGGCGGAGGGACACCGCAACCTGCCGGGACACAAAACTGTGGTTGACGACCTGGAGAGGTGGCTCAAGGGATCAACTGATGCACAGCAGTACCTCTGACGGGGAGGTCCTAGGTTCCAGTCCCGACGATGGCAAGATTTTCGACACTAGCTTGTCAGCCAGGTCGAGTTCAGTGGCAGTCTGGAGGAGAATTCTAGCGGCCGGCTGTTCTGATCGGGGTTTTCCGAGGTTTCTCTGACCAATACCAGGCGAATGCCGGAGCAGTACCCTCACCAAGGGGCCACGGACCGCGCGCGATATGTCCTCTCTCTGCCTTGTCCTACCCTCGCCCCGTACTCACGCTCTCACACACTTACACTTACTTGCTTTATACTACCACACTTGCCGGTCGGAGACCGATTGGGAGCTTAGAGCTTGTTCCGGCTGGGTCGGTGCCAAGTAAAGAGGAGATACCTGGTTGAGGAAACCGTGCCAACTAAAGGTAGCACGGCGTCGGACCGCACCATCTAGCGAGGGAAAGTCACCACCACCTCGCGAGAAAAAACATTCACTATACTTAACAGGACTAATAACCATAGCTGTTGACGTGCCCGGAAGCTATTCTCTCACTCACTGAATATTTTGATATGAAATATCGTAATCATCTCTACTAAGCTCATTGTTTTCGGATTTCAGATAAAATGTTGATATAATGAATTTCTTACAAGATACTTATGTTTTTGAAAAATTAAACGTGACTTTATTTGACGAACTGTTTTTTATGAACACATTTCATTAAGGGAAAAAGTATCTTAATTGTAGTTGTAGGAAGATGCCGAATTTTAAAAAATATTTTTCAATTTTCAAAAAATCAGAGTTTTCAACCAACATGAGAGCTACGCCATTCTCTTAAATGACCTTCAGACTATCACACAACAAAATTTAATCAAAATTGTTGGCACCATTTTTTTGAAAATTTGGAAAAATGTCCCAGGGGCTTCATGTAAAGTACACCCCAAATTTGAAATATCGGTTTCAAAGTCAAGGGACATCGAGATCTGTCGAATCGATCGGGGAGTATAATTTTGGAGAAAATCGACTGAACGGCTTAGTCGCTAGCGTTGTTCACAAACAGATGGACAGACGTTTTGCTTTCAATTGGTTTTTCGATCGGTTTTTCGATCAAGGATCCACTAAACAGATATTCTGGTTGCACCACGCGTTAGGGAATTTTTTTTCTTAATTAAGCAACTGGATTTATCCACTTTTTCGTTACCAGGGCCCTGTAATAAAGAGTTTTTCTGCCGAAAATCCGCCGTTTTTTCGTGCAGCATTACATAACTTTCCCTATACTACGTATATACTCCGTATATACGTACGTACACGGTGAAGTAAAATGAAGACAAGATTCCAAATCTTCCTTCGAGAATGAGGTTGAAAAAGGGTTAATGTTAAGATGTTTGTTTAAATCGAATTAAGTCAGAGGAACGTAAAAAATATGACATTATAGTTAGTTTCAGAGCGTTTTATTGGAAGTTGTTTACTAAAAAATACATGTTCTCAAGTTTTATGTAGATTATGTTTATTAACAAATGTACAATGTTTTATGCCTCTGAACAAGAAAATGATCCTTTAATTACACAGAATATGACTCTCAGAATCTCAGTGACACCTTTACTACAACGAAATTTATATCATGATTAGTTTCTGCCTGTTTGAAAGCAAGAAAGACCAGTAACATCCCAGCAAGCAGAGTGACATGAGTAAAACGGCACACTAACAAATAAACGGACGCGAGCCGCTGGCGACCGCAGCATTCGGTCACTGAAGAGCCGCGATTCCGCTGTCGCCGAAGCGCCCATAAATAGCCATCGGCCGCTGGTTTATTCGCATGGGCGACGCCAGGCGACGGTGGCGCGGCGGTGGGCGTGATTTGAAGTCCGCGGGCGCCGCTGCGCGCGCCGCGATACCGCCGCCCCGCCGCCGTAATGTCGCAGCGGGATTTGTATGCAAATGACTGCGAGCAGCTTGAGATAAATGGAACGACGACGGCGCGGCGGCGGCGGTGCAAATCGCAGCGCCTCGATGGCGAAACACGACGGGGCTGAGTCGCCGCACAGCAGCCTTCGTGATCCCTGCTTCCCTGACGTCCTGCGACTCCTTCCAGCCCTCACGCTGCACACTCTACTCGTAGTACTAGTTTTTCCTGCTCTCTCTTTAAAGGAAGATGCATTCTTTACTGTCTCTCTTCCCCACCCCGCAGAGGGGGGATCGTGGCTGCATATGTGGACACGACCTCTGGTGGAGCTCAGACGACCACCCGTACCTCTAATTTCACGGCGACACTCACGTCGTTAGTCTCAAAGTGGAGGCAGTGAGCAGGCGATGCTAAGCTCCTGGTAGACGGTTCAACCCGGCAACCCACCAGTTGGGCCCCTGGCGCGTCGACCTTAAGGCAGGATTGGGTGAAAGGGACCTAGGGTACTCTGGAATCCACAAATGGAAGTCCGGCGGGACATTACCTACCGACAGGTTGCCTTTGTTACAGTCCAACCCAGATCGATAGCGTGAAGGTACAGGCAGTGGGAAGACGGAATAGGGGCCCCGAACCGTCCGGACCTTAGTTCAGATGGCCCCCAGTTGGGCTCTTGGCTTCGTCGTGGCAGTGGCCCGATACTCTGGGCATAGAGGAGGGACTTGGTGTCCCGGCGCATGTGAGTGGCGCGTCGTCATATAGGCGATATTGACTCCGGCACTAGCCCAGATAGCTAGTAGCTCTGAGCTGGCAGACCGGCCTTAGACCTAGGCATTGTATGGGGGGGGGGTTGCCGAGAAGGCAAACTGCGTTCCGGCGGGATCCGGATATTGGTCCGAGGGGGTACTTGTACCCCTCAGGGGGGTGTAGGTTAGAGGCTAACGCCTAGGTACTCACCCCGGGGCTTGCCCCCTAATACAGTACAAGTGCAAAGGGTGCCAATAATGGCATGCACGTATACACATACACCGTCTCTCTTTCCAAACATATAGTTTTCCACTTCACATTGTGATCACCCGCCGAGGGTGATGAATTTGAATAGCTAGGATCAAATAAAAAGATCGATACCTGAAAATAAATACACATTAAAATTCTCGTTGGTGACTCTGAAGATAATACCATAATCTATTCAGCAGATGCACAATTCTCTTCGAAATAACAAGTATTGAAATCCAAAGATTCATCGTAGCTATGTAACTTTCGTGCGTGACGTCGACCGTACATGTTCTGGCAGATAATGTCAGAATTCAGAATTTTCTCTCATGCAATGGTTTCATTCCTCCTTTCCACTATCCAGCTCGAACCGTGGTTCTGCGACATTTCTTACTCCTGTGCGGAGTCCTTCGGGTTAAGCTTTTCAATCTGCCCACCCGACTCGACCACCCTGCCCCAACAACCAGTTACCCCTTTCACTCCAACAAACCTGCGCTCACTCCGCAGCCGTGAAGTGAGAGTGTGCCGGAAGTGCACCGCCCAACACAGAGACGCCACCCAGAGTGTCTGAGATGGAACAACCGTGGGCGTGCCCCCGACGGGCAGTCATCGTGTGTGTGTGTGTGAAGGGAAAAAAGCGTAACTGTAACTGACATTCAAGAGCCAGTCCAAGTAGGGCTGTGGTTAAGGTTATGTGTAAAAGTGCACGTAAATAATGTAAATAAGTGACTTCTAATATAAGTTTAGTTTGTAAGTATGTGAGTGTTGGATTATAGGTGCAACTGCATGAAAATAAGTAGCATCAAATGTAAATAGTATTTTATCAAGTTATTATAAGGTTAGCGCTCCCCACCCACAAAACTGTACACCCAAGATAAAATAAATGTCATTATAATTGCTTTAGTTTTAACTATGTGTCGAGGCCGATGCTGCCATTCCTCCTCATTCATCCTCTTCATTTTTCTCTCTTCAACTCCCTCAGATCACACAGTATTTTAATGTTGAGGGTTCCATCTCTTCATGTCTAGCTTGTCACTATATGGCTGTATATCTCACAACCTTCATTCCTACACCTCATTTATTTTTTCTCACATCACTAAATTGTTACTTCTTCTTCTTCATCATCATTTAGTCACTTTACTATTGAAACCCACCTTGAAGACCCTATTATCTGGACAACTACTCTACCGCACCATCTATAAAGCCGCTTCAGCACGCTCTCGTCTACTTACTGCAGTCCGAAACTACGTACCTCTCTATTCCATTGTTAATCACCTCTCCCACCCGTCCGCCATTAGCCGTGCAAGCCCGTAGATTTCTTCGGCCACGCTTTATTATCATCCATCCGCCAGGCCCATCATTCTGTCTCGCTTTAATGGTGCTTCTTATCTCTTTCATTCTCGATTCTCCTTCCAGCTACTGCTTCTTTCTGTCGACTGTCCTCGAATCCCTTGTGTTGTGATCTTCACTGCGGTGGAAATTCATCCTCCATTCTGTCCCAGCCTTCGCCTCCTGGCCTAAATGCCGTTTAACGCGCGTCCAGGGGGCGCGGTAGGCAGCAGTATTAGGGAGAGAATGGACAGAACGCTTATTCTCCGCATCTGGTTGAGGGCGCAACATCAACATGCAGATGAGCTCTCCCCGCATTTCGCGACGTACCTTCAATTTACGGTGAACTGTGCTCATGCTTAGCAAGGAAATAGTGTGTCTTGAAATGAATAGTCAGCTTATTTACTAGTAAATTATCGACACTAATTTACTATTAAAAACGCTAAAAAAGGGTGTTCCTTTGAAATCGAAGTGGAAATTTTGAAACAAAACATTCATGACATAAAATGTCTTCAGCTAAAATCATAGCTATTTTATAGGATAATTGAACTATGTTTACCTTTTTAGCGGCGCAAATGTTTCTGAATAGACTAGAAATAATTTAGTTCTTCAACCGAAATAACGCTGCACATAAATCTTTTTTTTAAATTACAATTATTTTAAATTTTAATGTAAAAAGTGTCTTTAAACGCGTTTCACTTATACCTATTACATTAATTTTATTATATTAATTTAGAGTACCTTGACTGTGTTGCTGCAGAATGTACGATGAAGAATGGCACTAACCATTTGAAAGTCCTTCACCACGTTTCGCTTCGTTCGTGTTTTCCTTGGTGTATGTAGTGGTGGACACGTAAACACGCCTACAGTGAAACGTTTTGTCCCTAAATACATACAAATAGTCCTGGCTAGACAGTCAGGTCACACAACGTACAATTATAATGAGCGCCGAATCAGCGAGCAGGGGCTCGCGGGATCTAGCGCGTGCCAAACTGCAGCTATATTCTCGATTGGATTTGCATTAATGGACACGTCATTAGCGCGCAGGCCTCCAGATTATCACCACTGGGATACATTAAGCAGGGATTATGCTGCGGCGGGGAACGTTTGTCACAAAGAGCTACGCTGGCCCCGTCCGTTCGAGCGAAATGTGTTTTCGCACGGAGAACGTTTCCAAACAAACATGATGAGCAAGTGTGTACACCACCTGCTTCAGGCTAAGGATTTTGCACAAACCAGATAAGAAGAAGAGAGGTTTTAGTTTTTCATTCGGATATGTTGATTGTTCTGACTACGTATAAGACGTGAGAAAATAAATGTAACGGGAAATATAAAATTGCGGATCGAAAAATTAATTCAATAGCACAACTTTTGAAATACGTTTTGAGATGCTAACTGAGAGCATCCTTTCAAGCAAATAATTTCTTTAAAATGTTAGAATTGTTGCGTCAATTTTTTTCTTTATTTCTTTCAATTAATTAATTTGTTCCTCTCAACAGTTTTAAATGTTTTGGAAATAATAAGTAGAGTGTATGAAAGTTAATGTCAACTGAAATACATTTAATTATGTTTGTTCATTGTATGTGTGAATATTTGACATGAGTATTTGCTTAGTATTTCATGTTGACGAAGTGTACATATTGATATTTTGTTGGTTGACACGTTAATTTTATAAGTTTATGTGTGAGTAGAGTCTATTTAATTTAAATTATACGAGCATTAAAGAAGGATTTTCATATTTTTTTAAATAAATAAATATTCAGATATTTTACTTTCTGTAGGAAATACTTATCTTCATATTAGCACGCTCTTATTTTTCGCCACAATCAACAAGCAATGAATTAAAAAAGGCTCTTAATCTATTACGAACTTGACAATTTACAGTAGATAGATAGTCACTAGAGTCCGATCGTTCAGGCATTCATTTTATCTAAAATAGGTAGGGAAAAGGCATTCATTTTTACTAAAATATTCATGCAAAAATGCATTAATTCCCGCTAAAGTAGGGGTGAAAAGAGGCATTCAAACAATAAAAAATCCCCATTTAAAAGGAATGATTGTATAAAATTAATAAATCAAATGATTCACATTTTATTCTAACTCTAAAATTCACATTAGCCCTTACGTGAAAAGGAACAATAATTGCTTTGTAACTTTGATTGCATATGACCACCAGGTATGATACGAGTTTGTTTTACTCGCAGTGCTATTTATAAGAAATGTTGTCCCTAAGAAATGCCCGTTTGAATTTGAAATGACATCATTGAAAACGGAATTGTAGTTTTTGTTCTTCACATTTGTGTAATATCCCGAACCGCTGAGCAATGTGGTCAAAAGCGATTGGAGTCCATACACAAATGTAGGAAGGGAATCCTCGTGAGTGAACGAAGGCATCAATGAAAAAAAATCAAAAATCATGACTGGTAACATATTCCTTTCTCATTTAGATTTTTAACGCTACCTGACCCTGGAGACTCCACTTCCACAGAAAGGCAAAACACGACCATGCCTTCGTGTTGCCCAGACTTACAGATATGTTTCCAACTTGATCGATTTCAGTGTCAGGAGGAAACAAGGAAATAATGACTAAAAAGGCAAGAAGAAGACAGAATACAAAAAATAGCTATCATAAGCTAGAATAGACAAAAATAAGGCAAAATGAAAATGTATTAAAACAACCCCAAAAGTTCAATTATGTGATTCTATTGTTAAGTCATAAAATCGTTAAAGTAAAAAAGTCATTTTGCTAACCTTCCGGGTTCTAATCATCAGGATTATGCTTGTTCACTTTGTATGTAAGTACTATCCGGCCTGTGTTCTCTCTGAACCTCGCATTGGCCACTTGATATTTTCGCTATCGAAGCCTCGAAGTCCATTTCAGCCGCCCCCACGAAACATCCGCAATCGATCATTTAAACCTCTTGCGGATTACTCATGCAAATTATAATAATCACTCAAAAATTCTACTGTAGTCTTTGCTCATATACTAGTTTATTTGCGTACGTAAGGAGTAAAAGGTTCGATTAGTATTGTAAAGACTTAAAAGACTTCCGCCGAGACATGTAGTATCAAGTTATTTAATTTTATATAAGTAACAATTTCCTACTAAATAAATAAAACTTTGAGTAAATCGGTTTCATACATTCGCATGAGCGTAGCCAAGTGGAACCAATTACCCCGTAAATCTTCTATGTTCTCTTCTTATTCATATAAAATATAGTAAAAATTATTATTATTAATAATAGCAATAATAATAATTGACCGGTTCAGATAGTCGAGATCGCTAAGCCAGTAGTGCGGTGGCAATCTCAGCCGGAAGGATCG
Organism: Acheta domesticus; assembly: GCA_031308135.1. NCBI lineage: Eukaryota > Metazoa > Arthropoda > Insecta > Orthoptera > Gryllidae > Acheta > Acheta domesticus. The sequence goes on along the minus strand of JAHLJT010009419.1, from coordinate 115,208,134 downwards.
CGGGTTCGAGTCCCACCTTGGTCATGGGTGTGTTTGTATAAGCATGTCGTCCTTTCATCCCTCATTGTCATTATCATTTCATCTTCCATACCCCTAAGCTAACAACCCGGGGGAAAAATACGATCCAACTTAATGCTTATCCCTTAATAAAAATTACATGCACTTGCTACCGAGATATTGAATTTGAGCCCCGGTAAATGCAGGGTGAATGCACGCGTGGTCCAAGGTGGCCTATTTGCGAGCATAATAATAATAATAAGAAGAATAACAATAATTATTATTATTTTTGTGTTGCTATCCCCCTGACTATGGTTCTGGGTACGCGCATGCACACGAATATTGTACAAATCAATAATGCATAAATTCACGGAAGTGATAATATCGTATTAAGAAATGATCAAAAAGAGATATTTCAGTAATACGATAATATCATATTTTTCTGAGCACCTGTTCATTTCGATAAATGGATGGTAATAATCTGTAGTAACACTGGAAGAAGCCATTGCCAAGATATGGCTCTGAGTCAGCAATTAGCTGTAGCAGGTTCTCTAACTGAATGAGCTTCCAAGAACCCTTAATTATCTGAAGATGTAGTTCCCCTTAGCAATAATCTATTCCAGAAATTTTGGACGTCAAATGTCTCTGGTGGTGTGACATAATACATCGGAAGTAACCCGAATTGTGACTATAAATGTCTAAATGGTACTCAAATCTTTTAAGTATATTGATGAGTTCTTACATAGGAATTAATGGTATAGTATCAATACTACAATAATGAACAAGATTGTGTTTTTCAATTTTATCACTTAATTGTTTCACACTATCATAAGGTATTGTGTTGGTGCGAATGAAATGGCCGGTTTTAGAATTTAGAATTTATCGCCTCAAGAAATTACTTCTGACAGATGGCTCTGTAAATACGCTGCATGTAAAACATACATGTCCTATAGAGGACATAGTGCTCAGTGGCCTCTGTGTGTACAGTTTGCTTTTGCAGTTTATTATGAACACAGTGTTCCAAAGCGTACGTTATCGGCGATGGAAAGAAAACACATTCGTGTAATTTATTTGTACGAGTTCAAACTCAATCACACCGCAACTGAGCCATCTCGAAACATTAATGCTGCATTTGGTGAAGAACAAGAAGTGAAATAACGACAAGGAGGTGGATAAGTGGGTTTCTCATGAACTCACAGAAACGGATAGGATGAGACCATTGGAGATCTGACACCTTTACTAAACAAGATGAAACCATAAATACCGACAAATACTGCAAGGGAATAGAGAGCATGCAAAAAAAAAAACTGTGCACTAAACAGCCCGCATTAGTTAATAGGCATTGAGTTTTGCTGTTACATGACAACGCGAGATCTCGCCAAAAAAAAAAAATGAAAAACTCGCGATGTTGGGCAATGAAATTCTCCCTCATCCTTCGTAACCTCCAGACATCTCACCAACAGATTATCACCTCTTCAGATATCTGGATGCATTTTTAATGGGCACAAACTTCAAAGAAGAAGCACCAATTAAAAAACAATATATAAAGTTTATTGACCCACGATCTCCAGATTTTTTCAAAAAGAAATATCTGAACTTTTTTCTCGTTGGGAGTAGTGTGTGGAAGTGAATGGAAATAATTTTGATTGAATATGTAATATTTTTCAGTACTAAGAAGTATTGTAATTTGCAATTTCTTAACGGCCATTTAATTTGCACCAACCCAATATAATCTTTCCGAAAATTTGTAATCATTGCATTTTTTGACTGCATATAGATTAAACCGTTGTCTGTAACTGAGAAGCGCTGCCACAGCACATTTATTCACTAAAGTTCATTTTTTATAAATCATTTACCGACTATTGATGTAAAGAAAAAATTGTCAATAAGCAGGTTATTAAAAATGTCCAAAAGTGAAAAATTATAAATACTATGCGGGAAGAATTTGAAGACTTACTTCTATTCCATAAAATATGTACGAATTTAATAGCAGAAAATTATAATAATGTTTATATTTAACATTTATTCAACTGGAGGCGGAAAACTCTGATTATAGTGAAATATAATAAACAATTATATATTTTATACCCTATGTTATAATTCAATTTTCCTTATTATGTAAATTTTATGTTGGATTAATCAGGACCTGCTGTAGGGACGGTTGTTAACTTTACATTCGTTAGGCGTACAATATTTTGTAGTACTATTGATATGGATATAATACTTGATTTATATATAGCAAACACATCGTCTCCTGTATTATTTCAGTAGAATACCTTTCTTTTGCGGCTCTCACACGCAACCAATCTTTATAAATGAGGCCTCTAAAGAAAGAGAATTTCATGGAGACGAGACGCATTGCATTTCTGATATAAAAATGTAAAGGATTTGTTGAAACAAAACGCATCTAAATATTTATTTCAAATGCAACCCGCATCACGCGACGGCATGTCAAAATACATATAGTCAAGTAACTCCTAAACAAAGCGCATTAGAGCCTTAGAAACTAAAATTTTGAGTCCAACGGCCACAAAGAAACATTTCTCACGCCGTAATCTACAGGATCAGATACTTTTGGACATTATATTACACTAGCGTACCCGTGCGAGAACTCTCGCATGTTAAAACCCACCATTTCCCTATCCATTTGTCTATCCTTTCAATTAAGAAGGAAAGTTGTTAATAAAAAATTATTTTTTTAATGTATAAATGTAACTTCTAATGTACTTGCAGAATAACAAACAAAAATAAGAATAAAATTGATGTTGGAAACAAATTTTCAATAAAAGTTTATTCAGCATTATAGAGAGATGTTTTCGGAACAATTCATTAAAAACAACTTTGAATGATTTATTCACTCCTCCTTGAGAGTTAAGTTTTCGCTTTCCTTGATAGTCAAAAAAACATAATAGAAAAGGTTTTTACTCTTCAGAAAGCAAAGCAAAGTAAAGGATGAGACACTGATGTTGTCTGGTATCAATGTTTTTATTTACAGCTAAAAGATCTTTTTCACTGTAAGGTAACGATCCAGCTTGCTTACGCATCTGACACCAACAATTTTTTACGAAAACTTAATTTTGTTAATAACCTTTTGTAATGCAACTTTCTGTTCAAAATTTTTTAATTTTTTTCAGATAGTTCTGATGATGATAGCTAAGATATCGAAAAAGATCTTTTAGCTGTAAATAAAAACATTGATACCAGACAGCATCAGTGTCTCATCCTTTATTGAAAAAGGTATCTACATTATCAACAGTTATACTAATAAAGCAAAGTAAAGTAGTGCGTAAATACCGATCGAGCAAGTACAACCCTACTCTTTGCAATATTATTTGAATTTCCTTGATTTGTTATGAGGAACAGAGGGGGTTTTGGAGAGTTCAGGGTGCCAGCTTGCTGGGGTGCGAAAATTGAAAAATTATTTGTGTATTAAATAGTATTGGATTATTTTCAGCGTTCTTACGTACCTCAAGAAAAGCAATTCCGAGCCAAAAAAATAAACTAACATTTTCACCTTTGAGTACTAAATACAATTTGTTACCATTGGAAACAATTTAGTAGGCTTAAGACTTCATTTCGTTACATGGAAATGTTACTCAAACGATGTTTGCTTATTGAATATCTTAACGAACCGACACCTTGAGTTTAATATCAAACGGTGTATTATTTACAATATGAGTTCGCAGCTGGGCGTTGATGTACATACTTCCAGACACCACCAACATTTAAATCGTGCCTTTGGACTAGGAATGTTGGCAGTTGTCGAGTGACTTCTCCTATTCTTTCTATAATTTTTAATTTACTTGCTTTTTTAATTAATTCCCGTAGTATTATAGGCCAGCGCGATTTGATTTTTGTTTTTCATTTATTTCAAGCTATTTTACTTTAGTTAATTTAAAACGTTTGTTCGTTGTGTTGTCCCATACACAAGTTTTCCTCTACTACCTCCGTGTACCCGTGCGAGAACTCTCACATGTTAGACCCTATGTTAGATCCCTATCCTTATATTTCCATTTTAACAGGGGAAGTAGTTAACGAAACGTGTTTGTTTGTTTAAAAATATATAAAGGGAAGTTGCAATGTACTAACACAATATCAAATAAAATAAAAACAATGCAATTGATGTTTAAAATAAATTATCAATAAATATTTATTCAGTATCATGGAGAGTTTTCTTGGAACAATTCACAGCACTTCCTTAAAGACAACACTTGTAGTAATTATTCAATATTCTTTGACAGCTAGCTTTTAGCTTCTCGTGTGACACAAAAATATTAGAAAAGCTTTTTACTTTTGAGAAAGCTAAGTGTCTGAACCCGCTGACTTTAAAATTTCATCGAGTGATAACGAAAATACTGGTACAGGTAAAACACAGTCTTCACTCTTCTCTGTGAACCCACATCCCTTCTCAATTAGGTACACAGCACTTACAGACACCGGTAAAACGTTAATTGTTTTGTTTCACTACATGCAAAGAAACAATCTTCATAGGTATCAAGCAACTATAACAGTACTTCTAGTTGTTGCTGGAGAGCAAATCTTGAATTAATGATTATGCAAATAAACCTCGTCAGACTGCACAAACTACGGTGTTAACAGAAAGCGTAAATAAAGATTTTCGAATCTAATCCTTCTAAGCGTGACCACAAACATTGCTACCAGCAGGAAGGGCTGAAATATTGAGGTGGCCTTGATAGCATTGAAGCGTGGAACCGAAAAATTTATTGAATGGATCGGGGAATATCTCATCTTGCAGATTATGGTGTGAAAAACGTTTCTTTGAGGCTTTCGGCCTCAAAATTTTACTTTTTAAAGTTCTAAAACGCTTTGTTTATGAGTTATTTGCCGAAATAGATTGATATGTGATGCGGGTTGATTTTACATGAATGTTTCGGTGCGTGTTTTTATAGAAATTATGCATATTTTTAAAGTCAAAGTGGAATTTGTCAAGCCTCTGTAAAATTCTCTTTCTTTAGAGCCTGCATTTATAAAGATTGGTTGCGTGTGAGAGCCGGAACCCAAAGGTATACTACTGAAATAATACAGGAGACAATTTTTGCTGGTCTGGAGCTTATCGATATTATCGAACACCACCTATATTACTCGGCGCTGGAGGAAATCTTTGTTTCTGACGTCATGTTTAGAAGGCTTAGATTTCTCCATATTGTATGTATGCTTTCTGTGTGCAGTAATTCAAGATTATGCAAATAAACGTAAATGCTCTCGCAGTAACAATTAGAAGTATTAAATAGTTGCCTCATATCGATGAAGATAGTTTTTATGTGTATAGTGCAACCGTTCATCGGACGAATGTAATTACTGGCAGTTTGTTTCTGTGAAAAGATTGTGATACAACCTACAGTACTCATGCACTTCGTATGGTTAATAACAAAACGCTCATATGATTATTATTCAAAATCTTTTTGTCCGTTTTTAACGCTCACCCGTATAATTTCAAACTCCGCTAATTTAAGTCAATGTACATTCCTGAACAGGGCTATTCAAGAAGGATTTTTTCAAAATCATGAATTAAAAATGAAATTTGATGAAAACATATGCCTGTACTTCTTCCACAATATTGTTTATTTTTTCTAGTGTGGTTGAGTTTAAAGACATAACATAAATCATTCAATAGAAATAATTTATTTAACTTTTTTATTCGATTTAATTTCTTCGAAGGTGGGTGCTATTCACTGTGATAAAAGTTAAATTTGCTGCAAATACTTACACTATGGTGAAAAGTCTCGGAAGGAGATACAGTTTACTACAAGACGACTGAAACTTATGGAAGGAACCACCTCCACAAAATTGCCAGAATGTTCTGCGTGTGAATCCAAAAGAGAAGGCAGAAGGCTCAAGAAAATTTGGGAAGGGCATTAACAGAGAGCTTAGAAACTAAGTCAAACTATAATGGAAAGAGAGCTCGTACATCGTTTGATGTTCTTTGTAAAAAAGAAGAAAGAAACGATATTGGTAAATAATGCACGATTGTGTACATTGCAGAGTAAAAACTGTGTCTCATTAGGATTGGATTCTGTTTTACCTGAGCCAGTATTTTCTTCATCAGCAGTGATTCAGAGAAATTTTTAAGTCAGCGTGTTCAGTCACTATATTGCATTTAAAATCCTGGGATACAATACTTTCCCTAGAGTGATTAGCAATTTCAACATGTTAATTTATATCTTGGACAAGTTGAGGCATTTGCAACAAAATTAGGACTATTCTCGTAGTACATTTAATACTTAAATGCTGTTTTGAGCAGGTTAGTAAAATATCTAGATTAATAATTATTATTAAACTGATCAATATATTCATCATTGACAATAGGTTAAAATATAGTTAGCACAGCGCATGATAGTCTAGATGCTGCTACTTCATCTAAGATTTTATTGTTTATATTATATATCAAATGTCAATTTTTGTGTCTTTGTACGCTGATGATTTGCCAGGTGGGACGCGAAGAATTGGATTACCGAGGCAAGAATTTTGGAGAAACCCTTATTTTGACGAAATCAAAGTTTTGAAATAATCTTCGATGGCCAGCATGTTTATTTAAGTTTCAGAGACTGGGTATAGTGAATATAGTACTTCAGGTGTGGAATATTGAAAGAATTGTTTTTGATAACCATTACTTATTATTTATATTACATTATGTTACTACAAGAAACTAATGCGCGTCCAGGCAATAAACTGATATCAGTATAACTAAACGATAAACTCACTTACTTCACTTGTAATTGGTTGACGCAAGCTAAACTCTTAACGCTCATTGGTTCTCGAGTGAGTCACCATGGAACGTTCGTTTGCGGTTTCACTTACATATGGTAATACGATTTTTTTCACTTTAGGTTTCGTGTTTTTCCTGTTAGATGCCGAGAAAATTATTAACACCTGTAGTAATGAACTCATTTCTAAGCAGATATTATTGTCCCTGACGTACCTTACAAATTATTATATAAGATACAAAGAAGGAATATTTATATTGTAGCCGCTTGTAATCGTCTCCTGTATTATTTCAGTAGTATACCTTTCCGTTGCGGCTCTCACATGCAACCAATCTTTATAAATGAGGTCTCTAAAGAAAGAGAATTTCACGGAGACATGAGAATTGCACTTCCAAAATATGGAGGATTTGTTTAAAAAAACGCATCAAAATATTCATGTAAAATGCAAGCCGCATCAAATGTCAATCTATATCGGCAAATAACTCCTAAAGAAAGCGTTTTAGAGTATTAAGAAGTAAAACGATTTTCACATCATAATCTACAAAATAAGGGACTTTTTGGACATTCAATTAAATTTTTGGTTCGGCACTTCAATAACCAATGCTACCTAAATATTTCAGCCCTTATTGCTGGTATACAGTTTTGTGACGACACGCTTAGAAGACTTAGATTCCTCAATCTTATATTTACGCTTTCTGTACACACCGTGGTTTGTGCAGTCATACGAAGTTTATTTGCGTAAGCATTAATTCAAGAATTGCTCTCTAGCAATAACTAGCAGTACTATTATAGTTGCTTGATCCCTATGAAGAGAGTTCCTTATGCGGGTTGTGAAACCATTCAATTAACGTTTTGCCATGGTCTGTAAGTACTGAATTATGGGGGCATGTGGTTGTACAGTGAAGAGTGAATACTGTTTGTGTTTTAGCTGTATCAGTATTTTCGTTATCATTCGATGAAATTTTCAAATCAGCGGATTCAGACATGTAGCTTTCTCAAAATAAAAAGATAATATTTTTGTGACTATCACGAAAAGATAAACGCTAACTGCAAAAGAATATAGAATAATTACGTCAAATGTCTTTAGGGAAGTGTTGTGAATTGTTCCAAGAAAATTTTCCATTAAACTGAATTGAAAATTTCTTTTAAACATCAATTGCAGTGTTTATTATTTCTATTTGATATTATGTTAGTAAAGTACAAGTTACCTTTATATATATCTGCAAATAAAGAAACACGTTTCGTTGACTACTTTTCCTCTTAGAATGGAAATAGAAGGATAGGAATAAGTGTGGGGTCTAACATGCGAGAGTTCTCGCACGGGTAAGCGGAGGTAGTAGGGGAAAACTTGTGCTATGGCACAACACAAAGAACAATCTTTTTAAATTAGCTAAAGTAAAATAGCTTGAAATAAATGAAAAACAAAAATCAAAACGCGCTAACCTACAACACTATGTGAATTAATTAAAAAAAAACACTAAATTTAAAATTATAGAAAGAATAGCGCAAGTGACACGTTAATTGCCAACGATCGCAGTCCAAACGCACGATTTGCTGCGATCGTTGGCGGTATCTGGAAATGTGTATATCAACGCTCAGCTGCAAACTCATATTGTAAATGATATACCGTTTGATATTAAACTCAAGGAGTAGGTTTGTTAAGATACGCAAACATCGTTTGAGCAACATTCCCATGTGCCGAAGTGATGTCTAAGTCTACTAAATTGTTTCTAACGGTAACAAATGGTATTTAGTACTCAAACGTGAAAATTAATATTATTTTTTGGTTGGAATTGCTCTTCTTGAGGTACGTAAGAACGCAAAAGGTAATCCAATACTTTTTAGTATACAAACAATTTTTCAATTTTCGCACCCCAGCAAGCTAGCACCCTCATAACAAATCAAGGGAAGTTAAAGAGTAGGGTGGTACTTGCTCGATCCGATATTTTCGCACTACTTCACTTTGTTTTCTGAAGAGTAAAAATCTTTTTCTATTGTTTTTGTGACTATCAAGGAAAGCGAAAAGCTAACTCTCAAGTGAGACTGAATAATTTTTTCGAATGTTGTTTTTAAAGAAGTGTGAATTATTCCAAGAACATCTCTCTATAATGCTGAATAAACCTTTATTGAGCAATTGCATTGTTATTTTTGTTTGACATTTTATAAGTGCATTAGAAGTTACATTTATTCATTTTTAAACAAATAAACACGGTTCATTAATAACGTTCCGTATTAACGGAAAGGATATACAAATGAATAGGGAAAGGGTGGGGTTTAACATGCTAGAGTTCTCGCACGGGTACGCTAGTAATTGCTAATCTTTGTAGAGCTCGCGCGCGAAAATTGTGCGCTAGGTTTACATTACAGAGGAGGGAGATGGTTACACTGAATGTCGTGTAAAATGTTTGACTTCCTAGTTTCAGACATGCAGTCTCGGCGCAAAAAAATTACATTTACATTTTGTAAAAGAAAGCACCAAAGAAAACCAATGAAACATTTCTAACGCTTGGACAGCGAATTTTTAGATATGCAATTGAGCGGTTCCAAGTCCTTGCTTGCAATGGTCTTCTGAATAGGGATAGATAATTACTCTGACTGTGCAGCGCCTACCAACTCGTGTATCCCGCTCGACTCACAACATTCCTCGAGTGCACAGATATCTCGTTTGAAATCCGTTTGGAATTGTGGTTCTAATCCGTCATTCCACATGGGATTTGTGGTAGCAAGCAGTGGTTCATTGGAAAGTGTCATATGCCTCTTATTCCTACTAATGCTCCATTAAACCATTAACTCATTGCCATCACGATCATTTATTTATCGTTCTGGGTTCGGTTGGCGCCACAAGCCCGACCATCATCCCTAACGTACCTCCGGGGCAGTTCACGTCATCATCGCGAACTGATTTATACACGGTATTCAGCCACAAGAACGAAAAAGACGTAGAATCGCAATCTTGTAAATTTTACGGCTGATGTACGAATTCGACCAATTCGCGAATTATTCTGTTAATGTTCACATTGTATAAAATTGGTGGATACAAATTGAGGTAGGAGCAGCTTTAAAGCACACTTCGGACCAGATGAAGTGGTCATTAGCCAACTTGGCTTTTTATAATTGTAAGGCGCGTTTCTAATTCAATGATTGATGTTTCCGGGCACGTCAACCACTGAGGTCATTGTTCCCGATCTTCGCTATGCGGATGACGCCGCGTCGCGGGCTGAGTTTCCGACATTTCGATCGCCACGTCGCGATCTTCCTCAGGGCTGTGTGCCAAGGATAGATCGGAAGATGGAAGATCGCGACATGGCAATCGAAACGTCGGCAACTCAGCCTGCGACGCGGCGTCCTCCGGACAGCCAGATCATTAATTTGGCCTACGACATGACTTGCCATTGTTCCCATTCGTGTACGGAATATATTTATACCAGGAGATTGCAACGTTCCTCCCCCGCTGGGTGGAGAGTCACACCGTGGACCTATGCATTAAGACATTGCTGGAGTTTTCCCCAACCACGTACCTTTCACCAGCCGGGCACCGCCTCATAAGGGACAAGCTCTAAGCTCCCGACTGAACTCCCAACATGTACTAAACTGCAGTGCATCTAAGTGATTCTGCCAATAGGGAGAGAGAATTGGACAAGGATGATGAAGGAGAATTAGAGTCCATTGAAACACTAGCGTGGTCTACAACTCCATACATTATTCTTGTTCTATCGGGGGGACAAGTGCCCTGGTTGGGCTCCTAGGTGTTAGCGTTTATCTTCTCCCCCGCCGACGCACAAATTCGCCGACAGGCCGGTAACCGGATCCGGCTGGTACCCAGTTAGCCCTCGCGGCAACCTCCCCATACAATGCCTGGGTAGCGGGCAGCCCTGCCAGTTCTGAGCTACTAGCTATCCGGGCTAGTATCGGAGTCAATGTTGTCTTATGACAACGCGCCACTCACATGCGCCGGGACACCAGGTCCCTCCTCTTTGCCCAGAGTATTGGGCCACTGCCACGACGAAGTCAAGAGTCCAACTGGATTCGGGCGGCTCAGGGCCCCCATCCCGTCTCCTCACTGCCTACATGTTAGGCTACCGACCTGGGTTGGGTCATTTGACCACCGGACTTCTATTTGTGGAATCCAGAGCTCCCCGAGGGGTCTCCTTCACCCAATCCTGCCTTGAGGTCGGACGGACCTTGAGGTCGACGCGCCAGGGACAACACTGATGAATTGCCGGGTTGAATCGACAACCAGGTGCTTAGCATTTTCTACTCACTGCCTACACGCTAGGCTAACGACCTGAGTGAGGCCGCGAGACTCGAGGTAAGGGTGATAGTCTACGATTCTTCACAAGAGACCATGCCCACCTATGTAGTCACGATCCCCCCTGCGCAGTCCATTTCCCGTTTGTTAAACGTACGCATCCGTCATTCGCCTGTAATTGGTCGTAGATACAACGGAAAACTACCCGTCAGAGCAGACGACCGATAGAACTCTGCCCTAGGCAGCGGCTGAGTTCGTCCTAGCTATGTACCTGGTGATGTAAAGCTGCTGTCTGGACGCGAACCCTAGGACCTCCGGGTCAAAGTCACCGCAGAGGCAGTGGCAGCGCATTTTTTAGTTGAGGAGGCCTCTCATTGGCCTTTGCCATTTACAGAAAACAATCTCTAGCCTGTGAAAGTCATAATTTAAAACATGTTTATTCCCCAATACTTCTCGCAAATAGGCAAATCGTCTCACTCACAATCACCTTCCATTATTCAATGTCCTCAAACTAAAATCAATAGGAATCGGATAAAGTTCGAAATGATGCGTTATGGACATTCTTTGAGATTTATCCAAATCGTTAGACTAATCTGCAAATTCGCCAAGTAATTTGGTATATTACAGTGGCTGTCTGTAGTTTCGCTGTCTGTGGTTTCTCCGATCAACACCAGGCGAAAGGCAATGCAGTACCCTACCAAACGAGCCACGGATCGCGCGCGATCTTTCCTTTCCTTCCGTTTTCTTATCCTCGCCCTTTACTTACACACTCACATGCACTACACATATGCAGAGAGATCGGTCTGGAGCTTAGAGCTTGTCCCAGCTGGAGCGATACACAGCTGGTAGACGCCGGATCTCGCCGTCCAGTGGAGGAAGATAACTGCCACCTTATGCGCTGAACGCAAACACTACACTTAAGAGATTAATGATCTTAGGAATTGACGCGCCCGCAATCATTAATCAATCAATCAGAATATTCCATATTCAGAACTTTTAGACCCTTGCCCTTTTCATGTCATTTTTTAAGCAGAAAACTGAACACGCCGTCCAACGAGGTGTAGAGAGCGCGGCTGAAACTAAGGGGTTACGGGTTTCTCGCGTGAGGTCTGATTGTTTCTATTCATGATCCTTACCATAATTAACAGTCGCCATAATTTATCCCATGGTGTTACTTTATATCAGAGCATCATCATTCATTAAATCGTGATAGTGCTGGAGAGTGGCGTAAAGCTCGATACTAGCGGAAAGAGTGAAATATCAATCCTTTTCCGTCATACATATTTACGTTCATTTTTCTCAGCACAATACTGCACGTATTTTGTTGGCAAATATCACGAGCATTTAAGTGGTAGGAAGCTTGTCGAAGAAATGTAGCAACCACTTCACTCCATTATCCTCCTCCTCGGCAGCACTCGACCAAATCCCGTGGAGCGCCGGGCTGAGTTTCCAGGGGAGGCCACTTGGTGTCTGCGCGGCGCAGAGGGGCGACAGCGGGCGCCGGGGGGAGGGAGAGGGGCATGACGTGAGCGGGAAGGGGTTTCGGCAGTGTTGCCAGTGGTCTTAAACATTTCCCACATGATAGCGGGACGGAAACCAAACCGTTAAAAAAACACCAAATTCAAAAAATGATTATTTAATAATTAAAATATATGAGGAGGTATGGAAATTAAAGAAATACGAAAAATATTAATTGTATATTATGATATTTATAATTTAAACTAAACACCTATATTGGCAATATTTGAAAATACGTATAACTATTTATATAATCATTTACATGTATACAAAAATTGTTGAAGTTTCGTCTTAGGTATACGAGTATATACGAGTATCTGTATACGAGATACGAAACCTAAAAGGTGTCTTTGTCTCACTCATTGTAATAACTGAAAAAAGAGATAATGACACGTCTTTGTAAAAATGTTCCTCAACCTAAATCGCTGTTTCCAATTCTTGTTTACGGCTGTGATTCGATTCTTTTCATCAAATGTATTGTGCCCTTCTACCAATCTTTGGTTGTGGAAATAATCGCCCAATTTTAAACGACGGAGGCTTATAAGTGTTTTTAATACACCTAGTTATATTTGGATAAATATATCTGCAATAATCTCATAGGGAAATATTTTTGGATTCGTAATACACAATGGACACTAAAAAAACTACAAACTCAAGGAAACCCCCCAAGAAAAAAACAAGTGAATTTGCCCCCTAACAGACCCCCTAAAGACCAAACCAAAAGGGGGAAAACCCCTAACCTGGCAACACTGGGCTTCGAGCCGTGCTGGAGCAGGAAGCACAGAGGCGGAGAGTGGGGCAGAGCGGGGAAGGCGGGGCGGGGCGGCCGAGGTGTTTGTCGCGGTTTGCCACTCCGGGGCGCGACATCGCCGGCGGTCGCCGCACTCTTTTGTTATGCAAATACCTCTAGTGCGTTCTTTGCGCTCTCAGCCGCTTTGTTTCGGGCGCCTCCGCGCCTTTTTTCTGCGCTCGTGAGCACTCTGCAATTTCGCCCGGACATGTGTCCGAGAAACACGCGCTTGAAATTACTCTTCAGAAACCGTCTTAAATATTTTCGCTCCCTGGCTCTAAAAAATGGTATGCTACTGTTTTGCGCATTACTTTTAAGTAAGTTAAAAAAATCAAAAGCATTTATCAAAAATACCTATACGTCATGTAATTTAGTGCATATAGATCTATCGGCGTTAAAAAGTTTAAAGTAAGGATTTGCAGCAGTTTTTCAAAACATTTCGTCCGAGTATTTCTGGAAATGCAAAGTTTTGAGCTCTTTTTCACAGAAAACGTTCGAGTTTTCGAGAAACTTCATAAGGAATCATTTTAAGCACTATGTGTGTTACGTGTAGAGAAATATAATATAATGTGAATGCATATTATAAATTCATCTCTTTTATTAATGACGTTACACATATACACGCCAAAATTACATTTGGGTTATTTTGAAAAACCAAAGAATACATCAGAAAGGTGTTATACCATGTTTTTCAATGCATTTAGCACTATCCATTTACTAAAGCTAATAAAAAATTTGTAGCAATTTTTAAGAAATCTTGTTTTTGAAATTGTATTTCAGGCAAAACTACGTGAAAACTAGCCATGTTTTGAATAAATTGTGCATGACCTCATTGAAAAATCAAATTTTGATGAACAGTTTTCATTTATAAGAAAAATTTCTATCTTCAATATTGTAGTTATAGGAAGATATAAAAATTGTCTCGTCCAATTTTCGAAAATTCTGAGGATTCAAGGAAGATTAGACCTGCGTTATTTTCATAAACGTACTTTGCACTATTCTATAAAAAAAATCCAAAAATTTGAAGCCATGTTTGAGAAAAAATTTTAAATGCCATTGAGGCTGACTTTTTCGGTATCAAGTACCCACAAAGCGTAGATTCTGATTTTACAACGTGTTAGAGGAAATAACTGACTACATATAAACAAAAATGTATCCAGTTTTTTGGTATAGGGGATCTAAAGACATTTTTCTCCCGAAAAACTCCTAATTTTCCTTGTAATATTGCACACGCGTAAAGTAAGTAAGAAAATAAAAACATGCATTTTTATTAATTTTCTCTACTAGCGGAAGCCATTAAATAAATCAACAGTGTCGTGGGGAAAGAGTCTGGCTCCTTGTGAGGGGGAGCGGAAGAACGGTAAGGACAGAAGGTGCCCTCCGGGCCGTTCCCTTTTCTTTTAAAGGCCTAAGGTGGATGAGAGGGAGCAAGAAGAACAGGGATGACTCCAGTCATGGCAAACAGCAGTTTCTGGGAGTGGTGTTACTTACATTGGCACCTGACGTAGCCCAGCCTTATTGAGGACTGTTCTCTGGAAGAGACACCTTGTAGCTGCCATCGGATGGGTTGGCGGCACTTGAAGTGCACGGCAGTCAGGGGAGAGGGCGGGAAGCTGCTAGCAGGACCGCGGAGGGTCGGTCTGGACTAGCGGGGTGGAAGAGTGTCGGCAGGGCCAGTTAGGGCCAAGATGAACCGACAAAGGAGTGGAAGGGCTAATTCGGGCCGAACTGAAGCAACTAGGGGTGAAGGGAGGTCGGCAGAGCCAGTTTGGGCCGATCTGAACAGTCGGCCGTCGGCGGAGCGGAAGGTCTGTACACACAGACGACGAGCACACGAGTAGCATTCGTTCCCGTGTTAAGAGGAGGTCAAGCTGTTATACATACCTTTATTGTTGAGACCCTCTTTTCGAGGCGGAGCTACGTAATTGTGTTTACGTGGGCGCCAGCTGTTTGGGGCCGCGCGGCAATAGATTACGCTATAAATATTGACTATACGTGTACAAATACAAATACATTTGATATTCAGTGTAAATGAGAAATTCTTTATAAGCAAATGTCAAGTTGAATAGATACTATATCTCAACCCCCCCCCCTTACACGAGAAAAATCCTGGGTTCCCCTCTGTATACTTCCGATACACATGCTGTCTGTGTGACAAGCCATCGAAATCCTAAATATTCTAGAAAGGGTATAATAATGATTAACGATGAAACATTTTATTAACACTTATTACAGTATAATAACTGAAAAATGCAAATGTCATTTCAATGTTCACTCACTTCACGTTAATGTAATAACAAATTCTCTACACCGCTTTATTATTCTTTAAACACTTCTAAATGATTAACAATTATACTTCAAATTGAAATAAACTATCACTCACTAAACTAATGTTATCTATCAAAACTACGTGAATATTTAACTACACTGATATATTTGGAATAATTTAACAAACTTTTATCATATTTTTGTGGCATGTTGCAACGTGATTAATTGCATTAACAATAATTACTCAAATAACTGTCCCTGTTTGGAAATGCCAAAATACGTATGTAGCTAAACCATCTTTTTCTGAATAATATTTAACACGGCCACTCACCACAGATGTGAAAATTATCACTACCTAGAAGTTGGCAACGTGACGTTACTTCTCTACTAAATGGCTGCGTCGTTCTGTGTAAGAAGTGCCAAGAAACAAGAATTTCGTTAAACAGTAATTAAAGTTTACTTATATAAACAAACTTTGATTTACATTAATATCTTCAATTCATTAAATGGACATGTTTTCTCATATGCGTTCAAGTTTGCAAATAATATTCTCTAATGAATTCTTTCGGTAATTACTTCCTTAAACCCGGATGCTTCTACTCATTTTATTACCTTATTTTCATTTTAAATTCAAAAACAACAATAATTGATACTTGCAAACATAAAATATACCAGACGCTAAATTACACTTGGAAACAGAACAGAAAACACAATAAATATTTTGATATCCTGTTTGTCTTGGCACATTTATTTTTGAATTCTTGTTCTTCTAGACATTCCGTTCTGAGTTCTTCTGATGTCCCCTTAATTAAGCAGATTTCTTGTGAGTGACTTCACTGCATTGCGCAGAAAACCATCTCCGTCATTTAAGTAGCTTGTACCCTTAGCAGACATTATCAATACCATCACGTAGTCCTTTTCATACGAATACATCTTTATTTGATTTACTTATTTTTAAAATCTCCTAAAACAATTTAAGTTCATTTTGCAACTTATTTCTTTCCAAGTGTAATTTTAAGTCTCTCAAACGGTACCATTTGTTGTAGGATTTTTTCACGTAACGCGCCCTTTCCTCTTTCCCCTATTTAATGAAAACAGATCTTTCAAAAAAATCATTGCCACCGCCAACGCCGGTGCAATGTTGTTTATCACAACAGCTTGTATCCGGCGTCATTGCCACCTCTCCTGGCTAATACAAACATCACATCACATCACATCACATCAACAAGAAGAATGCATTTCTATAACCTTTGAACAAGAAACAATATGGAAATATTTACACACATACTTAACATTTACAAATAGAAACTCATTACACTGACGCGCATTCGTTCCCTTTCAGTGACCATGTTATTTTGAATTTAAAACAATTTCCTCTTTACCCAAAATACATAACTTGGCCTTCTCACAATGTTAACTACGACGAAAAGAAAAAGGTCTAAATATCACTTTCCTGGCGACGTATATGTAATTGTCTCCAATTCCATATTTTCATCGTCAAGACCATTCCATCTTTTTCCACCAGTGCATATCACAGAGTAGATATCCATCAATTCTTACACACACTATTAACATGGTGTATTTGTTGCCATCTCACCTCCACGAAGTTCACAAGCATTCTGACTCGTCTTCCTCCCCTCACTAAAGAGTTCGAAAAACATTGCCGTCTCTTTCCTTTACTTGTCGCACATTTTCACTAAAATCGCGTTCTTCTTTTTAATTTTCCCCTGTGCTTTCTCATATTCTGTACGTAAATTAATTATGTATTTTTCCCGTAATTTGTAGATATTTAAATGTCCTGTTACAGTCAGTTTTATTAAAATTTTAGATTTACTTACACAGGATTTTCTTCCCGTTCACTTGTCTCACGATCGAAACTATAATTTATTTAGAATTTATTTTCCCAAAACCTAATTTCAACTTGCTTGTTGTTGTTCCAAAATCTGTCATGTATATTTCTTTATGCCGGTCTGATTAGATTTTGCCCAGTTCGTCAACTCCGGCGTAATAAATAACTAAATGTCCCTACGCTTATAAACAGTCAATTGTCTATGCCAAACATGTTGCATTTTTTCTAATAAAATGTATCGGAATAATTGTTTTTTGTGATATGTCTGTTTGGACCGTCACAACAATAAAACATATAACATAACATATAATAAGCTCTATAATACTCATTCAAAATTAGGTATTGCTAATTACATTTCTTTTTGAGAAGAATGTACCCAGCATGTGCAAAATTAGCGTTACGAGTCTGGTTAGCCCAGGCTCCTTAGGCTGAAGGTCCTTAGCTGCCGTGCCTTGAATGGTCGCGGGTTCGAATCCCGCCCCGAACATGAATGTTTGTGTATGTTGTTAATATGTGTTCCCACACCGTTACCCCAGAGTTAAAAGTTATAATGATCGCAATATGACCGAGCAGATGAAAAGCGACCTTAAAATAATGAACCTTGCATGTACAGACGCACACTACTCCCCCTAATAGCTTTCCTGTGCCTCAGGTGCCGCGGCAGCATCCAGCCTCTATGTGGAGGCCATCGGCAAACTGGCGCGGCAGGCGCAGCAGGCCACTTGGGGAGGCTCGTCCGATATCGGTGAGTCACCTTGTCCTAATACAAACTCATCATTACTCTAGTAAGTGGTCAACTGGTCATTACTCTAGTAAGTGTAGTGAATTTTTTTTATCGCGGGAGGTCATGGTGATGTCGAGACCTACGTCGGTGAAACCTTCGTTTGGATATTTCACAAGTTTAAGGAACAATTATTGCTTTTCTTGCGAAATTTGATGGTTTACAAACAGAAATGAAACATTTTCTTACATCTCAACCAAGCAAGTTTTGTGTTTGTTTCACAGACAATATCTAAATGTGAATTATCATTAAAAAATATCCTTGTCCATTTCGGAAGAAAACGGAAAATTGGAGAAAGTGATTATGAATGTAAATTAACACAGCACCAACAAAACCGGATAAAATTTGTGAAAAATACGCGTTAGTGACCAAAACTAGTCGACTCCAAACGTTCCTCCTTGGGAATAGAAGTGAACGAACATCAAGAAATCGTAGTGGGATATGGTCAGAAATATTGTAGTCAGATGCGTAGTTAGAAAAGACACACAAAATGGAACACGCGGGACAAACTACCGCTGTGCTCAAGTTAGATGTAAGATAAAAAGAAAATGTGCCTCCTTACATGAGTTTTTCAGTTGTCTATTTATTGTGTTTCGTTTTGGATGTGGATGATTTTGATGGAATAAACCTATTAAAGTCAAAGAGAAATATCTAGAGGACTCATTTTTGATGAAATTAAAATTAAAGAATATTACTTACCTTTTCTCGAACTGTGCAGTCAATAACCGTTCTACAAAGCGGAAAGATTTAAGTCGGCGGGGAAAGGAGAGCAGGGACGAAGAAGGAGGAGGTCAGCCAGAGTGGACTGAGTGGGTGGGCGGATATTGGGGTGGCGCGGGCCGATGCGAGGGCGGTGTGGCGAGACGAAGCGAAGGGGGCGGGACGGGATGCGGGGACAACGATGCGCCGGGCGTGGGGGCGAGCGGGTCAGTGCGAGGGGGGCTGGGGGAGGCGAGATTGGGGACGAGAGCGAGCTGCCGGTGGCGGGACGGGATGCGGGGACAACGATGCGCCGGGCGTGGGGGCGAGCGGGTCGGTGCGAGGGGGGCTGGGGGAGGCGAGATTGGGGACGAGAGCAAGCTGCCGGTGGCGGGACGGGATGCGGGGACAACGATGCGCCGGGCGTGGGGGCGAGCGGGTCGGTGCGAGGGGGGCTGGGGGAGGCGAGATTGGGGACGAGAGCGAGCTGCCGGTGGCGGGACGGGATGCGGGGACAACGATGCGCCAGGCGTGGGGCGGGCGGGCCGGTGCGAGGGGGGCTGGGGGAGGTGAGATTGGGGACGAGAGCGAGCTGCCGTTGGCGGGACGGGATGCGGCGACAACGATGCGGCGGGGTGAGAGGCGGGCGGGCGGGCGGGCCGGTGCCAGGAGATTCCGCAGGACGATAGCGCCGAACGCTAGGCGCCGAGGCGGGCAGTGATTTACACGTCGGCGACGTTTACGGCGGAGATTTATAGCCGCGTGTCCAGCGCCTCGCGTTGCATACGCCGCAACCCGCACTCCACGTGCGGCCGACGCTGCCCCTCCCCCACCGCCCGCCTCGGGAGACGCAGGCTCCTCCAATTAGAGCGCTTGACGCACGAGAACGCTTAAGTAGCCAGTTTCTGTAGTGGCGACAAGACCCGAGTTTCGATCTGCGAAGGGATCCTTTCGCTTGTAATGTGACAGTTATTGTCGCCAAAATTTGGATGATATCAGAATAGAATATCGACTTAATTGATTTCTGGTTAAAAAGTGTTCTTAGCTAGAGAGCATTCAAGTTGTGAAGGAACGGTAAACGAAAAAACGAACGAATTGTTTATACTAATATATAGAAGAAGGATGTGGGACAAAGAACGTTTAACATCATGCTTTCTTTTGCTTGTTTCTCTTCTCTTTAATCGATTGTAGACTGAATCTGACGCTTTCGAATATTTGACGTCATCAATGCGGACATACCAAATGGAAATGCACACTGTCTGATCAACCTTCACCATGAATTTATTAATCTTTAATACAAGGTGTTGAAGTAAAATTTGTTAAGTTATTTTAGTAATGTGCTGAGTGAAATATATTCATGTAGTGGTTTCATTTCAATTAACCTTTTCAGGTCGTATTACCCATTCACTTTGCACTCTTAATCCCGACTTTCACTTTACTAGCATTCATCACGTCCTCGTTAAGACAAATGCCATCGACGCCTCTCCTATGATTAGTTTCTCGTCCGGAATATCACACTTGGCTTTTTAACACCACATTGAGCTATGAAAAATATCAACCCAAAAAATTCATCTGATAGATTTATTTCATATTATTACACAGCAACATTTACCGTTTTAAAATTATACTTGCCTTTTTGGTAAATACATGAAAATTATTATATTTTGTGTTGTGTAAGTCACTTCTAAAGCTTCTTGAACGGAATGTTTGATTTATACGTAGTTTATACCTCGTAAATAAATTCTTGAATGTCTAAAATAAAAATTTCTGTTCGTTTTACAGAGTAAAATGAATTTATGAAAATTCCCGACAAATGTGTGAAAATTAAGAACATAATTCTATTGTATACGTACAAACTGCTGTTGACTATTTCTATTGTGCTTGTTGTAAAGGAATGAATGTGGTATTTAGTAGATTAAAATACTTTTAAATAAAATGAACTTCCGAATTAGTGCAAACGACGGAAAACGTAAGGCTTTTAAAGTAGTCTCCTGATTAATATCTGAGTTGTAACTGAAAGGATTAGAACAGGGCCGTCAGACGATCGAGCACGCCAATGGCCTTCGCAAAGGTTTGGGGCACGCGGCGATATCAGCTTAGCGAAGTCACTCGAGTTACAGGCGGGAAGCAGAGGTGAGAAAACATCGTGCGAATGTGGCGAGTTGGGTGAAACACACCGGTTGGTATATCATAAAGAGACATTTATGAATTTTTACGAACTTTAAGTGGAAATTGAATGTAAATAAAAACTGCAGTCATACAAGCATTGATCATTACACCCACGGAAGTATTAACGCACGTTTCTTCTTTCGTGTTAGAGAAAGCAATATAAGAGAATCATTAATTCTAATGAATATTTGTGAGAAAATAAACATAAATCAAAATATATATTAAATCAAGATAACTATTGTATATCATAATTTCATAAAAGCACTGACACTATTATTGAAAATAAACATTTAAAGAAATACGATGTGCATATCTTTCGTGTGAAAATGAACGCAATAAACGCACTTAAAAATTATAGAATAATGATGAATAGAGTCCGGAAAAATATGTAGAAAGTCAAAAAACGTGAAAAAACGTTCATAAATATGTAATGAAAACAGTAAAAATATATAATAAGTATGTAAAATCGGATACATTATGTAATATTAAAATACACTAAGTTTTAAACACTTTTACCTAATACAAAATTGCATTTATGAAAACTTTCCTAAAAACATTTTAAAATAATACAAACGTTTTAAAAATCATTTGGAGAGCACAAGTTGATGTACATTTTGCAGTATATAAGAGCCCACTTGAGCTAACATTTTATACGTCTTCTTGCGCCCCGCCACGACTGCGTACTGTGCATCCCTGAGAAATCGGAGCGCGAGCGTCCCTCGGCCGCGGGCCCTGCGTGCCCTAGCGGAGCGCGCTTGCGCTCCGAGCACGTACGTGCTCCGTTTAACGGCCCTGGATTAGAAACTAGTGGTGCTACAACAGCACTTACTTTCCCGTATTAGAGGAAACAGCTAAGTAGTACTGTAATATTGCAGTTTATGCGCTACTAACATCTTCGCTTGGAACTCACTATTTCCATTGCAGTGTTGTCAGAACTATGTGAATTCTACAACTTCACAAAAATAGAATGCAAAAGTTTTGTAACCCTGTATTGGAAAAAGAAGCCTGATACCCTGGAAATATAGAAATGCCTTCCATTGGGCCATGATTAGGGAAGAGTATTTTAAAACCATGCAACAAATTCTCTACTCACTACAAATGGTACAGCATTTGGTGCAAAACTAAATATTTGCCTGCAAATATCAACATAAATTAGACAATTATAACTCCTTTTCATACAGCTCCATTAGGTCACAACAATGACACTAATTCACAGATATTCGCGAGCGCAAAGTGAATTCCATTGTTGCAGACCCTGCATTGTCGCTATTCTGAGAGCTATTAATTCTTTTTACTTATTTCAAATATTTCAAAATAAACAATTTCTAAAATATTAATGTGTAAGTCTATAACAAAGTTCGAATGTAAGAAACGAAGAAAGAAATAATATACAAAATTGCATATTCTAATTTACGACGCATCCAGCTGTCCGAAGCACAGTAAATTTACAGCGGCCTATTACGTTTGTCACAAAATTAAAGAAAAACTACTCGTATTTTGAAAAAATTAAGCATGACCGTATTTATTTTATTTATTTATTTGTCAAAAAACAGAAACAGAATGGCACAGACTTTCCCGTATTAGTTTTTTATTTTCCTGGGTCTTCGCTAGCTATTCGGAATTGCCACATACTCTTTCTTGCCAGCTACCATCTATCATCGCCAAAAGTACATTTTTTTGTCATTTTCTTAATTTTTCGGTTTCCTATTGGTAGAACAGAAACATTAATTTTAGAATATTAAAGAACACAAAAACCTAGCCGTAAATGGCAATTTCCTTTTAAAAATTATGTGCCGTTTAAGAGAAAATGGCGTTTTAGCACTACTAAAAATGCGAAATTTGAAGCTCATTTTCACAGAAAATTTTTGAGTTTTCAAAATACTTTATTTGAAGTTATTTGCAGCACTTACACTCACAAATATAATCATCTTTACAAATTGCGGATAATGTGCTTATTAAAGATGTGAGAGATCTTTCAAGAAATTTACATTTACATAATTTTTGAAAAAAACAAAACTCAAAATTAACTTTACGTCATATTAGAGAGTGTAATTAGCACTATCCGTTACAAAAGTTTCAAGAAAAAAATTGCAGCCATATACGAGAAAATGGCGTTTGAGCATTTCTGAAAATGCCGAAATTTGAGCTACTTTTCACAGAAAACGGTAGTGTTTTCGAGAAACTTTACTTGACATTATTTAAAGCACATGTACTCGTAAATATAATAATGTAAAAAAATCGCCGATAATGTAAATATTAACGACTTGAGAGACAAGTAAACAAATTTACATTTTTGTAATTTTTGAAAAAACCAACCGATAGACCAAAATGGCTTTTATGTCATTGATAGAGTACATTTACCACTATCCCTACCAAAAGTAAAGAAAAAATTTGGAGCCGTTTTTGAGAAAATTTTGTTATTGTAATATTTTAAAATTGCACATATTGCACGCAATATTGCACGAAAACTACCAAAATTGTGAGAAACATTTACATGACCTTTATTAAAGAACTCAATATGCAGAACAAATTTTATTTGAAGAAAAAATCTCTATCTTCAATTTTGTAGTTGGAGAAAGACGCCGAAAAAAATTCAAACTTTCACAATTTTCGAAAATTCAGAGCTGTACGTGAAAATCGGACCTATGCCATGTTAAAAAGTGTATTTTCCTCTATTCATACAAGAAATTTAAAGAAAAAATTTGGAGCCGTTTTTGAGAAAATGTTGAAAATCCCCGGGGGGCTTCATATAAAGTACCCCCAAATTTTAAAGAATCTTTTTCAAAATCACAAAGCTTCGACTAGAATCATATCGACTGGGGAATATCAATTTTGAAGAAAATCGTTTAGGCGCTAGCGTTGACCACAACGGACGGACAGACGGACGGATTGCCGTCAATCGATTTTTAAGTATAAAGAAGCAACAAATGATGGATTTTGACCACACCACGAGATAGAGGATTTTTTTTTCTTAATTTAGCAACTGGTTTTATCCACTTATTCGTTTTCACGGCCCGGCAATTAATTTTTTTCCGCCGAAAATTGGCCATTTTTGCCGAAAATTGGCCATTTTTGCCGAAAATTGGCAGCATTACATAACTTTCCCTATACTACGTATATCACTCCGTGTATACGTACGTATACGGGAAAGTAAAAAGAGCAAGTACGTTTAATCTATGTTTAGTTTAAGAATAGCAAATAAGTTTATGAAAATGTGCTAAGTAGACAATTCAAAACCATATTCACAGAAAATATATTGAAATCAACGCACATTGGGACAATCTCCATACTATAACTCACCATTAGAGCCGGACAAAATCGCTCTCAGTTCCGTTCGTTCTCGGCGGCGATACCAGGCGCGCCGATACTACTGTGTCCGAGAATGCCAGTTCCGGAACTACCATTATCGAGAACGAACGATACCGAAACTTGGCCAGTTATCGATGTACGCCGACCGCGTCGAATAAATGCTGGAGGCGTCATCGGAACTCTTGCCATCGTTTAGTGTAGCTCAAAGTCGAGGCAGTCTGGCGGTATGTCTTGTTGAATAAAGCAAAATATTTTTGCGATTTGCGAGATTTGTGCGTTGACCAATGCACAAGCAATCTAGCGGCACCTGTAATTTTTGTAGATATCCTTCGGTTTTTGACATGCATATAATAAAAATAATGAAAACATAACAATTATGACGAATATTTATTTCGCCTTCTCACGTAAATTTATTTTAAGACAGATTTAACTTTCTAAGCTTTTTTTCTTGAAATGTATTTCTATTTTCTTCTAGTTTGGTTAAAAATGTACGTTTAAATCATTTCCACTTTCACCAATTCCAGCCGTTTGGCACCCAACCTTTACCTTTTATCTAGATTTCCTCTTCATTCTTTACATACAAAAAAAAGTCACCTATGACTCATGGAGGGGGGAGCGCTGGCCTCTGATTCGCATTGCAAACATCACTGGCGTCTCAGGGGGCATGTCGATTACCCCGACTTCCGACGTTGATATCTCACCGTCCTACATGTTCTTCCAGGAAGGTAAAGGAAATGGAAGGAAGGTTCTGTTAATTGAAAGAATTATGAGTTAGATCTCTTTCGTATGCCAATGATAGAATTAAAGTCAATTCAAATATTTACTTTTATCATTTCTATGCTGATAATAAATTAAAGCGTTTTTCTATGGCGCAAATATTTTATAAATTTATTAATTTTCCCTCATTTTATGAGGTGTATAAATGTAGTATATTATAATTAATTATGTATTTCAAATTTCTGAAAACTCTACCCGTGTGTGGTGATAGGGCAAGGAGTTGAATAGACTGATTTGCAGTGGGCATCGTTGTTTGGCCGCAAATTGTTTCACTCAATTCAGAGGCCATGGCGGCTTACGTCAACTGTTACATAATAAATTGTGCCCATTGACGAAAGGACGTTTTCACGCATGGAAGAACAGTGCCCATTTCAAATTTGATTCGCATATTTTATTATGTCATGATGCAATTAATATAAAATGTTATTTGTTGTAATAAATATGCCTTACATTCGAATGTGTAAGAAACGTAAATGACATAACAGTAGGTATAAAATTAATTATTTTTCCCTTAACAAATATTTTTGTGCTTTCATGTATAATTCTGGAATTTAAACTTTTATCATTACTTTCTTTGCTTACTTGAAAATAAACTGCAGGTTCATTTACGTTATTAGAGATTCCAATTAATAACCTTTATTTCAATATTGTGTAAGAATTCACGATGCAAAAACAATTGATGAAAATTATTTTAGTTTTTATTTTATTCCGTTTTATTGATATTGCTAAAAAGTTGATTTTAAATTACTTTTTGCACATTTTTTGCTTTTAATTATTTTAAAAATTGTATTATTTTCTCTGTAAAGTTATTTGCAATTAATCGAGTGATTGCTACTTTTCAACCAATTAATAGACAAATTGAAATTGTATTTTATTACGATTATAATTAATCAATGACAATTAAGTGAAAGAGTTCTGCCAACACAATACGTGACGACCTTAAATCCCACAGTTGCGTGGAGCTTCCGAGCCGCCGGGCCTGCGCCGAGCGCACGGCAGCGGCCGCTTCTACCGAGACGGCGGATGGAGCGGTTCTGATTCTTCCGATTCTCGAGTGAGACCTACGTGTAGTTTTCGACAGGCAGATAAGGAGCGCGCGCGCGGCCTTCGAGGCTCCGAGACTGAGAAAGCAAAGCTAGCGAGAATGATCGATAATAGAAAGCGTTTTGCCCGGCTCTACTCACCATTGTGAAAGAATGTTCAAAATATTAGACGAAGTCGAGTTAGTTTTGTCTGAAAATTGGTGATGGAGAAAGGAGTTTTTTTAAAGTTGCATCAACTACTGGTCATTATTGGATTTAACGTTATAGTATGGGTACGAAACGATATGGTGATGAGAGGAGGTTAAAGGACGAACACATACAACCATAGAGAAATGAGTGTGAAGGAGCTCATTCGATATCAAGCGAGTAGGTGAGTATGTGGAGTTAATTATTACGTGTTTCCGATTACGTCAACTGCTGATGTCATTAGTTTCGTAAGTGTGGTCATCGTTTTTCATTGTCAATTGGCAGTGATTTTCTATCGCGGGATGTTGAGATACGGCGCCGACCTACACGTCGACTCGCGAGGTTGTCCCCAAACTTGTATCTCCCCCATCGAGGCAATGCCACAGCCGGGATAAGTTCTAAGCTCCCGACTGGCAGTCTATGTGGGTTGATAGTGTAGTACATGAAAATGTAACTGTTTAAGGGATGCGGTAAGGATAAGGAAAAGGAAGGCAAGATCGCGCGCGGTACGTGGACCGTTTGATAGGGGACAGCTCCAGCATTCCCCCTGGTATTAATCGGAGAAGTTAGTTCGAGGGTAAACAATGATTCTATGAAGGACCGGAAAACGAAAAACAGTACGTTATGAAATTATTATGTTCAAATTTAAAAAGGAAAGCGGAGTGAGAAAATTCTGGCGACTGGTAGACGCTTCAAAAGAGTCACATAATGACAGACGATTCCGATGAAAGGGAATATCGGGGGACTAACATTTTACCCGATAATACCGAAATATAATAGTTATTCAACTCTGATAAAAAATATTTTTGCAACGGGACAGTATGATGTCCAATTAATGTCAATATCTTCGTGAATAAGACCTGATTCCCTGATAATCATTGTTCACATAGTAAATATTTTAGTGCAGTCTCAACATTCCTCAATGCCGGTTGCACAGATAGAGCACTTTTGTATCCTGCTAGTAACCACACTTAATTTCTTCGATTCTATCCATATTTGAATATCGTTCCGATCTAAATACTACACCCATTGACAGTATGTAATACGAATTGTATCTAGATCGGATATAGTTGTTCTAACTTGCGCTTCTCGTCGAAGAAGTTTTCAGGCTGGGCTGATGAACTAAAGTAATTCTCTTAATGGCACAGTTCCATGAATCCATTTCATTCACCATCAGTGTCACAAACGCAACTCACGAGTCCTTCTACTTACATCTCTTAGTTTAACATGAAATCACGGTACTGAAGCGGTCCTTTTTCCTGTGTGTTGTACACATGTTGATAATACAGATGTGAGTGTACTAGAAGCGAATTAACTAGTGCTTATTGGTTGTAGAGGAGCACTGAGACCATTAACTTCAGTTCACTGTAACCGAAAGTTCACAGTAGCCGAATTTACTGTATCCGAGTTCACTTCATCCAGAGTTGACTCTATAAGAGAATCATGATGCATTTTACACATACTAGTTATGCGAGTTAAAATTTCAATCAATATGATTTGGAATTCAGAAAGGCTTAAATTCATAAATTGGATGACTGCGAAAGACAAACTCACATCCTAAATTTACTAATCGGGTAACCTGGATGCGTTCGTGGGTCCATGCGTTATACTTCGGTTTTTCTTTCTTGGCGCGTGGGGGTGTGTCATCAAAATGGAATATCTCACGGTATTTCGCGTCGTTCTCTGTTGTGCCGCTAGGAGTCGCATGATCGTCAGCACTGCTTGATACAGTCGCGATCATGCGACTCCTAACGGCACAACCGAGAACGACGCGAAATACCGTGAGATATTCCATTTTGATGACACACCCCCACGCGCCAAGAAAGAAAAACCGAAGTTTAGTAAAGGTTAGAGCTCTTCCGGTCCATCGAGAGAGGCAAGGAGCCGAGAGGGGTCTACCGAGTGGTCCGATTCGACGCGTCTCGCCTGCATCTCCCAAAATCGCATTGAATTGAAACAGTCATTCAATGCGCCGGCCTGGATAGCCAAGGTCGTTAAGGCTGTAGGTCCGTAGCTATCTCGGTTCGAAGGGTCACGCGTTTGAATCCTGCCTCGGGCATGGATGTTTGTGTGTGCTCGTGTCGTCCTTACTTGTCGTGTTCCCCCTAAAGTTACCCCAATCGTAAACAATCACAGTGGTGGCTACATGATTTAATAGTTAAAATGCGATTTAAAAAACATTCAATGCAACGCTAAAAGCCATTGAATACATTCCACACAACGCAAATTACTATTACATGCAATCCAACCGCCGCAATTACCCACTTCATGCACACCGACCACAACCAATTGTCATTGCATTTATCCAGTTGCAATAACACCACACAGCGCATATTACCATTGCATTGATCCCACACACCGGAACTATCATTGTGTTCCGTAAATACACATAAAATTTGCATTGTTCTCTACTATTAATCGCCAATTACCGTTGCATTTTTCCTGTACAACGTATACTACCCTGCATATTGCTTTCCATCCATCCATCATTCCTTTATAGTACTCGCCGCAAATTTCCATTGTACCTACACCAAACACCACTACACCCAAATTGCATTTGCGTCAATCTCATGTACAGAAATTTAACACTCCGTTCATCACACACGTCAGTGATTACTTTTATAATCATTCCACATACCGCAATTTACGTTATATTTATCCAGACAGCAAAGTACTATTGCATTTATCCTACAAACCTCAAAATGTCATTGGAGTTGTTATTTAAAAATATGAAAGAAAGTATTTTCTTCATCCCACTAACGTAAATTAGCATTGAATTCATCCCACACATCAAAAATTGAAATTGCATTCATTTCACACACCACCAATGGTCATTTCATTTGCCCCACATCTCGTAAATCACTATTGCTCTTATCCTACATTCCCAATATAATTGTATTCGTCTCACAAAATGTAACTTACTATTATATTATTGTCAAGCGTCGCCAAATGTCATTACATTTATCTCACTCACCGTGATTGCATTTGTATTCATATCATTCCAGTTATCAATTGAATGTATTCCCCAAATTGCAATTGCACTATCCTATACAGCAAAAATTCATTATTTCAATACAACGCAATTTTCTACTGCATACATCTTACACATTACAAATTACCATTTTACCCATCCTGAAATTACCATTGAATTTGTCCTTCATACTACAATTTACGATTGAATTTGTTCCCCTGCAAATTGTTATTTAATTTATTTCATACACCGCAAATTACTATTATACTCATTTCATTAATCGCCGAGAAAAGTGGAGCTGCTGCAATAATTAAAATATTACTAGTGAGTAGCAGAAGCTGCTTAGCTTTTGGGCACTCCTAAAACCCCGTTCCCCTCATGACTAGTTAGTTGCTCGCTCGAAAGCTGGAGCGGAGATCGCTAAGGTAGTCGCTTTAACATTTTCTAAACAACCTCTGAAATGTAGCAAAAGTAAGGAAGAAAACGCAACAAAACAATAATTTATTTTGGGCTTAGTTACAATGTTTTCAAATCCACACTCGTACCAAAATTACATCAAAGTAGTCGAAGCACGAGGAGAATAAATTCAATTCCAATTCCAAGTAGCCGTTCACAGTAGGAGTCCGTAAACGACGTCACCAGGATCCAGTCGGAGCACAAGACTAGTCGCAATCACAGACGTTGTAACAGAACTCACTCACAAAGCTCCCTATAACTCACTATGAACTACCAGACCAGTCTGGCTGCTGAGGCGCTGGCTAGCCCATTATGCAACCGGCGATGGTGTTCTTAAAAAGAGCAAGACGGCTAAACGGATAGCGCTCTTGGTCTTCGCCCTTTTAGCTCTCTTGGTCAAGACTCGCCTCCAGGGTTGTCAGATTCAATAGCGTGAATTATGGAAGGAGGTCATAAAATTATGGTAGAATACGGTACGATGGAAATATACAAAAAAATGGTAGAATTATGGTACATTTGCAAGATGTATATGCTTTTATATGATTTTACAGTATAACATTTTACACTATATGATGTATAGTGTATTCGAAAACTAACGCCAAAATAACCGCCGTCTGTAATGTTGGTGGAAAACTGGAAACGCGTGTAATCTATGAAAACGTTTTCGAAGTTTTATTTCTTTTAATAATGACGAAATGACAACATCTGAACATAAGTAACTCACTTTGTTCATTTCGTTAGTTTGTTGAGATTATGCCTAAGTTTTAATTAAGTGAATTTAAAATAACTTTAGGGCGTT
Organism: Acheta domesticus; assembly: GCA_031308135.1. Taxonomy (NCBI): domain Eukaryota; kingdom Metazoa; phylum Arthropoda; class Insecta; order Orthoptera; family Gryllidae; genus Acheta; species Acheta domesticus. Next base: position 115,177,548 of record JAHLJT010009419.1, on the reverse strand, counting down.
TCTGTTTCTTTATCTGGCAGCATTGAATCCCACTCATGAGAGAGGTGTGAGATAAATGGTTTACAAATTAAAGTAAGAGGGAGGGAGAACTAATGTCCAATCTTACTTTTGTATAAAATCAATAATATTTCACTTTTTTAATTATTAAAAATCATAATATTATGGTACATTTCTTTCTTTGAGGTATGGTACGACTCCATAATTATGGTACGATCTGCCAACCCTGCTCGCTTCGACGGCTCAGCGCTGCTGGACCGAATGCTGCACTTTCGACTTCTGCCGCCGTATGAGCGCGCGCCGGCCCAGCCGCGCGCAAATTCAAACCCTCGCCAAACACAGCAATTTCTAATTGAGCGTTCCCAGCATCAACACGCGCCACCCGACACAAACGTAGAAAACTATCATTAGTAACATTTCCTGGAGCAAGTTCCGGGCTTCAAAAAGTGTTCGTGCAATTCTAGTACATTCGGTGTTAATACGTGTCCAAATAATGACTCAACAGTACTAAAAAAATTGCTGTCATTCATTCAATTGAGGTGAGTTTTATCATAAGACATTCCTTGAATGCTAGCACTACGTATTACAAATATCGATGTCGTAGAAAAAATGGTAAAATAAATGTTAGATTTTACATTCTCATTTACTACGTGCATACGTAGTAAAGAGAAAGTAATTTAATTCTGCGGCTTAAATCGGCGATTTCTCTTCAAAAACAATCGTATTGTGGGGCCTTAGTAACGGAAAACTAGATAACTCTCATTCTTATACGAAGTAAATTACTTCGTCTAACCGTAGTATAGACACATTTACGTTTTGTAGGTCCTTGACACAGAAGAATTAACTGAGGGCAAAACTCTGTCTCTTTGACACTCTGTCGGACCAGACTATAGCGCCTAAACTGTTTAAACGGTTTTTCTCTAAAATTGATATTCCCCTATCCCCGATCGATCTGAACGAACTCGAAGCCCCGCGAATTTGAATAGGGTACTGTATATTGATTTCTGGGAATATTATAAATTTCGCCTGAACTTTATCAGAATTATCTCAAAACTGATTCCAAATGTTTTTATTAAACTTTCTCCTCGGATAGCGTAATCGACGCCGAAAAATGTTTCTTCTTCGTTGAAATCTCTGAATTTTAACTAAAATATTGTTGCGAAGTTAAAAATGGTTTCGCCGTCTACCTTGAACTTCAGTATGAAGGGTAGGTATTTTTTCCTGAATAAAATATGTTGTTCAAAGATATCTTGAAATAATTTCAAGGACAATTTTTAAAAAATTAGTGTCGTTTATTACATCATTTTGGATGAAAAATAGGCAAATTTTAAACAGTTATTTTGTGAAAAAGGCTCCAATTTCTTTCTTTACTTTCTTTACTTTTCTTTGCTCTCTCTCGAAAACAATGAAATACAGGTTTTTTCTTTAATGAAATTTGTTGTTCAAAAATTGTTATTTAAAAAAGGTCTTGTATATTTTTTTTTAAAAAACGAGTATTTTTCTCGTAATTTCTGCTACAATTTCATTTAATTTATTAAGAAATCTAAAAAATCGCTCAAAGATTTTTACACCTACAAGAAAGAGCGCGTAAAATATGGCACAGTTCTCATGTTTTTAAACTCTCTTTAAATAAATTACAAAAGTTAGAAATAATGCTTGAAAGTGTGTGTTTTGTAGCACCACTACCTCTAACATGACAGTAAACAGCTTGTGAATAACAGTGACCGAACATTTTTCAGAATAACATAAAAGATCTTCAAGCAGTCGCGACTCGTGGTTTTATAAATGGGGAAGGCTGCAAACGCATTGCATTGCATTACAGTGCATTGCACTACCTGCATTGTATTTCTATTAATAAGCTTGATACAGACGATTGAGAACGACGCGAAATACCGTGAGATATTCCTTCCTGGGGCCAGTTTCACAACGGTTACAAGTTACTGGTACTAGTAATCACAAGCACTCGTAAGTTCTGTTTCACAAAGATTTTACCGGGCCCCAGAAGACAAGACCTCAAGCGTCAAGAAAGAAAAACCCAAGTATAGCGCTCCTACCGCATGCTGGGAAAACTAGTTGAAGCGCAATGCTACTCGCGGAGCTGCACAGTAATGCTATCGGGTGAGCCCGCCGTTCTTCAGACCCTAGGCTCCACCGAAGGGTGTCTCGCCGGAGCCTTCGTCCGCTGGTAAGCGTCTGCAGTGAATGCATGACGTCACGCCTCCTCGTTTTATACAGGCCTTATGGCAGAATAAAGTGGGAGCCTAACGCTTCTCTCTTCCCTGTCAACAGCTTTAAATGCGTTACGGACGGCCGTTAACAAACTGGCAAAGAAAAAAATTGATATGATTGTAACATAATACAACTCAGAATTCCATTATTAATTAATAAATACATTTGCAAACATATTTTTAAATTTCTTTTGGACGGCGATTTCTCTTGGAGAGGCTCCGCCTTACAGCCTTTAATGACGAGCCGCGCCTGTCTTCAAGTAACATCTTCAAGTTAATAAAAATAACACATATTAATTACAAATTAAAAACACTTCCTACTCGAGCATAAGCTTACCATTTCAGGCCTGTATTTTAACATTTTCTTGTAACTCGTCTTAATACGTTACATTTCAATGTTATATTACTCCAACTTTTCGTCTCTTTGTATCCACAGGGAGATTGCATTATAAGACATCGCCACAGAATCCGAAGACAGTACTATCTTACAGGGGAGAGAGGGGGGGGCGAGCACTCGGGGTCACGGAGGACCGTGAAAGGAGGTGGCGGAGGGGGGGGGAGAACGGAGCACGTCGCGTTGTGCGGCGCGCTGCTCAGCCCCCGAGCGTCGGAGTCTCGGCGCCGCAGCGCGCCGCCGGCAGCAACTCGTAACTCCTGCGCTGGCCCTTTCTCTTCCTGGCCATTTCCCTCGTGCCCCCACCCCCCGCCCCGCATCCCTTTTCGCTCGCCCCGCTCGCCCCGCTCACCCCGCTCCGCCCGCCTCGCCTCCCCGCCACGCGCGCTTCCTTCACTCCCTTAGCGACGAACAATGGGCCGAAATCACACCATAAGCGCCCACAGCAAATAGTCTTTTGAGTTTCTATTGATCAAAATTAAGAAAACAATGTGTTACGTTAAACTAATAAAATGTGATTATGTGTAATTTTTCGTAAAATTATTTCATTGTTTCTCATCACTTTTGACATTTATAAGCATTTATGGTTTCAGACGTACTCCTTTGTAGCTTAAGTATTTTGTACTAATCCCATTTCCGCACAGAATGAAGAATATTTCAAGAATTCTTGGAGTTGCAAATGAGAGAATATTGCTATGTTTTTTTAATAAAATCGTGTACGTATTAAATTTACACGCATGACGTACAGTTCCATAAAGAATTATTTCAATTAACAATTTTTACATCAATGTTTATTTTAAATTTTACAGATTTTGAAGCGTGAGGTTTGCTTCATACCATTTTTTAAGTAGATTCTTCTTCGGTCTATTTGCAGGTAATAGCAGATTTCGGTACGTTTCAATCCAAACTTTCGGATGGGTTTGAACTATATGAACTTGGCATGGGATGAAAACAGCAAATGCGATATTATTGCAACAACACTTGGTTCGCTAATGAGCTTATTAGCGTATAATTAGTTTCGGGAACGTGACGTGTGAGATTCACGTTGGTGTAAACTGAAGTATTTCTTAACTTTACCATGCTACCCTATGTAATTTGCGCTGTTTTGAATTACTCATAAGTCAGCAAAAGCCTAGTCAAAGGGAAAACGCTGCAATTCATATTGCGCAAAACTATCGTGAATGATTATACCTATGTGAATCTTCGAGTTGAAAAAAGGAAACTCAGAGGGAAGAAAGATAAAATACCATCGAAATATGCTGGGTATCTTCGTAATATGTCAAATAATTGAAGGGGTCGGGGTAAGACCACATTTCACAAATCCAAAGTGATGGTGTTAAAATGTCTCCTAAAAACAAACATTATAAATGAAATGCTGAACAAACATGTTCATAGAACTAGTGTGTGTGTGTGTGTGTGCGTGTGCGTGTGCGTGTGTGTGCGTGCGTGCGTGCGTGCGTGCGTGTGTGTGTGTGTGTGTGTGTGTGTGTGTGTGTGCGTGTGTAGAAAGTCACCGAAAGAGTGCATAGAAATTAAGACACGTGTCAATTTACTAAAACTTTGTTTTTCCTCTGGTGGACAGAACGTACAGACATGTGAATTAGCATTATGCTCCCCAACCCCTTCAATTACTTAGGAAGTAATCCGTTATTATTTTTTTTTTTTTTTGCTCTTCGCCCCATTGGCCCATTGCGGGCCAGTGTGCGCCGCGCGCGTCCCGCGAGAACGTAGAGATGCTCTGCCCGGGCCGGGTTCGTGTACGCGTGTAATATCTTCCAGGACATTGCAGCCCGACGCCGTTTGCGCCTGTGTGTGGAAGTTTTATTGCCGCCGTCCGTTGTGAACTCTCGCGTTTACCCGCTGTTCCGGAAGCTCCACGATAGGATGGCATGTAACCGCCATGTCGCTTCGGGGGGTTTTCCTCATTCTGTCAGGGCGACGGTTTTTCTTTCTGAGTTAAATTCGTTTTAATTATGAGGTTTGAATGCGGGCAGACGGTCGTGAGGATATAAAGAAGTCCGACAAAATATTTTATTGAACCCATCACTGCGAGAATTAAAGCTACGCGATTGTCCTCTTTGTTGAACTACACTCATGTTAATAAAAAAATTGAAACAAAGGTGAAATACATGAAGATATGAAATTAACTTTAAAAGGTGCCTATTAAAAATAAAAAATACTTTAAAAACAATCGAAAAGAGATTCAATTGTTCAACTTCACTAAAAAATGTATTAACCCTTCGAAACTGTGTTAATATTTGTTATAATGAATTCTTCAGTTTTAATTGTCTGTTCACAGTACACCGATTCAAATTTTTAAGTCAATAATTAATCCTGAAATGATAAAACTTCAGGATAACGATAACGAACTGGAAAATGATGTTAGTTTTGAAGAAAATTTGAAATTTCTTACAGTACTTTTTCAGTGTTGAGACGGTCAGAGTAGGTGGAGCGGCAACTACATTCCCCTCCGTTCGTTTACAATGTTTTCCAGCAGCTTTCTTCCATCAATACATCGAACAGTATCTCACCCTTCAGCCAACTTCAGCGCATCAAATTTTTCTGGTCCGTTTCTTTCATGGTTAGTAGCTAAAATGCTCGGCACGCGTGATCCATAACGCGGAATGGTTTTCTTTTCGAGAAGGAACGACGTGAGAAACAGGGCCACGTGGTCACGAACAGGGCACATAAGCAAGAAGCGAAAAAGAACGATCGAGTTCGAATCGCAATTGTCAGCGTCGATGTAGAACATCGAATATGGAATGCCAGCTGCGAGCTCACTTGTTTTCTCGCTGGCAGGTTCTTCGATATGGCGGCTCCCTGCCAAGAAGGCCGGAGAAAAAGAGAAGAGTAGGATGCACTTCTTTCGGAACGCTGCAATACTCCTCCGCCCTAACATCCTTTTGCTGTGCCTGCTTAAGAACTCTCTCTTAATGTGACGCGAGCAGAATCCGAAGTTAAGATTGCTGGTTCTAGTAGTATGTAACTTTCTATTATTATTTTTGAAATAAAATAAACATTTTTTATTGCATTGTAACATAATTTCATAAGAAAATATTAAACAAACTGATAGACGAATAATTTAAGTGCTGCTTTCCTATTTATTTTTTTATTTATTAAAAACAAATAAATAAAATGGTTGAAATGGTGATTTGTTGTTAAAAGATGCAAATGTTGTAAATAAACAAGGAATTGCATTCATATTTCATTATGTTTTTGAATATGTAATTTCCATAATTTATGTCTGTTTCATTAATTTATTCCACTTATTAATTTCTATCTATTCCAACAAGAGCATGTGCTGTATTCATGAAAGTTTGGAGATAATTTTATCAAATCAAAATTTTAGTGATGACATACATAACTGGCAAAATAATGGAAAACAGTACCAAACACATAGAAACAATTTTGGAATATTTATGGAAAAAGTAGTACTGTCATAATATACATTTTTATAATAAACATTTCCTTACAAATTTTAACGAAAACACTTGCAAAATTTTCGAGTAAAATAACTTTATATTTCTCTGACATCTTTGAATTTAACATCATAGATTCATTATTACTCGGAACTCATTACTCTGATGTATTTGACCATTCGCTGTTTTCCTATTCATTCTAGGAATTATTGAAACGAAAATTGGAGCATGGGTTTGCTTCCATCGAGACCGTCGCAGAAAAAAACGTGTGATAGTTTGAAATGCAAACTATTATCATTGTAGCTTTCGCGGAACTTCGTAGAGATGGGTATTAACATTCATACATTCATTGTCTATTGCATTTTACATGCATGCATTAATTGTAACATTTGCGCTCTAGATATTTAATAAACATGATACGCATCTCCAGTAAGTTTGTCCGTGCAGGCTGCTATTGATATTTGTGTTGAAATGGGCTATTATTGCATAGATAAATTCAAATCAGAATCACACGTCCAGCTCCATAACAATATAAAGCAGCAGCGCGAACATCAATAATTGACGCCTAGAGTTATTCGGTATCCTCAATCCACAGGCTAATAACGTTACCCAAATCGCTCACCGCGAATAGAGCTCATCGCCGGGCGATGAAAACACCTACGGTCGAGATGCGGCTCAGCCAATAACTGCGAATTAGACGGTGCGTTGATGACAGCGGGTGCGGAGCGGAGGTGGGGACAGGGCTGGGGCGGGTTGGTGGCGGGGCCGGGGCGGAAGCGGGGCTGAGGCGGGGCGAGGGCGCGGTGGTCGCGTGGCGTGGCCGGGGCGGGGGAGGGGAGCGAGCGGGGCGGGGTGGGGGCGGGTCTGCTTACGGCGGCGCGGGAGGCCCGGTGGCGGTGCGCCGAGTGTGATATTGGGCGACAGACGTCGCGGGTGCACGGCCGTGCCTCGCGTGTGGACGCTCTTTGTGCGAGGCACGCGGCGGCGTTTGGCGCTCCGATATTAAAATGTTGTTTATGAAGAGGCCGCGGCGCGGCGCGGCGGGAACGTGGGGAGCTTTTAGGGAAACGCAATTTGCGCTGTTTGTGCTGCGGGCATCCTGCTCCGCCTCCCACCCCCGCGCCGACGCGCCCCTCTTCCCCCGCCGGCACATCCGCCACACCCCCTCCTGCAGGCGTCTCCCGTCGACGTGCTTCTGGGTTGCTCAAGTGGACCTTTATTGCAAAGCCACTGTGTGCGTGTCTTAGTGGTTTCTTCCATTATTTTGAGAGTTTGACTTTGCGAGGGATAAATTACTAGAATATCACAAAAACTATAAATTTACTTATAAAAATGCTTTTTGGGGAAGTTCAGAAGCATTTTAAACATTTTTGTTCGTCTGTCTATCCATTTGCTGGTTTATACTCGACTTTCATTTGAAAGAAATCAATTTTTTAAATGTTTAATTCCGTCTATTTCTGAACCACCTTGTGTCTCCATGACTAATATTGCTCCTGCACTAATATTGCGAATCTGCATCAAGGGCTGTATGTTCAACTAATTTTCAAAGAATTGAAGATATATAAAAGTCATTCATTGTTCCATTGGCGCACGCTTTGTAAACGAAAGGCAATAAACAATGAAAATACTGATAATTGAAATTTTTCATTAGATATTATTTTTGAGAAAAATATATATTAATTATGTTGTCTTTCATTTCACACATAACAACAACACAACAACATATCAGCATCTCATCTACATTTTCTCAATAAATCAAAAAAGTGTTTTGTTGCAATGTTCAATATACTGCAATGAACAATTACAGCTTATTGAATGTTAATGTTCTTGAGTTAAGTACTAATGTCGATGGCACCTGAGCGCTAATTTTGAATTTCTGCGTATCACTTGTATAATTATTTGGGACGTCGACGTTCTGAGATTTTTTCTACTCTAGTATGCAATAATTCCCTTCGCGGCTGTACGCAACCGGCGCGCTTTTGTACTGGATTCAGCTTCTGTGATGAAGCATCCATGTCAGTTGCAAGCAGTCCGCAAGCGGGTCACACATGGAATGCAAATCCTAGAGATTGTACTTCTCCCAGCTTCAACGAACTAGCTTAATACATGATGGTAGACACAAAACTATATATTCAAGTAGTGATTCAACTACGGGGTGGCCCAAAAAGGCCCCCTTCAACCTACCGTGATTTGTTTGGGAGAAGAGGATGAGCAAATTGTTAACGAAAGAAAATAAATTGGCGAATGACGCGATATCATTTTACAATTTAGCGCGCTTGAAGTATGCACTTTAAGGATTGAGCTCTCATTTCCCTGCAACGGTAGGCATGGAGGAATAAAAGAAGGGTTGCATACTCATGGAAGTAAAACAAAATGTAGCTGCCTCAGATTTAAGCGATCGGCCGTAAAATCTGCCCATACTCGTAATCATTCCATGGTTAGACCTAACTATCATCTTCATATATATGAACTACTATATAGTAATCTCATATACGGTAGTTTTCGTTTATATTTCGCATTTCAAATTGTGCTCATTTCAGGACTTATTCTTGGAATTTTTACACATATTCTGCCATGCAGTTGTTCATAGAGTTGAATTAAATGTCTAAAAATAAATATATGGTATGTTTAAAAAAATCTGTGGTGTCGTTAAAGGGAATCCCTTTTGAGATGCCATAGTTAAAGCAATATTATTTTATCCGAATGGAATGAAGTCATTTGCAATGGCGCAAGAATTGATATTCAAACCATGTGCCTCATTTCAAGTGAACAAAAAGCACATTACTGCCTTATCAATTGGATAAACAAATGTTTCTTTTGTCATTTTACTAAGAAATGCTTCGTTACTGCACACCCTTCTTAACAACTTCTCATATCCTTTATCGTTTAGAAGAATGTACTTAACGCGAGTCGAAAACCTGAGGATATTTATAAATAATGCTGGTGAAAAATCTACTTTTTGTTTGGATCCAAACAATGAAAAAATAAAAAGTATGGTTTTACCTATTCGGGGTGCAAGTTACAATATTCCTATAACGCGTGCCATCCTACGACCTTACCCAATGTCGCCAACCTTATCGTCAAAATTCCATCGCATTCGCTGTTCGCAAATGAGTCTACAACAGCCCTCTGAGTCATGAAAATGAGCACAAAGTTCCTGTGACAGAAAAAGGAGACTGAATTAAAAATTACAACAAAAAAATTGTTTAAGAACCTATGCTTCTGATTCCGAGTCGGCGAGGGTATTATTTATTGGTAATATTATGATAAACAAGCTGACGTGTGTTTTTTTTTTACCTAAAATGACGCATTCTGTGAAATGTACTTTCACTGACGGTGCTAAAACAGCACGTTTTTACCCGTACTTTCACGCAAGATTACGCAAAAAGTACTCCTATTTTCGAAACATTGTACACGACCTTACTTAAAAATCTGTTTTTAAGGAATAGATTTCATTAACGGAAAAGTCTCTATTCTAACTGCAGTTGTAGGAAGACGCTAAAAAATTCGGGACTTTTGCAATTTTCGAAAAATTAGTGTTTTTAACGAAAATGAAATCTGCACCATTCTCTTAAAAGTCCTTTACACTGTCCAACAAAATTTAATTAAAAAGGATGAAGACATTTTTTTGAAAATTTTGAATATGTCCCAAGCGCTTCATGTAAAGTTCCATCCAAAATTAAAATATCGGTTTCAAATTCAAGAGGCTGCGACATCAACCAGATCAATAGGAGAATATCAATTTCGGGAGAAAATTGGCTGAACGGTTTAGCCGCTAGCGTTGTTCACTGACAGACTGACGTTTTGCCGTCATTCGATTTTTTTGTATCAAAGACCCACAAAACATTCTGGCTACACCACTTGTTAGAGGATTTCCCCTCAAAATTTAGCAACTGGATCTATCCACTTTTTCGTTACCAGGTCCTGTAATAAGAGTTTTTCTTAAAGGAAAAACCTTTCTTGAGAGAAAATTCGCAGTTCTTCGCACAGCATTACATAACTCTCTCTCTCTCTCTCTCTCTCTCTCTCTCTCTCTGTCTCTCTCTCTCTCTGCCTTTCTCTCTCTCTCTCGCTCTCTCTCTCGCTCTCTCCTGCGTAAGCGGTAGAGAGAAAGTAAAAATATGACTATGCCACGGGGTTATTGTTATCAAAATGCGATTTCAGCATTCCAATGTAGCCAGTTTTAAGTGGTGGTGGGCGTGTGGGTTAATGTAAATTAATACATGGACACGAGAGCGTGAGCGTGGTCGGGTGGAGCAATATAATCGCTCTCGCTCCACCCCAAGGATCGAGTAACGCTCCGCATTCGTGAAAGTGGGAGCGGCGAAGATATTTCCAATGGCAGGGACGGACCCCGCCCCTCCAAGACCAAGTTGGGGAGCTCTCCGGCTCATGGACGGGCGAGGAGAGTATTCACTGTGCTAGGAGAATCTTCCCTCACAAATGAACTTTAAGAGAAGCGGTCTGCAATGGCAGAAATTCTGTTCGATTGTTTGCTAAGAATCGTGATTTTGAGAGTACGTCATTCTTACGACTGAATACCCCAAGTGAGCTACAAGATCATTTTATTTCTTGAAAATCATATCTAGGAAAATAAACAAAACCTTCTGATATTATTGAGATAGAGATCATGGTACCTAAATGGTTTTCTGAAATGCGAATGCAAACTTGAGAGTGGGCACCACTACTGACTTATTAGATCCAAACTTGTGCAGTATTTTACTAGTATTGTAAAGGTAATGCGTTAAATTAGCAGGAGCTATGTACTACAACCGTGTCTGGATAAGGTTCTCACTTTATTCACAATCGTATGGAACCAAAGAAAAATACTAAAAATGAAAGAAAGAAGAAAGGAAATAGGCTTTTTGAAGCAGGTGATATCCAATGATAACAAATACGGATAAGTGTCAATTACAAAGTATAATTTTGGCAATACAGTTACAGCATTAATTAAGAACACTGACGTTAACAAATTACAAAGATTTAATATTGAGAAGGATAAAACTGTAAATAAATGATGAAAGTGTAAAAGAGGAAACGAAAAATGAAAACATACATAAATTGCCACTAAAAACTTACAAAAAATATATTTAAAATGATTGTGAAAGTTTCTGTATCCTGAATATACTGAACATTTTTCTTGTTTACAAAATGTAATTTTTACCAAACTTTTGATCATTTTCTGTAGCATCAGTCGACTACAACTGGCGTAGATTGTACCCACCCTTACCTGGTTCCCTGGTAGTACTTAAAACTTGTAACTAGCAAATTTGTAGTAACTTGTAACTAGCAATATAGGATGTCTCAGAATGAATGTTTCACTCTGGGGCATATAGACAGGGAGTCGAAAATCACTTTGTGCCAAAGAACATGTGGTGAGAAATCTCATAAAAAGAAGTTGCTCATGTGATATTTGCTCCCTGATTGGCATGAATTCAACGTGCACTGGTGCTACGCTCGTTCTAACGCAAAGGGATTCAACTACCTGCCAAACACCAGTGCAAGATGAAAGACACAAGATGTGGTTACGTAAGATGAAAGACACAAGTGAAGTTCAATTAGAAGAAATATATGTAGAATTCCGTTGTAGATCAAAAGTAGTGTCATCTGTGAAGTTTGCTCCATTGGCTGCATGTTGCGTAGAGGTGAACTCCTCTTTTAAGATGTACATACATCGTCCTTCATATACGATAATTTGGGATTGTACACAGTTGTTCATTGCAACAGTGCATCTTAAAAAAGTTGGTTTTTGTTTTGGATTCTTATTTCCAGGTTATTTGAGTGCTATGTGTTTCTAAGATGAAATTTGCTTCAGTTCAGAAATAAAACTTTCAATAAAATGAATTAATAATCTATTTATATTTATTGCAACAATTTTTCCGTAACATCGTCAGAAAAAATTGTTAGAAACTTAAAATGGAATAAATCGACTTTTGAAAGCCTACAGGGACGTTCATAAATCCTCTAAAACGGGTTTCTAAAGATGACATTCTAAACATTATTTATGCATTATATTTATTAAAATATTTTCGTCAAAACCCAAGTTACGAAGGTGGAGTCATTACATTTCATTCATCCCTGGTAGTTATAAGATTTCTCACCATATTGGCAAAAAGCGATCATTTTCGACCCCCTGCATTTCCCAGAAGTTTGCAATCTTTATTCTGAGCCAACTGTGCTCTGAGACCTGGCTCTTCGCAGCAGCAGCACTTCATCGTCCACCAAGTCTCCAGACGCAGAGCGCGTCTGTTCAAGAACTGAGACGGAGTTCGGCAGCTGCCTCCGGGGGCGATGGCGCCCCGTGAGCTCGGGCACGGCCCCTTGCGCCAGCCTCACTGACAGGGCGTCGAGAGGCCTTCCCGTGGGGCACATGTTTCTGTTCGTCACAGAAACGTCTGCAATATTTCCTCTTCATATTTTTAGTACCTTTCGTAATTCTTCCCAACAAAGTTAACAAAAAATTATAAGGGCCATATTCGAGTTGGAAATACATTGACTTGCTTTCGTCCTCAAGGACCGTAATTGAGAGAATTTTCTAACACAGACAATACGATTTCCAATAAAAGGGACAGAACCTCATTTCGGTGGAGCTACCAGAGTTTAGTAGTGAGCGGAGAATATTATCAACATTTTCTCTGCGATAAAGTGCGTGAAAATGGTCAAAGGAGCTACTATACTCTGATTTAAACTGAGTAGCACTTCAAGATCACGAACTGGACGGCGAGGGAGAAATTATTCTCCAGTTGGGAGCTTCGTTACGACTCAAATTTATGATATTGAGTCTCCCAATTGGATGACAATATTCCCCTCTCCTTCAAACTCGTGACCTTGAAGTGCCAATTGAAGTGCCACTGCTTTGAAGTGCCATCATTAAATCGGAGTCTAAAGAAAGGCTATCTGCTGTCACTTGAAGAAATCCGGCCTATCGTCTCAACAGCGGGAGCGCCGATAGCCGCACATTTCGAGAATTGTCAACCTAGGCAACACGATTATATTAGTGGCGCTAGTTAAAGGACCCATTGTACAGAATTCATTCTACATTAAACCGAATCACATGTCCACACTCGCTGTGACAAGCATATCTAAAAGAATCGCTCCTCCTCCTCACTGGTTAAGTTATTTAATAAATGAGGTAAACTACGCTCTTCTGTATACTCGCTATTCTGTATACACAAATGAAGTAGAAATTTAAATTTTTTCTGAACGATATTTATATCTTTCTCATTTACAATATGTACTTACTTTTCATTCGGCGAAGAATCATTTGACGTGACATGAATTTCTACTGCTTCTAATTACGTCTCGTATGTTTGTGTTGTGTCACTAAGTCCAAGGAAGCTAATAATCTTAAACCTAAGCTTTTTTCATCAGGCTTTTATTATGTTACTTTTATAAATGAGAATGTAAAGACGATGTCAAAGGAATAACAAGAAAAATAAAATGCGATTAAGATTTGTTTTGGTGAATATTTCTACATGTGTGTCAAACAAATAGTTCGTGAGGTGATCGACTGCTGATAATATCGCTTGAAAATCCTCAATATTTTTCGAATGTTATCTGAACACTGCTGTGATTTCAATGTTTACAGTATAAGTTGAGCAGGCAAGTGATGAGTGCACTGTTTCATGTGGCCATTCCCCAATGCGAATAATTTTTTATCGATAAATAAATAAATAAATGTCGACCTGGATGGCCGAGGTGGCTAAGAGCGTGTACCGACTCAGCGCTTCGGTCCGAAGAGTCGCGGGTTCGAGTCCCGCCTTGGGCATGGTTGTTTGTTCTTTGTCTCCCAAGTAGTATGCGTTGTTGCGAAGGGCTTCGTGTTCTTCTGGCCCCAGTTTAGAGAATCCGGCAAAGTGTGTTGGATATAGTGTGTGGTCGAATGTGCGTCCCATCGGGAGGTAAAGGTTAACCGGCTCTTGGCTGGAAAACGCCTTAGCAAATAAATAAATAAAAATAAAACCGAGTAAAGTGGCTGTGCGCGCTAGATTAGTAATCAGAAGGTCCAGGTTCGATCCCCGGACCGGGCATCCTGCCCGGGATTTTTGTGGTTTCCCTTGGTCATAACGCGAATGCTGCAATGGTTCCAAAAGCCTACGAACACCTCCCATATTCCACTATCCAACTAAACACCTCCCACAATCATCCTACTCCTTTCACCCCTCGTCATCGCCTTCTTCAATAAAAATAACATCATCCTATCACCTCAGAATTGATTATTCAAGCCTAACGACCTTGTCTTAACCAAGGGATACAGCCGAAAGACTGATTCCTCTAATGTCACACGTTGAGCTCTCCAGAATAGAATACGACTGGGACTCGGAAGAGAAAAAGTGTTGCGTGGTCAGTTGTTGCCCATACGCGAATAATAATAATAATAATAATAATAATAATAGTAATAATAGTAATGCAGTAATGATATAATAATAATAATAATAATAATAATAATAATAATAATAATTCCACCTAGGTAGTACACGACCTTGCAGTTGGTGGTGGAGCTTGAGTACCCCCATGAGCCTGAGAGCTATGTCAGTGGTAGCCTAGCTACTGGTAGGGCCTCCCTTGCTGAATAGGTTGAAGGTGAGGGACCCGATGAAGAAGTACTCCATTTTGAGGAGAGTGGGAAGTAAGTAGAGAGGGAAGGGTCATGAACCTTTGGACTTCTTTTATAGGAGAGAAACTGGGTAGACACACCAGACCACTGATTAGAGTGGAGGCCCGAACCTTGCATTAGCCAGCGAAGGAGGCTGCCTTCAGCAGTCAGTGAAAATCCCGTAGGGTTTAGTAATGCCGACTGGCGATCGGAGGGACCCCTTGCTGGGCCCTGCGGGGTGATGCCCCGAGGCCACTGTGGGTCGCAGTAACGGTTGGCAGGAAACAACCCGAGGGTTAAGTGTGATCTGTGAACTCGAATTTCCTACCTGCGAATCCTCACGTGCAACCAATGAGCAAAACGGATAGAACAAGCAATGTAATGAATTTTAACGTGTCTTCTTCTACCAATGTCCCATACCTGCTCAGACACCGAGAAAATGTCACCTTGTCGACATCTGGCCATCCCACGGATGTTAGTACCAGTGACCCAGAGCCGGCAGTAGCTCGAAGCCATCGTCAGAGATGGACCCGGGATGAATTAAAGGAGGTGATGTGGTGCTTCTACTATGCAAAAGCGAAAAATGGGGGCTCAGAAATAGAAGTCTTTAAGATTTGGAGAGAGCGGAACCCAGATATGAGACCTACCCTAGACTCAAAGAAGCCTGCCAGTCAACGACGATACATACTCAGCAGTGGAAAATTCACAGTAGAACAACTTGCAGACATCCAGAGAAACGCGGAGTACGTTCTTCGATCAAACTATGCACCGTTGAGGAGAATTTACGAAAATGTTAAAGCTAAGGGAGTGATAGCAACAGCTAATTCTGTCTTAAATCAGGTTGTACAGACCTCAAGTAGAGATCTAGATATTACTGAAATCAATCACATCGTGTATGCAACTGGATATCTAGTATCTCAGATAATCTTGGGGCCAGCCAAGAACACCGATGGCCGACAGCCAGACAGAGCAAAAAGCTCCGTGCCTCCATGGATGAAAAGAATTATGAAACGGATAGCCGACTCATGGCGTGAAATATCACTCCTAGATGAGGCATCTTCTAAGTCAAACCACACATATAAAGTTCAACAAAAAATACTCCACGTTGAACAAAATTACCTAATTGACAATGACATAATAAGGCTAATGGTAGCTGAAAGCTAAAAGAGAAAATCCAAGCATGGGCTCAACGAATAAGACTGTACAAACGTAGAGAAGATTTCCGTGTACAGAACCGGTTGTTTGAAACAGACGCGAAGAGATTCTATCGCAGTCTGACTGAAAAACCGAATGGAAATGCTGCCCCTCCTTCAAAAGATGACGTCGAAACATTTTGGGCAGGAATCTGGGAGGAAACAAGATTCTACAACAAAGACGCATCGTGGCTCCAATCTGAAGTTGATGCTGCCAATGGACTCGTGGAAACAGTGGAACATGTTCAAGGATTCTCGAAAGAGGACCTATGCCAAACAATTAAGAACATGGGAAACTGGAAATCCCCTGGGGTTGATAAGATCCAGATTTATTGGATAAAGAAATTAACAGCATTACATTTTCATTTAGCAAAGGCTGTTAGTAAAATTTTAGAAAACCCTCAGGAACTCCCCGAATGGCTCACTCGCGGCATCACGTATTTGCTACCCAAAGCAGGAGACAGCTCCTTGGCGAAGAACTACAGGCCAATTACTTGCCTGCCAGTAATGTACAAACTTATAACTGCAGCCATAGCTGACAAAATGTATAGGCACCTAGAGAAGAACCATCTGTTGCCGGTTGAACAGAAAGGATGTCGAAAAGGTCCATATGGCTGTAAGGAAATCTTGCTTCTAAATAAAATAATTTTGAATGATGTAAAAAAACGAAAACTTAATTTAAGCATGGCTTGGATTGACTACCAGAAGGCCTTTGACAGTGTACCACACGATTGGATTTTGAAGACCCTGGAGATCTATCGATTTCATCCTAGACTTGTTGAGTTTTGCAAGGCTAGTATGAAGTCGTGGAGCACCAGGTTACTAATCCACAGCGGAAAGGGAATAGTAGAAACAAGAAGTATTCAGATTAACAGGGGAATTTTTCAAGGAGATTCACTATCCCTTCTGCTGTTTTGCATTAGTTTGATTCCACTATCTAGACAGGCCATCAAGATGACCCACTAATGAGGCAGGTCATGAAATGTGACCGAAGAATGGGAAACAGAGGCACTGTAAGTGTAGCAAGAAGCATTGCGAACAAGACTATGCAAGACACCGAGAATGACAGAGGCACTGAACTTCTGATGCTACTTAACATGAAGTGTGAGACACAAAAAATATTTAAAAAATCGTAGAGAGACAAACCACTCCACGGACAATATTTGAAACGAATGGACAAGGTGCTGATCAATAAAGATCAATCATTTATGTGGCTTAAAGAAGAAGAATGAAGCCAGAATCGGAAGCACTTGTAATAGCTGCCCAAGATCAGGCGTTGAGAACACATTATGATAAAGCGGTTCTCAAAATTTCCCAAGATGACAAATGTCGAATTTGCCAGGAGCAAGTAGAAACCATTGATCATATTGTCTCAGCTTGTCCAATCCTAGCAAAGACCGAATGCCTGAAAAGACACGACAGGGTGTGTAGCTACCTCCACTGGCAGATCTGTACCGCCCTCGAAGTTCCGAACGCATGCCCCAAGTGGTACGAACACTCACCGAAACCGGTGACGTCTGTTGGGTTGTGTACGATATTGTACGACCAACAAATTCAAACTGATCGCACGATAGCTGCAAACAAACCGGGTATAGTCATCCGGGATTTGGAGAACAAATCGTGTTTACTTGTCGATGTTGCTGTACCTTGCGATCAAAACGTCTTAAATACAAGAGTTTGGAAATCGAGATCAGCCGAATGTGGGGCGTAAAAGCACAGGTCGTACCGATAGTTATCGGAGCTCTGGGATTTTTTCCGCAAAATTTGAGTAAGAACTTGTCTAAACTCCCAGGTAATTCAAAGGACTGGGAAGTGCAAGAAATCGCTTTATTTGGAACAGCCCACATTTTGCGCAAAGTATTGTAGTGGCACCGATAGTCCCTAGATCTACTCCTTAGGTAGCTGGTTGCAATCTGGAGTAGATTTTATATTCAGCCGACTCATAACATCTTTAGTCGTGATGTAGTGGAATAATAATAAAATCGAAGCAGTATATTATATCTGCCTTGTAAATTCTTTGTTCATTTGCCGCTCAGTGTAAACTTGGCACAGCCTGAAGAGAGGCGGCGGCTGCAGGGTGGGAGCTCCTGGCGGGGCTCGAACGTGCGGCGGAATGGGAGGGGGCTGACGCGGGGCGGGCGGGCGCGCGGAAGCGGCGTTGCGTGTTTGTGGTAGCGCGCGGCCACTCGGCGTCTCCGCAGGCCATTGATCGCACCCCCCTCCCACACACCCCCTTCCTCTGCGGATTTGCGCAGGCAGGTGATGCCCGCACAGTGGGCTAAAATGGGACGAATTACGCAAAGAGGAAGAAAAAATCAAATTATTTAGAAATGGAAATAATGTGACTGTAAATATTATTTATGAGTTCCTGAAACCAATTTCAGGGTTTAAATCATATTTTGATTGCGAAATAAAGAAAGAAGCATTCAAAACGAGGTACTTTTGTCAATAAAATTAACCTCCATGTTATTTAATTGGGAAATTAAGTCTCACTTTAAAAGGCTGTAACTTTTATTAGCCTCAGACTACCAAGTTAGGGCTTTTAGTAAATATAGTTTATTCAAACGCCGATATGTTAAGAATAAATCCAGCTGCGTCCACTTGTGTCCGTGAAAATGACAATTTTGAAAAGCGTTTAAGATACCAGAAAACCAACACGCCATGCTAGGAACCTACACCAGGAGAGATGGTTCAGCGAATCACCTAATGTCACTGCATTGTGTTATAACTCAAAAACACTCACTTTCCATAAGAATATTTATTTACAAAAATCTGGGCCAACTCGGCCGCTATGTACAGTTACCACAAAACTTCATATACAAAAAACAATCTGCCATCTGGCTGAAACCACGCCGAGCGCTCTACTGCCGGTGATCCTCCGCCGGCGTCCTTTTATTTGGGCCAGCTCCCGCGCAAGGCTTCCCGCGGCTTCCCCTGATTGGCGGGTTCACCAGTGCGCGGAGCCCAGGTAACAGGCGTGGCTGGTTTCTGAGCACACCCTTGGCGCGCTTGACGAAGCTCAGCGCGCCTGATGCCGACGCTCTGTGCTGCGCGCTGCCGGAGGCGGGAACATGCTGCCGGCGCTCTTTGCCGCGCTGTTAGCGCGGCAACTTTGAACTGCCGTCCGCATACTACACCCTCCCCACCGAAGTTGTGATGTAGGGGGTGAAACGACGCAGTCGGTTGCTCCTCCGCAATGCCGGCCGCTGCTGCGACTGTAGAGATGGCTCCTCGATGGTTGCGCCGGAATCCAGTGTGGGCCGCTCCTCCTGCTGGCTTGAAAAGGGAAAACGCATTACACTTTCTGTTGCCCTGCTCTGCGCTGGCCCCCCCGCCTGTTGCTTATCTACTACAGAATCGTAGTACCGTCTCCTAATCTGTGATTGATGCCGAGAGATTGCTCTATCTTCTGTCCTGAGGACGTAAACTCTGCCTCCTCTTACTGCAGTTACTATTGCTGGTTGCCACTTACAATTACTTCCGTACACTCTTACCAGTACCTTATCTCCTCTCTTGAATTTAGCGCCTTTGGTTGACACTGGCACTTCTTCCGGAAATAACAAGGACAATAAGGTACGGGGCTGCCGACCATGCAATACTTGAGCGGGGCTTCTACCTGACATATTCGGTAACGTCCTATAGGTGGTCAACATGCTAAGTAACGCCTGCTCTACTGATGCACCCGCTCTAGTTGCTTTAAGCATGGCTGACTTGAACGTCTGCACTAATCTTTCCACCTCTCCATTTGACTGAGGATGGAACGGTGGAGCCAAAATGTGCTGTATCCCGCTACTTTTACAAAATTTTTGAAATTCCGCTGATATGAACTGCGGGCCGTTATCGGAGATCAATACTCGTGGGAGGCCTTCTGTTACGAAAACTTTCTTCAAAGCATCTATTGTATGTGGTGCAGTTGTGTGTTGCATGCGCATCACGTACGGATAATTTGACAATGCGTCCACTACTAACAACCACATATGCCCTAAGAAAGGACCCGCAAAATCTACGTGTATGCGGTCCCACGGCTCGCAGGGTTGGGGCCATGAGCTTAAATCCGCTCTCGGCGCTGCCTGACTAGTTTGGCATGCTTCGCAATGCTTGCTCATCTCCTCTATATCTTTGGTTATTCCTGGCCAATAACAATAACGGCGGGCTGCTTGCTTTGTCCTGGCTATACCCCAATGACCCTCATGTAAAAGGCGTAATACCTTTGGTCGCAACTTATGCGGAATCACTACCCTAACTCCTTCATCACTAGCCAGTAATAATACGCCGCCCTTAACCGACAGCCTGTGTTGGAGCTTATACCATTCCGTCAGCGCCCTGGTTCGCCTATGCGCGCTGGACCAACCAGTTTGCACGTGGTACAGCACTTGCCTGAGCTGCGGATCCTTCTTTGTTTCCTTTGCCACTTGATATGACGAGACTGGAAAACCTGATACTGCCTCCTCTTCGGCTTGGTCCAGCTGGAGACAGGCGATGTCCTCAGAGTCAAAAGTTGCATCCGGCCCTTGCGGAAGACGGGATAGTGCATCTGCGTTAGCATGCTGATATGTAGATCTGTAAAGTATCCTGTAACTATAATCAGACAGGAAAAGCGCCCACCTTTGCATCTTACGCGCCGTATTATCTGGGATACGCTTGTGTGGCGAGAACAAAGACACCAACGGCTTATGATCAGTAATGATTATGAACTTTGACCCATACAAGTATTCATTGAATTTTCTCACGCCGTATACAATTGCTAAAGCTTCTTTTTCTATCTGAGAGTAATTCTTCTGGTGAACATTCAACGTTTTTGACACACAAGCAATTGGCCGCTCAACACCCTTAGCATCCTTCTGCGAAAGGACTGCCCCAATACCATATTCTGATGCATCTACAGCTAGTATAGTCGTTCTATCTGGCAAAAAATGTTCCAATTTAACTGCCTGCATTAAATTCTCTTTCAACCTCCGAAATGCCTTGTCACAATCTGCCGACCAATGCCATTTTACGCCTTTCTTACGCAAAGCGTTGAGGGGTGCTGCTATTTCCGCCATGTTCTTGATAAATTTGCCATAGTAATTAATCTTCCCCAGAAATGACTGTAGCTGCTGCAAATTAACAGGAACCGGAAGCTGCTGAATCGCCGTTGAGTTTTCTCCGGTTGGCCTGATCCCCGAGCTATCCAACACGTGACCTAGATAAGTAATCTGTTCTTTAAAA
This sequence comes from Acheta domesticus, assembly GCA_031308135.1. Taxonomy (NCBI): domain Eukaryota; kingdom Metazoa; phylum Arthropoda; class Insecta; order Orthoptera; family Gryllidae; genus Acheta; species Acheta domesticus. The sequence goes on along the minus strand of JAHLJT010009419.1, from coordinate 115,156,513 downwards.
AAATCACACTTATCCAAGTTAACCCTTAGGCCCCATTCATTTAAAGTCCTTAATAAGAGATTCAAGTTTTGTAGATGTTCCTCCTCCGACTCGCCCGTTACCACTATATCATCTAGGTAGTTGGCGCTGCCCTTCACCTGGGCTGTCAGCGTATGCAGGCAGCGCTGGAAAATAGCCGCAGCTGAAGCGACCCCGAAAGGCAACCGGTTGTATCGGTAAAGCCCGAACGGTGTGTTAATTACCAATAAGTTCGCAGACTAACGGGATCTGCAGATACGCGTCCCGCAAATCTATTTTTGAAAATCTCTGCCCGCCCGCTAGCTTCTGAAAAAGCTCTTCTGCTCTGGGGATGGGGAACTGCTCTACCATGAGTTGCGCATTAACGGTGCTCTTGAAATCTCCGCACATTCTAATTTTACCGTCTTTCTTTTTTACTATGACTACTGGAGTTGCCCATGCACTAGTACTGACGGGGGTCAAGACGTCCAAATCTACTAACCTGTCGATTTCCTTTTTTACTTTATCTTTCACTGCCAGGGGAACAGGTCGTGCTTTAAAAAATTTAGGGGTGGCATCTTTCTTCAACTGCAAATGCGCCTCAAAAAATTTGCATTTTCCCAATTGCTCCGAAAAAACTTCTGAATTCAAATCTATCACATTCTTTACCTCCTTTGGCAGGGCGCTAGTCTGAATGACAAACGCGTCCTGAACCGTAAATCCAAAAATTGTGAAAACATCCATTCCTAGAATGTTAACCGCATCACGACTGTCCACAACCACCAGTGTTACTTGTCTTTCCATCGCTTTGTATTTCGCTAGCAGGCTTATCTTACCTTTCGTCTTGATTCTCTGTCTAGCATATCCATAAAAAACTGTGTTCAGCGAGGCGCAAGGCGGAGAACCCAGCTGCTCATAAGTAGTCATGCTTATTAGAGTTGCTGCTGCACCTGTATCCACCTGGAATAATACAGATTTACCACCTATTTCCAAGTTTACAAACAATTTACTTTTGTCATCACACTGCATAACTGAATAAATACAATCACCATCCCCTTCATCGATGCCTCTTTCTTGCCGCTGGCTTTCGGCATAACCACTGCTGCGTCCTTCTCTGACGTGCCCGCTCACCTCATCGATGTCCATTTCTTGTCGTCTGTTTTCAGCAGAACCACTGTTGCACACTTCTCTAATATGCCCTTTCTTACCGCACTTGTAGCACTCCGCTCTGAGGAATCTGCAAACCTTCCTGTCGTGACTAATAAAACACTGTCTACAAGACTTCAATAGCTTGCCTCTGCTGGTGGAAGGACTTTTCTTCTCCTGCTGCTTCCTGCTTCGTGGCTTGGCTACCCAATTTTCCTCCTGTACACTCATTTCCTCTACATCTCTTGCTGCTCTATCGCCTAACGTCATCTGATGCGCCGTATGCTTCGTTACCTCATACGATGTTGCTAATTTTAAGGCGTCTTCCAAAGACGGGTTGTTTTGTTGCAATAATGCCCACCGAACTTCTTTTTCCGGCGTATGCATTACCAACATGTCCCGTATCAATGACTCCGCATACGATTTCTCTGTGTTGCATTCAAACGCACAACGCTTCGCCAAACCCTTCAACTCCGTCGCCCAATCGGCATGCGTTTGGCCTGGCTTCATTCTGGATGAATAAAACTTGTAGCGTGCCGCCACTAAATGCGTCTCCCTCGAAAAATGAGCTAGCAGCCGCTGTTTAAGTATATCGTATGACACCTGCGAAATCTCTTCTTCCTTGCTTAACTTACGTAACAACCTATTTAACGGTGCGCCGATTGTGGCCAGAAAAAATGCTCTTTTACGAGATTCCTCTTTAATATCATAGCATAACAAATGTTGCTCCAATCTGGCCACATATTCTTCGCAGGTTTCCTCTGCTGCATCGTAAGTTGCGAACGGCGGGGCTGGGCTGCTCGGTCGTGACGAAATTGCCGCTTGCTGCAATGTCTGCACCATCATCGCCATCTGCTGCTGCTGTTGCTGCTGTAGACACGCCATCAGTTGTGAAAATTGTTCCGCGTTCATTCTCCTTTTTACTCGTCGCCACTGTTATAACTCAAAAACACTCACTTTCCATAAGAATATTTATTTACAAAAATCTGGGCCAACTCGGCCGCTATGTACAGTTACCACAAAACTTCATATACAAAAAACAATCTGCCATCTGGCTGAAACCACGCCGAGCGCTCTACTGCCGGTGATCCTCCGCCGGCGTCCTTTTATTTGGGCCAGCTCCCGCGCAAGGCTTCCCGCGGCTTCCCCTGATTGGCGGGTTCACCAGTGCGCGGAGCCCAGGTAACAGGCGTGGCTGGTTTCTGAGCACACCCTTGGCGCGCTTGACGAAGCTCAGCGCGCCTGATGCCGACGCTCTGTGCTGCGCGCTGCCGGAGGCGGGAACATGCTGCCGGCGCTCTTTGCCGCGCTGTTAGCGCGGCAACTTTGAACTGCCGTCCGCATACTACACATTGCCTCTGACCTGGAGGTCTTACGATTCGAGTCCCGGCAGTGGCAGGGTTTTCGACACTAGTTTGTCAGCGAGATCGAATTCATTTGCTGTCTGGAGGAGAACTCTAGCAGACGGTTGCTAATATCGGTAGTTTTCCGTGGTTTCTCCTATCAATACCACGCGAATGCCGGAGCAGTAGCCGAACAAACGGGTCCCTGACCGAGCTCGATCGTTCCTTTCTCTTCGTTGTCTTATTTTCACTCCTTACAATTGCAGGCACTACACTATCACACGTGTCGGAAGACCAGTCGGGAGCCTAGAGCTTTATCCCGGATGGGGCGGTGCCCTGCTGGTGGGAGATATCTTATTGGAGAAACTCCCAAGTCGACGGTAGGTCGGCGCCGGATCTCGCCATACAGTGGGGGAAGACCACCGCCACCTCATGGGGGGAAATATGCACTACACTTACGGAACTAATGACCCTATTAATGAATGCACCGGAATCACTAACTATCAATCAATCAATTTGAAACCTGCGCATGCGCATGTTTTGTTAGTGTGACACGCGCGTGCCTTGCTAGAGTGACTGCCGTGCCAAACTGACGTTCCAACGTTTGGATTTTGTGACCTACATTACTTTACGCGGCCACTCAACACCTCCGCTGATCACTCTGCCATCGATCCCTCCCCTTCACATACACACACCATTCACCGGATTTGCGCAAACAGGTGATGCGCTGCCGCAACTGTGGGAATGGGAGATTCTTCTATGTACGGCTCCTTCCCAACAGAGTTGCGAGATTGGGAAACTTTTTCACCAAAATGGGGAACTTTTTTCTTCGTGTGAAAAAATGGGGAACATAAATGGACTGAGAAATGTTTGTTTTTTGGGGGGGATTTTTTTTTTCATCTGGAGTCGAGGTAGACATATTATTCTCTCAATTATTATGAATAAAAAAGGAACAACACACGTTATTCTCTCTCATTTTTATGTATCAAAAAGGGAAAAATAAACGACAAGCACAGAAGAAGAAAAACGACGTTAGCAAAGGTTTTCGAGCTAAAGCACAAATATCCCTCGTCTATGATTTCGAGCAGCACAAAGGACGATGGTTGATGGATTTGAATAATTTGAATATAAGGGAACAGCCAATGGAATCGCCAGTAAAAGTTCATGTCTTCTGTCATAGTTTAGAGAATATTTTTCGTTTCAAAGTCGGGAAATTTTGTTTCATTAGAGAGGTTATTTAGGGAAATTCCGTAGAAGTGGTGGAGAAAGAGCTCGTAACACACCTGGCAACCCTGCTTCCCAATAATAGTTGTAGATTTTATGTTCAGATGGTAATGTATTACAGGAAGTGATCAGTCTCATTTTATCCTAACAGTGGTATGGTGAGATTTGTCCGACAATCCCTGGATGGTACTGTTTTTCAATGGATGAAATTTCGTGGTAGCTTCTGAGACACTTGTATTTTTGTATAACACATTTTTGTAATTAAATTTTCGATGAAAGAATTGAATTGTTCGATCTAAAATGGAGTTTTGGTGTATAAACTCACGATACATGCACTAAATTAATTAAATATAATATTGGTCCGTACTAGGCTTATTTGTAAATACTAATTCATCTTTTATGATAAACTGAAAGAAAGAAGTTGAAACACATTCAAAAATGAATGTAACTTTTGCCGCTCTGATTGACCACATTCATATTACATCAAAATAGACTTCTGTTATTTTATCAATTACTGTTATTTTATCAACTGAATAATACCATTTTCGAAAATTTCAATTCTTACTTTGATCCAGATTTTTTTTCAACTTCAGACCGTATTAATAATATTGTGTGTTGCGGACAGTAGAGTATTAAATACTCTACCTTCTGCACTGTGGGCGATTTGAGAACATTAAAAAATAAGGAACAGAGTTAAAAGGAGTTTGTTTGGACATCAGTATTAAAATTCAAATTCTACGACGATTATCTCTAAATTGATTGGTGCAAAATATCTTTTAGACTTACTATCCGTAAGTCCCATTTAAAACATATCTGTATTTCAGTCATGTTTCCCCGTGTTGAAATTGTTGAAATGGATGTGTTTCTAACAGACAACTGCGAGAGACGGAATGCAATAGTAGACTAGAAACCACGCAATTTCAGAGATGGAGTAGGCATTCAAACGAGGTGGTCAGACGAACTCTTTCCCATCGGCATTGTGGTTTCGGTAAAACCACTCATCTGTTTGACGATTGCCAGCAGAAGTAAATTCTTTCCTCAGACCATCACAGAGGCTTTGATGTAGAGCAGAAGATAAATCGTGCGGCGGAGATCCTGGTCAAATCTAATTCAGGCTAGTTGAGAAATAAAGACATTGCATTGTAAAAAATTCTTCTTTGACACATCTTTAGGAAATCTTTAGACATCTTCTTGAATCACAAATGTGGTTGACAAGAACTTTCTTCTCTACGCGAGGTTATAACTCTTCAGTTCACTTCGACCCTTTGAAGCACATCTCAGTTTTGTGGGACGTGACATCCCCTCGGCCCTCCCCTTGTCGTTCGGTGTCAAGAGCCCTTTCAAAGGGATAAGAATTTGCCTTCGGTAATGGCGTTGAAAAACCGGAGGAAGAGGTGAAGGTCTGATGTTTAGAAGAAACTGACTTTACATTCATAGTTAATCATTTTTACAAGATAAAGACTAAATTAGTTCTAATAAATTAAATTCGTGTTAGGAACGATGTCACTAAAAATTTATATTGAAGCAGAATTTGAGGTGTTTGAAATCATTTTACTCTGAAAATTGTATAAATATCTCACAGTATGAAATTTTGTATTGAAAGCTTTAGGTAATTATATTTTAAAACGAATGCAATGTGATAGACGAAAGAATAGTTATCAAACTAATTACTTTTATTACGCCAAAAATTCTCCAAATTATCAAATTAATTTTAGACGTATTGCATAAGATATGTTTTGGACAATCTTTGATAGCGATGTTGTAAATATAAATGTAAAAGATGACATGAACTTTTGTTTCAGGATCGGCTCTGAACCAGGTTGTAGAAGTATATAAAGAGATCCAGAACCAGCAAATCAATATAGTAAGTGTTTTACTTATATTTTAGTCACATTTAAGGAACCTCTCAATAGTATACCTGCTAATAAAAATATAATTTCGGTAGCACGTAGAGTAATATTACCATAAAATATTTTTACTTTTCTTCTATGCGTCTTTTAAAGGAAAAGTATTGGAATTGGTAAAATAATTCCAGGTCGAAATCTGTATGTACTTGGCACAACGTCCCGTGAACGGGCTCAGGCCTACCGGCGACGTCCCTGCCTCGCGGCTATGGGTTAAGAGGGTACGTGTGGTTAGCACGTAGACACCCCACGCCGTATTCCTGTCTTTTCAATTTGAGAAGTGAATTTTCTCATCAACATCACACAGCAACATATACTGGGACATTGCAAGGAAAACGCACACTATAGTCTTGCCTCGACCGGGAATTGAGCCTGGGGGCGCGTACTGGAAAGCGAGCACGCTGACCAAGAGCTGCCACAAGGCGAGGTCAAAATCACTACGATAAAATAATTTTGTGCGTACTCTCTTCTGTATACGACTCTGTCTGCTATTCCTGTTTATGACTCGCTGGACGGCAGCGGAAAATCTTGTTTGCTTCCCGCCACAGAGAGTGACTGATGCGAGGAGGAGTCTTCATCTCGAGAGCGCGCCCCGCCCAACGAGCAGCGGCGCCGGAAGAGTTGCGCCTCCCAGGAACAGCGCGCTGCGAGTAGCAGCGCCTCGCTCAGTAACGTGTCCGGGTGGCCGCAGCCCTTACGACTCCAACGAACTCGCGGAGCGGGGCGAGTCGGAGAGCAGAGAATGGGGTAAAGGGGGGGGGGAGGCGCGGTTACGGTGCAGGATGGTGAAGTGGGAATGTGTGGCAGAAGCTCAGCTGAGCGATAGGTGCGGAAAGAGAAGGCGAGGCGAGGAGAAGCAATGCGTGGAAAGACGAGTGATTGATTATTTTGTGGTTCCGGGAGCATCACCTATTGAAGGAATAACATCGTAATCCACATGGGACCCGTTCTGCACCAACAGCGATGCTACCATGAATAATGAACAAAGCAAAAATTTAATTTTGTTTAAATATTTGTTTTAAGAACCACTTGGATTCACTTTCTCGAGAAATATATCCCAAGACGAAACCTTTCGATGCCCGAGAGATTTCTAAGCCATTATTCATAACTATTATTTTCGTTTGTAAATTGTGGGTTACCGTGTTGTTGCTTCCAACCCTTCAATTGTTCCCTTGGTGTAGTGCATTATTAAACTCTACAAATGACGATAATCCGCCCCGATGGAAAATGAGATCCGCCGCTGACCTACACGTCGGATTGCGGGGATTTCTCTTTCAGGTACCTCCCCCAACGGGATAGCGCACCAGCTGAGATGAGTTCGAAGGTCCTGTCTGATCACCTATTTGATGTGTGGTAGTGTAGTTTATTAAGTGTAAGTAAGGGGTGAGGGAAGGACAAGGAAGAGAAAGGAAAGATCACTCGTAGACTGCAGTCCGTTTGTTAGGGTATTGCTTTGGCATTCACTTCATGTTGATCGGAGAAAAAACGAAAAACTACCGATCACAGAGCCGGGCGCTAAAATTTTACTCCAGACAGCGGCTAAATTCGATCTAACTATATAACTATTTTGAAAATCCGTTACCGTCAGGATTCGAACACTAGAACCTCCCGATCAGAGACACTGAAGTGCCACCAGCTGTCACCGTGAGTTGTCTCAGCCGTTGAGTGTTGGGTGCGGCGAGGCGATACGAAGGGAGGCGGGTTGTAGCGGGGCGACGAAAGCATTGCAAGGCGGGGCGGGGCAGAGCGGTCGTGGGTTGGTCGCAGCGATGGAGCGAGGAGAGAGGTCGCGGCTATGGAGCAAGAAGGAGACAGGCCGCGGCGAAGGAGCGAGAAGGAGAGAGATGGCGGCGAGAGCGGATGTTGGAGATGTGGGGGGGGGGGGGGGCTTCCCCAGAGACAACATCGCAGGCGAAAGCTTGTAGCAAAGAGAGCTTGAGCGACAGCCAGAGCCACCGTGCTCAGATGGCTCCACGACAAAACAGACGACACACTGTTCGAATCGGAAGGATTCCATGACATACTAAGCATATGTTTGGCAAAACTTTCTCTTCGTGAACATATTTCTCTAAAATTGTAATCCATTAAAAATCATATTATTTTAACAGTTCAAAATACATTTTCTGATGTTTCGTTGTTTTTATTTAATCTACTTTCTCTACACTTGCCTTTTAAAATTGTTAGAAAACAAATTTTGCGGTTAACGGTACGTAACTTACTCAACTTACTCGACTTACGTAACTTCAGAACTAGAATAAGAGATTGATGGATGATATTGCACAATCAATTTAGTCAGAATGAGTTGATTTTGCAAATAGAAGCTTCATGTCATTCCAACGATCGGTCTGCAATCGGTCTCAGAATGTTCCATGAATCTGGGGCGCTCTCAGTCCTCTCGAATGTTCAAGCCGTTGACAATAAATCTGTTGAGGCGCAAGAGCTGCATCTAGTTTCGGTCTCTCGCAGGTGTTTCCATGAGTTCGTGGGGTGAGGTGTCGGATAAGCAGGGAGACGGAGGGCCCGAGATGGCGCGGTGATCCCAGGCATCCCCCTGGCAGTAAATCACCAGATGTACAATTACGTTTTGTTCATTATAAGAAGGATAGATATATACACACACACATACACACACACACGCACATACACTTATAAGGATAAATTAAAAATTAGGAAAATACTCCATACGAAATATTCTTCATTGCGTCTGAACATAACACTGGTTTTCCTATACCTCGATGCTAATAGCTCACGACACTATAACACAATTTCATTTTAAACATTTCAAGAACACATTTAAACATTTCAAGAACATTTGAGTGTTGATATTTCCCCATGAGTCGAGTACAGAACAGTGTGGCGTCCAGACATGAAACTGTATGGTGTAACATAAGTAAGAAAATGATGCAATTTATTTATTTTCGACACAATACGCGCTGCCTTGTGAAAAGGACCCGAGAAATAGGAAAACAAAATAAAAATAGTGATTAACTACCCTTACAACGAATTGCGTGTAATTTTCAAAATCTAGTATATACATATTCATCAGTACATGAACCCCATAAAAGAATTTCATGTGATAAAAATGTCTAAAAAAATAACTATCACGTTATGGAGTAGTTCCAATATAACAGTAATTAGATAATAGTCTAACAAAGATAACATATGTATTGTTATTTGCGTACAGTTTATTGTGATCGCGACCATACGTTAATTAATAAAATGATTATAGTTATCCAACAAACTAAACATGTCAAAGAAGTAATCACTGGTGAGAAAAACATTCAGAAAGGCACACGTAGCATAATCCTGCAGCTACAATGTCGCCAGTACTAAGTTGCACCTTTGCGACGCGGCGTCGGCGAGTTTCGCCAGAGGTCTGGCAGCTGCGAGGTGTCCGCCGTACGCGTCGCGCCCGAGGCAGGTGGAGGAGTGTGTTGCCTCCCGGGGGGCCGCCGGGTCCCGCTCCCGGCGCCAGGCGACACTGCGCGAAAGCCGCGCGTCGCCCACCTGTCCCCTCCCCCTCTCCCCCCCTCGCCCCGCCCAGTCTAGTCCCGCGCCGCCCCCGCGCCGCGCGTCACCTCGGCTAGCGTCGCGGGGGATCGGGCGATTTACTGCCGGCGGGCGCCCGGGGTCACCGCGCCGTCTCGGGCCCTCCGTCACCCGGATAATCCGCCTCCGCGAACGCACGGAACACGGAAACACCTGCGAGGGCGCGCGACTAGGCGCGACCCAACTCCGCAGCCCTTTGCATTTTCAACCGTTCATCTGGGATATACTCTGACAAAGATATTGTTCTTTATCTAATGATTATTGTGATACTTGTATTATAGTATGTTCTGTAATAATCCAGCAGCTTATGTGACCACAAAATTAACAGAAAGATTATTCGTATTAATATATTAATTAATAATATAAAGAATAATAATGATTAATAATATAATTTATTAATAATAGAAAGATTCGTAATTATAAATTAAACACGTCATAGAACAAAATACTACGCTACCCAAACGCGAACAAGCGCATCAATATGACACGACCATCACTTCCACCACTGTTAGTACTATCAAACATTTCTCACTTTCCTCTTGTCTTTCGCAGGATATACATGCGCACTCCCAGTGCTTTTGCGTGTGGAGTCACGCCTTTATGTCTATATTCCTAGTATTTTTAAATTGTATATATCCAAGATTGGCGGTGGCGCCGAGATTGTAGCGTCTTAGATAACCGTGTTGCCAGGGCCGGACACGGTTTTGCCCGCTTGGACAGTCGTATTCCACCTTTTACCCCCGCGCGCACGACCACTCAAGCAGGGGAGCAAGCAGGAGGTCATTTGAGAACGGAAACGTCGCTGGCAGCGCATGAAGTGGACGTAAAGCAGTGGTGTCAAGGTCTTCTACTGATGGAAGTTGCACGTGTCGTGGCACAGTAGCATGCCACGAGCTTCTCTCCGAAACGAGCGTCGGGAAAGGAAACTATTAGTGACCCTGCCGTCTTACAATAGTGATGGTGTTGTCTCTGGTGGCGGGGTAATGAAATGCGTGGAGAGGCGATTTTGTCGTGGCACTCGTGCCACGGACTCCCGCTCAGGGCATCGACCTTGACAACACTAACGTAGAAAAAACGAAAGAAGCTTTTTTATTCCAAACTGCTTTTATTTATGCATAGCATTCATTAAAATACACAAAATATTCACGGAGGGAACATGCAATTGTTAAAAATGTACAAATAAATAGAAGATAAATAAATTTGAAGTAAAAATTCTTCATAAACACATTCGTCAATAAATTCTTCAATAGTTTTATTTAAGACATTTTTAAAATGAGTTTACAATTTTCACAACAATTTTAGCATGGAGGAAAGAACATTTAATTGAGATACGATACCACTTCTGTGATCTCATTTTTTTCTCTCAAGGAACAAAAGCGTTGTTCGTAACCGTACCGTACATCGAAACATGTTTGCAGTAAATTTAGCAAAATTTCTTTTCAATTTGAAGATTTTTTCCAAGTAGTATAAAGATGGATGTGATACAAACATTTTGTACATTTCAATTGAATTTTGGTCTAAATCTTAATAACACAGGTCATCATTTAAGTTCCTAGTACGTGCGCAAATATACGCAATTTGAGAATGTCAAGCACCAAATGCAAACAAGATGCGAACACTAAGCATAAAAACAAATTAAAAGGTTGTTTGTTTTATCATTATTGCCATTTTGATATCAGCGCAACACCATGCATCGCATTTTAGTCTTTACAAATTTTCAGTTATTTCAGTAAAACGAAGGTGTTATTAATACTTATGTGTTAATACTGTTCTAGGCTTGAATATTGATCGAGTATATTGACCTTCTTGCAAGTCTGTGGTTTTCAGAATAATAATTTTTCTTTTGTATCCCGCATCTCTAACATCATTATTATTTAAAAGTAGATAAATTATTAACGCATTAATAGAAATTGTTTATTTCGAACAAAAATCTAAACTTCTTACCTCGAAGTAGTCGGATAGAAAAATGCAGTTAAGCCACGTCGGATAGAAAAATGCAGTTTTGAATGAGAAGGTTGCTGATTTCATACATACTTGTTTATTAATAGATGTATAAAAGAGGAGAATATAATATTTATTAACTTTTAAATATTATTAGTGAAATGACATAATTATAAAATATACTTTTTAGTAATTAGTGTAATTTTCAAAAGTTTGAAAACCCTCGACAATATGTGCTAACAAATTACGTTTAACAAGGAAAACAGGAAAGAAAGAAAATCAGAAAAACTTAATATATTTCTATGCATATTTTTATAAAGAAGCTTTTATTACGGCTGATTTTTCTAAAAGTGAATATAGTTGTTAATATTTCATTTTTCATTGTTTCAGCTCAAAGCTTTCTACGTGGATCTACTTTTACCTTTGGAAACAAACTTGGAAAAAGACACGAAAGTAGTTCAGGTGAGTTTTGTTGGTACTTCAAAGCTTTCAGTTTTTACAATATTGGCATGTACATTTGGTTTCCGATGTGAATCATCAGTACTTCACCCCCATTTCATCTGGGTGGAAAGCGTCCTCTTTTCTCTGCAAACTTTTCCATCAAATTTGTGATATATTTGCAGAATTAAAACCTTGCTCCCATTTCTCATTTTCTGTTTTCCCGGAGCTTTCTCTTATTGCTGCAGACTGTAAAGGACTTCCGGCAGCATTCAGCCAGATGAATTTATTTGTGAAGGAACAGCCTACGAAATTAACGTTCCCTTTCTTCTAGACGGTGTGACCGGGTAGACGTCACCATTTTTCACTACTGGACGGATATTGCTACAAACTGTTTTCGCTTCTTCCTCTAATTTTGCCAATTTCCGGAAAACAAACTCTTGTATTTCTTCTGTCTTTCATATTCGCATTAAAGTGGAGAGACCATTTCGGGGCTTTCAACACTCTCGCTTTAAAAAAATCAATGCGTGATAGCCATATCTGCAACGGAATTTTCATCTTTGTTACTAACTCACACTTCTATTTCTACTTTATTTCCGGATCAAAATAAGACGCTCAATTCGTTGACAAAACTTAAAATTTGCCCAACAAGGGAAAAATACAACACACATTTTAAATTACCTCGTAATTTTTGTTTAGTTAGATTTAAAAACCTTTCCCGTGTTTGTAGTTGGTACGTGGACGGAGAAAGATTGAAAACTGTCTCAAATAAAGAGTGAGTTGTCTCACTGATTCGGTCACAGTGTTTGTCGACCGACGGACCTTACAACTCATCACACTTTCAAAAAAACGTATATTTTTAATTACGATTGTTACAGTTATAATCTAGTTAAAAGATAAATTAAACAGAATTTAACAAACGAATTGAAAATGAAACCGAAAGTTACTATTTCATGATTGTAATTCACCAAATATAACTTGCCGTCAGTAGAAGTATCCGTTAGTGCGAATATATTACGACACGTTAGGTTGCGTAAATTTTTTTTTTACATCTTCAATCGAAGGACTCAACTATAAAACTTGGACTAGTAAATCTTACAATACTTTGTATTTTAAAATTGTGATACAAAAATATGTTAATTATAAATTTCTAAACTTTGTCCAAATATTCGCCCCAAAAGCTGTCCGGCGGAGCAGTATCTCTTTGCAAGACGGATGGATCGAGGCAGCAGTTGAATTATGGCGGGTGGGCCTCGGGAAAATGCGGTGATCCACGGCTAGGGCGCGTTGCTGGGCAGCGGCTCCCTTTGCAGGGGAGGCAGGAGCCCCTGGACACAAATCCCTTTGATTTACTGAAGGCCCCCGGGCGACGTTGACCCTTCCCCCCCCCCTGTCCCCGTGCTGGCCACCCCCACCCCCACCCCCACCCTCGCCCTGAGTAAGACATTCCTCGTGTCCGCGGTCCTGCCACAAAAAATTTCCGTTCCATTAGTTATATTAAATCCACAATATTTTCTGCCAAATGTATCCACATTCGAATGTTGAATATCTTGAGCTGAACTTCTGTCGCATGAATACATTTATAAGTAAGAGGGACATTCTCATGTACGCTGTTCGTAGAAAGTTGATGACATGGAAGACGTGTACTTTGTCAAGCAATTCGTCAACCTAGGGAATGTTTTACTGGAATTTACATTTTTCTCGAATAAAATATTCTCTCTTATGAGTTTCACTGCTCTCATTTGAAAAAGAGGAATTTTGAGAGCACATATTCTAATATTGTGTTCCTCAGACTTTACATCTAACACCACTTTTCACGTACCCTAAACATATTCTATGGAAGGGGAAAAATTCTGTATAAGTTTTCAAGCATATACATCTTAAGAAACTGCCAGGACAAAATATTAATGCTATAATAATGTCGCCTTATGATTTAATACTGCTTTTCTTTTTTATTCTGTGAAACTTTATTCATTAAAATATTGTTAAACAATTCTTTATTTGATTAATAAATTTTAGTTTTTCCATTTATCGAATTCTTGTTCAGTTTCAAGGTCAATACTTACAATTTAAAAACACAAGAAAATATTTGTTTACAGGAATTATCTATTAGAGTTTTGTTTTTTCCTGTGAATTCAATATGAGTTTTTGTAAAAATGAAATTATAATTATTTCTAATAAGTATTTCTTATAAAATAGTGTATCTTCAAGAAACGCAACTTAATCATACTCTTATTGCCAAATTTTAAGTAGTAATTATTTAGCAAGAAACTAATTTTAAACGAAGGCAGTACTTGCAGTAATATTGAGAAAATTATTTGCGTAAAACAATCATTAAAAGGTATATCTTTCACTATACGAATTTTATTAACAGTTTCAAAGAGGAATTAACAAGTCTTCTTAATACTAAATTCAGCGTCCTGCGCGCTCAGTGACGTTGCAGGCGATTGTTTGCCTAAAACAACCAGAACCGAGGGTTGTAAAGAGATGCCCCTCCGCCGCCGCTGGAGGGCTGGCGCGCCCGGGCACGGTGCCAGCGGCAGCGACCGGCGATCGTCCTTTGTTGCAGAGCGAGCAGAAGCGCTTCCTGCAGCAGCACAAGCAGCGCTATGAGACGTACAGCAAGGCGGCGGCCATCATGAAGAAGCAGCGGAAGAAGAGCAAGGGCGCCTCCAAGACCGGCATAGCCATGGACAAGGAGCTCAAGGTCCGGTGGCCTTTTTTAAAAGATGAGAAATATATAATCGAATCAAACCGTTTTTAATTGATTTTTATACTTATTTAAGGTCGCTTGTCACTTACTAAGGTCATACAGCGACCACTGTAAATTACCTCGTTTTTGTTAATTTGGGATAACGGTAGCGGAACTCGCGTATGGACACACACAAACATCCATCCCCGGGACGGGATTCGAACCCGCGACCCTTCCAGCTGATGCAGCTACGGCTGCGGCAACTTGAGCCTTAACGACCTCGGCTATCCAGGCCGGGATTAAATGATTGTGTCTTGTGTTCTCGCTGTGTGGCACATACTGCTTACCCGATGTAACGTTTGTATGAAATGTCCAAATTTTTGTTACACGGTACCAAGCATTGGATTTTTAAAAGACATATATAGAATACTACTCCGTATTTAAATAAAAGAAAATTACAGTATTCACACATGTAAAATTCACGTAATACAAATCTGAAATTTCCTAGTGATTACTTCAACAGTAAATTCCACTACAGATCTTATTACGAAATTTCATAAAAAAATATTAATTTTAAACTCAAAAATTACTATTTGAAGTGATTCGTGAATCGAAAAATTTTAATCCTCTTTTCATTTGATTATAAGCAAAATAAACTCCTGAAATATTTTAGGCATAAGAAATTTCTTTTACAATTGTTCTCTGATATCTGGATATTTACTTCAAGTAAAAAGGAACACTATTTTCCCATTATTTATGAATTGCCCTACATCTAAAACCTAGACTAGCATTGATTGTAAAGTGATTTCTGTAAACATTCACTTTTCTTTCACAGAACATGCAGGTGCTAGAGGAAGAAAAAACCAAGTTGGACGATTTCTGTGAGCAGAGTCTGAAGACTGTGAGTACGGCAAAGAATTTCAGAAGTACTTTCATTCCAGGCATTTTTTCCTAACTTCAACATCAATATCAAGATTCGTACAAAGACTTTATTTACAATCCAGTAGAATATAATTTTAATTGTTTATTTATTGCATGGTACACCCATTTGACATATTAACTCAATGTAAGTATAGAAAAAAAGTCACCCTCAAGGAACAAGCGAAGAAATTTGATCTTAGGTTTGACTGATGTGCCCCTGGGAGATATTAATTTTTTCTCTTTGACATTTTTTGAACCTCGTATATTTTGCGAGTTATGTTGATTTGTCAAGTTAAATGGACCACCCTGTGTACATTGCTCTTTCGGCGGGAATTGCAGCTTGCTCAGTAGTTGTGAATTTCCATTTTACTTTCATTCTTTTAAAGATGGACCTTCACGAAATATACGTATAATCGCTCGTTTATTTAAAGTGGATGTCAGCGACTAGCTAAAAAAATCATCCATTGGAAACTTCGAAATATTTGCCATATTATTCGATGAATAAATCTGTATTCTTATGGGTATAAAAATGTCACTAGGATATGCGTGGAGTATTTGCGTCTATTTAAAAACATTCCAAATTTATCGCAACAGCTAAAAGTTTTCAGTAATATTTCACATGTATTGTCGTTTATTTATTAAATTAATACTCTTTCTTGTACATATCCACAAAATTTATTAGTATATTTTGAAAGTATAGTATCTCACATTTCCACGGTCGGTCGTTATTTTATCTCTAATATACTTTACACTGCAGCCAGCGAATGCCAAGTGGCAAATGACTTTCAATCAGGAAACCAAATTATGACTGTAGCTGCAGTTTACAACACATTGTAGCAGTAGTAGATACCCCTGTAATTGACTACGTGACGCAGCAATACGGGGAACACTCAATTAACTGTGCCTATGTCCTCGCGGTATAAGAACAGAGCAGGAGCGGATCTAGCCGATCATTCTGGAGGGCGCCATTATAGATTTTTGTTAAATAAGAAACATTTGTTATTATTTTGAATACTATTTTTGTAGTGTGCATATGATACTATACGATATTATTTTTAAATAATTACATAACATAAATAAATATTTTAATGAATTTTGCCAAATAAAAGTAGCTATCAGTCAAAAACGCTAAGCCTTTTGGGGAGGAGGGCATGGCCCCCATGGCTCCCCTCGGATCCGCCTCTGCAATAGAGTACACTATCGCGTGGATTTACGGGTCATAACACCATTAGAATGATAGAGCAAGTGGACCCGTTTGATTTTTGTCAACCGATAAAATTGTGGACGTTTATAAGCAAATAATTACATTAGTTGTATATTGGCTGTGTGTCAATCAATATTTTTCCTAATGCCATCTTCTTATAAGAAAAATCATATAAACGAGAAATCCTTTTCTTGAAATAGGAATACTCAATCGCAATTTTTAGATACAACCATGCTGGAAAGAGATGAATTAGCTAATCCGCCGTACCAATTTTTCCTCGTTCTGCGCAACACCAGTTGGTATCAAAAACCACGTGACAACAGCACGGGCACTTCATTTGTAAAGCAGACCTCACGCTCGGCGTGTGGCACGGAGAGCGAAAAGTGTTGAGAAACACTTTGAAGGTGGCATAAAGTGATAAATCCAAAGGTGACCAACCAAAAATAACACGATGTAGGTGTACAAGGTGCAATATTTAAAAGAAAAGCTTCCTATGTATATGCGTTTCAATGAATTGTAAGAAGGTGATAATTTTGGCTGCATTTAAAATTCTCGCTAATATAGTGAATCAAAATGGTGCCTGAAGCTCATTGACTGAAGTCGGTGACGATGCGCAACAGCTCACCCATTACTTTCCATCATGGATACAACTCGCTTGTTCTCAATGTTCTAACCCGGTGTTGTCAAGGTCGGTGCGTCGAGCGGGAGTCCGTGGCACGAGTGCCACGACGAAATCGCCCCTCCACGCAGTTCGTCATCCCGCCACCAGAGACAAGGCCATTCCTGTTGTAAAACGGCGGGGTTACTAATAGTTTCCTTTCCCGACGCTCGGTGCGAAGAGAGGCTCGTGGCATGCTACAGTGTTACGGCACGTGCCACTGCCACCATCAAAAGACCTTGACACTACTGTTCTAACCGTACGGCGGCGCCCGTCCAAACACTTAACAGACGCTGATTGTTAAGAGCGGTTGTTTTATCGTTTGGTTTGGTGTGGCGTTATGTCGCTATTTCGTACGGTATTACGAGAAATATGAAATACTACCAAAGACATTGTTATAACTAGAATTAGTTATTAACTAATTATAAGAGGATTGATAACACCATGTAACAAAATTTTGTTTAAGTTAATTTTGTTGTTGTTTCTGATGCATTGTGTTTCAAACACTGTAAACGCAATTTTGCTCACGGGAACTTGTTTTTAGGGAAATAACATCGATTTTCTTAATTTTAGGAAAATACGTATATTTGAAACAATAAATGCTCGTTTACATTTACCCATTAAACAAAACAAAATAAATTCTTAAATACAATGTTTGAAAAAATGTAAATGCAGTAAATATATATGACAAAATCGTTAAAAAAGGAATTATTTATATATCATGAGCAGTGTGCTTAAAAATGTGTTGTATTCCTAAATTTCCTCTTGTACGTTACATCACTCTCTAATCAGTCCCCAGACATAATCACCAAGCATTCTCTCGTTATACTGTCACTGATACCTTCTTTCAAACAAATCCTGATGGAACCTTTCGCCCTGTTCCTCTGAATATGCACCCATATGAAGCTTGAAAACATCCAGATGCGAGTGGAGTACATGCAACTTAAGACACATTCCGCACCCCATTGATTTGTAGTTCTTCAACCACATCCTTGCCACCTTATACCACAACCCTGTGATTGTCCACTCTTGTTATTACCTAGGAAACCATTCACAACGTCTCCAAAGCTCTTCCAGACCTTTCGTCAAACTGGAAGAAGCTTGCTAATGAATGCGTCATCACGAAGTAAATTTTTCACTTGGGGGGCCAACAAAAAATCCTCCCTTTATCTTAGCTTCTGATAGTTTGGGAAACACATTCTGGAGGTACTTCATTGCATCTGTTTTGTATTTAATGCCTTTACAAATTGCTTGATGACTCCAAGCTTAATACGGAAGGAAGGTAATATAAAAATAACAGTTGCAGAGTATCTGTTGGTACACCAAATTGATCTAGGTACACCAAATTTCATTTTTCTGTTTTCTCCTCTATACTAGGCCTCGAGAGTTGATCTGCAACACCCACATTCAACATGTGGTCCCCAATTCTTTTCTTAGTCTCCCACAAGAATACCAAAATATGAACTGTATGCTAAGCAGATTACTTAAGCATTCTTTATTCTATGCTTTACTGCTTTCGATCTCAGGAAGATGCCTCACACATAAAAAAAAGTCTGGATTGCTCTTTCAACAACAGGAACATGCCATTATAAATCAATTATGAGAATATGAAACAGATAACACACAGTTGAACCGTTTATTCATCTCATAGAAAAAGTATTCTTAGCTACTATAATTTTTAGCAATTAATTTCATATAATTGGGAATGAAAAGCAAAGAAACGATTATATAAAAGTAGGAATATTCAGTGTAGTTTAGTTGTGACCTAATTCATCCAAAACAAGTATAAAATTCACTTAAACAAGCCAAAAGGATTTTTTGTTACATGGTGTAATTGATGACACGCTGTGTTTAACTCAACACATAATGAATTCTAAATTTCAAATCAACATACATTGTATGAGCATGAACTAAAATATGTGAAAGTCCTTATAATAAATCGCTCGTCGCTGTGGTTGAGCGATCCAGATGGCGCTGGTTATAATGGAAGTATAAAATGTATAATAGATATCCAGCAGCTTGCGCGTCTGACGGGCTGTGAAATCCCCGCCCGAGCGCTCGCGCTGCGCCGCGCCGGGCGCGTTGCTCCAAGAACGCGCCTTGCGCAGGCGATGACGCAGGAGCGGCGGCGGTACGGCTTCGTGCTGGAGCGGCAGTGCTCGCTGGCCAAGCACTACCTGGCCTACCACTCGCTGGGCAGCGCGTCGCTGCAGAGGCACCTCGACGGCTGGCAGGAGGTGGCCGGCACGCGCGAATTCCTGCCCGACGCCGTCGAGTCCGTGCTCACCGGCCGCCTCAGGGTAGGTGCTGTCAGCGCTGTCTACTAATCAAAGAAATAGTAATATAAATTTTAGGGGTCTTATCCCTTATCGTATCCCACGTGAAGGAATCGACTCACTTCCGTGAGAATGACAACGAGGAGCCATGAGCGGAATAGCGTCTCAAACTTTTTAAGACGGACCCTCTAGAATGGCTCATGGACAGCGTATTAGCGTCCCATGCGTTCGATTCCCGGTAGAGACGAAGACTTAATTGCAGCTTTTTTCTTTAACATCGTCCCAGTTTCTGTTGCTGTGTGAAGAAGAAAAGCTCAGGCAGGCGGATCTCGCTAGTTACGGTGAAGGGAAAACGTCATGTTTGCCTCTTGTCGCTCTTACCCTTAAGCATGGGAATTTAACTAGGCCCAGGCATGAGGGGACACAGCTGGCGGGCAAAGTAGGACTATCGACCCAAAATGCCAAATACGTACATACTTTTAAAACGGACTTGAGGCTTCTCTGCTTGCTTCCAAGTTTATGGCAAGACTCCGAATTTACACCTTTGTGAATAACATAAAACATCATTGAGACCGACCAATGCATTGAATTATAAATTATTTTTTTCGTAAACACTTTTAAACCACAGTTTTGTTACGTCTCTTCGCTACGCATGTCCAACTCATGACGGAACTCCGGCCTTAAATCTACACGATTAACATAAAACATCCTTGAATTTGTTCAAAGCATTTTATTATAAAGTACTTTTTGGCAGCGAACATTTTAAGACACATTTCACTCTTCATTTCTCCAGCCCAAGTTTATGTTGAGACTCCAGGTTCCGGCATAAGTGATTATCATGAAATGTACTTACGTCAGATTCATTATTTTCAACGCTTTTTTATGCCAAAAAACCTTTTAAATGAGTTACAATGAGAAATTTTCATTTGAACATATAAACAGCATGCCCGCGTTCCCGCCACTCGTTCTTCGCTTCACCTCTCTCACGACAAGTGAATTCGTGGAAGAGTTTACGATAAGAGATAAGACACCATTTTAATAACTCTTTAGCAGAAATAAACCTGTGGGCGGAACCTTCTTGATGAAACCTGCAAGTTCTGGAACATATAAGGGTCAATGAATGAATATAATGGTCAAATGTATTAGTATTGAAATGTGAAAAAATTGAAGTTCAAAATTCCTCACAATTATAAAACATTTGTAATGTACTATAACATCGTATGTTGTACATTTTGTTCCAGAAATTTAAGTGTTTTCTCTTTCAAATATTTCAGAGTTAAAAATATGATAAAAGATGAAGACACTGGATGTACCAAACATAGCAGTGCTTAAAGCGTAGCTGGGATGATAAAATGACTTGCAATTCCAGATGCACATTTGTCACTTTTTACAGTTCAATATATTTCAAAATAAATTATTAGTTGAAAGTGCCGGACGTGCCTCTCTTCCTACTTTTTCTCTCTTCCTCTCTTTCTTTCTCTCTCTTTCTCTCTCTTCCTCTCTCTTCCTCCCTCTTTTACTCTCTCTCCCTCCCTCTCTTCATCTCTTTCTCTCCCTCTCTTCCTCTTTCCCTCCCTCCCTCTCTCCCTCCCTCTCTTCCTCTCTCCCTCCCTCTCTTCCTCTTTCTCTCTTTCTTTTTCTCTCTTTATATATTTCCCTCTCTTTGTTGGTCGTTTTCTCTCTCTCTTCCACTGTGAGCACGATCTCCCATTACCGGTGCAATCTGAGCGAGCGGGCGGGGCGGGCGCGTGTGCGCAGCACGTCAACTTCTGGTCGGACGAGGACGTGTACGCGTGCCCGCGCAGCCCCGACGTGGACGAGGACCGGCTGTCGCTGGCGTCGCAGCTGCGCAAGACCAAGTCCATGGACGCGTCGTGCCTGGACGTGCGCTGCATCAACGAGGCCGCCAGCCCGCTCAAGCCGCTCTCGCGCGCAAAGTCCGACTTCAACCTCGCCTCCTCCACGCACTCGCTCGAGTCAGGTGGGTGCCATTGTCTACCGCTCTTCTGTCCATGGAGAACAAGACAAGCACAGATATTGCGTATCTTCTACGTTCTACAGTACTTTTGTATTCTAACTTATATCTCCTTATAATTTTTCATAATCTAAGAATAAGATTATACTCTTGTTATAATCTAATGCATTAATCACACCTAATATCCCGAAGGGCTAGTAGCGGAGCATGATTAAGGCAAATTCCATGCTCTTCCTTTATTCGTTTCATATTTAAGAAAGTTAATTATCCAAAGAACAGTGGTTTCATGAAACTTGCTTCTTGTACAGAACCGCTCAAACGAGCGAAGCTTCGCTCGCTTGTCTGAGCGAAGTCGCTTGCCCCTCACCAAGGAGGTCCGCGTTCGATTCCTGGCCTATCTCATGTGAAATTTGTTCCAAAAAAACGAGTTTGTCTTCTTCACATGGGATAGTATAACCCAGGGACTTGTCAATACCCAGTATTATGAATCCTAGTAGTCGTAAATCGTCAATCTAGACAATTAAAAAAAATATTGGATAGGTAGGAATGTAATTTTCGGAGTTACAGGTAGGTCTTATTACAAACGACATTTTTTGTTGTTTGGGAGACGAGACGTACTCATCTCTGGGTGTACTACAGAAATTAGGATTTCCATTTTTTAAATAAAAAATGTAGGCAATTACTCTTTTTCTCGAAAATGTGTATATTAGGAAAAAGTCCAGATGTGGTGTTGAGACTCAATTTGCCCTAGAAATCTCGCAACGAATGCCGTTTGTAAGATTAAATAGATATTTCAAGCCCGTTTGATACACCTGGCTTCTTAAGACTCTCATGAAATAAAAAGGTTATGTGATCACTTCTGAAGGCTCTTGTGTCTGAAGTTGAAGTGCCCGGTGTACGCAGCGTAGCCGTGTTGCCTCTCGTAACATTTCGCGTGATTAACGCCGCGATCACCGGACAGTCCAGCTCCTACTCTGGAAGAGTGGTGAAGAATGTTTCTCACTTGCGTCTTCACTGATCCTCGTTTCTTTATTTGCTTATATTTGCATGTAGGACGAGGACGTCCTCCGACAGGTAGGTGCCATAAATTTACGATGATTATTGGTGTTTATTAATATTCCTTGGGGGCAATTAAATATATTAATCCGCAATGTTTTAAGTGTTGCTAGGACACAAATGAGCACACTTATTAGAAAAAAATAATATTAAGTGTGGACTAAGCATGGATTTTTTAATCAACTGTTTTAAACATTTATCAAAAAATAAGAAATTTGTGTTATTTGTACAGGTCTGTTTTCACAGATAGTAATTGACAACAACTTTCCTTTTCTGTGGAATAAGTTAACAATGTTAATAGTATTGTTTACAGAAAACTAGAAGAACGGTCACTGCTTGTTTCTCGAGCGAGTTCGCAAATATATCAGTTAAAACAGGTAATCTACGTTTGATGAAATGTGTCATAGTGAGAACTTTTTTTCAGATTTAGGCAAGTCACTAAATTTGTAATGACTTACCAAATGTACTGTTAATGTTTTGTATGGTTTGCAGTAGCGATCTTGTGTGGAACTTTCCCCTTTGGGGTCATCCATAAATTACGTAACACTAAAGAGGGGGAGGAGGTTGAGCCAGCGTTACGCTGCGTTACACAGGGGGAGTTAGTTTAGTGTTACGCAACGTTGATATTTTTTAAATTTTCAAGATTCGCTGAAATAATTCGTTCTGTTCAGAAACGTATTGAAAATTAAGATATTAACAAATTAAATTAAAATTATAAATTATGATGTAATTTTTAGAATAAAAGGAAATATTTTCATCAATAATATGTTGATTGAATCTATTAGGTTAAGAAGAAAATACTCAGAACTGACCTGTGGTACGAGTCTTGTGTATTCAAGAATCCAATTAAATAGGCACAATAGTCTCTCGCCCACGAATCACTCACGCCGGCGGGTGCGCGGCTTATTGTCAAAAACTGTCTCGGATATCCTTCCTTCTCTTAAAAATTGTCTCCAAACTTCTCGTTATGTGCGGTCAGCATCACCAACTAATTCTAACTTTAATTATCATAAATATTACATAACAGAAATAAAATTAATAAAAATGTTTTTTACTGTTATATATTTTTATTTACTATTAGTGGGGGGGTATTGTTACAAGCTTTGCGTAATTATATAGGGCAGTTCAAGCGTGCGTTACAGGGGGTGAGTGGGTATTCAAATATTCCAAATTTGCGTTACGGAATTTACGGCCGTCCCCCTTCCTCCCTTCCACTGGAGAGCGCGCGGGAAACGAGGAGGCGAGGCGCAGAGGTGCGAGGTGCGGGCTCTTGCTTGCAGTGCCCGAGTCGCCCACGCGCCACAAGTCGCTGGCGGCGCCCGCGGAGCCCCTGCTGGCGCGCGCGCTCTACGCCTACCTCTCCTCCGGCGACAACCAGCTCAGCTTCCTCGAGGGCGACGTCATCACGCTCATAGGTACTCTCTGAATCTGAATCAGTGAGAGCCAAAATCACTGATACCTTCAGACGAAATGTGTAGTTTCGCTGACAATCAGTGAATATGCGAACCTTTCCATAATGACTGCCAGCATTTCACTGGTCGTCAGTGGTAAAAGTGCCGCGCCACCATTGCTCACTGATCGTTCAGTCGTTCACGTACTGATGTTTTCACATATTTCACTGATTCAAACAGTGAAGTTTCACTGATTCAAAAAGCCACGCTGCGTTGCACGTCCAACTCAGACTACTGCGGGGTTAGCGGTAGAGATATATTTGTGGCAAAGAAGTTTTTTTTTTAAATTGAAGATACAGTAGAGCGTCAGGTTCGGGTCTGATGAAAGCAAATGCACATTATATTTAAATATCACGTCTTGATAATTGTATTAATATTATATTATATATTAATTATTATAACCAATAAATTAGCTTTTATAATCATAAGAGAGCATTACGAATGACTTGAACAAGTTCTTTTTATCCTGCAAACATCTACGAACCACTCAGTTGATTCATTACGAAAATGATTACAACTTAACCATGCGGGAGATGTCTGGCGCAAGTTGATCTGCGTAATCAGCGGTGTAGATTGTTTTCAGAAATGATCTACAGCACTCTCCACATTATTTAGTACATCTCTTATAAAATTGTGTAAATATGTGTTGGCTAAAGTGAATGAGTTCGGTTGCGTGCGAAATCTCGACAATGTTTTTATAAAATATGTTTCATTTAATTTGCAGTTCATTATATCGATGTGTGAAATTTTGCGTTATGATCACGTTTGTATAATATATTTTTATTGTTCTCATCACACATACTAAACAGTTGAAGTATTTTTGTCGTAGAGCAATTGCTCTTATGATATTGAAATGCATTCTTTTGAAACGCCAAGTACAGTGTTTTCTTACTGCTTGAATGTGACTTCTGTGGAAGTACCAATTAGACTCACCAAATTAATTTCAAGATCTGTCAGAATGGCAAGGGCTACAATATTTCATGTTATTTCATTCTCCATATACAGTATTAAAAGGCACTTCAGATTGTTTCATCTGAAGGAGAAGTGTGGGTCGTCCAAGAACACTGTAAAATTATGGTAGTTTGAACAACGTAGAATGTGAGATCATGAAAGTGGTTATATGAAATGTCAGTTCTTTTACAATATATTTCCTTTGTTTAAAAACGCAGGCTACGGCCTAAAATAAAAGACAGAAGGAGTAGATTGTTTCATAGAAGGAAGGTAAAATCTTGTACAAATGTAAATTGTTTAAATTCTAATTTCAACTGATTCATTACAAGGATTGGACAGATTTATTTTGTGGAGATGGAATTTTTATATCTTTAATTGCAACATTTCACTCCAAACCACATCTATTGTGTTTCCTGGTGTTTGTGCGGATTTGAAGTTCAATGAATTGTTGTAGGTGAACGTAACAAAGGCTGGCAGTTCGGAGAGAACCTTCGCACGCAGAACAGTGGATGGTTCCCTCTCGCCTACACAGAAATGATTGTGGACGAACTCACTGTGGGGTAAGCTGATTTTTCCATTTACTGTAAAATGTGCAGTGTCATGAACTGCCAATCTCATTCATCCATACGAATTAGTGCTTTATATGGATAAACTGGCTGTATTTTTCAGTATAGTCGTGTCTACGCCACGCCTACAATAGCTGTTTGTTAAAGAAAATTAAACATCTGTAAATAAATGTTACTAATTACCTTATTTTCGATTCTTGATTTTGTTTACTTGTAATCTAATCTCAGAGTATGTCAACACATGATACCTCGTAAATGAAATTGGAGAATTCATTTCGCAAAAGAAAAAGATCTCATAAATTTGCATGAATTTAAATCTGTTATAAAATCACTATAACATACAATACATTCCAGACGCATAAAGACGGAGAAAGTGTTCCACTCTTCGTGTATTTAAAATTTGTCTTGGACACAAAAATTTTTTAAAAAAGACAATGAAAGCAATAAATAAAACGAAATGCACGTAGTTTTATCAGTCAATATTTCGTGAAGACTCGTGCTCGTTTAGTGGTAAGACAATTAATAGCTGTGTATGAAACAACAGAATGTTAATTGATCATCGACACAATAACGTCTACACAGATTGAATAACTGCTCTGATAGAAATCAGCGACTGTCTTCAAGGGATTCTTCGTCAATAATCTCTTTCTTGTGTTCTTACATTATAATGAGGCCGCTCATAAGCAGGGTAGTCAAGAGCCTTAATATTTTCGTCGAAGCTATGCCCATCTAAGACTGAGCAAGTAATTATGTGGGTTGATTTCTTAGACCATTACTCTTCTGTCAAGTACCCATTTTACATCATCAAACACGAAAAATAGCTTCGGTCAGGAATCGCTGCATTCCGGTTCATCTATATTATATTAAATTAATTCACAATTTTACGAATGAATTATTATAAATAAAGTTCGCTGGGGAAGACCATGATAAGTCACGAAGTAGTCGATTTCGTGATTCTCATGTAAGCTGGGGGCTGGAAAGGAGTACCTTAACATGATTTTGTCATAAGTTGTAAAAGACTGTGAAGTGCAGCTATTTACCATTTCAAAAATAATGCCAACAGGGGAATAACAAACGTTTTAAACTTTAAAAATGTTCTCCTGAAAATAAGGAAAAATATGACTTATCGTGTTCTTCCACTGTGGTCTTAACTTGTTATGATTCAATATAAACATGATGCAAATAAATTGCGGATGTGTATGTGTATAAGCGTTGTAACACCAACAATACGTGATGTTGGAGTAATGCTGGAGCTGTGACAACAAATTTGCTCACATCGGAAGAATAACGAATTAATGGCGCCCTTCCTGTGACCACTCAGAGCAAGGTGGGAGCGCCTCTCATGCTCGACAGACGTAGCTCTAGTGCAGGGCCGTCAGACGTATGAGCACGCGAATGGTCTCCGCAAAGGTTTGGGGCACGCTGTGATATCAGCTTAGCGAAGTCACTCGTGTCACAAGCGGGAAGCAGTGAGAAAACTTCGTGCGGATGAAGCGAGTTGGGTCACACACCGGTTTGTATACCATAAAGAGACATTTATTAATTTTGACGAACTTTGAATGAAAATTGACATATAAACAGAAACTGCAGTTACACAAGCATTGATCGTTACACCGAGGAAACATTAACGCACATTTCTACTTAGAGAATGCAATATATGAGAACTATTAACACTAATTACAAATAAATAAAATTAATATTTTAAAAAAATAAATATAAACCAAAATATATACTAGTTCAAGATTTGTATTACATATCATAATTTCGGGAAAAAGACTGACAATATTATTGAAAATTAACATTTAAAGAAATTCGATGTGCAAATATTTTGTGTGAAACTGCACGCAATAAAAGCACTTCAAATTTTTTAGAATAATGATGAATAGAGACCGGAAAAATATAAAGTGTGAAACGTCAAAACACATTCATAAACATGTAATGAAAAGAGTGAGAATATGTAATGCGTATGTAAAATCGGATATATCATGTAATACACTAATTTTAAAACACATTTACCTAACATAAAATTGCATTTATCAAACATTTCCTAAAAAAATGTAAAAAGACTAAAAACATCCGTCTTAACGAAAGTTTTTATATTCTCCATGGAAGATTTCGTAAACTTCTTACCACTACTCTTTTGTTATTAAATACTTTCTTCGTATGAAACCTAGTGCTTCACCTCCGCGATCAACGCAGAAGCAAACAAGAGCTACTCGGACTGAAACTTGTTATACGTCTTCTTGTACTCCGCCATGATTTTCTTATGTGCATCCCTGAAAAATCGGAGCGCGGGCTTCCCTTCGCCGCCGTCACCGCGTGCCCTAGCAGAGCGCAAGCGCGCTCCGAGCACGTACGTGCTCCTTTTGACAGCCCTGTTCTTGCGGCAGGTCGCCGCATCGGGCGCCGGGCGGCGACTGGGCGTGCTCGGCCGCCACCACGCCCGCCACGCCCACCGCCGCGCTGGCGGGCGCCTGCTTCGCCCCCGCGCCCTCGCCGTCGCCCGCGCCCTCCTCGTCGGCGTCGTCCTCGTCGTCGGGCGCCGTCGCCACCGCCTCCGCCTCCTCCTCCTCCTCCTGCTCCGCCTCCACCTCCGCCTCCGCGTCGGCGCCCGGCCCCAGCCACGGCCCCGCCGCGGGTCCCGCCATGGTGCTGTCGCCGTCGCAGCCCGCGCAGTTGTGCGCCCTGGCGGCCAAGGGAGACGCCCCGCGCCCCGCCTCCGTCGCCCTCTGCGGGGACACGCTGCTGCTGCGCGGGGCCTCGCGCAAGGTGCGTCTCGCGCAAGGCCAGCGACTGACACTTCACCCTTATAGCTGACACGGTCATGGTGGTGAACATGATTATACTTCGTTTTTTCTAACGTGACCGACGACATTAGGTCGTTATTACACCTCCTGCCTTATAAAATGTATCTTTTTAACAGTGGTAAGAATATTTCTGAGGCCACGAGCGCCCCGTTGAGAAGGACGTTCGCAAATTAATTAAAAGTATTTATTTTATAAGGCAGGGGGTTTAATAATGTCCTAATGTCGTCGGCCACGTTAGAAAAAAACGAAGTATAAATACAAGAATTTAAAAAGCTGGTTGCAAAGTAGAGTAGATTTTTTTATTCCACCAACTCATAACATCTTTAGTTGTAAAGGGGAATTGCAATAATGATAATAATAAAAATTATAATGATTATGTACGTAATAATAACCATAATTAATGTATTTCAATAACGAAGAACATACTATCAGATACGCCTAGCCACAAATATTTTACAGAGTTTTTTCGGAATGGGTGTAAACTAAAGAGTTACAAAACTGACTCACTAATTAGTAGAGAATAAAAACTGTCGCATGGAAAATTACTCAAATCTCAACGCAAAGAGAAAGTGAGAAGGAAAAAAACAACAGCCGAATTCATTTTATCAGCAGCTTTAAATGAGCCCGTCCTTCGGGAAGAGCAAATGTTTCTGAAAGGGTAGTGCACAGAGTAGCTGTGTCTCTGAATATCAAGGAAAAAATGCATTGTATACACCACTCCTACCAGCTCTTTAAACATTAGTAGTAGTTGTGTATAACCTCGTGTATCATGTCTTTCATTTCATTAGTGTACTCCTTTACAGTTTCGTTCATTTCTCAATTAAATCCACCTAAATTTTTTTAAAGTTCATAACTCAAGATGGCAGAGTTCGAACATGATCGCTTTATTGAGCTAATGCTTAGTTTATCATTTTCGGAAAATAGTATGCTGAATTATTAAAATGTTTAAATATTTTCACTTTACTAAATCTTGAAGATAATATAAATGCCAAGTATTTACTTAAAAAATGTGGTGTGTATTCGTGTCTATAAATAACGTGATTGCATAATTGCAAACTCACGGTTATATTCTCGTTTAAATTTAAAGTTCTAAATACGTGTTGAATTACTTATAGTATTGTTAATGGGTATTATATTCACATTTTTATTTAAACATTATTTTAATATTTTTAAAACAATTCTATTTTTCACTGCTTTTTCTTTTGCTCATTAATAGTATTAACATGTTATTTTAGAACGTCTCTTCATTTCTGTTTTATTTCACTTTAGAAAGTATTATAAACAACAGTGTGTAGTTATTGTTGTTTTTCATAAAAACCTCTTTGTAATCTTGTTTGGCTAAGTTAATGGGTGTTTTAGGGAGTCTAAACTCACAATATCTTTTGAATTAAATGTTTTGTTATTAATCTTCATTTCCTGCTTTTATTGGGCCTTTATTTTTTTATAGAATGTCATAAATCTAGGCTGACATGAATGTGCCTTGTTGTTTTCAAAACATTTCCCCACATTACAATCTTGAATGCTGTAGTTTTCAGTACCTTGAATATAATAAAAACGTGAAATCTAATAAGAGCATGTTGATGTTTTGAAATCGCCTTTCAGAGTTCACCTTTCTTTTCCACCACTGCTGTTATGAATTTTGTTTTTGCATATAATACTCGAACCAATATATCACTTGTAATTCATTTTATTTTTCTACATAACGAATAGCTTTTTGTCAGTTGGAACTCTATCACTTGGAACGCTTTTCCTTTGTCTAGGCATTGAACGTTTTGCTTTGCCTCCATATCGACGCTCCATTGTCCTAAGTCGACCGGACACGTGTTATTGCCCTTTTGTTCTCTCCGCTCCAAAATCGAGTTGTTTTGATTTGTGTTCCGCACCCCTTTGACAGCACAGTGCATTTTGCCACATTGATCGACGAAAACTATATAACTAAAAGGGTATTTGTGGCTGAAAAATATCTGAAAATGCGAAATTTTTGACACGTGACATGTTAAACTAAAAGGTAGAAAGTTTTACTTATTTTTACAAACAAAACCATAACAAATCATGGCGCATAAACATATGCATATTCATCAATGGACAAAAAATGAGCTGCGACTGCTTTTGCCTTTATTAATGTATAACTTATGTTACATACAGATCACTTTGAATGATCTGCATAGAATGAGTCAATTCAGGAAGAAAAAATTTACCAGCGTGTTCCTCACAGTATTAGTAACGAATAATTCCTCCACCATTTTGTCCTCGGAAGTAGAGATTCCCGTAGATATTTTTGTTGAATTTTTGGAATTTTGACGTAGTCTGTCGGTTACCTGAAGTTAGTGAATATTTCCAAGTCTCAAAGGCCTGATGAAGGTTCGGGAGTGTTCGGAAGGTCATTGCAAACTGCGAGTTCACTGCCATTCTGTCAGCCGGCTGTCGAGGTTTGGCGTGATGTCAGTGCTGCGTGGATTACAGGGCTATCGTAACATGCACCTCAGTTCCGTCAATTCAAATATTTTCGTTTTTTTTATCGTTTATATCCAAAAACTCATGATTTTTCTTGGGACACTTCGAAATACCATCAGCGCATCGACTCATTTAAATAAAACCTTTTGGAGGTAATGTAAGAAATGAAATAATCATGAAACTGATGTTCAGCAAAGCATTCATCAGAAAAATTACATAAAAATATTTGATTAATTGAGGAGAAGATGGTAGAGTAAGGAGATTTTTTTTTATCGAGTTACACTTTACCCTTCATTTTAACGAGTGGCAAGGCGAAGCCCCGGCGCGTGCTATTGTTGTGAGGAGCGTGGCGCGGCCGCTAAGTTGCCGCCGTAATGTGTCCCCGCAGGCGCGCTTGTGCGCGGGGGCGTCGGCGTCTGCGTGCCCGCCGCCGCTGCAGCCCGCGCCGGTGCCCGTCCCGCGGGTGCCCTCGACGGCGGCGCACACGCTGCCGGCGGCGGCGCGGGCGGGCGCGGGGCCCGTGGCGGGGGTGGCGGCAGCGGCGGGGGCGGCGGGCGCGGGGGTCGGCGTGGCGGGGGTGGGCGTGGCCGGCCCCGAGGCGCGGCGCCTGGCGTCGCACGCGCCGCCACCCATGCCGCCGCTGCCCTCGCTGCTCGGCAGCAGCAAGCGCGGGGGCGCGCCGGGCGCCGCGAGCAGCCCCAGCCTGCACAGCAGCAACGACAGCGGCTTCAGCAACGAGACGCCCCCGCAGCCAGAGGTCGACTACTCCGACGACGACAGCGTCAGGTGAGACAAACACGACGCCACAAAAGCGATGAGACAAACAAGCCACGAAGGTAATGAGAAGGCTCTCGGCTGGCCGAGTGATGCCGACGTGTCGGCCATCGCATCGTGGTCTTCTTCAGGGCTGGAGTGCGCCCGACTCTTCGCTATGCAGCGCAGTTCTGTGTGGCAATGCTGCGATACTTCCCTGCGTTGTCCAAAAGGATAGAGATGGCAACATCTATGGTTGATCTGTAACATAAAATAAATCAAAGCCACAAAAGACAGTAGTCGTTCGGTGTGCTTTTGGCGTTGTTTACCGCTATTTGCTTGTCAGTACTGGCGTTTAGCTCGCTTTGCTAGTTTGATTGTTACCTACTGCAGCGTATCTCTTGGGCGCTTGTACTTGGCCGTGGGATTTGGCTCGTATAAAGGTAAGTTTTAATAATGCCAGTTTGTCGCGTTTAAATTCCAAAAAAAAATTGAAGGTAAATTTTGAAGTGCTCTTCGAAGGATCGATATTTTTAATGCTGAATTTAATTAAAAGATTCTAATCTAACTCGGCGCGCACAATTATTACGAAGGCATGGATTTTGAACTATTTTCAACCAACTCAAGTGCATACTCGCCGCTATTCCCCAACTTAGGCAGGCCTGGTCAATAATGGACCTAATCATGGCTTTGTAAAACAAGCGTATGTTCACTGTGGAGAGTTAGCTTCGATTATGTAATAAGCATTGCAACATGCCCATGCGTTGCCACACTATTCGAAATCACTTCCGCGTGCTCGCGGAAAGTTAAGACACGGTCGAGCGTGATGCCAAGGTACTTAGTACTGGTGTGCCATTCAGTGTTAGAATTGTATAGCGCGAGTGGTCGCAGCTGGTAGTATTTATATCTACGTATGAAGAGTACTATTCTTTTCCACGTTGACATTAACGCGCCAGCGCCGCAGCCACTCCTGGATCAGTTACTTCAGGATGGTGAGCGCTCAGGTTCTACTGTGTAGTTATGTAGGGACCGGGAGTTAGTGGTCGGCTTCCCCCGAGGGGGTGAGATCGGACTGTTCCGTGCAATCGGATTCCGAATCGAGCCGCGCCTTACACAGCCATGCAGTGTACATGCCCGAGCGCTCACCATCCTGGCGCACTCTAGCCCTGAAGAAGGCAGCAGAACTATGGTCGAAACGACATCAATCCCCTCGACGCTACGTCACCCGGATAGCTGAGAGTTCTCACATGAATCTGGCCGCGAAAGCCTACGATTACATTTATATGAATGAGGTCAGGAAGAGAACGATTACACCGATTTATTGAGTATCAGTTGATTGGAATTTTTTATTAATATTTTAATTCGTTATCTAGTATTTTTTTTAATTTCAAGGTATACTTATGGATTGAAAAGCTATCTAGCTCGTGACTATTTTTTTCTAAACAAGTGGTAAAGAAAGAGTAAAATTGGTTCTGAAATAAAATTCTTAACATTTAGGAGTTTGTAGTGTTTTTGTGAGTTATTCTCCATTATTATTCTTGTGTGTACTTATTGTATCCTCAAATCCACAAAAATACTGAGCAGAAACACAAAACTTTGTTATAAATTTGTATCAAATGTGAAACATAAAACCTTCGAATTTCATTTATAATTGCTATATATATTTACAATCACTCACTTATTTGTACACCAGACATATATTTAATAAGAATTTTAAATAAATTCGAATAGTTTAACATTCTGTAGGTATCGATTAAATGGTCTTATGATACAGCATAATGATTGCGTGGCTGTGTAAAGATTTCTATAACAATTCGTATGACAGAATATTGAGAAACATGTTTACAATTTCCATGATCCGTGAGTTGAATGAGAATGTGGAATACTCAAACAGTATTACGGCATTAAATGTTCAGATATCTAAGTACAATGAATTATTTTACAATTGCTAAGACCTTTTTCTACTTCACTTTTGACAATTTCTAAAGTTCCAGAAGGTGACGTGCAACTTACTGAGACTAATTAAATAATGCCCACGATTACTTTTACAGAACAAATGTCTTCGCCACGGTGAAACTTCGGAAAACGGCAACGAATGATCGTTCTGCTCCGTTCATATCATAAATTTGCGGAAGTTGGAGCTAGATACGGAGACTGGGAGAAGAGGGTTTGCGTCAAGAACTGTGATGATGGTCGTGGTGGTTCTGGAGTAGTGCCTTCTTTCAATATAATAATTGTATAAAGTTTTATCTAGAATCAAATGTTAAGCTCCGTGTAGATACATTCTAGTCAACAGCATGTATTAAATATTTTGTTCTCTTAATGTATTATCAACATTTGATGTTTTGTCTTCAAGACTATTGGAATTTTATTAAAATATAATCTATTACAACGATTTGTTTTTCCATTCGCCCTATCATACATTCCCACTTTCCAGTCTATATAATTATGTCAATGGCCGTTGTGAAATTATGCAAATATTTTGAATCTTCTTTTTAGCACCTTCGTTTAGAAGAAAAATACAAACTTCGTGTATTTGTAACATGTTTTATTCAATTTATGAAATATATGTACTCGTGTATTTCTGACTCATCACCACAATTTATCAAAAGTATGATTTTGCTAATGCCTTATACTTATTTTACCCCGGAGGTAATGGGTGCTAACCCGTAATGCGATGAAACCTCCACCAGGACGGACATGATGTTGACAGTCAAGAACGGTACATCAAGAGAACAAACGCAATTCTATTTAGTAAATTTCTAGGTCTTATTAGAGTTTCTTGCGAAACTCGTAGTGCCTTGGTAATTTCAGAATTACTTATTTTTAAACGAAACTGACGTCCGCTTAATGGTATCTTTCTTGATATCGATCGTGCATAACCAGAAAACGACGCGTTCTAGGGTCGAAAAACTGTTTCTAGGCTTAGACTCTTAAGTTATGTTTTTTATGCCGTAATCTACAAATTGAGATCTCCTGTGATATTCTTTACCGTTTTGAGACTTCAGCCTTTGGGCATCCTCGTCCCTTCCGAGCCGAGGCCTATACATACATATATATATATATATATATATTGTAGCGGTACGCTATTTTTAATATTTTTTAAATTTCACAAATAACTGTCGATGTGAGGCGTCCACCTCCCGCCGCCGCCAGCCGGGTCGGCGCGCCCCCTCCGCTAATGAAAGGGATGACAGCACGCGCCCCTCTAAAGTTTATGGCCATCGTCCGCGAGTCGACCCTCATCCCGTCACGCACCCGGGCGCCGAAGAAGAGATTAGAGACGTGTGCTGATCCCGCCGTTCCGGGTATCATGCGCACTAAGTACCCAGGCCGTCCTTCGCAGCTTTCTCCAGGGGTCCCAACGGACATTCCGCGTACCCTTTACTGACCTACTTCCGAAGTCAGACGGAGAGCGTTTTCCAGACAGAGATAGGGCTACGGAAAATTCCTAGAATCACCGGACCTGATTGGCCGAGGACAAAATTACGGCGTAGTAGCACTTAGCCAATCAGGGGCAAAATTCCGTGGGGTGGGAGCGATTTTGGGGCACTTTTGAATTTTCGGGGTGGCGGAACGAGGAGAACTCCACGCTAGCGGCGTAGGGGGAGAAGATCACTTCTTCTTGTTCGATTGAGCTGGGGGGGCGAGCGCCGCGGAGGGAATAACAGCTCCGGCGCCGCGTTCGAACACTACGTGTACTCGACTTGTCTTGGGTGGCGAGCGCCGCGGAGTAAGTGATAGCTCCGGCGCCGCGTTCGAGGGAGAATTATTATTTTGGGACTTAGTTCGTGGACTCTGAGCTCTGCCGTGGGCAGTGACCGGTGACTAGTTTTCTCCGAGATTCGTGATCGTGAAAACTCCAGAGAACTTTCCGTAAGAACTGCTAATTTGTGTGAACGGAATTCGCGATCATTCACGATCCGGGCCAGCTGACCGTCGCCGCCGCCGCCGTCACCGCCGCAGCCGCTGTCGCCGCCGCCGCTCCTTTGGTAGCTATTGTGGAAGGACGTTTCTCGGCCTGGCAGGGCCATCTCAGCCGCCGACCCAGACGGAGAGAAGCCGACGCTGCCGCCGCCGCCGCCGAGGGCCGCCTACACGCCGCCCCATTCAGGCATAAACTTCGGTCAACGACCGCCAAAGAACTATTGTGCATTGCTGTGCCGCGCTTAGGCACTTGTTTCCTCATTATTGTCAGCCAGAAGGCGAATGGCCTAGAGTTTGTTGGGGCCTGTAAAGGAATTTGATTGTAATTCTCGTTCTTTATTTTTTTTTAGATTTAAGTTTTATCTCATTTTTTCTTTCGTTTCTAACTGAGCTCATCAGGTAGGGCCTTTCTTAACTCTTTGAATCACTGTAACTTCCCCGGCCTATTATTAGGCGGGAATAAACCTTTTTATTTGCTTTACCAACCACTGAATTGTTTCTGTAGTTAGCAAACGCCTTACGACTCCTTCCATCCGAGTTAGATTCTAAGCAGGTGACAAAGTTGGCCGACTGAGCTAGGCCCGGGCCGCCCTCGTTGACTTCGGCGCACACCCACGCCGCCGGAGCTCGACGCTGTGGTTGACAATCGACGCCACCGTGTGGCTCGATAACGAACCTTGGGTGTGACAATATATATATATATATATATATATATATATATATATATATGTAAAATTTACGTATGGGCCGCTACTGGCCATGCAACGTTTCTCTCTTCTGGCCCAGTCATATTCTATCGTAGAGAGATCAATGTGTGGAATTATGGGAATCAGCCTTTTGGCCGCATCCCTGGGTTAAGACAAGGTTATTAGCCTTGAATTGTCAATTACGAGGTGATAGGAGATAGGAGGGAATTATTATTATTATTATTATAAATGTTTTGGCAAATATATAGATAAACAATTTGCATAAGTTATGTATAACGTAACTAAACGTAGACGAATTTTTAATGTAAAATTTAGAAATCTGTTAACTTTGATAAACCGTAAACATTACATTCTATAATCTCTACAATAATGTAACAGTAAAATTTAAAATAACTCCGTAAGTTTTAGATTAAAACTCGGATAGGTTTATACGTTATAAAACATAAGAATTTTAAAGAACTAGGAACGGTAGTGCCAGTTATCTTGATTATTTTCGTTGATAATGATATACCACTTAGTTAAGAAGTGCAATGACATGATGCGCTGCGTAACTAAAACATCGTACGCTCCCTCACAGCAAAACCTTTCAGCGGTCTCCTTATCAACATTGTGAATATTTTATAGCACAAACGTTATGACAACTATCTAATGAATTTAGCTTTTGCATAGTAAATTACTTTCCTAAATATGGTCATGAAGATACCTGCTTCTTTACAAACTTTGAAACAAACTTTTAGTAGCTTAAAGTAAATTTCGTTCACCGTCACATTTTAAAATTATCAATCATAAATAATTTTCATTAACAACAATTTTTTATTTTGTAAACTACATCCTATGAGTTTGTGGATCATTTGGATGACCTCGTATCGAGGTCACCCAAACTGCAGCTACTGACGCCCGTGGAAATAAATAAGTTGATTGTCCACGACAATGCGTTATCCACTCGACTGTTAGAGACGATTGCTTTTCCTTGTTATTGTATCAATGAGGATCTATGCAAGTACTTGTTACGAGGACACACGCACTTCTTAGATCCGCGCCCGTCACAGATGAAGAATCATTATCATACCACTAGTGCTTTGGAAATTGTCGATAATCTCCGACTCGGCGAGAGGATTTATCTGAGAATTTCCAAAGCACATTTGGTATTTATTAGTACTATTCCACGAACGAAATTACGTCCTAAAGTGTTACAAAAAGCACTAAATATTGAAAATTAGTGAAAGTATGTTAAAATAAAAGAGGTTAGGTTATAGTACATTCACTGTTTATTGCACATCAACACAGCGATCGATACATAGCGCCTCCTAAGATAGATGAGTTGCAGCTTATTATTGGCCAGTAGGGAGAGACGGTAAGAAAAATCGGATAGGAAAAGCGATACATGTTTTGAGACAGAGCGCACTGATTAGAGTATAGCACTATTGTTTTTAATTTTACGAGTGGAATGGTCGCAATAAAACTCATAGATAGTGCTAAAGCATTATTTGTGAAAGATTGTTACTTGTGAATTACTTAGTTAAAAGCTATTCCGAAGGTCTAGTAGTACAGAGTCGCTGGAAACTTCACTTTAATTCAAGAAGTAAATTATGCGGAACCCTCATGAACCCTCCAGAGAACACAATGACCGCAATACGATCGAGGTTCTCTGCACTTTACCTGCGCCTCTACTTCTGAGTTCACCGCCAGAGGGCTCTGTAATTGGGATCACGGCCTGCTGCAGCGCTGGTTGGCAGTCGAGACAGGGAACTTTATGCTGGCGGCCTGAGAACAAGGAATTGCTTGGTAAGTGGCTGGGGGCCCATACTCGAGCGGGAGGTGACGAGGGACCTGGCCCGACATTCCACCGCGGAGACGGGATAACGGCGCCTTGCTGGACACCACCGGCACTTTGTTACCATCTCATTATCACGAGACCTTCCTCATTAATAATGTATGACAGGGGGCTGCCGGCGTGCGAACAGCTCTAATTACTGCGAGATCTCGCCGACGCGACGGGGATAAATGCCGCTCTCTCCTCCATCGTGCCCCTCTTTCGACATAGTTTCATAACAAACTTGCGTATGTACTAAACGTGTAGTTAATATTTCTTGAAATATAATAGATGTTGTTTGTATCGTGTTAAGTATCTATAAAATTTAAATTAATTTTTTAAAAATTTTTGTCATTTCAAACATTACGAAAAAGAATAATCATTTGCGGAAAAACACTCGCATTTTATTTTTTGCTGAACTATTCCATTACTTTCTCAGCAAAGACTATTCTCATTACATGTTCACAAATTCATAACTATTTTTGAACTAATGTAACTAAAAGAGGGAAGATATATTATTTTCAAGAAATCCTTATAAATCTTTAAATCATATTTTGCAGTTTGAAAAAAATTGCCTCAACCACCAGAAAAAAACCTCATTTGAAGCCCAAAATATTTTCATAACCTAATGAATTCCATAAATACGTTGTTAAACTGTCAAAAATACATTTTGTAGCTGGAAACAGAATATTTCTTGCCTTTGTATCAATATCAGAATAAAAAAGATATTGACTTACAAAACAAAACTTTTATAATAATTGGTCTTTTTCGCAAAGAATTCGTAGATCTAATTAATGTAGAATAGTTTGCTTGCATGTTCTTGTGAAAAACATTGAAATTAGAAAGCACGTACAAAAACGAGGAAAACCGTTTGCGTGATAAGATATTGTTAATAAGTTATGAACTGAATCGATCACATCTTGAACCACAGTGCGCCAGGAAATTCTTTCCGCACCGGGACGAATCTGAGCCTCTTCTTAACAATTGCATTTATATTGGTGGCAGTGGTAGCAGCAAGATCATTGGAAAACAAATGACGAGGACACCACATCTTGCATCTGTTTCGACTGCGGTGAGTATGCAATTCACGTTTTCTTTGGTTTGAATCTGCAGCTCGTGTTAACAACATAATTTCCGTTGACAGCGCTCTCACCATCATGATGCCACTCACACGCAACACTCGCATTGGATACACTAGATACACATACAACACTGGATGCTCGGATTGACATGAAATTTTACCAGCTTGTTCAGCACCTTTCAAAACCCCTACAAACCCATTTTTACGTCTTATGAACGTTACGATCATGTTAATCATACACCGCGCCGCCGTTATCGGCCTGTCGGCAGGGTCTCTGTTGCCTCGGAGGCAGTGGCGGCTGGTGACATTTTTTCCTGGTGGGGCCAGGTGTAAAAGCACGAACATAATCTCAGTATCAATAACTTATTTAATTAAAGAATCATTTAATCAATTGTTTAATTAATATTATTTATCGGTTAATTATACATTTAAATCTATAAGTTTTCTACAAAAAACAGAAGTAGGATTATTAAGTCACTTAATCAAATATTGGTATGTCAATGGAAACAAAAGGTTTTTTTCAAAATTTACGCTAATGCCATAGCTTATCTTTCGGAATGATGAAAGTACGAAAAGGGAACGTATCGTAAAATTAAGACAAGTTGACTTCGACTTGTTATGCCAATTGTTTAATCGGCTTACAGCGAAATAAAATCATCTACATGTCTTTCTAGATTTCCTCCATATACACTTTATACATACAATTTAGCAGCTCTTTCTTTGTTATGTGTGAGTTATATTTATAAATAGAAGAATTGTTTAAATGATCATCTAACACTATCTAGATTGCCGAGTAACTATAAGTCTAAAAAATTGCCACGGTCTTTTGAATCTTCAGATTCATCATGCCCTCTCAATACTACTAGTTCATGAATGACGAGTGCCGTGGTACCTAACTAAACACTTAGTTATTCTACCTAAATGTCTATTTTTTGCGACTTATTCATTATGTTTCTTGATTGAAATTTTCATCGCCGAATCAATCTGTACAACAATGTTCACAGTTTCAAATGTTTCAAATTTGCAAGCATTTTCTAAATGCAATGCACTTTTTTCGTGTTTCTTTATCCTTTCGTTCAAATGTTTCAGATCCTTACAGCCTGCTGTTGTCCACAATCCCTCACCAAATAATAAACAATAAAAGCAAAATTAGCTTTGTTTTCACTCACAGTCAACCATGATTTTTTTCTGAAACCTCGAAATACAGAATGTTTGTTTCTTCTTTCCATCAACTTGTGCAAATGATAAGTCAATCAGTTGATGTGCTCCTAACCGTTTAATATAATTTTTTTCTTCACATCTGAGTGAAGAAAACGGAAAACAGTGTAATGAATCCACTGAGTTCATCTTACAGTGCGCAGAACTTCACGTGCACTTTGAAAACGGCGCGCTCAGACTGCCGTTTCTCTGCGAAGGGCCCGCTAGTGCGGGCCCCTAGGACAGCTAAAATTAGCAAGAAGTGGTCGCGCCCAGTACGAAAGGGCGCTGACCTTGGAAACAGAGTGGGGTTACCGTTCCGGGGCCCAAGCAAGGCGGGCCCCTTGAGCACTGCTAACGCTATCTTTGAGTGAGGCAAGGAACTATGACCCTCAATTCTTGGTTATTGGGACTTGGAATGAGTTCTAGGGACGAATTGTCTATCTTCACGAATAATGAATTCCAATGAAGAACTACAATTATGACAAAGATATTACTGTAAAGATATATGAACAGTTTTGTGCTTTATTAAATATTGGTGGGGCTCGGCCCCTGTGGCCCCTTAGGACGAGCCGCCCCTGCTCGGAGGGCAGGCGGGGTGACAAAACGGACGTTTACATTGCAGATTCAGAAGGCCGAGTAGGACGAGAACACATGCATGAGTAATTCAAATGCAATAATTGAATAGTTACCCCGAATAGAGATCTAACCCACAAAAGGAAAAATTTTCAGGAAAGAGAAAAAACCTCTAATCGGTGGAAATTAATTTATTTCTGTAAAAAAACGTACATCCAACAATATATTATGAATTGTGAATCACTGTGAAGTCAAATTTTTGTCAACGCATTACCGCTTATAACATACTCGCATCGATCAAACATCTTGCTGCAAAGAGATCACTAGTCGCCAATAGGAAAACTTTACCTAAAGAATAATATACTTTTTCTACTGCCGTTGTATAATGCTGTCATTGGATGGCTGCAACCAGTTGCATAATGATAGCCATTTCGATACAGTATTCATTATGATACAGGTTCTTGATCAATCACAGAGACGCTTACACACCAAGTATTAGCACTTCATTAATCATTGAGAATCGTTGCAGTAAATGTTTCGTTCGAGTGTGTATATTAAAGTTGCATTTAATGTTATATTATGCTTCTCAAATTTAATTTCTTTTATTAAGGAGCACATGAAGAATAATTTTTATTAGTAATATTTAAAATAAATTGGATCGTAATATCACTTTGATTCTATTTGACTAGCGCAGTGGTAGTTATTACAGAGAACATTTGAGTGACGTTAAGATCTGAACGCAAGTCATTTTGTGTTATTTGCTGCTGCCGTATGGTTGTCCTTAAAAAAACGCCCAATACTTTAGTTTAAAATATTCAGTGAATGGTAGTTATTTCTGGTGGTGTTGACGTTTCCAGAAATGAGAGAAAATGCGAAAATGGTGACGTCGGAATATTATTGCCGCAACTTGTGTAGTCGTCAGAGGCGCTCTGGTAAAACAAAGCCAGCTGCAGGTGTAGGGAAGAGAGGTGTCCGCTAGGTGGCCT
Source organism: Acheta domesticus (assembly GCA_031308135.1). Lineage (NCBI taxonomy): Eukaryota > Metazoa > Arthropoda > Insecta > Orthoptera > Gryllidae > Acheta > Acheta domesticus. Next base: position 115,114,920 of record JAHLJT010009419.1, on the reverse strand, counting down.
TGGCGGAATCTTGCATGTCGACAGCCACGAAATGATTCAGTGGAGAAGTTTAACTTATAAAAGTTACCATAAGTCGTAGAAAAAGTACCGTATGAAACTCGATGTAATGGGTATTAATACACTCGTGTGAAGTTTACGATACTCGCTCGTATCGTAATTTCACACTCGTGTATTAATACCCATCATTACATCATCGTTTCATAATGTACTATTGGGATGGCCTGTGAACCCTCAGAATCGAGGGGGCTATATATTACGTCCAATAGGTCACTATTCCACTGAAATCTCAATTTTCGACTTTTTGTGGGTTAGATCTGTATTCGGGGTAACTATTCAATTGTATGCATACTGACATTATTTACAGGGTTTAACGATTACAATGAGGTTTATTTAATTAGACAAGACTTATTAAATAGTAAATAAGTAAATGATCAAAAAATCAGTAAATAAACACAAAATAAATAATAAACAGATAAATAAATGAATAAAAATTAAATAAAAATAATAAATAAATTTGGCTTGTGGGTTACGCACGAAATTTTCACATTTCATGATATTTAACAAAAACGTTTGTGCGCTTACTAACACTCTCCAATGTATGTCACTGTGTACATCAAACTAATACGTCACCAGCGATGGCCTTTGCCATCGTCCTTGAACGAACGCGCTTGGAAATCTGACACCGGTTGATAGACGCCGCGTAATGTTCCTGGCGCTGCCGAAGCAACAGTTCCCCCGCTACGAAAGCGTGGAGGTCACGAAAGGTCCTGATACAAAATGCCTATAAAACACTATTTATAATATTCCATAGCTATTCAAAATTTTTTTATATAGGTTTTGCATAGTGTTCTATCAGCTGCTGAAATTTCATGTCAATCCGAGTATCCAACACGGTGAGTGTTGCGTGTCAGAGGTACGTGCCATGAACACTTATAGGGGCGCTACTTAGAGTACATCCGCTTAAACAAATGAAAAAAAACTTAATTCGAAGTATCCTGAAGGGGACGCATATTCCATGCGTGCCATAGGCACCCGAGTACCTAGATACGCCTCTGCTGCCTCTGGGGAGAGACTTTCCCGGCGCACTGTAGTTACCGCCTTGAAACTACCGGGCGGCGATCGCAGTGGCGTGGGGTCTTTCACCGACCCCCTCTTCACTCGGCGGGTGCGAAAGGTCGCCAACCCTTTCCGGGAGGGCGGGGTGGCCAGAACGGGGCGGAGAGGAGCGGGGTGGGGCGGGGCGGGGCGGAGGTGGCAGGCGGCCTATTAAACGCGAGTCATTGTGCGCGTCGCCGCGGCGCGGCGTCGTTAATTTTTAATTATGGGCCGTCTATTAGCGGCGATTGCGGGCTGGCTCCATCCATCAGGTGGGTGACATCTTTGTAGCGCCGCTGATTGATGGGCTCGCTGCGGCGGCCGCCCCCTCCCAGGCCCCTCTCGCCCCCCTCTCCACCGCGCCTCGCAGCGTCTGTCCCGTGCCTTGCCAATGCCGCCCTTCAGGTACTTCCCAAAATCTCGTTTTTTGCTTCTTTTTTTTTGTCTAAAGAATTAGAAATACAAACATATCGCAGTGTTAAAATGCAAAAGAAAGTTAGTGTTCATGTTTCTCACTGCGTGGTCTGGGAGACTTCTTTGCGTAACATGGATACTAATAAATATTTAAATATGTTAAATATTATGACTCCTAATCTATTCAGTTTTCAAATAAAGCCTTAAAATTTGAATGAAGTAAAATACCCTGAGGTGATTTTCAGTCTTTAATGGTTCCCGTCTTTATAATTTGTCTGCGGGAGGGGTATTTCGTATTTTTATGAGCCGGTTGTGAAGACCTCAGGCTATCTACGGAGGTGTTTGAAGATAATTTTGAAAGCATGCGAAGGCTATTTTCCAAAACACGTTGTTTGAGGAAGTTGCGTATTTTAATGGCAATAAAAATTAACATTATTTGTAATTATAAATATACGTTTAATTTTTTAAATTTAATTAAATGTTAAATAAAATAAAAATAATCATTGTACCCTTGTGGCCATTTAATTTTTTATGAATCTTTGGTTTACTGTTACGTGTTCGTACGAGTTATCTGTGCACTTGACAACTCATAAAATGGGTGCGCTGACTCGCACTTGAATGGTCGTAGGATGCAATGTCAGGCAAACCTATATAATAGTATGTTTACTTTACTTAATCTATTCTTTTCATAAATAAGAATATATCTTGGCGACCTAAACGAAAAATAAAATATAAATATAGCATATGTTAATATTTCTATCATTTGTCCAACCAAACTTCTCGAAAGGCTTAAACATGTTCCAAGTTGTTATGGAAGTTGTTCATCCACGTCACTCGTTAAGAAAAGAACAGTCTCCCGTGTGCATTTCTGCTGCGTGATCTTGTAGTGTTCTTCCTACGCCGTGTTCATGTCGTCCTGCCTCGCCGAGGCTGGCGTCGCATAGTGCCCGCGGCTTCCACCCACCGCCCCGGGGTCCCCCACCGCCCCCCTGCAGCCCCGGTGCGACGCGGCGCGACGCGTCCCGGCACGGGCCTCAATTGCCGTCGCGTGATGAACGCTATTTACGCGGTGATGGATGGCGCGCCGAGGAATCGAACGGGCCACGGGGCGGAGCGGTGCGGCACGGGAAGGGGGGTTGGGGCCGGACGGGACGGAGGGGACACGGCGAGGCGTGGGATGGGACGGGCCCGCCAGCCCGTAGTGAGATGGGACGAGGCGGGGTGGGAGGAACGGGGCGGGGCGGGACGGGGGGACGGAAGAGACGGGGCGCGACGGGGGCGGGCGAGTCGGGATGGGGGTGGGGGACGGAGGGGACGAGGCGAGGTGGGGGTAGGATGGGATGGAGCGGGCAGGCCGGAGTCGCGACGAGGCGGGGAGGGTGAACCGGGGGTTGGGGAACAGATCGCCGGGGGGAGGGACGGGGTATGGACGCGACGGGGGACGGAAGGGACGGGGCGTGGCGAGACGTGGGGTGGGGGACGGAGGGGACGGGGCGAGCCGTGGGAGAGGCGGGGGTGGGACGGGACGGGACGGGAGGAGTAAGTAGGACGGAAAGGGTGTGGGGGATGGGGCGTGGCGGTGGCGGGCGGGGCGGGCGGGATGGGATGGGGCCGTGGGGCGAAGGGGACAGGGGGCCGCGGCGTGGAGGGCGTGGGGTGGCTGCGTAAGCGACAGCACTCCCCCGACCTGCGGAGCCACACCGGCCACGGGAGAGAGGGGGCAGGCGGCGAGGAAGCGGAGCCTCGTCCTTCAATCATCCCCGTGCACATCTGTCGCGAGGGTGCATACAAATATTGCGCGCCATGCAATTTGGAGTGAATTAGCCGACCTGGTGGACCTTGATTCCGGAGAGCGGCTTGATGAAGTTAGTGGGGACGCGTTGTCACGCACCCCGTGTACAGTGCGGTCCAATAAAAAACGACGAATTGAAAAATGTTGAGAGGTCTCTTTTCTATTTGATAATTTTTCTCAATACGAATGCGAATCCAAAGTATTAAAAGCCGAGAACTATGTTGTTTTGGAATATTGTCATATACTGTTATTTGCAGTTTTGAAAAGAAATGCTTGTCTGATAAAGAACAATTTTGTTTTACTTCAATGTATATGTAAAATTGAATTAAACGCTAATATCGCTGAATAGTGCATTTTTATGATAGGGAATAGAACGCTTCCTTTTGGTAGCTTTTATGTAATATCCTACATTTTGCACTTGTAAATCTGCCAGAAGGGAAAAAACTAAAGAATTGTTATTAATATCGTCTTCTAATAATGCTAATATATGGATTGATTTCAGATATATATTTTGTACTTGAAGGAACACTTTACATGTTTTTGGCGTAATACCTTCTGCTTGATGGAACTTTTAACCGTTTTCGCCTTCTGATCACTTAATCTTAGGAATGTCAAGGCATCAAAAGTCTCGTACATCACGAAGGCGGTGGGGCGTCTGCGGAGTCTATGTCTTACATTTTGATTTTCTGGATGTTTTTGACGTTTTCAATGAACGGATAAAATAACTAATAATGTACATATGCATTCATTAAACAAAAATTCAAATTCTGACGTTGATGGTCAATGGTAAATGAGATGGTAAACAGAATCGTAAATGGTAAATGCAATAGTTTTCATGAAGGGTAAGCAAATTATTAAATTACAGGAGTTAGTTAATGACCTCTATAATTTTTCTCTAAGTTGCATAAATCCAATTTGCTAAAATATGTTTGATATTTGCACAATTGAATACACCTGCTAAAACTCCTACAGTCCAAAGAAAAATGAAAATCGTGGCGGATAGTCTCATTAAAATACAAATGTTTTTTATTAGCAATACGCGTTTCATATAAGTCGTATCATAGTCGTAAATACTTAACATTATTATGCATATACGCGGACATCAGTTACATGAATACCACATGTCGCGTGAGCTATTACCTTCTAAATCCCTACCGATGTTTTAAAGAAAAAGAAAAATTGTAGCCGATAGCCTCATGAAATATAAATGTATTTTAATAAAAATATGTTTCATATTAGTCGTATCATTGGGTAAATATTTATCATTTTTACGCATATACGCTGCCATCGCTCATACAAATACCACACGATATAGCACATGAACATACTAGCTGCCTTCCTATCGATGGTTTAAAGAAAAATGAAAATTGCAGTCGATAGTTTCACGAAATAAAAATGTATTTAAAAAAAATATGTTTCGTGTTAGTAATGGCTTTGAATACATATTTATCATTATCATGCATGTGCGCTTAGATCGCTCATATAAATTCCACACGACACAGCACGTGAACGTACTGCCTGCTAAATCCTTACTGATGCTTGAAAGAAAAATAAAAATCGTAGCCGATATCTTCATAAAAAATAAATGTATTTTAATAAAAGTATACGTTTCGTATACACGCTGATATTGCTCACATGAATACCATATGACCGAACACGGGAACGTACCACCTGCTAAATCCCTGACGATGGTTCAAAGAAAAAAATAATCGTAGCAGACAGCCTCACGAAATGAAAATGTATTTTAATAAAAGTACACGTGTAGGGGGGCGGGGGGCAGGTCACGGCTCGGGTGGCGCGGGGCCGAAGAGGCGTTCTGCGCGGCGCAGGGCGTGGGCGGCGTCGGCCGCGGCGGCGGCGGCGGCCAGCGACTCGGCGCTGCGCACCACGCGCACGCTGGGCGCGGAGCGGCGCTGGCCGGCGGCGGCGCCGGCGCCCGCGGCGGCGGTGCGGGGGCGGGGCCGCGCGGCCGCAGGCGCGGGCGCGGAGCGCGAGGGCGGAGGCGCGGAGCGCGGGGGCGGCCGACGCCGCGGCGCGCCCTGCAGCGGCGACGGCGACGGCACCGACCCGGCCAGCAGCCCCGACGCGGACGATCGCACCGGCGCCCGCTTCTTGTAATGGAACACCTGCGGATGGACACGTCTCACTCGAGACCCGGTGTTAAATTTCTTTTTTACACACTATAATTTTATAATTTTTTTTCATTAATGTATCCGTTTGAAACATGACGCTTACCACGTCATCTTTACCCCACTTCTAGACATGTGACCAGTGTTATCAAGGTAGATGCCACGAGCGGGAGTCCGTGGCACGAGTGCCACGATAAAATCGCCCCTTCACGTAGTTCGTCACCCCGCCACCAGAGACAACGCTATCCCTATTGTAAAACGGCGGGGTTACTAATTTCCTTTCCCGACGCCAGTTGCGCAGAGTACCTCGTGGCATGCTATGAAGCCAAGACGCGTGCCACTGCCACCAGTAGAAGATGATGAAGCTATGAATTTATAATAATTTGGCCATTTTAAAGGCGCTGAAGGCCCTAGAAAAGGTTACACAGTTCTCACACACGTTCTCCGCACAGCACACGTTCTCCGCCTAGCGCTCCGTCTCACAGCACTCATTTGTCATAGCGCTAGTCGCCAGTCTAGCCCACAAGCAGTCCGAAGCTCAAAAGCGTTTTCTTCATTGTGGAGGTATTATTTGTCTACATTTCGGAATAACGAATATGGTTTGTCAAGATGAGAAAAGTGAGCATTTCCGACATAGTTTACTCTTCGAGTTTAACAGAGGATCCAGTGCAGCAGGAGCTGCGAGAACAATTTGTGAAGTGCATGGGAATGAAGCAAAAGCTGGAAAAACAGCATAAAATGCCGCTTTCGAACAGAACGGTTTGACTTGTCTGATGGTCCACGTTCTGGAAGATCTTCTGATTTTGACGAAAATCGCTTGAATGTCTTGCTTCATGCCAATTCTCGTCAAAAAACGCGGTAAATGGCGCAAGGTTTTGAATGTGATCAGTCAACTATTGAACGCCATTTGCATGTGATGGGTAAGGCTCAGAAATGGGGTATGTGAATTCCACATGTGCTAAGTGACAGTAACAAAAATCAACGAGTAAACATATGTCTGTCATTGCTTGCGCGGCACCGGTTGGCTTGTGATAGGAACATCACATTATTTTCAAACATTGTCAACGGTGACGAGAAATGGTGCCTGAATGCAAACATAAGGAAGAAGAAAGAGTGACTCAGCCCATCAAAAACAGCATCTCCTTGTGCTAAGGATGGTGCCTAGCCACGGAAAATCATGTGTTTGGTGGAACAAAGATGGCATTCTTCACCATGAATTTCTGCAGAACAACGTAATGATTACTTCTGCTGTGTACACTAAGCAGCTAAGACGGCTCGCTGTTGCTGTTGACAACAAAAGACAAATACAACAACTAGTCTTATTGCTCCATGAAAATGCTCATCCGCATACAGCACATTTGACCAAAAGTGTGATTGTCGAACTTGGTTGTCTGGGAACTACTTCCTCATCCTCCGTAGTCTCTTGACCCCGCCCCCTTAGATATCCATCTTCCCCGCTCTGTTTCTAACCACATTCAGGGGCAAGTGTTTTCTGTGAAGCTTCTCTTGACCAATGGCTAACCATTTTCTTCAAGTCAGAACCAAACGAATTCTACAGTCGAGGCATTGAACGTTGAAAGAAGGTCATAGATAGTGGAGGTGAATACGCCAGTGAGTTACAGTGAAATATTACAGTGCGTGGCAGTGGCAGTGACAGTGACAGTAAAATAAAATAAAATAATATAATAAATAAAATAATATATTAAAATAAAATGTATTAAGAACCGAACGAACTTATGCATCAACCAAATAAATATATTGACCCAATCAAATATTTTTATTCTTGTGAAATTATATTTACTATGTAGCCTCTAGAATGGCTCACGAGCCGCGCACTAGCTTCTATGATTAGATCCAGAGTTCAATTCCCGGTCGACGCAAACATAGAATTGTAGCTTTCCTTTAAAATCCTATCTGTTTCTGTAGCTGTGTGACGAAGAAGGGCTCAGGCAAATGGAGTTTGCTAGTCACGTTAGCCACATGTGTTTCTTACCCCCCTCCCCCACAAGCCAGAAAATTGAACAAGGCCAAGGCCATTAGCTAGCTGTACCATTCGGGTAATCAAACCAAAATGTCAAATGAATACATATTTACTATTACTATTTTTTTACGTTTTACTATCAGGACGCTGTTGGAACTTAGAGCAACTGGGCGTATACCGGGAGATAAGGATTTGTTTTCCAGCTGAAGCAGTTCCGACTGCAGCTTGGAGCAGAGAAATTATAATTCATAAAAAACTAATTGAATTTTTGTTATCAAACAAATAAGAGCCCTCACAAAATTAGGAATCCTAGGTCAGGGACTAGTAGCCTTTTGGTTAAGTCAGCACTTCTGCAACAAAAGACAGCAGTGTGCCATGACCAATCATTAGTGTTGACGAGACAAGTCAGCAGCGGAATGTTCCTCTTTTCCAATAATTGTAGATCTTTCGTTAATGATTTTGTCCAATATTGAAATTAATGCATTTGTTGTTTTTTCGAGGATACTTGTACAGTCCTATTGTACGTTAATTTATTAATGATTTATATACAAAATCAATGTTAATTTAAAGAAAAAATGGAACCTGTTTTTGAGAAAATTTTGAAAATGACCGGGGGACTCATGTAAAGTACCCCCAACTATTTTTAGAAAGCTTTTCAAAATCTCAAAGCTTTGACTAGAGCCAGATGGACAGGGGTTTCCTCAATTTGGAAAGAATTTTACGTATGGTTTAGGCGCTAGTGGTGTTCGCAGACGGACGGATGGGCAGAAGGACGGACAGACAGACGGACATTTTGCGTTCAATTGGTTTTTTCGGTGTCAAGGACCCACTAAACAGGGATTCTGGCTACATCACGAGTTAGGGGATTTTTTTCTTAATTTAGCAACTGTTTTTATCCACTTTTTTGGTATCAGAGCCCGGGAATGAATTTTTTTCTGACGAAAATTCGCCATTTTTTTGCGCAGTATTACATAACTTATTCTATATTACGAATATTACTACGTATATTACTCCGTATATACGTATGTATATGGGAAAGTGAAATGTTAGAAGCGGGTTAGAATTCACCTTGGGAATGCCATCCACTTCTTCTTCTGCGTTTGGTTTTTTTCCTGTCATCTGACACACTAGATTTCTTGCCCAGTCATAAACATCACAGTCCATGATTTTCTCACTCTCCTCTTCGGCAACATCTTCATCTGATTCACTAGTATCTCCTGTATCGTCAAGAAAAAAGCTAGGGTGTTCTGAAAGAAAAAAATATACCTTGAATATTGTTGTTGTTATTATTATTATTATTATTATTATTATTATTATTATTGTGCACTGATTTTAGTGTTTATTTCCTCTTCAACTTTGGATTAAACACATTGCAATTGTATTCATGACGCATTACATTAAGTTATTACACAGATTTCAGATAAATAAAATCGTAAGAGATGCAGTTATAGAACATCCACTAATTTAACAATAGATCATTGAATCAATATTCCTGCAGTTCTTTTCACAAAACATTAACATGAATCTACACCTATTAATTTTAACCTGAATTAGAATGAATCCTCTTGTTTACAACCATCGTATCACTGAGAGACCTCATTGGCCTGTTATACAGGGATTTTAGATTAACTTTCTTGTAGCCGGTTTCCTTTCTTTCCCCTGCGACTGAATTGAAGGTAGCAGTGCAACGATGTTGAGTTGTAAGTTCAGGCACTGACTTTGGGTTTTGACAATTGTCTTCTGAAGTTGTAATGTGCAGTGACTTAAATGAACATGAAATATCCTTGCAGTACTCTGGCTTCACTACGCTCGAAGTACAAGCAGTGCGTACTTTTTCGAAAGCTACAGGATTTTCTTCGTAAATTGATGGTGTTATTCTCACTTTCCTGCCAAAAGCGCGCTTTGAGACAAATGGTTCTGCAGAGTTTTTGCAACGAATCACCCAAGGCGACTTCGCTAAATCTTTTTCATCATAAATTATGTTTGGTACTCTCTGGAATACACAATTTTTTGTTTGCGGTTGTGTCCCTTTTGATCCTCTTCTACATTCAATAACGGTATGATTCCGATTTACAATATAGTTTTTATCCATATAAAGAACAAATCGGGTAATAAAATTGATAATACTTCACAGGAGATATACACATTCGAAATTGGGTCACCGCACCCTGAAACATTAATAGAATGCGTGAAATACATTGCCATGGCGACGATCGGTGAATGTGAAACTTACTGTATACAAAAATAAATAACGAAAAGATGTTTTGACTTTCTCGCATACTACATATGAAATGTAGAGAAAGTTTTGTAATGCTGCAGAAAACACGGGCGATTTTTGAACGGAAAAAATTTGTTTTGAAGATCTCTGATTCCGAAAATGTAGAAAATTCTTGTTGGAAAAATGTGTAGTAAACTACTTCCTCTAACACGTAGTTAGAATCTATACTCTGTTAGTCCTTAATTCCAAAAAATTGGTTTACAGCAATACGTGTGTATATCAGTATTTCTGTCAGATTGTCTATGAACATTGTTAGTGGGTAAACCGTAAGAAAGATTTTCATCAAAACTGATTTTCCCCATTCCCTCTCACTGATGTTGCGGCCCCTTGAATATGGAATTAATGTTTTAATTTTTGGAGGTACTTTACATTAAGCCTCGAATTTCAAATTTTTCTCAAAAATGTCGCTCTTGGAATATTCTTAAAGACATATTTCAGTTCTACTCTTAGGAGCCCGAAGAATTGGGAGAATGTAAAAAAATGTCGTTTTGGCGCTAATGGGTAGCAGCTAGAAAAAGGGTGGGGCAATACCGAAAAGCTAGCCTAGACCCAGTTAGCGTAAAAATATAACTAGTGTGAGAAAATCAGTAGCACCACTAGTTTACTGATAGTTTAAGTATTACCTTGTTTTATCAAATGTAATATTAATTTTGATCTAGAGGCATGAAATGGAAGAATCAATTCAAAACCATAATTGAATCAATGTGAGTATTTGCAAGGAAAAACTACTTATAAAATTGTCCTAAAACAGAAGAAATGAATCAACACGTTTTGTGTGTTTTGTTCACGTTTGTAAGAGACGGGAGCGAGAAATAGTGTATTAGTATTCATTGTTTATATTTTTGATTAAGCCTATTCTGTGAATGATTACCAACATTTTAAAATTATTTATAAAATTCCGAATGTTCGTTCACTTATTCAAGTTGGGTAAAACGATAATTCGGGTATCCATTTAACACATCACTTTATTTGTGGACATCCCCTTCTATTGCTAGTATCATTCTAAGATTACCACGCTTCTCATCCTGTAACGGCAAAGTTCTACCAATCCCCTAAGAATGTGAAATAACTATAACTACTAAATAACTATCTTGGAATCAGGAGGTTTCTTTTTATGGCTTAATTCTCATCCTATACATGGCGGAATTACACGTTAAGTTCAATTCCATTGATTTCTTTCTTACAATGAATTTTGTAATGAAATGTTTTTCCGCTTAAAGAGAAACGCGCCGCTAAATGAAGTGACGGTGTTAAAAATTGAAGATACGCCGTGTGGAAGGTCCTGTGTCCCATGGCTCAGCTCCAAAAGGTAACTGAATTATTTATCAGCCTTATTTGATTCCAGAGCTCCCTCCCTTGAGGTGACTGGCTTCGCTGATTGGACGGTAGGAAAGGGTAAAGCGGAACGAACGAAAGGAGCGAAGTTGGGAAAACGGTGCCAGAGACCTGGAAAATGGAGTTGATCCACAAAAGAGAAAAAACCTGTTCGTTGCACTTCGTAACGAAAGAGCTCAAAGTTCAGGGTCGCTCGTGTTTTACTCCGCGTTTTCTTTAAGTTCTGACGTAATGAATGTAATGTATGCCTGTAATGAATGCGTGTATGTGGCATTACAACGTCCTATTAAGTTTATAGAGAAACCCTTAAGACAACTACTGCTGAGATTTAATGCAGGTAATGTTAGGAAAGAAGCATGTGATAATTACTGTTTAAACTGCTATATCTACACAAGTACTTTAGCCTCACATCCCTCATAAATTGTATCAACTTAAGATTCTCAAAGAAGATGTGGAATGTAATCGTGACATATTTTTAATATTAAATTTTTCTAAAACTGAAGCAGAAACTAATTAATAACTAAAAACCTCCAGAATTAATGTTATGATAAACATTTAGCATGAATGTATGCCAACGATTTTCCATTTCATTTTACTTTTTACAAAAGAGCTTTACACGAAACTGTTATAATTTGTGAAAAGAAATATTTTATAAGAAATTAGTCATATCAAATGCCCTGGTAATAAAAAAAAGTCTGTGTCTCACGTCAAGATTAGCTCCTTGTTTATTTTTAACTAAAGATAAGATAACGACCTATTAGGTTTTGAAGCTCAGCTATCACAAGTTCTAACTCAGAGACACACTATATTATACTTTTATTACCCTGTATTTTCTATTATTGAACGCTACTTTTATTATTCGGCAGAACACTGTGCTCACTGACTGTATATTATAAGTTAAGACGTCGTTCTCTACTCTTCCTGTTTCTCGTATTTCCTTTTGTTCCACATGTGAGGAGAGGGTGAAAGTTTATTTCATCTAGGCAATAGAGAATCTGTGATACTTTCCACACACATTTATTTTTCAAAATTATCTCCCAAAACATTAATATATGTATAATTTTCTCATGCACTAAATTTATTACGGCGTTGTACCAAAAAAAAAACTAACTCCCTATAAATGTTCCCTCTGTTTACGGGTAAATAGTAATTTCTGAACGCTCTTCCTGTGAGGTGGAATAGAAATAAGGAACGAGTTCAAACAATTTAAAATTACTTATGAGAATGGAAACCTTTAAACCACTACAGCTGGTAACGGCGATGGAAAAAGAGAATAATTTGTGTCCCAAGACAGAAAATATTTCTGGTCTTATCCCTTATCGTAATGAATCGATTCCGATGTCGCGAGATCGATGAACGAAAGTGAATAACAGAGGCGGAGAACATGACAGAGAAAATTTTGCAGAAATATTTCTTATGTGAATACGCATCAAGTTCATTTTTTGAGTTTCGTTTGCATTTTTGACTCAAACAAAATTGAAAACTTTTTGGAGAATAATCTACATGAGAACAAATTTTTAAAATTCCGAATCGAGATCGCGGTGGTGAATTGCATCTTTTTTAGACTCCAAAGCGAATCAGCGTTCCTTCTGCTCTAATTCGTGGAGGCCCCGCCAGATTCGTGATTTAGCGCGTTTGTGCGGGCGGTGAGGACGCCGCGCAGAAGAAACCCGTGGGTTAGGGCGCGTCTCCGCGCCGCGACGCCGTGCTGGCAATGGCGCCACGCAGACGGGCGGGCGGGCGGGCGGCCGGGGACGCAGGTAACGTCGTTAGAGGCGGCCGACGGTGCTGCCGCCTGGTGGCGAGATAGGCAATTTCCGACGGCACCCTGCGGCTGTTAGCGCTCATCCAGTGCTCATCACGCGTTGATTGCGTCACTCGACGCCAGGGGGCTCTGGCGGCGGGGCCGCCGCTGGCCGCCGCCCGGCGACCCCGAGCCCCCGGGGCCGCAATTATTTTAATCCGGGCCAATTTGCCGCGGAGTCAGCTCGATCGCCGCTCATTGTTTCTCGAACAACTGATGAATTGGGCACCGAAATGAGAGGGCGGAGTGGGTTATCTCAAGTACACCCTCCTTCTCTTCTCTGCGCGAAGGTAGTGTGAAACTTATACTCTGATTTAAAGACAGTGGCACTTCAAGGTCAGAAGCTCGAAGGAGAGGGAAACATTGTCATTCAATCGGAAGCTCTAATACCAAAAGTTTAAGACGCAAGGAAGCTCTCGATTGGATAACATTGGATTCCCCTTCTCCTACTGGCTCATGACCTTGAAGTGCTACTCTGTTTAAATCAGACTGTAATAGAAGATACGATATGTGTTTTTTTTCTAAAATACTTGAAGAAGGAATGAATAGACATATTTCATTCTGATTTGAACTATCCTTGAGTACAAATCGACGAACTAGTTTCTCTGCGCTCTAAGCTGGAAATAACTCAAGATTTCTGTAGGAGTACAGTGAGTAAACATATTGTGGCAGTGCTGTGAAATGTCGTGAAGAGGGACCTCTCGTCTAGTATGAAAGATTATCGACATGGGAGACTAAAGTCTTCCCTACTCCAGAGGCTCTTTATCAACTTCTAACAACGCTCGTGGCACTTCTTCACAAACTCCTGGGTCACGTGATAACCCACGGAAATGATTTACCCACCAAGAAGCTGAGTGTGACGCATAAAAGATAATTTTCAACGCCAATGCATTACACCAGTCTGTAAGTACTTCCATTCGTTTCGCGGACTTCGCTAACAGAGTCAATAGCTTCAGATGACTTCGTTCCGGAAGTAGAAATAGACTCCACTAATGTTTGTTCATGATGGTAAAAAATATAAATCATGCTCATTAAAAGCCAAATCAGTCCTTTGTTTATAACTGTACAGACCTCCAAAAAATAAGTTCTCAAATAATTATGACTACTCCTTCTTCTGATGACTTTAAAACATAGTTATATTGTCAATAGTAAAAATTAACCCCTTCCAACACTTGTGCTCCTTTGAAAACCCGAATACGTTGTTTGAAGAGCCTAGGTCCTATCGTTTCCGAAACATGCGTGATTACAATGCGTGTTACAATAATCTATACAGTAAGTCATAATCTGCAAACTTCATTTTTTTCATCGTATTTATTTTAATGCAGAACTGTTGGAGTAATTATTCCTTATCCAGCTAAAGCACACTTAGAGGATTTTGTGTCAATGATTTCTTATAAATCGTAAAAAACCTCCATTTATCCTAAGCGTATTCGGTTGATTTCTTATAAATCTTAAAACATATTTATCTATCCTTAGCGTTTTATATTATGTATAGAGGATAGAATCTAAATCCCATTTTACAGGGTCAGTTTTTCATCATATTTCGGTACAGAAAATGGATGGAAAAGGGATGTTTATTTCGACGCGTTACTGTTTAAGTATCGAAATTGGATGTGCGAGATCCAGAATTTTACACGGCCATTTCATTTTCTGCACGCAATGGAGATGAAAATATTTCCTCTGGATGCCGCAAAAAGCACTGAATATCAAGGAGTTGAACAGGAGGGAGCACAGAGCAGTACGGGACATTAGAACCCAGTTGAAGATTTATTTCTCACTACAGAATCACTTCACATTACAATTCAACATATTACAACGCTCTCGAAACTGTACAAAAGCAATAAATCGCACTACACGCACAGCATGCCAGATAAAGTTCCAAAATGTGACGCCAGGGGTGCTTTAGTCAAACTAGGTGAAATCTTTACCAAAACACCATGCGTCAATTTCATCATCATCTTCTTCTTCCTTTACGGATTAGACGTATTGCTTGTTCCAGCCTCTTTCCATCTCATTGTCGGCCTTCCAATGTTTTTCTTTTTCCTCGCAACTTATAATTCAGGGCTTGCACTGGAAGTCTGTCTTGCGGCATATTTCCAATAAGTGTCACCCATTGCTGTCTGTACTTCTTAATTTTGTCGTGTACTGTTTCTTTCCGCCCTAGTTCCTCTCATATTTTTTTCACTTTTTATTTGGTCTCTTAAAGTACAGCCCTTTACTACTCTCAGTAATCTCGTTTCTGCTGATTCAACCCTCCTACAATCTTTTTGTTTTTGAACCCAAGTTTCACATCCATACAGTAAAACTGGGAGAGCCATAATATCATAAAATTTTAACAGGGTTTCTTTTCGTGATTTCATTTAAAAGCTTATATTTATAGTTCAACATACTGCTTGAAATTTATGGATCTTGCTGGTGATATCCCTATCTCTTCCTTATGTAATTTCGCTTCCTAGGTAGTTAAAACGCGTCACTTGTTCTAAAACCATATTTTGAAGCAATTGCGTCGATTTTTTCGTACATTTAGTTTTTTCGTATTACATTTATTTTGTATTACATTCAGTCTCGTCCGCCACATTTCTGTTTCGATGAAAAATGATGAAAAAATGGCCGTGTAAAACAGGCTGAGGGAGTGTAGCTTTCTAGGAAGGCTTCTAACTTCAGGTAGGAACCAATCTCGGGCGTGATGCCCTCCGCGCGCGCGGTTGCGATATATCTGAGATGGTTGGCGCAGAGCTCCCGCGACGAGACCCCGCGGCGCCGCACAATGACGCAATCTCGGCGTGAAGTCGTGCGCGTACCTCCATTGCCAGCGCAGAACCCTCCTCCCGCGCGGCCTAGCGGAGGGCGCACTCAACACTGCGCAAGCGCGTTCATCAACGATAGATAGATAGATACATAGATAGATATTTATTATTTCCGCAGGTATGTTTATGCAACGAGGTGGCAGAACACTAAAATTTACATATTATAATTAGGAATTAAATACAATATAACTTAAAATTATTTTAAGACAATAATATTAATAATAATATGATAACAATTATTAACGATGGACGGAATTAACGGATATCGACCCGCAAACATGCGGCATCTAACATCTATGTAAGGTTGGTAAATTCGTTTTTTACGGTTACTCTTTATAACTTTTGAAAAAGAAATCACTTAATTGTATTCCTGGAGTAGATTTTCATTTTGTCTTCTTTTGCCATTGCCTTCTGTTTGCTTCTTTTCTGCCATTTTCCTAATCATTTTGCTCCCCCCTCCTGAGAATATATCGAACTTGATTCGAATATCAAATTCTATATATACCTGCAAGCAATGACAACTCGAAGGCATGGTCGTGTTTTGCCTTTCTGTAGAAGCAGAGGTTGTGTTCATCAGTTCGTCGAGAGAAGCGCTAGCGTTCATATCGCTCTTCGCAGCTGGCAGTTCACAACTTTATGATAACTTTGCTGGTGCTAAGAGTGGCGAGTGCAGTGAAACGGCTTACAATCATTTTGTGTCTTTTCGAAGTGCAAAATACAACGTACAATAGGTGTGATCTGTTAGTGAATAAAAGTTTATGCTCTGGCTTCGGCCAGAGCATTACCCAGTGGACATGAAAGTGATTAACGCGCTCAGTCGACTGACCTTCACATTATCGTATTCTTCATGGAACGAAGTTTAGACTCAACAGCGGATGCAATGCAAAATGCTCTAGATACGTTAAACAATCCAAACGAAAGTGTAAATACATGGATTGAAATGACCAAGTGCATCCCATCCGTCCAGTAACAAATAGAACAACTTCAAAAACTTAAAAATCGTCAATATCAAGCAGAGAAACAACGGAAAATGATCCAAGATCAACAAAAGCAGTTACTACAACAGCTTCATGAGCTGCGCATAATTATTCCGCAGCTGCAACAACATCAAGATTTTTAAATGCTTCGCAGATTCAACATTCTTCACTACCGCAGGTAAGTAGTCAGCCCTTCCAAGGAAATGTAAGTAGATAATCAAATATAACGGAAAATAACTCTGCCAAAAGCAAAGAACTCACAATTCTCGTGGATGCTCCTAAGATGCCCACAGCAAGTATCTTCGAAACGGTTTGAGGTATTGGGACGAGGTTTACGCCAAGTTGTTGCAAGTAATGGGGGAAATAACATATTCAATTTTCTTGTTTGTGTCTTTTGTAATTTTGGAGATATCGGCACAACTTCATTTTTTAAAATGGAAGTATATATTTTTTTCACTATCATTGTAAAGTTCTCAAAGAGACGAATACAATGATATAAGTATTCATAATATTCGAAGAGATACTTTTGCAAAAACACATGGTTTTCTCAGAAAGCACGTCATGGACGTGGAATTTCACCTTCCGAATAAATGTTCCTTGTTGGTGAAAAGTGCGTCTGACCTTGCATGCGCTGATGTATTTCACCTTTGTAGCTTTCCGTGTCTGAACTCGCTTTCGCAAGTCAACAGACTGATTTTCCCTACGTTAAGTGATCCCAACGTGGAGTCGGCGGAAGCCGTGCAAGTGACAATTTTATTAATTAAATTTATTTAACAAATTTAATTTAGTGTGTCGTATGATACTTGCGCATTTCTCTATTCCAATATAAATGGCGAAACAAGTGAAAAACAGCGTTTTTTTTTATTTTAAGGGGTATGAAATGAGATGAATAGGAGGACAATGAATTCTTATACTATCTTCAGATCTATTTCAGTAGTAAAGATATTATGAATTATATCTTAGGAAGAGGAACCTATGAATGCGACAGTTTAATAATTAAAACAATCAAAGACGAAATTTACATTTTATGAGTGAGCCCAAGGAAAATGTGAATATGGTTGCTGTCTTATTATCTTAATTGAACAATAAGTGCATACCATTTTGGAATACTAACACAAATTTTATTCTGTTGTTTGGGTAGTTATTTACAAAGATTACATTTGTTATGCTTTAAGCCAATGCACTAACAGAGAAACATACATAAGGAGGTCAATACAAGAAATCGAAATAATTGAAAAATGTTGAAAATACTACACGACCATTAGCACGCATAAAAACAAATTTACTTCTCCTCCCCCCTCCCCAAAAAAATACAATGCAGGGTACTCTTCACGTCATCTGCTCAATGTTTTTACCGTCCACACAGCAATACACATTTCCAGTCTCGTTTCCAGAGACCGACGCACGGATTGGAAAGTTTCTTGCTTGATCTGACCGCAAGCTTCCTTTATGCGCCTCTTCATGTCTTCTGGATTCGAAGGTATGTTTGTGTAAACAATGTTTTTCAAAGTTCCCCAGAGGAAAAAATCGAGTGGTTAGAGATCCGGTGCGCTTGGCGGCCAATTTGCTACACCACCTTTCCCTATCCACCGACCTGTATACACTTCATTTAGAAGTTGCCTTGACACATTAGCAGAATGTGCAGGGCAACCATCGTGCTGATACCACACACTAAGATGCAACTCCAAGGGAATTTCCTCTAGTAGCGTTGGCAAGGTCTCTTTGAGGAATTTAGAGTACACTTCACCTGTCATGTTTCCTTCAATGAAGTATGGACCGATGATGAAATCATCAAGGATCCCGCACTAGACGTTCACAGTCCACGGCTGCTGGTATTCCACTTGACGAATCCACTTCGGGTTCTCCGTCGCCCAATAATGCATGTTCCTTAGATTCACTTGTCCGTGGTGTGTGAATGTCGCTTCATCACTGAAAAGTATTTTATTTAGGAGCATTTTGTCGTCTCTGTGACATAAAAGAAAATCTACAAAACTGAACACGTTGTTCAAAATCCCTTTCACTCAATTGTTGGTGAAGGCTAACGTGATGAGGATATTTGAGCCGGTGCAGTATACGAAGAACACTCCTCTGGCTTATTCGTGAGTTTCGGGCAATATCTCGCGAACTCACATGGTGGTTTGTAACCACATATGCAATAACATCTACTTCCTTGTTCTCATCAGAAGCACGCTTATTTCTCTTTCGTGGTTAGAATTCCAGTCACCGCCTGATAACACGTTGGCATATTCTTATCAAAGTTCTCCGTGATACAGGTTTCCGATTAGGGTACCTTTCAGCGTAAAGTTTCACAGTTCACTTTGCGTTCCTTCCACATTCACCGTAAAGAAGAAGAAGAAGAATATCGAATTTTTCTTCATTCGTAAATTTCATCATGTATGCCTACACTGCAATGAAGGTTTTTTAAAGAATGTAAAAGTTTGTTACAATTATGAACTATCGCTCGTAAATACTTTCATAGGCGAAGGTCTAACATTACAAATTCTCTTGCGAGAACGGAACGCTATGAGAGCAAAGTGCGTCGGAAAATATTTTCGCCTGCCAGAAATCTTTTAAGGAAGGACGTGGATCACGTGGTTTCTGAAGAAATGTAGAACGCATTTTCTTCTACAGTTTCTCTCCAAATTTTATGAATACTTATATCATTGTATTTGTCTCTTTGAGAACTTTACAATGATAGTGAAAAAATATACAGGGTGTCCCACCAACTATGGACCACCCCCATAACTTCTAAACGGTTCAGGATATCGAAATGCAGTTTTCGACTAACAATGCGGAATCATAGGGCAAGTAACATGTCGTAGAGAAATTGTCTATAATATTTTTAGTTTTCGAGAAATTGAATCATCTTTGATTTTTTAAATGGAACTATATTTTTTCACCAGCAATGGATACAACATGAAAAGAGGAATAAAATGATGTATCATATATTAGTATTTTGATGGTAATTTGACTATAAAATTAGACTTTCTGACACGTGATTTTTAAGTAAACTGTCTTTTCTTGTAGCGGCCCTCGTAACAGTAGTCATTGGTAAGACGGCCTTCGCGGCGTCGAGACTGTTTCGTGGAGACAAGGTGTGTGAGAGGGGCGGCTGTGAGGGATAGAGGCGTAACTACAGCAATTCATGGTCTTGACATGAAGATCATATGAACAAACATCAACATTAACTATCAGAATGAGAGATTTTTGCCATTTGTTCTCTGAATTGAACATTTCTTCTACTGAAATTCCAAAGCAACGATAATCAAAAAGAACAAAATAAAAATAATTTGTAGCGGAAGGACGATAATAATAAAGGTTCTTTTCAAACTTTCAAGAATCGAGCTCATTGTGTTTGCAGAAACAAGCTCTCATTTTAAAACATGGAAAGGGAATGAATGATTAAAGATTTTTATTGTAATATCTCGATTAATTCATTAAATAATAGATAGGTAGACATTTTCTATTATTATTTATTGTTAATAAACTTCTTATTTAAACGCGTACAAAAAGAACAAAGCAATACAAATTTTGAAATACTCTTGACAGTCTATCAGTGTAAATTTAATAAACTTTAACACAAATGCACATCTGCAGTCACAACTGTTAATACTCATTGGAGAGTTCCACACTTCATAATGCCATGCTGCCACAAACTTGAAAATCCACGGCAGAGGACGGAAGTGTACTGTTTTCTTTTCCATTTATGAACAGCAGTAGAGGTACGGTTGCGCAGTGGACGAATAATCATCTTAATTAAAAATTGAATTTACCAACGAAGAGACGGTGTTTGATTCTTGACAAGTTTGAAAATGATATTTATTGTTAAAGAAGACAAGAAATTGTTGAAATTTGTCCTTCTTAATGTGACCTTTGCGACAAGACCCTGGATTGCTTTAGTTAGGTCTCTTATCCCTCAATTGCCATCCCTCTCAGTCTCCTCTCTCTCCATACAAGTCTTGGCGCCGCGAAGGCCACTTTTACGGAAGGCGAGAGTTGCAAGGGCTGCTTCACGAAATATTGTCCGTTTAATTCAAAATCACATATCAGAAAATCTAATTTTACACTCAAATTACTATAAAAATACTAACATATGATACATCATTTTATTCCTCTTTTCATGATCTATCCATTGCTGGTGAAAAAAATATATAGTTCCATTTAAAAAATCAAAGATGATTCAATTTCTCGAAAACTAAAAATATTACAGACAATTTCTCTACGGCATGTTACTTGCCTAATGATTCCGCATTGTTAATCGAAAACTGCATTTCGATATCCTGAACCGTTTAGAAGTTATGGGGGTGGTCCATAGTTGGTGGGACATCCTGTATACTTCCATTTAAAAAATCGAAGTTGTGTCGATATCTCCAAAATTACAAAAGACACAAACAAGAAAATTGAATATGTTATTTCCCCCATTACTTGCAACAACTTGGCGTAAATCTCATCCCAATACCTCAAACCGTTTCGAAGATACTTGCTGTGGGCATCTTAGGCGCCTCACCCGATATATATACTCCGGAGCTCTCCTGGAGTATTATGTGTAATGAACCGCAAGCCCAGAATCATTACTTTCACCGTTAAATGCAAAGGTATTATTCCAAACCAAGAGGAGAGTAAATAGTCAATTGTGCAGCAAGGGCGTTATAAGGGTTGTAATGATCGAACGGCGACAAAAAGTACGAGGGTCTTTGGCCCAAAGTCTTTTTTCGCCCGAGATTATGGGAACCAGTTAATGCACGTGGAACATAAAATGATTTTATTTTTCACCTAATAGTATTGATTCACATTTACTTATTTACTAGTTACCTAGGTATTAACTTTACTCGGTTTGTCTTTTCATATTTCCCTCCCATAATTCCATCTCATAATTTCTTCCATAAGAGAACAGAACTGTTTTCATATTTCTTTTGTTACCATGATCCTGTCGAACCGGGTAAGTAATGCAGTGTAGCTCGAACTCCGTATCGAAGGCAATGACAGGCAATAGCGTATCAGTAAAAAATAAATATTTTCGGCATATACTTCTTATATTTAAGCTTAAAGTCTCATACCAATTGGGAGTCAGAACGACAGAACCCCGTGTCAGATTTTTACACTTTTTGTTTAGATAAGGAATTACAGTTTCTCATTTAGGCCTTTTATTATAGGAATCATTATAAATCGTTAGTGATACTAGTTTTGTCTTTCCAAAGTGTAGGAAGTGGATTTCTAATAGAGAGCTATAGACAGAATATCTATATAATAAACAATTTCTGATTCACATGTTCGTTGCAGGTTTACAAAAAGTAATTTCTACAAATAAATACATGAAATAAATTTAAAATTGCGGACTGTTTTCTTTTTATTCACGCTATTCATTTGCATTAATGTTTAAAAATATAGTTTACTGTGCGTAATGTTCCATTTTGGAAGGTAGACTTCCCGTTTTGTCCCGTTTTTTCTAGTAAAAAAACGTCATAATATCCCGGTTTCTAGTTTTTAAGATCTGGTCACCTTATCCGAACCTCATTAAAACATTACAAATCTTTCAAAACAAAATCTTAGGAATAGCACTAAATGTCTCTTGGTTTTTCAACAAGACATTCCACAACGATTAGAACCTATTACTTTATTTATTACGAAACTGGCACATAGTTTCCACAATTTAAATCACTTCAAGAGCAATCACGTACGGTACGAAATAGGAACTGATCAGTCCCCAATCTCCCACCTAATATACATACTCCCATTTCACATTTTCTTTAATATCTCTCTGACATCAGAAAAGGACAGAATATGTCTTACATTTACTTGCTTAACATACGTCCGTTAACGTTAACCGTCGTCCGTTAACCGTCCGTTAACCTACGTCCGTTAACCGTCGTCGCCCTCTAACGATTGTTTCCAGAATTATCTTCTCGGTAACCTTGGTTGAAGTTTTCAGCTAACAAAATTAGTATCAGGGAGGTGATAACAAGTTACCCTTTCACACTTTGCTGGTACATAATTATTTGGCCAATCAACTTAAGAGCCTCGTGGGTGAACGTTGTACTGTCTGTCATTGTAAAACAAAATTTAATAAAAACACGAAACTTGTAGGATGCAGGGTCTGTTGTTATTCATGTTAATGGAATTGATCCAAGGCAACTCTCTGCTTCGATAAATAATTTTAAATATACTATAAAATAAGAAAGATCTCGCTGCTTTATTGATTATTTCCTGTTCCGGGTGCGTTAACTGCTATGGTTATTAGTCCTGTAAGTGTAGTGTATAAGTATTCCCGTAATTATAGCGTATATTTATCACAAGTAGTGGCAGTGATATTTTCCTCGCTGGTTGGCGAGATCTGACGCCAACCTACATCGGCGTGGAGGATTTTCCCTAACCAGGTTTCTCCCATCAGCGACGCACCGTCCTAGTTACGTTCTAAGTTTCCTACTGGAAAGAGATCTCGTGGTGTAATGCTCAAAACTGAAGAACGCTCACGAAAGCGGTGGCCACAAATACTGAACCCGACCCGTGTACTATAAATCTTTGGGTTCGCTCTCTCATCATACCATTGGATTTCTATATGTAGTAAAACTTCAACCTCCTTTTTTTTTGTTTTAATGAAAATCCCTTAGTTTACCACTTACATAAATAATACAAGTTGGTCTTTGAAACGTGTTTGCAAATCCGTAAGTTTACTGTTTAGAATATGTAATTGTATGTATGTAATTGTATGTATTGTAATTGTAAGTATGTAATTGTAAATTTGAACATTTAAAAAATTAAATAATTACACTAGAAAAGGGCATTAATTATTCTTGCAATTTAAACATTGTTCAAAAATTAATTCAATACACAAAGTGGCGCAATAACTTTAATACTTTTAATAATATAAGACACAAAAATTCAAAACATACATAGGTGATCCCATAAGTTTCCGGCCTGACCAAGATACTGCTCATCAATGAAAAAGTCTCTGTGCAGTTTATAATCTTATCTTTAATTGCTGTAATGATATAAGTCTGCAGCCGACATCTCACTCAGTTTTGCGGAGGAAGGAACTAGTGTAATACCCCCCCGTCAACTGCGATAATTTCTAAGTAATATCTTATCAATTTATGTAACCTTAATTGGAAACGTGAACGTGGTACATGTGGGTGGCTAGCTCGACACCACGTCCACTGGATGCTCCTGAAAAATAAGAATACTTACTCTCTGCATTTGTCGTGGGCTGAAAATACTGCTCTACTCGGTAGATGGATCTTATACTTACGCTTTGGTTACCAATAATACAAAGGGAATAATTTTGAGAATACCTAGTTTCTATTTAATGAAACGAAAATTTATGTATGCACGTAACGACATGAAGTGTCGTACGCCTCTTTTTAATCTTAGAAATTTTTAATCAATCTCTTACATGCATTATCATATTATTTACTTGGTAAATAATTTTCCCTAATGATGGCCATCAACTGATTGTTATAATTTTAAATTTTAATTATTGCTTTAACTAAAAATTTTAATTATTCTTGGGGCTTGTACATCAAAATTTAGCTGGTTTTGTCTTTCTCGAATTCGGGATTTCGCGGAAATACTTCCTTGTCCATTCGGCGTCAGCACACTTGGCAGTTGAATACCAGTTCAGCTTCACAGCACCATATCTTCTTCTGGATTCCGATGTCCGCTTCAATTCACACTTTGTTAATTAGCTAGTCTCAGAAAACTTCCTACGATCCCGATACTCCTAAATTTTAAGTATATAATTCTTACACCGACTTCCAGTCTCAAATTAATCATCAAAGATGACGATTACAATTCGTACATCTCGATTCTATCACGCGCCAGCCTCAAGAAACTATAACTTCCGAGTACACAATCCTACATCCGATCGCTACCAGATCCTGACACGAAGTGTTGTAAAAATTCCAAAATGTTCTACCTCGTTCTTCTTTTCAAATGCCTCTTGTTTCTATTCTTGTCCCGTAGTCCCTCTCGTGTTTTTAATCCCTATGTTATTGCTAATCCATCAATAAATGACTAATCTCTTCTTGTCAACAATGTTCCTATTTCTTTATGCTATATTTCGTGATAATTTATTAATAAAACTATTTTCCCCATTCTTTAATTAAATATGTATAATTTTTTCATATTTATACGTATTATTTTTCACGCCAAATTACGTACTGAAGTGCACGAAAATTGAGGGCTTTTCCAATGCACTTCACTAGTGTTGGGTGTGGTTTGTGAAATATCATGATGTTTAATTTCTTCACGACAACGCACAGTTGTCCTTACAGCTCAGATTGTCTAGAATGGTGTGAACAACTATGGCTTGAGTTGGATCGTTCAGACTACTGTCCAGATTGGGGTCCCTGCGACGTCTACCACGAATCAAAACTGAAGAAAAACCTTCGGAGAAGAAGAGTTTCAATCTAATTTGAAATTTTTTCGAACAAAAATTAGGAGTGTTTTTTCAAAGGCCTAGAAATGTTAATTTATAGATGTGGAAAGTGGGTTGGAGTAAATGATGATTAAATTGAAAAGCTACGTCATTTTTTCTTTGTATCAAAAATAGAAGTTAGTGAGGCCATAAACTTATGGAACCTCCTATGTACATTCTTTAAAGTAATGTTAATAACATTCGTGTCTTTTTCATACGTTTTTAACGTTTGGTACACGTATCACTATTCGCTTTAAATATTTCAACTATTTTAGAATATTACCTAGAGACGTTATGACTGCAGCACGTTATTTTCTTCCCCGTTCCTCATTTTATGTTTTGAGCCCTGGTTATTTTTTAGTATGATCATAGTCAGAACGTTAGTATACCGACAATTAAAAAGTCCTCAGCCAGTGATAAGTGCTCTCTCTCAAAGAACTGAAAGCTACAGGAGAATCTCATATTTTAGCAAGACCATAAAAGTGTATAATTTAATACGGATGTATTAAAACACAGACGAGGGTGGGTAGAATAAACAGTTGGTTTATTAGTAAAAAACACTGACCGAAGTCGTAAAACACCATAACACCGCCTTTTACTAACTAAAGAAATAGAGCCCACCACAAGAAGTGATATTACAGTGCGGCTACCACACCGCCAAACAACACACGTTTCCCCTCGGTGTGATGCACTGCTCTGCCTGAGACAAACCTACATGTCTCATAACTGGCGACAAACTAATGCCGGCTTCCCGCTCCGCGTGCCAGTCGCACAGCCTCCACGCTCACGCAGCTCGAACAACAGAAAAGAAGAAGGGGGGCGTCCGTCACCCGGGTTTTAAAGGCGCCATGGCGTCGCCCACCGCCATCGTTGCTGTCCCAGCACCTGAGGACGAAGCTACGCTCGCTCGGAAAAACCGATGCGTCATTGCGCGTCACCACGCCACGGCCAGCCCTTTGTTCAACATCCGGTGAAATTCTACCGCATGCGTGTTTGAGCGTGCATGACGCTACAAAAGGTTGCCCGTTGAGATGTAGTTGCAGGAATATTTATGGTTAAATGAGTAATTAATCTGTGAACTCGTGACTTCTCTTACATAGAAATAATGAAGCAGATTTATAGATAGTCACAAAAACTAATAAAATTAGCTTTTAGAACCAATAAAATATTATAAATATATCGAAGAAATCAAATAGGTGACTTTTAAAACATTTTGCAGTCTATCCTCTTAAACTCATTTTCTTAGAAATGTTTTTTTCTGTAGCTCAAATGTTTGTCAGTAGAACATACTAGTATATTCCAAATGTCAATGTTTAGTAAAAATGTTGGAATTGCTAGTATAAGTTTCAATCATGGATACGCTGACATTTGAATCATAAATAGCTTTTGCTCAATGTTAAATGCATTGACTGTACGTATTATTCCTGTTTTCCAAAGCAAATCACGAAAATTAATTGTTTATATATAATGCTTCAGATACTCAATATTTTAAGTTGCAACTAATCAATTGAAAAAAATTGCATCGAGTAAATGGAAATCTGAATAGAAATAAGAGATTTGACATTTTCTCAACGACAAAAACAAAAAGGACATAATAGTGAAGATTTATTTGGCGCATTCTCAATTTTTACGAGGGTCGTTCTTTCACTTTCTAAAGAAACGAGGGTTAAGTCTGGAGATGCTTCCCCGTCACTGCCCCTCAACAGCCAGGCGCCCTCCCCCAGCAGTGAAACCGTATGAGATATTCTCCGCGCCCCCCTCGTGGTAGTCGCTTATGCTATATTTATGGCCCCGTCGATATCGACCAGAATATGTCGCTTCCCTCCGTAGGGCGGTCGCGACAGCGTCGTGCACTTCGGAGCGCGTCGTGGCTCCACTGCCATCCCCGCCCCCGCCCCCCACCGTCAACGACGTAGCCGCTCCTCGCTGCCACCCGCGTCCCCGCCGCCAGCGAAGCATCTGCCACCGCCGCCGCCACTGCAGTTGCTGTTGCCTTGCTTCTGCTGCCGACCATCTGCTTCAGCCATCTGCTTTCTGGGACTTACTACTATACTGCGATTTTTCTAACTCTGCCTCTGAAGGCCCCGTCGTCGTCACAATGAAATATGTCACGGTATTTCGCGTCTTTTCTCAGTCGCATCGCTAGGTATCGCATGATCGCGACCGTATCAAGCAGTGCTTGCAATCATGCCACTCCTAGCGGCAAGACCGAGAAAGGTGCGAAATGCCGTGTGATATTCCATCGTGACCACTGGGGTTCAGGAGGCAGAGTTAGAAGTATCGCACTATAAAGCACAGGCTCCACTCAGTCACTCCTCGTCACCACAGACGGAACCACGAGCGCTGACTCTCTACTAGCTTCCACTCTTCTCTAGCTTTCTAATTATTGTTTTATTTCTAGTGCTACAGGTCATCAATCGCATCAACAAACATTGCATTTCTCATAATAAAGTCCCTATTAGGATTACTATCATACTACCTTTATCCCCACATCATCATACGTTACTGATATTACATCACCAATGCAGTACTATTACCGAAATATAATATGCCAATTCTACAGACAATTCACTGTCTTTTTAAATAATCTATCTCTTACCAAAGACGGTAGCGGTGAGCGAGAAGACAGCGTTTTAAGCGTACCAGGAAAAACAAACAGAACCCGATGGGAAGCCTTATGGGCCGTGCAAATCAGTGGTTTGACACTAGGAAGAAGCAACGAAACTGCCAAGACACTTCTTCCTTCGATCATACCTCCCACAGACGCTGTTCTTTGACCACCAAAATGAATGTGAATCTTCTTTCTTGTCCCGCTTGTTACGTTTACTATGATATGTCACATTTTACACACGATTTGTATTTGTTCACACTATTTCCTTTTCTTAGGTAACATCGCTTCTATTAATCCTGATCGTCATCTGTTTCACCACCCTCGCTAATCTTTCGCTCAATACACATGAAGATATTTCAGGTCTGATTAAAGTATTTTGCAGCAGTATTTAGCTAGCGCAAAGTCCAATTTTTGGGACGGACGCGCTGATTTTCCATTCCACTACCCACCTTCTTGCATTTCGCTTCTATCTCCACCTCTGCAGCCATTCCCCCTCTGTGAGAGAGCGTCGTCTGAGATTTGTCGTCTCCACACTCCACGTCTTCTCACGGCCGCGCGCCGCACGAGGCCAGCGGCGCCTTCGACCACGCGCTCGCGCCTGGGGACAGCGCCGCAGTGACGAAGCTACGGAGATGCGGTGGCGGAGGCGGGGCGGGGGCGTATGCAGGGGGTAGGCGGGGGGCGGGGGCGGGGGAGGACGCGGTGGCGGGGGCGGAGGCTTGGCGGGGCGGGGGGCGGGGACGGGGGCTCGCGGTGGGACGTGGATGCTCGCGCGGCACGTGCGGAGAACCGGCTGAGGTGGCTCAGGGCATCAACTGATGTTATTGCAGTGCCTCTGACCGGGAGCTCCTAAGGTTCGTGTTCCGACGATGAGAGGAGTTTAGACACTAGCTTGTCAGCAAGGTTGAATTCAGTAGCTGCCTAGAGGAATATTCTAGCGGCCGGCTGCTCCGATCGGTGGTTTTCCATGGTTTCCCCTGTCAATATCAGGCCAATGTACCCTAACCAACGGGCTACGTACCGCGTGCGACCTTTTCTTCCTCTTCCTTATTCTAACCTCAGTTCTTACTTACATACACTACACTACCACATGACAAGAGACTAGTCGGGAACTAAACATGTGTCTCGGCTGGGGCGGTGCCCTGCTGGTGGAAGATACGTGGGTGGGGAAAACCCCGAAAATCAACGCAATGTAAAGACCTGCGCCGGATATGGCGGTCCAGCGGAGGAAGATGACCACCACCATTCGTGACACAACTTGCACTTAACTTGCACTTTACTTAAGGGACTAATTGCTATATCATCTTCTGGAATCACGAAATAATCAATCTCGTGTGGAGTGCGGCCACGCGCTGTCGGAAATGCGCTCAGTCTATGCGTGAGTTAAACTTCTGTTACTGCGGCTAAACCAAGCACTACTGTCCAGATACAATTACAGGAAAAACAGAATTCTGAGCCAATTGAGTAATTGATATGTCTTTGTCTGCTGTTATAGCCATTACACCCTTGCACATTTAATCCCGGGAGGCGGGACATGAAATTCTGCGCTTTTCTATACATCATATCACAAGAATTCCCCATCTTGGTTTCTTCGCCAGCAGGGCGCTGCGCCAGCTGGGAAAAGTTTTCGATACGTCTCTCGACATGTGTAGTAATGTGGTACGTATGAGTGTGTGAGTGTGTATATGTGTTTAAAGGATTAGGAGTGATACGGACGAGAAAGAGATCGCGCGTGGTCCTTAGTCCGTTTGTTAAGTTACTCCTGCCTTCACCTAGAAATGGGTAGATTCCCTCGGGATTATAGTAATCGGCCTCTAAATTTCTCCTCGAGACTTTGGCTGAATTCAACCTATGTCACTGAGCTACTACATTAACTGAAGACTTTTCACTATGGGTCATATTTCAATGAAATTTCATTTTTTTCTTCTCACTTTAGAACAATGCCCTGTAGAAAAGAAAATAATTTTACGTTATGACAAAAGAAAATAATCTTATTTTGTATTTTTCGTCGATTTAGACTAAAAGGTAACTTTTTATCTTTTTCCGTCATTTGCATTTTTTGCTGATTTAATCTATTTTAACATTATTTTAATGCTACTTCCTTCAAATAAAATTTACGAGATCAACAAATGTTCTCCACAGAATTTCTAAGAAGCCTATTTGCTTTCTTCGCCCAGAAATTGCAATGTCAGCCGTTGTATGTAATTGGAGGTTCCTCTAATGCCTATGAGCGCCATCTTCGGTTCAGCCAATTTCGGGATAACTAAAGACAGAGATTTACTGGAAAAGAACAGTCCAAACCAAAAGTCTGCAAGCTAAGTGAACTGTAACGAATAGAAAAAGTTTCGATTGCTTCAGTAACGTATCCAGCTTGAGTTGTTCATCCGAACTGGTTTTAATCAAATTTTAACGTCATTTTTCTTCGCTTTTGGGAAATTTTAAAAATATTTTAAGACCATTTTATTTGTCATTTTTGGTAATATTTTAGGTCATCAAAATCCGCCCCCTACTTAGTACGTAAGGGACGATTAAAAACTATCGGAAATTTTGGTATACTAGTATCTAAATATTTATCAAGAAAGCAGAATTGCTGTCATATCACAATAATTTCATTTATGTTCGTAAAGAGTCAATGTACTTCTTAATAACATTTATTTTGATCAATACGTTTTACGAACATTTGCATCTCATCCTTGTAGTGAATGATTAACATCAATTTCTAAAATTATAAACAACTTTCTACATAAGTTATTGTCAATCAGAAGGAAATTTAGAAAACTCGCTACCTCTCAACCGGCTTTCATAGGTATGATGAACAGTAGCAAGTACGAGTAATACTTTATTTGTCTCACTGACTTTGAAATGTTTATTTTTCACTTATTATGTTTTTATTTGCCATGACTATTTGACTATCAGGAAACATTAAATATAGTTCATATTATAATAAACATATTGGATACCAAAGACAGGTAGAGATTTATTACAGAAATAATATAATTATAGAGATCCTAAAGACAGATTTATATTCATAAATTTAGCAATATACGAATATAAACACTCATATGCTTAATTTCCTACGTCGTAACTTCACATTAATCAATATTCATGAAGAGATCCAAAAAAACAAACGTGGCTTATTCACTTTCATAAATTGCATTCATTTGTCCAAACACACTTCAGAAGCTGAGATACGCGTCCACTTGAGCCAAACGCAAATTCCGCGACTCGGCGGCCAGAGGAGTGCAAAGCAGCCGCGTGCGACGGCCGAGGCGAGATTGAGGCCGCAGGGGCAGTTGTTTCCGCGTCATTGGGCCGCATCCGCGACCTTCCTCTTCCTCCCCTCCCCTCTGCTCCCCCCACTGCGTCCTTCCAGTGGCTGCCTCTGATTCGATTGGCGCGAGATTTATCCTCGGCAGAGAGGCGAAGCGAAACTGTTCAACTGCGGAGAAGTGGCCGCCCCTGGAGAGGCAACGAGGCGATACAAAGGGCGGGCCGGGCGGCGCGGGTGGATCCTCGCACAGGTAGCTGATACATCTTCAGTAACAGCCATTTAAATGAATGAGGGCGCTGCTTTAAATGACAGGATTTACCGCTTGAAAATCTATATCAATGGAATTACCATCAACCAAAATTGATTGCATTTTGTTTGAAACATTGTAGCTACGAAAAAAATTGTTTTTTTTAGTTTTGTTGCTAACATTCTTGAAAATGACGAGACATGGTTTTCAAATCTCAATCTAAATGTACGTACTCCATCGAAATTTTTTATACACAAACAGGTAGGGAGCGAGGGTGAGAGGGAGAGAAAGACAGAAAGGGAGCATACACATAGCAGTCAATAAAATTGCGAAAAGATCGGCATGGCAGAATTTTGTAAGTGATATGTATTCCTACTTCATGGTTATCCCAATTTTAAAAACTACTAATACGAATACTATGTAACTGAGCTCGAAATTTTCATTTCACGTATATGTATTTTGTAAAAGAATACTGGTATTTTCTTCAGCAATACATCATTCATAAAATAGAATTGGGGAAACGTTTTGTTATTGTTTAACGAAGCAAATCGACCATCAATGCAACGAAAACCCTACAATAACGTTCATCTTCTTTGTCTCAGGCCCAACGGCGTCTTCCCTCTTCCTTTCTGCGGCTTCCGTCGCTTCCCCCGCGCCACCCTCCGCCGTTCGCTTGAGTCGCGTGGCGGCACGTGCGCCGCATAAAGCCCGCGACACGCCCAACCACCGCCCCCCGCCCAAACGCCCGAGTCACCGACTGCAATAGCTCAGCGGCGACGCGGTCGCTTCTGCAGCTTCGTTCGCCGGGAGGACCAAGGGTTTGCTCGCGGGTTTTTCACACTAGTACAGTGGTTGCCAACTCAATGCTCTGTGGCGTCACAGAAATCTGCCCTCTTGGCTCCGAACCGACCGACCGAGAAATGGGGTCACGTGAAAGAATTTTGATCCTAGGCTTGATTATTATTGATGTACATTTGTGTTTGAGGATGTTGTAAATCCTCGTGATTTCCAGTATCTTTCCCATAATCTTCAATCTGCAAATTCCTTTACTTATTCCATGATTGCCAGCTCTGTCAGTTCTCAGAATTTATTTTAATCTCGCAGATTTCTCTGGGTCGCAAAGCCACATAATGCATCTGTAGGTTGGGCTTGATAACATACTGCAGTTATTTCGAACACACTAAACACTCCGCCATTGATCCAGTATCTACAAAAGGATACCTTTCTTCCCTAACAGAAAGAAAATTGACGGGTGTAGATGGTTTCCTTCTCATGTCGCCTTTGTCTCCGGAAAAGGCCTACTGCTAAGGTTTCGGTACCGTCTACCCCTCCTTCCCTCCCCAAATTCGCTCGCACCGCTTCTCCGAGTGCCTCATCTCGAAGGGGAAACCGTGCTCCGACGTCATTCCTTGTCCAGTTGGCAGTCACTGCACTAATACGTTGCAGACGTTGCCGAAGTCAACGTCGCAGCACGTTAACTTCCGAAGCCTAGTCATGTTTATCCCGGAGACGTTAATTAAATTAATTTCAATTATGAATTATGAGGTGACAGGCTGATGATGAGGAGTGAAAGGATAATCACAAATACGCCCTTGCCAATGCAGGACCCGAACCTGCAGCCTTCTCGGCGCAGACGACGGCGGCCGCAACCGTTTGTGCCATGGGGGCCGGCCTTTATTATTCGTATTATTATTATTATTATTATTATTATTATTATTATTATTATTATTATTATTATTATTATTAAACAAGTTTTAACAGCTCTAACGACTGTTTCTCGCACTCTACACGCCAGTATTTTTTATTCCACCAGGCTTCTTCTATTCTTCTGTTCTTCATTGTCAAATCGATGACGGCCTTCCAAGATTTCTTCGACCTCCCTAGGTTTCTTGTTTCGAAAGGGATCAACTCAAAGGCAATTTTTAGCATTCTGTCAGCATGCATTCTCCTTAGATCGCTATTATTTGCATTCCATATTATCGATCACCAGTCTATCTGCATTATCTGTCTAATCAGATTTCGTATTCTATCAAACAGTGTACACTGACAAGCTGGTCTCCAAAAATTCATTTCAATATCATTTAACAGAGAGTTCATTGTATCCGAATTTGAACACTATCTGGAGGAAAATTCCAGCAGCAGTCTCCTCTGATAAACGTTCCCCTTAGTTTCTCTGATCAATACCAAACGAATGCTGCAGCTCAAATCTAACGACCGATATATCGAGCGCGCAAACTTTCCTTCCTTTGCACACACCTACATTCATTGTATTACCAGACATCGGTAAACCAGACGGGAGCTTAGAGCTTGTCGCGATTGGAAGGGCAACATGTGGGAAATGCCTAGAAGAAGGTACCCACCAAGCCAACGTATAGGACGGCTCCTGATCTCAGGTAGAGAGGGAAAAGATCGCCGTCACTTCCAGAATAAGATACACTACTCTTAAGGAACTCACGCTGTAATTAGCGGATGCCCAGGGATAAATCTCACACACCATCATCCAACATCCTTTTGATCCACACACCGAGAGAGGTGGCTCAGTGTATCAACTGATGTCACTGCAGTGCCTTTGACCGGGAGGTCCTAGGTTCAAGTCCCGACGGCGGCAGGATTTTCGACACTAGCGTGTCAGCTAGGTCGAATTCAGTCGATATCTCGAGAAAAAGTCTAGCTGCTCTGATCGATACTTTTCCAGATTTTCTCCGATCAACGTCAGGCGAATGCCGGAGCAGTACCCTGACCAACAGGACACGGACCGCGCGCGATCTTTCCTTCGTTTTTCCTTATCCTATCCTCAACCCTTACACACACACCAAACACACACACACACACACACACACACACACACACTAATATGCACTACACTACCACAGATTTCGGGACACCGATCGGGGGCTGAGAGCTTGTCTCGGCTGGGGCGGTGCCCCGCTGGTGGGAGATACCTGGTTGGGGAAACCCCACTAGTTGACGATAGATCGGCGCCGGATCTCGCCGTCCAGCGGGGGAAAATGTACGCCACCTTCGGATGAAAAACATGAACTATACTTACAGGACTAATGACCTCGGTAATTGACGCACCCGGAATCGCTAACAATCAATCAATTGATCCACACCTAACAACTATCCCGCCTACTGGAACGATCGTAGTGGCTTGGGTGGCTCACGGCATCAACTGATTTCATCGCAGGATCATTTCACATTAAATCAACATAGTCATTTTACCTCGCCATCTCAGATTTAGATGAAATTTTACACGTATGTAGTATGAATAAAGAATACGAAAACTACAAATTTTGAGTAAAGTATTTCCACCTGCTTGTGAAATACAGCCATGCATACTTTTACAAAATTGGGTTCCCCGAAACATTTTAAATTGCTGTTGAACCTCTCCAAATTAAGATAGATGGAAAAGGTGTCATTTTGCAGCTTTCTTTATGGACTTTTATATAATATACAATACAACAGGGGTTAGGTTTCAAAAGTTTTTCGAATTCTAATTTAAAATTTTGATTTTGAGTTTTTTTCAAAACTCTCCCCTTCAAACGTTTTGAAAAATCTAAAGAAATTCTTATATGTTTTTAATTGACCTTGTAAATATAAATTTGGAATTATTATGAGTTCATATGGCAATATTTACTTAAAATACACAATATTTACTGAAAATCCCACTAACAGACTTTAAAATCGGCGGCGGCGAATCTTAAAGAGAGAAAATCACCAGCTCCGTTAAGCTGGAACAGCCATGTCAGCTCACCGGAATGAAACATGTCTAACAATTTATTGCTAATTAATTGCCAATTAATTGCCACATTTTCGAATTAATTGCCACGTATCTTCAGGGCGAAAAAGGGTGTGAGCTGGCTTGACGCGACGCCAGCACACACATCAGTGAAATTCGGGTCGCAGGTCCACGGAATCACTCAGATAATTTATTGCTAATTAATTGCCAATTAATTGCCACCTTTTCGAATTGCCACGTATCTTCAGGGCGAAAACGGGTGTGAGCTGGCTTGACTAGAATGTTTCAGTTTTTAACAATTTTTTTCTCATAAACAACAACGGCAATTAATTCATGTTTGTGGTAAACAATTAGTATATAATGTGTATTAATTATGTTCTTGGTTTGGTTCGAGTGTGTTCGTTGGTTCTCTCTAAAAACGTATTTGAATTTCTGGCATGGTTGAATATGTTTCAGTTTTTAACAATTATTTTTCCGTAAACGGCAACGGCAAATAATTTGTGTTTGTGATAAACAATTAGTGTACAATGTGTATTAATCATGTTCTTGGTTTGGTTCGAGTGTGCTCGTTGGTTCTCTCTACAAACGTATTTGAATATCTGGCATGGTTGAATATGTTTCAGTTTTAACAATTATTTTTCCGTAAACGGCAACGGCAATTAATTCGTGTTTGTGGTAAACAATTAGTATATAATTTGTATTAATCATGTTCTTGGTTTGGTTCGATTGTGCGCGTTAGTTCCCTCTACAAACGTATTTGAATATCTGGCATGGTTGAATATGTTTCAGTTTTTAACAATTATTTTTCCGTAAAGGGCAACGGCAAATAATTTGTGTTTGTGATAAACAATTAGTATATTATGTGTGTTAATTGTGTTCTCGGTTTGGTTCGAGTGTGCTCGTTGGTTCTCTCTACAAACGTATTTGAATATCTGGCATGGTTGAATATGTTTCAGTTTTAATAATTATTTCTCCATAAACGACAATGGCAATTAATTCGTGTTTGTGGTAAACAATTAGTATATAATGTGTATTAATTATGTTCTTGGTTTGGTTCGAGTGTGTTCGTTGGTTCTCTCTAAAAACGTATTTGAATTTCTGGCATGGTTGAATATGTTTCAGTTTTTAACAATTATTTTTCCGTAAACGGCAACGGCAATTAATTCGTGTTTGTGGTAAACAATTAGTATATAATGTGTATTTATTATGTTCTTGGTTTGGTTCGAGTGTGCTCGTTGGTTCTCTCTACAAACGTATTTGAATATCTGGCATGGTTGAATATGTTTCAGTTTTTAACAATTATTTTTCCGTAAAGGGCAACGGCAAATAATTTGTGTTGGTGATAAACAATTAGTATATTATGTGTGTTAATTGTGTTCTCGGTTTGGTTCGAGTGTGCTCGTTGGTTCTCTCTACAAACGTATTTGAATATCTGGCATGGTTGAATATGTTTCAGTTTTAATAATTATTTCTCCATAAACGACAATGGCAATTAATTCGTGTTTGTGGTAAACAATTAGTATATAATGTGTATTAATTATGTTCTTGGTTTGGTTCGAGTGTGTTCGTTGGTTCTCTCTAAAAACGTATTTGAATTTCTGGCATGGTTGAATATGTTTCAGTTTTTAACAATTATTTTTCCGTAAACGGCAACGGCAATTAATTCGTGTTTGTGGTAAACAATTAGTATATAATGTGTATTAATCATGTTCTTGGTTTGGTTCGAGTGTGCTCGTTGGTTCTCTCTACAAACGTATTTGAATATCTGGCATGGTTGAATATGTTTCAGTTTTAATAATTATTTCTCCATAAACGACAATGGCAATTAATTCGTGTTTGTGGTAAACAATTAGTATATAATGTGTATTAATTATGTTCTTGGTTTGGTTCGAGTGTGTTCGTTGGTTCTCTCTAAAAACGTATTTGAATTTCTGGCATGGTTGAATATGTTTCAGTTTTTAACAATTATTTTTCTATAAACGGCAACGGCAATTAATTCGTGTTTGTGGTAAACAATTAGTATATTATGTGTGTTAATTGTGTTCTCGGTTTGGTTCGAGTGTGCTCGTTGGTTCTCTCTACAAACGTATTTGAATATCTGGCATGGTTGAATATGTTCTAGTTGTTAACAATTAGCGAGAAATTGGGAGATTAATTTCAATTTTTTTTCATAACTTTGCGATTCTAACTTTACAGAGCTCTTCCTGAGAACAGCTCTGCGCCCTGTGTGGGTGCAGTCGCTTCCTCTTGGGAGGTTTTCGCCCTCTCAAGGAGCCATCGGAAGGGGCGGTGGCCGCAAAGCAAGTCGCAAGAGAGGCGGCGACGGCGTGGCTATGATGTTTCTTCAAGCTCCGTAAAGTTACAATCGCAAAGTTGTCAAAAAAAATTGAAATTAATCTCCAAATTTGTCGCTTTTTTGTTGCTAATTTGTTACGCAAAACAAAAATTTGTCGCTCTTCATTTGACACAGCTATAACAAATGCTGCTAACTTGATATCAAGTTAGCATCGCAAAAACAAGAAAACCAAGAAACTACACAGATAAATTAAAAATTAATTACATGGGAATTTGTCGCTTTTTTGTCGCTCAAAACTTACCATAAAACAAATATTGTTACTCTTCAAACAAAGCCAGAAATGTAATTTCCCAAAAACGCTGTTTTTCAACGCAATGTCAGGAAAACCAAGAAATAACAATAATAAGTAAAAAATATTTACATGAGAATTTGTCGCTTTTTTGTCGCTCGAAACCTACCGTAAAAGAAATTATTTTACTCTTTAAACAATATGCTAGAAACGGAATTTTTCCCAAACGCGATTCTAAGTTGATATCAACCTACAATCGCAATTTCAAGAAAACCAAGAAATAACAATAATAAGTAAAAAATATTTACATGGGAATTTGTCGCTAATTTGTCGCTCGAAACCTACCGTAAAAGAAATTCTTTTACTCTTTAAACAATATGCTAGAAACGGAATTTTTCCCAAACGCGATGCTAAGTTGATATCAACTTACAATCGCAATTTCAAGAAAACCAAGAAATAACAATAATAAGTAAAAAATAATTACATGGGAATTTGTCGCTTTTTTGTTGCTCAAAACTTACCATAAAACAAATTTTGTTACTCATCAAACAAAGCCAGAAATGTAATTTCCCAAAAACGCTGTTTTCCAACGCAATGTCAGGAAAACCAAGAAATAACAATAATATGTAAAAAATATTTACATGGGAATTTGTCGCTAATTTGTCGCTAATTTGTCGCTCGAAACCTACCGTAAAAGAAATTCTTTTACTCTTTAAACAATATGCTAGAAATGGAATTTTTCCCAAACGCGACGCTAAATTGATATCAAATTACAATCGCAATTTCAAGAAAACCAAGAAATAACAATAATAAGTAAAAAATAATTACATGAGAATTTGTCGCTTTTTTGTCACTCGAAACTTACCGTAAAAGAAATTTTGTTACTCTTTAAACAATATGCCAGAAATGGAATTTTTCGCAAAACGAACAATTTTATTACTAATTTATTACCGCAAAACTAATTTTCTTACCATTCATCTGCACCCCAAAATATAATTTTTAACTATTTGGTTACTAATTTATTAGTCATGAGGGCGGCGAGCCCGCCCTCTCCCTTATAGCGTCCGGCTCTAACAGTCTCGCTGGTTTTTCCAAAGCCTGCCCGAGGGTTAAATACCCGGCGGGTCTTGGCTATTTTTGCCTGGGGCAGGTACGAGTATTACCAAAGCTTTGCAAATGGAATTATACTCGTAGATACTTCGCCAATGGTTTGGTATAACTAAAATTATTTATGGTCGTTGATGTTTAGTTATTGGTCTAAAATGTCCAATAATTGCAAATCGAGACTGCTACTAGAAACATTAAATAAAATTTGAAATTTCCAGATATCTCGAAGATTCTGGCGTGCGATGAAAGATTCATTCGTTTGTTTTGTTTTGTTCTCCTTACGAAGTTCATCATAAGAAGAAAAAAAGTTATGCAATCGTGCACCGGAAAACGTAGAATTTTCCGCAGAAACACTCTTATTTAAAAAAATTTAATAATTTCAAACATTACGTTGTGTACGTTGGATTTCCACATTTCCTGAATCATCCTGACGGTAAAGTATTGTATGAAGAAAAACAGGTGTTAACCCTAATAAAAGAAGAACACGTTGTGTACAATGATGAAACGGAGGTCCTGTAATTGGAAATCTAATACATCTACGGAGTATTATTTTCTGTGCGTACTTCACGAAGAGAACTTACCAAGTAAACTATCCAATTTAAAATGCGTAATATAAAGAAAGTTATGTAATTCCGCCACAAAAAACGGGAATTGTTCGACACAAAAACTCGTTTTGTGTCCCTGATTCGGAAAAAGTGGACAATCCTATTACAATATGTAGTAATCTACTTTCTCTAACATATCTTATAGTGAGATTTCACGAGTTGCGGGTCCTTGATACGTTTTTTACTTTCTTGAATACGTATGTATGTGTATACGGAGTATTATACGTAGAATACAGAAAATGATGCTGCGGAATATCAATTTCGAGATCTAAACGGAAATATAGGTTTTGGAGCTTCCTGATACCGAAAAAGTGTTTTTTTTAAATACGTCCGTCCGTCTGCTTGTGAATTAGAAGAATAATATTAATAATAATAGTAATAATAACAACAAACATTTGTTCTATTAATCTGGAATTATTAATTTATTAATATTTATTTACAACAGCAAGAAAAACTGTGTACATTTCTGGAGCATATTTGTTGTGATACTAAAACAAGGAAAGTGTATTATAAAATCTATCTGAATGTATACTTCATTTGGCAAGCTTATTTCAATTTTAAACAATTTACGAAGAATTCACTGTTCTTGTCAATACAATTTTCTTTCGACGCCAAACACGCAGGCGCGTACCTTTCTCTTTAAACTCGTGGTCTCGACGGTCACAAGAGTTTTTGGGTTGGAAAATCGCCGATTTACGCTGCCCCATCACAATAATTTGTCTTTACTAAGTACGTATTAATGCGAGAAAATAAAAATATCTGATATGTGTAACGCAGATTTTTTTTCATGTGCAACATGGTCTTCAATTAGCTTTTGAGTTCATTTCTGTAAAGCGATTTTTTAAAATTATATTTCGAATTTCTTGTTGTACTTTCTAAATTATGTAATGTGCTGAGCAATTGAATATTCCTGTCTTCTTTTCTGAAGCAATCCTTTACAGGTCCATTGGAGCATCTTAGAAATATTAGTGTATGAATGAATGCTGTAAAGGCACTTAGTGCCTGATCCGCTCCTTCCGTTTCGGCTAGGGGGAGGGTCATAGAATTCACCCCCAGGTAAACAGCTTGCCTCCCTCCGCCGGGAAAATCCCACTCCTTCAGAATGGACGGTGCAGGCATTTCCTTTCCAATCTGCAGGCTGCGGGGCCAAGTTATGGAATTCACTCTCGTTTCCCAAAAATTTTTTTATCCGCCTAAATAATTTAAATTTGTTTCTTACTTTTAGATCATACACTTTAAAAAATATTATTATTACCGCTATTTTATTGTTAAAAAACATAAATGGCTAGTTAATGAAATATGTTCTTTAGTGACAGATTTTGAAATGCATTATACGGTTTTTTGAGCATTTGAGTAGTTTTCGCATAATTATGCTTGAAATATACAGGTCATTTAGAATTTTTTAAACAATTTTTTTCTGAAAAACAGCACCACTTTTTTCTTCAACTTTTCTCCTCGTATACATTACGTATGTACGTGTGAATTTCTGTGAATTGTCTCATTGTTGGGACATGAATTAGCTGTGTAAAATGCACCATTAATTGTCGAATTTGTGTTGATATTTGTGTGAAAATTATTAGTACCTAATGTTCTATAACTTGTAATGAGTTTTACAAAAAAAGATGACATATGTTAATAAGGAGAGAAACTTTCGTAGAATTGTATGACGTAGCCATTACTAAAGGCGAGAAAGTATGTACTGTTTAAACAGCTGAAGTTTTTTCTCGTAACACTTTTGTATTCCATGGTTCGACACAATTGTGCAAAGAGATGGTTGGAGTGTTATTTTTCCTCTTAAAACGATATAATAACGTCCTCGCCAAATTACGATGTACGAAAATGTATGTTGTATTGTTTGTTTACGGAGAGTTCTAAGCAAGGTGCCAAATATCATGGTAAATATTTTCCCCCAAATATTATTGAACCGTGAGGAAAATCTTGTAATATCACGAAAGAGTCAAATTGGCCCGATAATTTGTTTTGCCCTGAATCATAAATTAGTTTTGCGGTAAGAAATTAGTAATAAAATAGTTACAAATTATGGCACTGGTTTGATTCTATGGTGGGCGGACCAGCTTGATATCAAGCTGGCCCGCCACCCGTTTTTGGGGTGAAGATGAGTGGTAAAAATATCGGGTTTGCGGTAATAAATTAGTAATAAAATAGTTAAAAATTCTGGTACTAGTTTGGTTTCATTCTGCTATAGTGGGCGGGCCAGCTTGATGGACCTACATTTTCTTTATATCTGAAATTTCTTGGTTCTCTTGAGATTTCATTGTTAACTTGACGTAACGTGAGAAAGGCGTGTGCGAAAAATACCATTTCTGCAATTGTCCAAAGAGAAACAAAATTAATTTTCTGGTAAGTTGACTGCGACAAAAAGCGACAAACTACCATGTAATTATTTATTATTTACTGAAGTAATTTTTTGGTTTTCCTGTCACTGTGGTGAAGAAGCGCTGCTTTCGGAAATTACATTCCCGGTTTTGTTTAAAGCGTAGCAAAACTTGTTTTATGAAAGGTTTCGAGCGACAAATTAGCGACAAATTCCGATGTAAAAAGTTTTTGTGTATTTAGATTATTTCTCGGTATTCTTGAGATGGCGATTCTTACTTGACGACACATCAGATCCCGTTTTGCGAAAAAATTCCATTTCTGGCATATTGTTTAAAGAGTAACAAAATTTCTTTTACGGTAAGTTTCGAGCGACAAAAAAGCGACAAATTCTCATGTAATTATTTTTTACTTATTATTGTTATTTCTTGGTTTTCTTGAAATTGCGATTGTAACTTGATATCATCTTAGCATCGCGTTTGGGAAAAATTCCATTTCTAGCATATTGTTTAAAGAGTAAAAGAATTTCTTTTACGGTAGGTTTCGAGCGACAAATTAGCGACAAATTCCCATGTAAATATTTTTTACATATTATTGTTATTTCTTGGTTTTCCTGACATTGCGTTGGAAAACAGCGTTTTTGGGAAATTACATTTCTGGCTTTGTTTGATGAGTAACAAAATTTGTTTTATGGTAAGTTTTGAGCAACAAAAAAGCGACAAATTCCCATGTAATTATTTTTTTACTTATTATTGTTATTTCTTGGTTTTCTTGAATTTGCGATTGTAAGTTGATATCATCTTAGCATCGCGTTTGGGAAAAATTCCGTTTCTAGCATATTGTTTAAAGAGTAAAAGAATTTCTTTTACAGTAGGTTTCGAGCGACAAATTAGCGACAAATTTCCGTGTAAAAAGTTTTTGTGTATTTAGATTATTTCTGGGTTTTCTTGAGATGGCGATTCTTACATGACGACACATCAGATCCCGTTTTGCGAAAAATTCCATTTCTGGCATATTGTTTAAAGAGTAACAAAATTTCTTTTACGGTATGTTTTGAGCAACAAAAAAGCGACAAATTCCCATGTAATTATTTTTACTTATTATTGTTATTTCTTGGTTTTCTTGAAATTGCGATTGTAAGTTAATATATCAACTTAGCATCGCGTTTGGGAAAAATTCCATTTCTAGCATATTGTTTAAAGAGTAAAAGAATTTCTTTTACAGTAGGTTTCGAGCGACAAAAAAGCGACAAATTCTCATGTAATTATTTTTTGCATATTATTGTTATTTCTCGGTTTTCTGGAGATTGTGAATCTAACTTGAACATATACTGGACCCGCGTTAGCGAAAAATTCAATTTCTAGCATATTGTTTAAAGAGTAAAAAAATTTCTTTTACGGTAGGTTTCGAGCGACAAATTAGCGACAAATTCCGATGTAAAAAGTTTTTGTGTATTTAGATTATTTCTCGGTTTTCTTGAGATTGCGATTCTAACTTGACGACACATCAGATCCCGTTTTGCGAAAAAATCTATTTCTGGCATATTGTTTAAAGAGTAACAAAATTTGTTTTATGGTAAGTTTTGAGCGACAAAAAAGCGACAAATTCCCATGTAATTAATTTTTAATTTATCTGTGTAGTTTCTTGGTTTTCTTGTTTTTGCGATGCTAACTTGATATCAAGTTAGCAGCATTTGTTATAGCTGTGTCAAATGAAGAGCGACAAATTTTTGTTTTGCGTAACAAATTAGCAACAAAAAAGCGACAAATTTGGAGATTAATTTCAATTTTTTTTGACAACTTTGGGATTGTAACTTTACGGAGCTGTTTCTTCATATTTTCGCACGCGGCGTTTGGGCAGGGCTGGTGGCAGTCGGGAGCCGGCCCGTCCGTTAAGCCTCTACATCCGGTATGTCTCACTGCCGTGAAAGGCCGCACCCAGGCGAGTGCCAACAAAAGACAGCAAGGGATACATCTGCACTGTGGGGTGGGTCGGTGGGTGGCCATTAGGCGCGCGATCTCTAGCCTCTTGCGTGAGAGAAGAAGGGTCGTCAGAGACAAGTAAAAACATTATTATTTTGCACTTTTGAAAAAATAAAAAATATGGAGCAATATGGCGTTTATGTCATCTCATTAAGTACATTTAGCACAACCCCTATCAAAAGTTTAAAGAAAAACCTTTTAAACTTTTTCGAGAAAATATTGTTTTGACATTTTTTAAACCGCATATATTGCACAAAATATTGCGCGTAAACGAATAAACATTTCAAAAAACTTACACGATCTTAAAAAAAGAATCCACTATGGAGGATAAATTTTGTTGGAAAGTAAACTTTTGACTGAAACGTATTCAATCATGCCAGGTATTCAAATACGTTTATAGAGAGAACCAACGAGCACACTCGAACCAAACCAAGAACATGATTAATACACATTGTACACTAATTGTTTATCACAAACACAAATTATTTGCCGTTGCCGTTTACGGAAAAATAATTGTTAAAAACTGAAACATATTCAACCATGCCAGATATTCAAATACGTTTGTAGAGAGAACCAAAGAGCACACTCGAACCAAACCAAGATCATAATAAATACACATTATATACTAATTGTTTACCACAAACACGAATTA
This sequence comes from Acheta domesticus, assembly GCA_031308135.1. Classification (NCBI taxonomy): domain Eukaryota; kingdom Metazoa; phylum Arthropoda; class Insecta; order Orthoptera; family Gryllidae; genus Acheta; species Acheta domesticus. The sequence goes on along the minus strand of JAHLJT010009419.1, from coordinate 115,070,762 downwards.
ATTGCCATTGTCGTTTATGGAAAAATAATTGTTAAAAACTGAAACATATTCAACCATGCCAGATATTCAAATACGTTTGTAGAGAGAACCAACGAGCACACTCGAACCAAACCAAGAACATAATTAATACACATTATATATTAATTGTTTATCACAAACACGAATTAATTGCCGTTGTTGTTTATGAGAAAAAATTGTTAAAAACTGAAACATTCTCGTCAAGCCAGCTCACACCCGTTTTCGCACTGAAGGTACGTGACAATTAATTCGAAATTGTGGCAATTAATTTGCAATTAATTAGCAATAAATAATCTGAGTGTTTCCGTGGACCTGCGACCCGAATTTCACTGATGTGTGTGCTGGCGTCGCGTCAAGCCAGCTCACACCCTTTTTTCGCCCTGAAGATACGTGGCAATTAATTCGAAAATGTGGCAATTAATTGGCAATTAATTAGCAATAAATTATCTGAGTGATTCCGTGGACCTGCGCCCCGAATTTCACTGATGTGAGTGCTGGCGTCGCGTCAAGCCAGCTCACACCCTTTTCGCCCTGAAGATACGTGGCAATTAATTCGAAAATGTGGCAATTAATTGGCAATTAATTAGCAATAAATTATCTGAGTGTTTCCGTGGACCTGCGACCCGAATTTCACTGATGTGGGTGCTGGCGTCGCGTCAAGCCAGCTCACACCCTTTTTTCGCCCTGAAGATACGTGGCAATTAATTCGAAAATGTGGCAATTAATTGGCAATTAATTAGCAATAAATTATCTGAGTGATTCCGTGGACCTGCGACCCGAATTTCACTGATGTGTGTGCTGGCGTCGCGTCAAGCCAGCTCACACCCTTTTTCGCCCTGAAGATACGTGGCAATTAATTCGAAAATGTGGCAATTAATTCGCAATTAATTAGCAATAAATTATTACACATGTTTCATTCCGGTGAGCTGGCATGGCTGTTCCAGCTTGACGGAGCTAAAATCACCGCCGCCTCTCGCGGAAAATCATACACCCCACGAACAGGTCCAGTGACCTTAGCAGTCGACGATTGGAAAAACGAAATTATTTAGTCAATCGGGCCGATCGCCCGCCCGCTCTCGCCCCCTTAGCCTTTACTCATCCTCCTTGCATTCCACACATGTCGCAGTCCCTCGATTTGAAATGTCTGAATTTGCTGATGTTGAATCGTGTGATATGTTCATTCGTTTTAGTCAGAGATGCATTTCATATCACAGGGCTGATCGAGCGAAGGGTGTCATCTAAAGATTTCTAGTAATACAGGGATGTTTTCTCTGGTATTATGTAATATGTCAGTACCATTGGAGGTCCAAGTAATACCTGCACCAAAATAATGAGAGAATACGTGAAACATGGTGTTTACTATAGTTTCACATTCACTAGTTACACTTATAGTAACACTTTCAGTATTTGTTAATTTAAATGATTATTTAACAACTTCAAAAGCACCTTAAAATATAATTTAATATTTTATGTTTGTCGTGGACATAACTTCGTGTGTTTTGGCGCATCAAACCAATTGCATGTTTTCGAATTTCTAAATTATTTTATCCTAAATTAAAAATCAATGTGGCAAATGAACATAACAACATCCTACATTTTGTCGATTTAACAATTTTCTTTAAAAATAGTAAATACAATTTCGTTTTGAGTAAACCCACACATAAAGATATGATAATCTCCTCTCACCCTGAGTCAGCGTATTATTTAGGGTTCTTTTACGAAACACAGAATTTAGCAATGAAGTAAATGTTATCTCAAATATTACTTGATATAATGATTAAATTAATCATTCCATAAAGAAATTCATGCCAACAAATGAAATCAAAATTGTCATTATTAAAGTTTATTGCAGGAATTTCCCTTAACCCTCGGATGCAATCGTGAATTTACCTACTCCATTACAAAGGTGGGGTCAGATTGACCCCGGCCTTATAAATTGCAGTTATGGGTTCCTTTCTCAGAATATTATTCTGAAATTTAATCATTAATGATTTTCACAATAGGAAATTAAACTTTTAATGACATTTATTGACGTTTCGAAATATTTTTTGCAGAAATTTAAAAAAATCTCCAATTAAGAAAGCACTATCATCAGTATGAAGTTGATTTTGGAGTGAATTGATCAACAAATTTAATAGAAAATTATTATATTAGTATAAAACAGAATACATTTATCCTATTATAATTGCGGAAATTTAAATACGTTTGCAAATTATTCGAAAGCATTTTTTGGGGATATTGCCATAATGCCGTGAACCGGTCCACTCGACTTACACAAGGATATTGTGTCCGCGCGTCTGACAAGGAGGAGGAGGAGGATGGACGGACCACGAACGACCACTCTTATCTATTCGTTCTGATGCTATGAGATTCCCCTCTTCATCAGAATCAGTTTCCTCTTCCTCAGTTTCCTCACTAGAACTTCCAAGCCATTCGGAAAATCTTGCATCATCACGAGGGTCATAGAGATTACCTGCCCCACCGTCTGATACTTCAATTTATTTGCAATAGAGGCGTTTTCCTCACGAGCTTTTGTATTTCCTGTTTGCTAAGCGGTTTCCGCGCCATTGTTGACACCGTGATAGTGTAACACAAATCCAACCAAACAGTGCGATGTGAAAGAATCAAACTCAAACGCAACTAAGCCTAAGAGTGCAAATTCAAACAATGCTGGACGCATACGAAACAAAAATCATGATATACTAATTGTTTTGCAGTGATACCACATTCCAACAAGAGGAAGAAATATGACCTTCAAAAATAATTACATATCCGTAATGGAATAAATAAATGGATAAGAAAAGGGTGTCCCCACGATTGTAACCGTCTCATTTTTTAAAAAGGCTTTAAGTCAGCATTTAAAAATAGTGAAAGTTAAAAAAATACAAGAAATAAGACTGTAATCAAAGATGTCACGAAGGATAATGAAAGAAAAACGAGTAATCCGGAAAAAGTTGCCAATCTCTTCAACAAACACTTCTCTGTAATTGCGTCTGATCTCACGAAGGGACTAAAACCACAAAATTCAACATCTTACACTTCCCAAAAAAATTCCGATACGATGTTTATTTCCGAAATTTCTCCCAACGAAATCCTCAGAAGAGGCAGTAAACTAAAAAATTAATATTCATCTGGTTTAGATGAATTTCCGGATTGTTTATTAAAAATCTTGTGCACCTGCCTTTATACATCCGTTAACTCACATTTTTAATGCTTCTTTATATACAGGAATATTTCCAGATATTTTCAAAACAGCAAAAATTAAGCCACTTTTTAAAAAAGGGAGCAAAAATGATATTCAAAATTACCGGCCAATTTTTCTTTTGTCAGTTTTCTCAAAAATATTAGAGAGGCTTCTCTACATACGAATGGAAACTTTTCTCAGGAAAAACAAAGCGTTTTCAGACTCACAACACGGTTTTAGAAAATCAAAATGTACGGAAACTGCCATTTTTTCTTTTCTCAAAGATGTTGCTTCATCAATGGACCAAAATGAAGTACCTATCGGAATATTCTTATATCTTTCGAAAGCTTTTAACGTTATTGACCATAACATCTTACTCTCAAAATTACCTTCGTATGGAATTCGTGGTATTGCCCTAGATTGGATAACTTCGTACCTTAAACATCGGACTCAAAGAGTAGAAATACCATACTGGCACGAAAGGACATTACATACTTATGTTTCCAATTCTTTGCCAATTGAGCATGGGGTCCCGTAAGGTTCGATCTCAGGTCCTGTTCTCTGTCTGTTAAATGTAAACAATATGCCCTTGTCGATTAAAAATGGAAGAACGGTTCTGTTTGCCGATTACACGAATGTTCTTTGAAAAAAAGAAGCAGTAAATAGTACGATTTCAGAAGTTTCAAATTCGTTTAATAATAACAAATTAATTGTTAACGAAAGAAAAACTGTTTCAATGCATTTTTGCATTTCAAACCGGAAATCGCATGTTCAATTGAAAATGAACAATATGCAATTAGCTGATGTTGAGGTAACAAAATTTTTAGGTCTCTCAATTCAATCAAACCTCAAACGGAATGTTCATATAACAGAATTAAACACTAAATTAAGTTCATTATGTTACGCATTCAGAATTCTTTCGAATTCTGTCAGGCTTCATGCAGCTCGTTGCGTTTCTTTTGCAAATGTACATTCCCGCCTGAGATATGGCATAATATTCTGAGGAAGCTCATCCTGTAGTATTCAGACCTTCAGATTGCAAAAGAAAATTATTCGAATAATGAAAAAATGCCTTCCACGTGATTCCTGCAAGCCTCTTTTCATTGAGCTGGAAATCTTACTATTGCCATGTCTATTTATTTACGAATCTGTAATATTTGTCAAAAATGACCTACTTAGCGGAGGGAACATATAAAAGTAAAATCTTTTCTGCTGCAAAACTGTTTCTATACAATTAGAGACTATACTGATCGTGAAAAAGAAAATAATGTTTATTGTAACAAAACAATTATATTGTAACGTTACCAAATATCAACTTCATTAAATGAATATTAATTTTTACATTTCTCTGGCAATAATCTGCGAAAGGCGCTTCCGCTGGCGCCGGGGAATTTTTGGCGTGACTTCCCCCGCTCTAATTCGACACGCGCAGTTGCACCGGCCACCGCCGCCTCCCCTATTCTTCGTGCCCAACCACCCTCCGCGTGTTTGTCTTCCGGGAAGCGTTCCTTAAGAGAACGCACCCACCCCCTTCCAGCCCCTGGACCGCCACCGAGTGAACGTCAACAAAAATTAGGCTTGCCCTGGCCCACTTCTACGACGCGTGTCTAGGCTTGCACGTGCGTCCAAGTAAACAATGTAAGACAGAGAGACTTGAGACAGAAGATACTGGAAATTTTCCACTAAAGATCCCTGTTCAAACGCCTTCAGCGATTGGACGAAGTAATTTCACTGCGCAATTTCCTGTAGCCTATCGCCGAACGGGTTCAAAATTGGAGTAGAACATTCTCGAACTTTAGAGATTTTTTTTGGAGGGGGACCGAGGCAAGAGGCAGAAAGAAAGTAACATCCAAGAGGCATTCCGCTTGCGACTTATGACTGAGTAGCATTCTGTTTTCGGCATTTGACTGAGTATCGCTCTGCTTTCGACTTTCGACTGCGGCGCTTGTTAGTAAGACTTCGTGGAGGCACTTTGTGACTGCCTTCACTTGATTTATCTTGTGGCGAGAATTTTCAAGAGAAAGTTTTCTTTCGAACTTGATCAATTTTCTGAACCATAGTTTTATCGGTTCAAGTTATTAAATGTGCCGTGCTTGGCCACGATTCGATGGACCAAAGCAATTGATTTTGTTGAAGTAGACATTATTAGTCTATCTTTGGCATAAGCACGCAGAAGAAGATTTTTTTCTAAAATAATTATTTTCTAAATTCATTTTTTCGTTTTTTTTATTTTTAATTCTGGTCCTCAAGAAAATGTGCGCAGATAGGTCTCTTTCCCCACACGTCATATACAGTTTTTACTGTTTTATTGACAAATAAATAAATAAATAAATAAATAAGGCTCGGAGTAAAGAATTGTAGAAGACACAACCAGAAAAACACATGGTGGGGTCATATTAACCCCACGTTTGCATCTGAGAGTTAATAGTTAAAGTAAATTATTTTCATTTCCTGGAAAGGAGAAATATAAAACTTTAGACCAGTTATTCGAAAAATAGTTTTGCTGCAGCCTACAAAACTTCAATTCTCCCGAAACTTTACTATATAGGGTTCAATCCCCCTGATATTTATTACTAAGTGGTAGTGCAACAACAGCACATACCTTCTTGCATATTATTATCCCGCAATTTCTGTCTAATATGTACATATCGTAGCCATCTCTTGGAAATCTCGTTACCAACAGCTGTGCGTGAGGTACGACATTCTTTTAGAGCTAATTCGTTAACTTGAATTCGACAATACAAGGGTGTTTTACATTCCACGCTAAACATTATCGCCCAACAATGGCAAGGAATTGTACGAATTTCGTATTCCCATGTCGCGGCGTTGCCATTAGCGTTTTGCAACTTTCTGTCTCGTGAATGATAGATATTCAGCAAACGAAGCGGGAAATTCTAATTTGCAATTTTGTTAATTTTAAAAATATATTAAACGAAAACCACTCGTTCATTTAAACAATTGTACATGATTTAATTTAATTTTTTTTATATTTAACACATTTAATGAAGGAAAATACTCTATTGTCAATATCGTATCTATGTAATGTTAATATTTTGCAATTTCCTGAAATACAGAAAGTTCGCCGAAAATGGATCCTGCGCCAATGTATCAGCAAACTTTGCTCTATTCGAGAAAAAATAAAAAAAAATTGTGGTGCTCGGTTTGAGAAAATAATATTTTTATAAACTTCCTACATTTCACGCAAAATTACCCCAAAAGTATTCAAATTTTTTTACCATATTACATGACTATTAAAATAGCTGTTTTTGAATAACAGATTTTATTACGAAAAATTAAAAACAATACAGTTGCAGAAAGACATCGAAAAAAATTTAAGTTTTGCAATCATCCAGCATTCAGAGAGTTCAACTAAAATGACATGTTAAAAGCGGTTTTGCTCAATCCGACAAAAATATCAAAACATTTAGTAATTTTTGAGAAACTTTTGAAAAAGTAATTACAATACCTCCCAAAATCAGAATATCGGTTTCAATTTGGAGGTGTTTTCAAATCAGTCAGATCGATGAAGGAATATAAATACTGGTGACTATTTCACTCATGTCTTTCCGTGTCGTAATTAGATATATTCAAATTAAACCAATCCCAGATGTTTATCGCCATCACCATTGTTTACTCGCTGTAATCGCTTTTTATCGCTGTAAAAACTTTATTTACCTTTTTAAGATAACGATAGCGATTGTTTCAGGTACGAAATATGCGCATCAATATAATATTAAAATGTGTCGTTTTGATAATGTTTAAAACTCTGAAATATAACATATTATTAAAGATTCAGTGCCGAAAAACAGCGAAAGGATTAGAGAAAGCGTGTGGAAGCAATTTCAAGAATTTGTCAAGAAAAAAAGGTTGATCCAAAGTTTAGGGTGGCACGGTTCCTTTGGTTTACTGATCCGGTTCATTACTGAGGAATTGACTCCATGAACTTAATCCTTGTTTACTATGCGCGTGTTATAGTAACGTTCAATATGGTTACGCAATTAATGTATTTAAAATACATTCTATTTTACAAGCGCATGCTACTTAAACATTTTTTACTTCTTAAACCACACATTTTATATTATTAAAAGGGGCCAACTCTTCTATTTAGTTAACCAGATACTACTTATTACGTTTTCATACGCTATATAAGCCACAGAATATAAATGGAAAAAAGTATAACTCAAGTATTTGTTGGAATTATTATAGATTTATTTTAAATTTAAAATAAACGAAATCTTGTAAAACAAATAACAATCAATTTTAAAAAACATGCGAATAAGTAACAAGAACAATAGCATGTGCAGAACATCTTATAATACCTGGAACCGAAAATGTACTTTTAAACATTTTACAAAATAAACTTTATAAACCAATAAGAAATAAATAGTAATAACTCACTTCTTAATACGATTTAAAATAATGAGTGTTAAATAACAATGAAAAACTGAAGAAAACTATGATGTTTACGCAATAAATATGATTATTTAAAATAAACAAACTCATACTACTTAAACTTTTATTATTGTGTGGCTATCGCCCCCCAAATCCCCCATTTTAACATTAAAAACACTATACATATCAATATTTCAAATAAATTATATTTCACAAACACATGCTACTTTTAAGCTTTTGTTATTGGTTGTTATTGGGGTCTATCGCCCCCCAAACCCCTATTTTAATGCTAAAAAATCAACTCGTCTGTTTTTTAAACCAATTCTACTAAATATGTTAAAGAGGGCAATATTTAAAAAAAAAACAACTCACATTCGTTGAAATTGTACAATTTTAATAGTATTACCACTACTGTAGTAATACTTAAAATTTGTGTAGTGTCCCTGCACTAATTACATCCTTATAACACGAAAAAACTTCATTGAGTAACATCACATCTGTTTATATCTGGAAAAAATACATACTTTTTACGAACTAAAGCTAAATAAATTAATAAAAAATAAAAAAAATAACTAAGTTCATCATGCTAACAAAATAAATATAAATATTTAAAATAAATTCTATTTCACAACTCATGCTACTTATTGACACCACTGGATAACATTTAGACAACTCGCTCGGCGCAAATCATAAATAAGACCTGCATTTGCTCCTTCCATCACGGTAGACATACAAAATTTATTAAAAGATATCTTGAAATACGAAAAAACACACAATTCCATGAGCAAACTAGCTTGACGTAACTTTCTTTGTTGAATCGCATTCAATATGGAAGTAAATATTTTTTTTGTTTTAGTAATAACAGAATGATAATAGAAATTCTAAAAACATTTCTATATTAATCTTTGAGTTCGATCAGCAAGCAAAGTTGCATAGAAACAAGTTTTACTTTAAAAAAAAGTGTTGTGAAGTGTAATTTTCAATGTGAAGTGATACTTTCAATGTGTCGTGATGAAGAAATTGTTCGTAAAATCGAAATGTATATCTTCATATGGCTTTGACCGTGGCCAACGAGCTTGGCTACGCTTTGACGCATGGCAAAGCCGTATAGAATAGGAGGCCTGCTCCTGCGCCGCATGACGTCACGAAGGGTGGCTGGCAGGAAATGCATGCTGTCCACGTTGTAAACAGAGATCTAGCTCTTAAAATCGTACGGAAACCCATACTTGTTTAAAATAACACGAGGGACCATTAAGATATTTTGACCCTCTTGGAATTTATTTTAGAGAGTTATTTGTATTAAGGCATTCCGATATTGTACACTTTTCGTACATGTAAATTAACATATTGAGAAGGCTTAAACTTTTGTACCTTATTTATAATATAAAATTTTGTAGGATTCATAAAACTATTTTGCTGCCATAATTGATGCTCATCAGAAATTAAGTACCTTCATGATAATTCTATTTATATTTTTCCTGCTCTATTTCTTTCCAGTTTCTACTTTAATTTAATGGAAGTTAGTAGTACAGCTAGTAGAATGCATTATTAGATATTTCTAAATTGGCCATATTGATAATTATTAATAATATTTGTTAATATTGTAAGGAACAGTAAAATATTCATAGGTAGATTAATAAAATTCAAGCTGCTCAAAAATAAGAGGAGGAAGGATGAAAAGTAATATTTTATTCAGAAGATACTCCAGCAGATTATGTAAGACCTTATGAGATGATTCAAAAGACACAAATCACTTCGGAAATACATTAAAATTGTTTGGACGCTTTAAATTGACTTTAATGTCTTTTTATTTTGCACTCGCTTTTGTCATCTTGCGTCTTACATTCTTGAAACCATTATATTTATCACTGAACATTCCTAATGTACAGTATTTATTTAATAAAATGTTTGACATACACAAAGCACTATGTTCTCTTAATGTGAGCAGAATTTGTCCACAACTCAAAACTGTTTTTTCCATTAATCGGATCTATCTCTCATACAAAGCCCTTCAATAAAGTTATTTGATTTTCATGCTTCAGGAACTAAATTTCAAAATGTTCAGATATCTACATGTGAAACACTTGGTGAGTATTCGTCAAGTAGTGAGGCTGTTCATTGAGATAGAAGGGTATTCATCTTTCACTGTGGTCGGATACGTTCCTTGAGTAAATACCAGGGACTGAATACCGAAATAATAGCGGTAAAGGTATTTATACCGGTATAGAAATACCTTTACCTCTATTATACCTTTATTCAAAATACCTTAAAAATACCGGTATAAGACGTCAAATACCGGTATTTTTAGAGGTATTTTACCTTTATTCGACTTATACCTCTATTTAGAGGTATTTTACCGGTATTTCAGTATAATCATACAGGTTTTGGAGGGGAAACATTCTGATTTTTTACGCTGAGATGGCTCAGAGGAACAATTATGGACTCCGCAGAATTTCTGACCGGGGGTCCTAGGGTTCGAGTCTCAACGTTGGCATATTTTCGTCACCAGACATTCAACCTAGGTCGAGTTCTGTTGTTGGTTGAGAACGAATTATTATAATAGTCTGGGCACGCGAAGGCGTGTTTAGGGGAGCGAACGCGCGTGTGGCGACGCGAACGCGCGTGTGGGGACGCGAACGCGCGTTTGTTGAGCGAACGCGCGTTTGTCGAGCGAACGCGCGTTTGGCGAGCGAACGCGCGTTTGGGGAGCGAACGCGCGTTTAAGGAGCGAACGCGCGTTTGGGGAGCGAACGCGGTCGGGCCTGCGGCCTCTGCCAGGATATGACCTTCGACATCTGTTGTGAAAGAACGAAGGCGATAGAAATCTGACATCGGTTGATACAACGTTCCTTGTTGTACGTTGTTCATGCAACGTTCCTTGGCGCATTCCGATTCTCGGAATCAGTTTCCCTTTGTAAGAGATGCGAGAGCTCTGCCGTTGCGTAGGCAGTTTCCGGAGGTCAGCGTTTCGACCCATGAGCGTCTCCGGTTCGGCAGAGGATAACGCACTCGACCTATATACTCCAGGCTATTAATTTCCTTTCGCAGTGAGTAGAATTGAAATATGAGAGAAGGATGTTTGACCGTAGGCCCCAACAAACGCTTTGCCGAATGTGTACTGTGATAGAGAGAGAGTGTGTGTGTGTGTGTGTGTGAGAGAGAGAGAGAGAGAGAGAGAGAGAAAGAAAGAGAAAGAAAGAGAAAGAGAGCAAGAAATCGAAAGAGAACGAAAGAGAGAAAGAGAAAGAAAGAGCGTGTATATAGCGCGTGAGTGTATAGCGCATGAGTGTGTAGCGCGCGTGTGATTGGTGCAAGCGTGTTAGGCGCGCGCGTTTGTTCGGCGCGCGCGTTTGTTGGGCGCGCGTGTTTGTTCAGCGCGCGCGTTCGTGGGCGCGCGCGTGTTTGGTGCGCTCGCGTGTTTGGCGCGCGCGTGTTTGACGCGCACGCGTGTTTGACGCGCACGCGTGTTTGGCGCGCGCATGTGTTTGGGGCGCGTGTTTGGCGTGCGCGTGTGTGGGCGCTCGGGTGCGTTTGGCGCGCGCGTGTGATTATCGCGCGCGTGGGTTTGCCGTAAGCGCGTGTGTGGCACGCGTTTGTGGCGCGCGCGCGTGTTTGTGGCGCATGTCTGGGGCACGCGGCAGTATTTCCATTGAAAATACCGGTATAATACTGGTATAACCTTTATGGACGTCCATACCGGTATAGACGTCCTATAAAGGTATTTTACCGGTATAAAAGAATAAAGGTATTTTATACCGGTATGAAAAAATACCGGTATTTTACCGGTATTTTTACCGGTATTCAATACCTTTTCGGTCCCTGGTAAATACTTCGACACCATTTCTTCTTACTGCCTTGTTCTTCTAGGGAATAATTTTGAATCGAAGTGTTTTACACACACACACACAAGTTCTTTGAGGGGACAAAATCTTTCTTATTTATGTTTGCATCCACTTCTGTCACAGAGCAGGTTTGTTTGGAAATTTCTAAGTTGAAACGCGTTCCGTTGATCCATCATAATTCGATCAACAGCACAGCACACTTCACTTGCTTGATATTTTGTCATGTATCTCGCCTGCCTAATTTTCAAAATGCCTTCCTTTAAGGATAGTTTGCAAGGATTCACTGAAAAAATGCAGGGTATAATAGTATAACCAAACATCCAAGTGCAAGCAACAAAACATATTACATGTATTACATAAAATAATTGATAATTGCACCACATACTTGTATCGCTCAATACTAGAAGTTGACATACCTTGCTTATTAGAAGATAATGAACGAAGGAATTCTTTTTATGCAGAAAACCGAGCATGCAATTATTACTGAATTATTAAAACATCCGTTCGCATCTAAACTTATCGTACAGGGGCTAATTAGCTAAAATATTCTAGCTCGCTGACAACGGCGAATGCGAAAACGAAAAATGTTCAGTCACCGATTGTGATGTCAGATCACGTGACATTCACATTGGCTCAGGCCTTCTAATATACTCTTCTAGATGGCCTTACGCATGTTCGTTTTGTGTATATTTATGCTTTGACCTGTCAAAATTTCTCAATGCCAACATAATTATTAGCCAGCTCTCAAGTGAACCGTGTCGGGTGATTCACGAAAAGTCTTCAAAAGTCATTTTAATTATGAGAATTTCTATCTAAAGGTTTGGTCTGTAAAGCATATCCTTTACAAGTTACCTTATTTATTTTTAATACTATTGAAAAAACATATCTAATGCAGGTTTATCATTTTAAACATTCCTAGAAACATCACATGCAAATCTGTTTGGATTATCTTCCATTTTTAGTTTTTGGCATGCAAATTCTGCAAACTTAAGACTAATTTAGAGCAAAATGTTAATTTGTATTCTTTGATTGCACAATTTCGGGATTGTGTAATTTACCACTTAAGAATAAAAAATATATTTTTAAAACTTTTTAATTTTCAGAAGGTGATTATGAACAAATGTTGATGGGAGCAACTGTAATTCTTGAAGAAGATTCATTGAATGTATCCAAAGCGTGTCAGACAAACTTATTGATATTTGAAAAAACTTGGGCAAAACACAGAGACTGTCATTGAAACATCACGCCTGTTCACCAAACATATCTGACGACTGTATTTCTCATACTGGACTTTATTGATACGGTGAATGTGTATAGGCGCTTATTGTGAACTATTTTTTAATTAATATTAATTATTGATTTTTTATGTTTATATGAGATTACAAACTTCATGAACTGTAATTTACCACTTAAGAATAAAAAATATATTTTTAAAACTTTTTAATTTTCAGAAGGTGATTATGAAAAAATGTTCATGGAAGTAACTGTAATTCTTGAAGAAGATTCATTGAATGTATCCAAAGGGTGTCAGACTAACTTATTGATATTTGAAAAAATATTTGAGGATGAACAAATGGTTAGTCTTCTTCGAAAATCATAGGACATGATTGTGAAATGTGAAACACAGAATATGTTTTTTGCACATATTGTTGCCAGGATGTGATTATAAAAAGGCAACTGATATTATTAGAATATAGGCATAGAGGTTCTGTGTATAAATATTGTAGTAAGAACATGGTTTATTAATGATGGTGATATTCTGTGTAGTGGTTCTAAAAAGTACCTTCAAGGATGAAGACCTTCATATTTCGTTATTGAAATATATTCTCTTATGTTTTGGAAGCCATCTAAATGGAAGTGAAATGAAGTGGTTGTTAGGTTTTCATAGAAGTTAATAGTGAGAATATAATTCAGGTAACTGAGAAGCGTGTAAACCGTTTCATGAATAGTATGGAAACTTGTGCACAGTAAAATCTAAGTTTGAGGGAAAATGCAATTAAATTTCAGGTGAAAGAAATGTTAAAACTACAAAAACAATTTGTGACAACCATAGCACAAATTGGGTGTTGAATTTCACATAAAAAATACTTTCAATAATTTAAATTTCTTGCCATCCCATGTTTATCAACACTCAGAACCACAATGTTATCAGTTGAAACACAACATGGCCCATTTTATGCACCACCGTAACACTACAAATAGACACTAACACAATCATAACTCATAATACTCTGTGTGAGAAAAGCCCTACAAAAGCAGAAATTAAGATATTCTACCTGTCACCAGATGTCATGAAAAGTTACAAGAATTACATAAAGCTTTTCTCAAAAGTAAATTATTCTACTTCATAAATTCATAGTCAAAGCAATTTTAGAATGAATGGTTTGCACATATCCAACAGCATTTTGAATTTTAGGTACAGGCAAATGAATGTTAGTAATGATACTTCTGCAATACAGGTAAAATTGATATATAAGTTACTTATGTGATATTTATGTGCTTTCATGTATTTAGGAAATGAAGAAAGTATGTAAATTGTATTATGTTTATTGTTTGTAAGTGGGTTATATGTGATATAGAGAATTGTAGGTCATAAAATGGTAATTATTTCAGAAAATAATATGTACAAATTGCATATTATTAATATTGAAATAAAGAATCAAGTTGAATTATAATAAAATACATTTTTTAATTTACAGATCATTCTTCTTAAAGGTTCAAGTTTAAATATTTTATTTGATAATGGATATTTCCCGTTTAGTACAGCTTTACATACATTGTTTGATACTGAGAATGTATTACAAGCTACAGACAAGCTGGAATTATCTATTGGAGACGCTGCTCTGCATATTATAATAGGAAAAAGGTGTCTTGTGCTTAAGTTCATGAATCTATATTCATCATAATTGGTTTTGAATTCTTGTGTTGTTTGCAAAGAGAATTTAATAGCTGTTTCCACTTATAAATTACTATGTTGGCGAAGAATTTCTTTATCGGAATGAGACCAGATATTGATTTTGTTAATTTCATGTTAGGACCCTAAAGATATGTTTGTTCTTAATGTACATTGTCCATCTGTGACATAGAACCTATGCTTTATTTTAGGTTATATAATTTATTAATTGCAAAATATGTACCAAAGCAGTAACACAGATAAATTCACGTCATGCGATAATCTGTAGGCAAAATGCAAAAAATCATTTCTACTAGAAAATTATAATTGGCACTGAAATTGTTCTTCAATGAGGGTCAGTGATGAATATACTGTTGCGAAACTGCTGAGCAACATGAATGCCAAAAGATTAATAGAAAATCACAGTTTATGTAATTTTCGTAAATGTAATCCATATTGTTTTCTGTTCTTATAATTCCAATTCCTCTTTTTAAATGGAAATCTCCTCATTCTTTGGTACTTAAAAATATGTCTAATTAAAAATATGTCTCTCGCTACAAAACATTTCAAAAAATTTGAAACCCCTGTCAGACTTTATAATAGGTTTTACAAGATCCCGACACATTTACAGTAGCGGTTCCCCAATTATGTGTATTCAGTGACAAATACAGCTTTCTTGCAACGAAAACACCCGAAAATACTAAATGCGCCAGACGCCATCATCAATGCCCAATCCGATCGTGCGCAGCGTACGGATAAGCGAGGAATTAGCCTCAAACTGGCTTCAAAAATTTTGTCCAAAAGGCGGGTAGTTGACACACCTATATATCTTACACCGTGACGTCGGGTCAACCGAAAAAAAACTAGTGGTGCTACAACAGCACTTACTTTCCCGTATTAGAGGAAACAGCTAAGTAGTACTGTAATATTGCACTTTATGCGCTACTAACATCTTCGCTTGGAACTCACTATTTCCATTGCAGTGTTGTCAGAACTATGTGAATTCTACAACTTCACAAAAATAGAATGCAAAAGTTTTGTAACCCTGTATTGGAAAAAGAAGCCTGATACCCTGGAAATATAGAAATACCTTCCATTGGGCCATGATTAGGGAAGAGTATTTTAAAACCATGCAACAAATTCTCTACTCATTACAAATGGTACAGCATTTGGTGCAAACCTAAATATTTGCCTGCAAATATCAACATAAATTAGACAATTATAACTCCTTTTCATACAGCTCCATTAGGACACAACAATGACACTAATTCACAGATATTCGCGAGCGCAAAGTGAATTCCATTGTTGCAGACCCTGCATTGTCACTATTCTGAGAGCTATTAATTCTTTTTACTTATTTCAAATATTTCAAAATAAACAATTTCTAAAATATTAATGTGTAAGTCTATAACAAAGTTCGAATGTAAGAAACGAAGAAAGAAATAATATACAAAATTGCACATTCTAATTTACGACACATCCAGCTGTCCGAAGCGCAGTAAATTTACAGCGGCCTATTACGTTTGTCACAAAATTAAAGAAAAACTACTCGTATTTTGAAAAAATTAAGAATGACCGTATTTATTTTACTTATTTATTTGTCAAAAAACAGAAACAGAATGGCACAGACTTTCCCGTATTAGTTTTCTATTTTCCTGGGTCTTCGCTAGCTATTCGGAATTGCCACATACTCTTTCTTGCCAGCTACCATCTATCATCGCCAAAAGTACATTTTTTTGTCATTTTCTAAATTTTTCGGTTTCCTATTGGTAGAACAGAAACATTAATTTTAGAATATTAAAGAACACAAAAACCTAGCCGTAAATGGCAATTTTCTTTTAAAAATTATGTGCCGTTTAAGAGAAAATGGCGTTTTAGCACTACTAAAAATGCGAAATTTGAAGCTCATTTTCACAGAAAATTTTTGAGTTTTCAAAATACTTTATTTGAAGTTATTTGAAGCACTTACACTCACAAATATAATCATCTTTACAAATTGCGGATAATGTGCATATTAAAGATGTGAGAGATCTTTCAAAAAATTTACATTTATATAATTTTTGAAAAAAACAAAAAAACTCAAAATAAACTTCACGCTATACTAATGAGTGTAATTAGCACTATCCGTTACAAAAGTTTCAAGAAAAAAATTGCAGCCATATACGAGAAAATGACGTTTGAGCATTTCTGAAAATGCCGAAATTTGAGCTACTTTTCACTGAAACGGTAGTGTTTTCGAGAAACTTTACTTAACATTTTTTAAAGCATATATACTCGTAAATATAATAATGTAAAAAAATCGCCGATAATGTAAATATTAACGACGTGAGAGACAAGTAAAAAAATTTACATTTTTGTAATTTTTGAAAAAACCAACCGATAGACCAAAATGGCTTTTATGTCATTGATAGAGTACATTTACCACTATCCCTACCAAAAGTTAAAGAAAAAATTTGGAGCTGTTTTTGAGAAAATTTTGTTTTTGTAATTTTTTAAAATTGCACAAATTGCACGCAATATTGCACGAAAACTACCAAAATTGTGAAAAACATTTACATGACCTTTATTAAAGAACTCAATATGCAGAACAAATTTTATTTGAAGAAAAAATCTCTATCTTCAATTTTGTAGTTGGAGAAAGACGCCGAAAAAAATTCAAACTTTCACAATTTTCGAAAATTCAGAGCTGTACGTGAAAATCAGACCTATGCCATGTTAAAAAGTGTATTTTTCTCTGTTCATACAAGAAATTTAAAGAAAAAATTTGTAGCCGTTTTTGAGAAAATGTTGAAAATCCCCGGGGGGCTTCATATAAAGTACCCCCAAATTTTAAAGAATCTTTTTCAAAATCACAAAGCTTCGACTAGAATCAGATCGACTGGGGAATATCAATTTTCAAGAAAATCGACCGAACGGTTTAGGCGCTAGCGTTGACCACAAACGGTCAGACGGACAGACGGACGGAATGCCGTCAATCGATTTTTAAGTTTAAAGAAGCAACAAATCATGGATTTTAACCACACCACGAGATAGAGGATTTTTGTCCCTTAATTTAGCAACTGGTTTTATCCACTTATTCGTTTTCACGGCCCGGCAATTAATTTTTTTCCGCCGAAAATTGGCCATATTTTCGCGCAGCATTACATACCTTTCCCTTTACTACGTATATCACTCCGTGTATACGTACGTATACGGGAAAGTAAAAATACAAACGGACAGCACAAATTACAAATGAGGGAATTACTCATACTTTAGGCAATTAATATACGAAGATTAGATGGTGAAGAGAACAAAGAATATGCTATCAAGACTATGTGGAACGTTACAACCAAAATTATTCAGGAAAATACTTTAATGAGTACATACGTGTGTTCAATCCATTCAAAATTGACGAATTCCGCTGCTAATTCATTTTATTAATCTTTCAATTCAAATACTTCCACGGAAGAGCAAGACTTGGAAAACAACTTCCTACAACTTTAATACTTGTGCTATTAATTAATGTTCTTGTAAGTAGCCTTGTGATAATTGTTTTTGAAAGTTTTATTACCATAAAATTGAAACATATTGAAATTGTTTTCTGCATTAAACTGTTATTTAAATGTTAATTATAAGTTATTCTAGGAGGCAGTGATAAGTTGGAGATGAATGAAGGTTTTTCATTTTTCGATTGTAATTTTGAGTAATGTTAATCTTTTTCGTAATTCCTGTGATTTAGATTATTCATTCAAATCATGTAATGTGTTTATTCGTGAAATAGTCACACTAAATATCACTCGAAGTGCTGTGATAATTGAACTTACTTCTGAAAATTCTGCCGGTGCTTTAGACGCTAGCTGTAGTTATTCACAAACCGACGGAGAACGGACGCACACGAGTATAGACATCTTAGGTTAACCTGATTTTTCGGTATCAAATATCCACAATACGTGGGTTATGGATACTTAACCTATTAGAGGAAGTGATTTATTAGATTTTGGAACAAAATGTATACAAAATTTTGGTATCAGGTCCTCACAATAAAAGTTTTTCTGTCAAAAATTTGCTGATTTTCTGGCAACATTACAATACTTTCTCTATATGTCTTCTACGTAAGTATTCAGGGAACGAGTAAAAATTATGTTTATTCTGTTAAATGTAATAATTGTAATTTGGCATATGTAGGACACATTGAGCAAAAAGGGTTTTTTACTGATTAAAGGAATACAAGAGACGATGGAAATTAAATTTTGACATATCTACCTTTTTCACTTATTTGTTTAATAATATCCACGTATTTCACCCTAATGAAAAATTCATTTTGAAAATTCTTCATTTATCATATGAAAGCACAAACTTGAACATTTCAGAAAACTCCAAAATTTAAAGACAAAAAATCTATATTTTACAGCACTCAATGAACATTCTTCTTAATAGTAGTATCATAATTAAATATTTTTGCTGCTTTTTTTCATGTCGTCTTCAGTTGTATTTCGGCTTTTTCTCTCCTTTTCTAACTCACTTATCTTTGTATGTTTTATCATTTTTAAAATATCTTCCATTTTCTTACTTTTCTCTGAGTCATATATATTAATATGTGTGATTACGTCCCTTGAGTAGTATTTATTTGATAAAATTCATTTTAATTTTGTTTTTATTTTTTAATATTTTATAACTAGTCTATTAAATATCCTTCAACATTTGTAATGCAATTTTTTTTCTTTCATAGCTCTTGTAAAATACTGACGTTGAGAATAATCCACACAACTAGTTCTTGTTCTTGTCTATGTTTTAATTTATTATTAAAAAAACAAAAAGTCGTAGTTTGATTATTTCCCTATTCTTATTATCAACAATACTTTACATTCAGTTGATTATAATATTATTACACAAAACGATTATTACTTTACAGTTGCTGGAATTCACATAGCTAGTAAATTTAATCCTATGAATATACATCACGCTAATCACATTTTTCCCTTAGAGAATGCAGTGAATTTATCTCATTTATTGCACATACCACCTACTACATTCGGGATTGGAAATCCGATTTCCAAGAAGTTCGTCTGGGCGGTTCGTGCACCGCAATTTAACAGCGCTCGTGTCCGCCGCGATGTGGTTGTACGCGACCTACTCCGTCTCGTTCCATCCCATTCCACCTACCGTCCGCTCCTCCGAACCTTGATGCTTCCATCACCTTCTTGACGGCTGGAACATGTGTACGCCGCTAACTGCTCCAGACCAGGCCTTCTCAGTCGTGATCGCCATCGCCGTCTTTGACTTAACGGCCTCCCCTCCCCATCCTCTTTGCGGCCTGTCCTCGCCCACCACTCACCGTCCCCAGCGCCCCCGCCCTCGCCGCATCCACCGCGCGCCTCGCTGCCTCGGGAATTCGATTAATCCGCGCGCCGCGCCGCCAGGGTATGCAACCCGGCGCACGTGCGCGGTCGACGGGCAGGCAGGCGCATGGCGCCGGAAAACGGAACGAGTTCCTCTCCATCCTCTTGAGCGCGCGGAGAGCAAGGCGCGCCGGGGCGGGGTTCCCAATTGCTGCTCCTTGCGTTCGGAGCCCTGACGCCGACTCGCCGGACCTGCTCCTCTCATCTGAGCAGCGCGCTCCATCTCATCGAAAACCACTACGAATCATCCTCCTTCTCAGGCTTCTGGTTTCCACGAGGAATTCGTTCCTGAGAAGCACCCGCGTAAGAGCGATGAGCCATTCGCACTCCTTCGTCAAAATGATCATTCTAATTTCACCAGCATATACGTAATACCGAACACTTTTCCCTCTCCTTTTGTTATAGAAAATCTCCCACGCATGTCTTTTTTAAACAATATGCATTTTCCTGGGCTTTTATTGTATTTTTCGAGATTTTTCGTTTGGATTATTATTAGTATTGTTATTACTTTTATTATTCATTTTATGGAAGTCCATGTGTTTGATTTCAACCTCCCACAATGTCTCCTCTTTAGCTTCGTCCAAACCAAACTTCCTGGTTCAAAGTTCATTTTTCTCAATCCCTCCCCCTCCGAAAAAACACTCTATCTTTCCGGCGTTAATTATTGTTATTAAAATTAAATTAACACTTGTTTGTGTGTGATTAAATAGTAATTACTTGATTACGGTATCGGCGGTTTTCTCATTTGACTCAAATCCTTGAGGAATCGATTATATTCTTTGATTCCAACTTTCGATTCCGGAATCGATTCTTTTTCAAGAATCGAGTTGCCCATTGCGTTTTAAGAATTCAATATCTGACTGAGTTGAAAGTGTAAGTTTAAGAGATCTGGTGATATCCTGTGTTTAACAATTTGGCGGTGCCTAGGTTACCATCAGACAAACCGTAGGGCGATAGGTGATATAGCCCCGCTTTCCTCTGGCGTGCGACGCGTGAGATAGCCAGACTCCGCGCACCTAATGGCGTCATAACTAGTTCGCAGAAACACTTGAGGGCCGTTGCGTTGTGGATTCTTCTTAGCTAACAGCGTGATTCCTATATTTGTACATGTTAGAGTAGCATAATATTTCCCCTTATTATGATATACGAGTAAACGTTTCGACCTGTAAATTATAGATGATGTAGTAAAGATACAAGAACTTCATTTAGAAGACGATTTTGTAGATAAATATTATGAAGAGGAAAATGGCCATAGTCAATCGATATATACATGTTAAAGATAAGTCTGTAAATTATACATCGATCATGAAATAAGCAATGGATTATGTGGAACAATCGTTGAGGACACTTATGTTTTCATAGGTGCAAACATGACACACATATAGACGATGGAAATGTTCTCTGATATTCAAAATATTGCGTTAATAAATGCTAGAGTAATGATAGAGTAATTTATTTAGGAAATGAAAAAAATAACTGCATCGACGAGGGTACTAAAAGAAATATCTTGCCTTGAATTTTGTTACTCTAGCTATAGCAAGAAAGGTCCACTATTACAAGGAGAAATTTAAAAAATGTTGACTAAATAGAGAAAACCCGAAAATCAGAGTAAAATTTCTCCCGGGTCAAAAATTACAATGAGAAATAGATGAAAGCCCCTTTACTACTAAAAAAATGCCGAGATATATTTGTAAAAAATATGACTTTCTTATTTTTCAATTTCCTTAATTTTTGGAAAAATGCTGTAATGTAAGCAACACTGCCATTGGTGAAGAATATAGCAGGAAATAATTATGACTTCTGTTTAGTATTCTTTTTATACAATATTCTGTTTTCGTTTTCTACATAAATACGTATGGTAAATACTTTCAAAAATATACGGAATATACTGACATTCATTTTTCATCAAATATCTTCCTAAAAGTAATCATAAATTAAATTTCTTCCAACAGATCAACAGATTATTCTAAAAATAAAAAAAAGATTGCATGAGCTACATTACGACTAAACATCTTCCGAAAAATGGCGCGTAACGAATGGTTCAAGGTTCTCGATATTGACCTCCCTTCATTCTCTCTAAGCTATATTACACGTTGCTGAACACGAAGATCATGTTATCTTTAATACTCCGTTCAGAGTTTTATTTTTTGTCAACTTTCATCAACCAGGATTGATTCCTAATGGAATAAAGTTGTCCACAACTCCACTATTATTTTTCTCGCTTCGTTCTTCTTCATAATTTTCATGTCCTCTGATTCTTCTCCTAATAACGTCAATAAACAATATTTTTAACACAATGTAAATCAAACGTCGAAAACCACACAAGACTGAGTCGCAAACTACGCACTACAGCTGAGTCTTGGGTCTTCTCAACGAGTCATCCTGCAGTCCTGTTCTTACTTTGATACCGCCTCTGCTTCGGGTTCCCCCTCTGCTCGGTTGCGTGCGCTCTGCTGCCGGTCATGCCTGGCTGGCGGGCGGTCGCCCCGGTGCGTCTGATAGCACCGGACCCGGCCGGCAGGCAGGCCGGGCCGCCCCTCGTCCCCCAGGGCCTTCGGTGTTGATGACCGACACATGCCGCGCATGCCGAGGTCCCCGCCCTTCGCTCGGGCCTCAGCCCGCGCCCCGCGCCGTGCTGCGCTTTGCTGCGGCCGTCACTTCCCACCCCTCCCCCCGCCCACGCCGCTAACCCTCTGCGCGCTTCGGTTTCCCACCCGCCGCCACTCTTGTTACTCGTCGCTCCTGCCATGCCAACGCGCCTCGTTTCATCTCACCTCACCTCGCTTCTCCAAGTCTCCTTTTCACTCATTTCTCCCCGACTCCTGTTGCCTCTCCCTCTCCCAGTAGCCTTGTGCCTCTTCCTCTCCAGTCTCTTTCTTTCCCTCTCCTCTCTTCTCACTTCGATGCATATGCCTTGTCCTCTCACTTCGTCTCGTCACTCTTTTCTCTCGTCTTGCCCTCTGTTCCATCTTTGACCCTCTTGTCACTTTTTGCTTCTCTACATCTCACGTTATCTTTCCTAAGCGCTTTCTCATCGCTTCATGTCTTCTTACTCTTAGTTTCGAACCTTGGTCTCATCACCTCGATTCCCCTTTTTCTCTTTTTCCTTATCCCCTCACGTTCTCTTTCTCTCTCTCTCTCTCTCTCTGGGCCTCACGCCATCTCTCCGTATTTTGTCTGAGTTCGCTTCGTTTCGCCCCGAGTAGCCGTCGGCCTCCAGGCGACTTGTTCTTGCCGGAGCCCTGCTCTCACCCCCAGGCCGTCGCCAGCGTCACCACCAATTCCTGGCGCCCCCACGCGTTCGTCGCCCCTCCGCCCCCTCCGGCGCCGCCGCGACCGGGCGTGCGGGTATGTCGTCCGAGCGCTCCCTGCTCTTTATTGACTTTGCTCGTGGGACCTGTAATGGGCTCAGAGATTATGAGCGTTCTTATAACTGGATCCCTCCACTGCAGAGATGTCGACTCGGAAGCGAGCGTTGAGGATCTCTAGTTTATGAAGGTTGAATTGTAGATGTACGGTAGCGGAAAGCGAATTGATTTTATTCTTGATAATAGAAGAAGAGTTAGTAATACTAAGTGACTGTTTCATCATCTTTTGTTCATTGTAGTTATGTAACCCATAACTTCTTTAGTTTTTTTGAGCAAAATAAACAATGATTTCCGTGTTCAGTGAATTAAAAAATTTAATCCATGACTAAGAACTTACATTCACTGTTTCGAGAGTAGAGGATGTTCAAATAGTTGAAGACTTCTGGATTTAGATTTTATGAAAACATTATTATTAAATCCTCCCGATGCTACAATATTTGAAATAATACTAGAGAATAACTTACGTGGTAAATTTCCACTTGAATTTTATGCGTTTTCAACGTACCAAAATTTGATTTCATTTTCACCGATCACTCATTTAAATCACTATTACAATATTTTCATTTATGACGAACATATTGTTTTTATTTCGCCGTATACAAATGAGACAGAAAAAATGAGACGCTGGCCGGGACGGATTTTCGACTCTTGCTACCTACTAGGTCACATACGGACGTATGTGAGGAGAATTGTTTGAGTGTATGTGGAGGAGAATTCTAGCGGTCGCCTTCACTTATCGCTAGTTTTTCGTGGTTTCTGCGATCAATATCAAGCGAATGCTACAGCAGCATACTAATAAACGGGCTACAAAAGCGTTAGTTAGTTAGACGCAAGATCTCACTGTCATGCGGGGGTGATCACCGCCACCTCGCGCGATAAAACATTAACTACACTAACGAGACTAATACCCACAACAGGTGATGTTTCCGGAAACATAAATTTAATAAAGTAATTAATCAATCGATTCCTGATTCAACAAAGTACCGGCTTCCACTTTCTTGGAAATTTGACTTGCTATCGCTATGCCTTGCAGATAATCCCACCTGCTTCTAACTTACTGTGGTGTACTGGGTCACTGTTGCCAACAGATGGTGACGTGCGGCCACCCTCTGCCCCCAGATGTGACGTGCCACCCTCGGAGCTGACTGACTTCAGAGTATTCCTGAGGCAGCGCGTCATTCTGGAGTACTTTGGTTGACTTGAAGAGATTTAGTGAGATGGGGAAAGGGAGGACAGTTTCCTCAAAAAGATGTCTTATTTCAGTCAATGCACCTTTTATTACAGTTAAATAGAAAGAGAGGAGGGAGGGGGAACGATAGACCAGATAAGCGAAATGCATAGGGAGAGCCGAGCTCAGACGTGGCGGCCTCTTACCCTATCTCTTCGAGGTCCAGGCGTGGCTGGAGGACAGCAGCAGCAGCAGCAGCGGCGGGCGGCGGCGGCGGCGTGTCTCTGACTCGTATCCACTCCTGCTACTGCTCCTAGCTCCATCTCTGACACTCTCTGCCACTGCTACTTTCTGCCATTGCTACTGCCTCTGCTCCGACTGCAACTCCTACTGGCTCTCTGCTCCCGCGGTGCCAGGTATATATTGGTCCCTCACGTGCATGCGGCAGCACTTTTTGGAGGTTGCACTGTCGAGATGTTTTGTTGTCGTTGCATTTCACTTGCCTTCGGTGACACCCCCGGCACTGTGTGGAGTAATGGTGGCTCGCCTATTAACCAATTTACAGTAGTTGTAATTTAAATAAATACTAATTCTCAAGAAAATGAAAGTATTAGAACGTACGGAGTTCCAACAGTGCTAGGAAATAGTATTTTGATTCACCAAGAAATATTTTTTTTGAAACTACAGCTTGTAAGAATCATCTTCATAACCAATAAATTTCGTCCACGCTTCAAGTAACAATAACGTGGCTATTACAATATGTACTCGTATGTATGTATTTGGCATTTTAGCTCGATTGTTAGACTTTGCCAGCTAGGTAACGATGAATCCTTAGCCTGCGGGTAGTTTGATTCCCACGGTTAGAGGTAAGAAAGTTATGTGACAAATATGATATATTCTCTTCACAGTAACCAGCAAACTCCGCTTCTCTGAGCATTTGTTTCTTACCCAGCAACAGAAACTGAGACGATGTTAAAGGAAAGCTACTTCTCTATTTTTCCTTCGACCGGGGATCGAATCCTGGATCGCATCACGAGAAAAAGATGATTAGAATTAAGCACAAATACTCAACTTTCATGACATTTCTTTTATAAATTGAATATTAATTTGATTTGTGTGCTGCTGTTCGAAGTTTTATTATTCTTATGCTTAATCAATACCACCTCGGACACCACAGTGGGTGTTAGCTAGGTGGCATTGACTGAATACCAACTCCCACGTAATTGTTCAATGTAAAAGTTTAACTTACAATACTTAACATAAGTCGTAAAAAAGTACTATATATGAAACTCGATGAAATGGGTATTACACTCATATGAACTTAACGAGTCTCGCACTTCTTCGCTGGAATCATATCACTTTATACTCGTGTATTAATACTCATCACAACATCATCGTTTAATAAGTCATACGGCGGCAAAATATAGAACACCGAATTGCACTAGCCACTAGTAGATTCTATCAGTTACACCCCATTCTAAAAAGAGAATCTCCCTTACAATTACATGTTACTAATCATCTCTATAAATCAATGATTTGTTCCATACTCTCATATGCTTCTCCAGTCTGGACTGCCGCAGCCAAAAGAAATTCCAACGAAATGCAAATTTTCCAAAATAGATTACAGCGCACTATCACAAAACTCCATGGTACATTTGAAATACACAGTTACATAATGAACTTGGCATTATACCTACCCCCGTCAACTTTTCTCTCTTAGTCATGAAATTCTATTCTAAAATATTACAGATTTCTTCAGCAACTCACTTTCAACAAGGTAAGCCGAATCCGTACCGTAAATGGTTAAAAGAAAATTGCTCAGAGAACTTTTTGACCCCCTCATAGACACAAACCGATGAGTCTTTTCTCATCTATTACCCATTTAAACCGATAGTAGTTTTTTATCTTAAACTAGAATTGTATTTTCTGTCTAGCAAATAATATCTTATATGGTAATATCTTATACAATAGATATAGAATTTTCTATATCTATTGTATTTGTCTTACGCGGCTGCAGAGGACCAAAGGCCAAGCGTGAAAACAAAAAGAACGTGAATAGTCTAAGTCGATAAGACATTTTTCAGTCATCGCTCGTTGATGCTTCTCAGCCAACGGTGCTGAGCAGCAACTCATCCGGCGCGCGGCCTACATTTCAATCGATGGGCGCACGCATCCACTGGACGAACTTTCGCCGGCGGCGGCGGCGGTGCAGGCGACGCTCGCGCGGCGCACTCTTGGCTGCAAACAGGCGTCTGTTTGCCAAGTTCACGGTCGGCCTCTCGCGCGGGGGCCGCGGCGCTTTGAGTCGTCACACGAAAACCCCGTGACGAAGCGCAAAACCACTTTGCAGCCGTCAAAGCAAATTGCAGGGGGGCCTCCCCACGGTGTCGCTGCCTCTGATTGCGCGGGCGCAACGCGGAAGCAACGCCCGCCCCGTCGCCCGCCACTGGGCCCAAATGCGCCCCGAAACGCGCGAAGCCGCCGCACGAGGGCAGGAAAATCAGTGGAACTACTTCCTGATTGATTTGTGATCCCGGGCGCGTCGGCTGCTAAGGTCATCGTGCGTGTAGTGCAGTTTCGATCGCGGGAGGTGGCGGTGATCTCCGCTCGCTGGATGGGAGATCCGGCGCCAACATACCCGTCGGCTAGTTGGGTTTTCCCCAAACAAGAAGAGCGGCTGAATTCAATCTAGATACGTAGCTAGTGTCGAAAATAATGGCACCGTCGGAACGCGAACCCTACAACGGCCCGGTCAGAGGCACTGCAAGTGACGTCATTTGATGCCATGGCCCACCGAATTCCGTGAAATAACAGCTGAAAATGCAGGCGATGCCTTTTATTAAATTTGACAGAGCTAACGTACTCGAAAGAAATCAGAAATATAGAAAGGAAACGTTTCATAGTAGCTTTATCAGGTACTACGCCGTTGCGCGATTAAGAGTAGGAACGTTTTTCATCATTCCTATTTCTTCATATCGAAATTATAGATCCCAGAGCATTTATCAGACGTTCACACTGAGTCTCCTGGAAACATGTATACACAACCTAGCACATAGACCTTTGAATCGAGGTTGATGATTGATCAATGTTGGTGAGTTATTACACACTGAGTTCCCACCATAACTACTTTGTCTTTCTGTAAAATCATATTCTTTGTTTTATATTGTCCATATTTGTACATGTGGCATGATTTTTACTGGTATCGATTAAGTTGACAGCTTAAAACACGTAGGAGCTATGCTACACAGTGCGCGCTATTTGCGCCGTTTCGACCCAGTGTGTGGCGTGGCGTGGGGAGGGGGGGGCGGGGCCGCCAGTGTGCGGCCGAGGGAATTCGATTTTCGTCGGTTTCCGCGCGCGGCGCCCCCGGCAGCTGCTGACCCCGACGCGGCGCGGCGCGGCGCACGTCGGGCGTCACAGCGAGGGCCGATGGCAAGCGCCCGCTGCGGACGCCGCTCGGCCGAGGCCCTGTTCAAATACACTTGTGATTTCCAGTGCTCTGGAGCAAATACCGTCGCCGCACGTGAAATCTGACAAAACTCGAAAGTCGTCATTGCGTTACTTAAGGAAGAAACATGTTTTGGAAATAAATAGATTACTGTTCGTGAAAAACATACACATGGCTTTCAGAACAGCTGGTTTGCAGAGTAAAAGGCTTTGACCACGGAAAAAACGGTTTCTCTCGAGTTAAAGAAGTTCTCCTGCAGAATGTCAATTTTTGTGAGATGCACTCGTGCATCGCCGACATTATTTTCATATCTTCAAAAGAGGACTTCTAAGATTTCTCCTCTGCACGTATGCCATCTCCAAGTGAATTTTTCTCTAATTAACCAACTAATCAGATTCCGAAAAATTTGAAATCCGAAACCAATTAAGGTTACATTTTAATGTTGGTAAACTAGGAGATGCATACCCAACGAACAACTTACAATGAGTATGAATAGTAAAATCAATAGTTTCCGCTTTCTCATTCATTTAATATCTCATTCTTGAGATCATGATTCTCTAACCCCAGTTAAGGCACAGTGAAAAACATCGTTTTGCTGGAGCCCGGTTTTATCACAATCGAGCCACTTATTTTGTGGGCAAAGAAAAATTGTGTTAATCTATGAATCAATAAATCTATAAATCTTGTCTATCTTCAAGAAAGTTAAGTGCTAGTAGTTAATTTATAAAATGATATTAATCTAATTCAGTTACTCAAAAGTGCTTGTTTATTATATCTTCGCAAAATAAAACTTATAAAAACTTAAAACTCAAAAAAAAAGATACATAATTTTCGATTTCAAAAGAAGTATACATTGTTCTAGACACATTGTAATTTATTTGTAAAACTTTATTTTCGTATCTTAGTTTAAACTGTACTGAAAATAAGATGTAGTCCGTGTGCAATTCAGCATTCATAAGCTCCATCCTGAGATTTTATGTGCTGAGGTTTAAATTTTGCACTGCCAGTGCCAGAATAAATTAGAAGTCGCTCTACATTTCAGGTTCATTAAGTAGTAGAGTTTGCCCATCAATCTGCTTAATGAGAGGGGAGATACGTGAGAGGCGCAGACACATCCTCTCCCGTGCGTAAAACCTTTCGATTGGAGGGAAGAGAGCATGCGAGTGAAGAGGAGAGAAGAAGAGAGAACAGGAGAGACGAGGAGAGGAGAGGAGAAGAGACGAGGAGAGGAGAGGAGAAGAGACGAGGAGAGGAGAGGAGAAGAGACGAGGAGAGGAGAAGAGACGAGGAGAGGAGAGGAGAAGAGACGAGGAGAGGAGAGGAGAAGAGACGAGGAGAAGAGAAGAGACGAGGAGAGGAGAGGAAGAAAGACGAGGAGAGGAGAGGAGAAGAGACGAGCAGAGGGGAGGAGAAGAGACGAGGAGAGGAGAGGGAGAAGAGAGGAGTAGAGAGAAGAAGAGAAGAGTGGAGAGGAGAAGAGAGGAGTAGAGAGGAGAAGAGAAGAGACGAGGAGAGGAGAAAAGACAAGGAATCAGAGGAAAGAAGGCAATGGGGAGGACAGGAGAGAAGATGGTATCAGAGAAGAGGTGAAGAAAGAACAGGAGATAGGAATGGAGAGGGGGGGATAGATAGGAGACGCTGTTACGAGATGCGTGGGCGGAGCAGAGGAATGCAGAGGTGAGCACCGCCGCCTTCCCGACTGGCTATTGCGCTCGATATCCGGCCGTCGCTCTCGTTCTCGCCTCCTCCCCGGCCCGCCGCTCCCACTTCCCCGGGGCGGAATTCGGCGGCGGCGCCAATTCCAACGGGCGCTTTCCCGCGCGGGACGAGGCGCCGCCGGGCGGGGGCGGGGGCGGGAGCGCCGGGCGACGAGTGGAGGATGTGGAGTGGGCGGCAACGGAGCTGCAAATCGCTGGCGCTGCGACATTTACGAGGAGATTCGCGGAGTCGTGCTAATGAAAACGTCAATTGTATTTGTCATTTGTTGATTTATTTTGTGATTCACCTTATACCCCCGACTCGCCTCACATCAGGAGTAGTTAAAGATAGATGTATTACAGTGATATTCAAGTAAGTTATTATGAAGCAGAGATCATTGATGTACAGGGATGAGGATATTATTTCAAACCTGTCCCACGAATCAGTTTTGTTTACTACGAAGTAAATCCTTTACTTAAAAAGATCAAGGCGGCTCTCTCATTGGTACCTCGTTTTAGCATCACTGATTGGACGACGCATTTTTTTCTCGCAAGTCAATCGATAGCTCATGTCCGATCTTTGGGGTTCTTTGTTCCCAGGGCGTATCTCATTGGATTTTGGGTCACATGTATAATAGAATTCTTATTTGCTAGTGACATTGCTTACGTTATGTGTGATTTTTGTAATATTTGGAATGCGTCCTTTTATGAACGCAATATATTTTACAATCCGATTACTCGCGTGTTATTTACCAATGTATATTATGGGGTAAATAAAGAATTTAGGCATATATGGAAGAAAAATTGATTTCTTCTCTGCATACCGTAATCTTGGAAACTTTTTGTCGTCATTATATCTTTGTAAAATGTTCTGCCGACCTGACGTGTGAAATTTCTTTTGTACTTAAAACTTTGGGATTTTATGACAAATAAATAATTTTGTATGATTTAATCATTGGTAATATAATGCATTGTTATGTGTTGCACTAGTAGGCCAGGGTTAACATTGAATACATTTACTTTAAATTGAATAAATGTGCGTGAAGATTGAATAAATGCTCGTCACAGCACAGATTATGTAAATAATAAGAATGATAAATGTATTAAACACATGTTAACTTACATGATGCATAAACTTTAAAAATTATATTTGAATATATGAGATTTGGAACCTGATAACCATAAATAGTAAGAGTTGAGGCTGGAAACTACAGATGACTTTCTCAATCGCTGTTGTAGACGTAAGCAGCAGAAATTCATATTATAGTATGAAAGAGAGAAGGTTGTAATAATGGAAATTGATTTCTTATACAATCAAAAAGTGTACAAAAGTAATCTTCAGTGGGCCTTTGAATACCTCAAGATAAAGCGCCGTAAGAGGTTTGAGTATTGCTTTTGTCAACTTTGGCTTCTTTGTAGACGTCAAATCCTGGGAGAAGTAAAGACACTAATACATAGGCTGAAGGGTCGTGATAGCCCTGTCTTAAAGGGTCGCTATTTCGAATCCTGCTCTGGGAATGGATGTTTGTGTATCCGTATACGTGTACCGTTTCCGTTACCCCAAAGTTATAAAACCAACGTTAAATTGCAGTAGTCATTGTATAAAAATATAAAAAAGGTAGTAGTGAGTTTTCTTTTTTTATGTGCGGAAATGTCGGTTGAGAAAATACGCCGACCGATTTTTCTTTTCTCTTTTATCACGAGGCCAAACTGTAAACCGATAATGAATATGTAAGAGGCTATGCACTTGCTGAAACCTCTTTGTTCGATTTGAAAGCGTAGTAGCTACTGAATGCAGAAGTCGTAAATTCCTAAAGCTCTTCAAATTCTTCTTTTTTAACATTAGAGAAATACGTCCTTATTTTCTCTTGATGTGGCTGCAACACAACAGAGTTGGTTTTAATATTTTCTAATTATTACAAAGTTGTCGTATATATTTTTTTACGTTATCTGATATTATATCAATTCACCTCAATGAACTGATCTAAGTTGTTATTGTAACAGGTGAAGAAAACGACGAAATTATTTATCAAAATGGTGGAACAAATTGAATTCAAATGATTGCTTTGGAAGTCTGTTTCACCCAATTTCAGTCGGCTGTAATCTTTGGGACAGCTGCCACTCTCGCATAGCGAATGCTTACTTAGACTAAGCGAGTGTCTCACCCACTTTCAAAAAAGCGGGCCAGGGCAGGCGTGGCCAACAGGGTTCGGGGCTGGGTCCCCAGCAGTCGAGGCTGCGCGAGGCAGGAGAGGGATATCCGATGGCCGGCAGTGATCCAGTGCAGCGTGCGGTCGTGGGCGGGGCGCGGAGGCGTCGGAGGCGGCGAGGGCGGCGGAGGCGGACGTGCCGGCGCCAGCGGCGGCCGCCATTTATCTCGATTAACGGTCGCCCTCCCCCTCCCCCTCCCCCTCCCCCTCCCGCCTCCGCCTGGGCCTTCCTCTGCGCCCGCGTCCGTTCCCGCGCTCGCGCTCGCGCTCTCCCACCCCCTGCGCCATCCGCTCGCGGCGCGCAACGCCCTTCCTGCCGCTCATCCCTCCCGCCCCGCCCCGCCCCGCCCGAATCGGTCCCGCGCAGCCCCGCCACGCTTCTCTCTACCCACAACGCCTCAGTACGCCCCGTCCCTCTCCGTTCCGCCTCGCTCCTCGCCACCCACCCCGCCTCGCTCCGCCCCGCTCCACTCCTCCCCGCCCAGCTTCTTCTCCCTCTCCACCCCGCCCCGCTACTGTTCACCCGCGCTCCCGCTTCAGCGCTCCTCGCGATTCGTCTCCAGGCCCCACCCAGCGCCTCACTTCGTCCAGATGCACTGCGCTGCAGCGGATGCGGCGTCTCAACGTCTCAGGACTCCGGCGACCGCTCAAGAAGCGTCTTCTTTCTTTCAGTGACGGTCGCCTCGTGCTAATTAGGGCTAATGAATGGCCGCCCGACGTTCTCTGGAGGACTGAGGTTCCTGAAAGTAATGGATCCCAGGTTGACTGAAGGTATTGTGTAATGGGCTGTTGTAGGGGTTAGATGTGTGTTTCGTAATACATGCTGTTGTAGAGGTACAATTCAATGAGCCTGGATTAGGAAAAGCGGATTAGATGGTCTTGGCGTAGCTGGAATGTCTGCTCAGTATCGGAGTTTATGTCCTTTGTGCGTACCAAGGATTACCGAAGCATCTGCCAATTACCTTTGCCTACTTAATTGTATTGTATCTTTAAAACGTTCTAGACCTATTAACATGAGAGTAATTATGTAATAGTGGCTTTATTGTATGATTTTTATGCAAAAACATTTTATTTATTTATTCGGCGTATGACAATTACACATGGCTCACAATACAATAGTTATAATATCAATACAATTCAAAATCAAACTGTCACCAAAAATTACTGTATCGACTGACCAACACAATAAAAAATAAAAAAGAAGAAGAAAAGAAGCTTCAAGCACCCATAAGTCCACTTTAAATGTCGACTCTTACAATCTAATAGATAGCCTCTCAATCCACTCGTTCGCCGAGGGAGGAAGAGTATAAACATCTGATCCATCACCCTGATATGCCGTTAATTCACATTCTTGAGCAATGTAAGTGATTGTTTGAAATTTCGCATCACACTCGCAACCGGGAGATGTCACTTCGTTCCACTTACATAGTGTATTTGCACAAACACCATGTCCTGTACGTAGTCTGTTAGCTGTCTTCCAGATTCTTCTCGGCGGCACAAAACCTGCAGGATCTTCATTATATTTTAAAGGTGTTTTTGTAGTGGCATTTTCCATCCAGTACTTCTCCCATGCCTTATTTGCGGAAAAATTACTTTCACAAAGGTCCATCGCTGTTTCCAGGGAGATCGTCTGTATTTTAGTCTGGTACTGCAGGCGCTTAATATATATTCATGTATTGGTAGATCCGGGTTGTTCAGGATCTTCGTATATTCCCGCATAAGTGCTGTTTTCCTGCGGATGTGTGGAGGCATGATATTGCTAAGTGTCGTTAGCCAATAATTAGGGGTAGATTTTATGCAACCTGTTATAACTTGCATACTTCTATTCAGTTGAGCATCCACCTTGGAGACATGGCAGCTGTTTAACCAAACTGGAGATCTATACTCTGCAGCAGAGTAAACAAGACCCATAGCTGAGCATCTTAGGGATTCAGCAGAGGCACCCCAGGTTGTACCACAAAGCGTGTCTAAAATATTGTTTCTTGTCTGGATCTTTGCAGTGGTGTTTTCCAGATATTTTCTAAAAGAAAGATATGCAAAACTATTTTATTAAGTACTGTAAGCGATTAGGACACCTAACACTCAAATTTTAATGGTGTACACTTTATTCCATGGTATAACTTCCTTAAAATTATTTTCAAACTAAAACTCAGTTTCGTAGGTTTATTACTCTCATGATTTCTGTAGCAGATATGTTGTAATGAGTTCAATTTAACGAAAAAATTTGAAATATTTTAACATTTCATTTGAATTTGAATGAAATAAATTCATACAATTGTACATATATTCATATAACTACACACAAGAAGGGTTCAGTGACCAGTGATGATTAACAATATATTGATTTTGAGAAAAAAAACAGTGTGTTTACTATCCACGAACAAAATACAAGGTACTGCGGTTATGACCGTGATTGGATTGCAGTTTTGAAATGTTCTAGCTTCATCTTAAATTCAGCCCATGATTTTCTGCAGAATTCAATAGTAACATTGATAACTATCCAACACTGCAGAAAACCACATTTCAGCAAAACGTTGGTTGTCATCTTATTCAACCGCACCCCTCATTCACACGTCAGTAAATTATCTTTAAATGTAGCACACAATGCGCATTTACTTCCCTATCCGTCTTACAACGTTCCTGTGAAGCCGTCGAACGCAACAGAGCTCCTGCTCTTCTCGTTATCACTTTCGGAAGCGCACGACGTTAACTCCCTTGTCAGCGCCAGCAAACGCTCTCTATTATCTCGTAACCTCCCAATGCCACACATCCCTCTCCCCCCTCCGGAGCGGGGGGTGGGAGGCTGGGAGTTCACTGCGCCTACGGCACGGGCGCTCTCCCACACGCGGCGGCGGCGGTGGTGGAGGCGGCGGCGACGGCGCGGCGCACGCATACGCTGCCGAGACAGCCTCTCCTCTTCATTAATTAATCTAATTACGCTATTGACTCTTCCCTCACTCCGCGCAGCCTTGGGTAACGTTGTTGCCCGGTGGTAATTGGATTTCTGTAACTTCCACGAGTGTATTGTGAAATTTCTAATGAGAGATATCTGGTTATTCCTCGACTAAATTGGTTGCGGTTCATGTGCACAATTCGATCAATGGGGTGGAAAGAAAGCGGGCGGTATCGCGCTGGCACATCGGCGAAACCGGCGCGTTTACAAAGGCCCCAGGGCGGAAGTGGTGGCGGTTGTCGGAAGAAACTCATCCGAACGAGGTGAGGGTAACTACTTCAAAGATACTCTTCTCGGGTGTGCTCGCAAGCTCATTCCCTGGGTTCGAAGTTTTTACCTAAGCCATGAAAGGTGTACGTTGTCACGAGATTATTAAAGATTACAGAACGATTATCGAATCAGTTATTTTAAAAAATTGAAACAATGAATTACATATCTCTCGAGGTGTATTCAAAAACGTTGATTCTTGTAACAAACAAGCTTTCCAGCGATATTGTAGCATGAAAATATTTACTTGCGTACAAATTCTGTATTTTTTTCACTTTCTCTCTTTATATTGATGATCTTAATATCTAGCCAAAATAGTAGATTTCGGTCATTAAATAACTATAAATATGTAGATCAATTTTATCAACAGTTAAACAAAAGGCGCACACAAAGCTAGTTAGAAATGTTTGCTAACAACAATGCGAGTGTACGCGAGTTTTC
This sequence comes from Acheta domesticus, assembly GCA_031308135.1. NCBI lineage: Eukaryota > Metazoa > Arthropoda > Insecta > Orthoptera > Gryllidae > Acheta > Acheta domesticus. The sequence continues at coordinate 115,035,503 of JAHLJT010009419.1, read as the reverse complement.
AAGCATTTTCATTTCATTTTGCATAATGACATATTACGTTCGCGTTAATAATTTATGTGAACCAGAATCAAAACAGCATAATTTTCATATTCATCAAACTAACGAGGATTTATATATGAGCTTAATTTATCTTGGTGTTAAACAGAGATTTTACTTTGACATTTAACAAAAGCATATGTTTTATGAATCAATTCCTTACACTTATGATGATTTTACGTTTAACATTGAGGGTTGTTGAAAAACAAAGCAATTTTATATATTGTTTCTTTGATTTATATAAACTGAAATTCAAGTAATGATGAAAAAGCAAACTGATGAAAAGCAAAAAAGCATGTGATGAAAAAACCAATTGTCCATCTTCTGTACGAGTGATGAATTTACAAGTACTATAACTTTTACCACCAACATAATGTATTATTTTAAAAAGTGGCGGCTCGTGTTTAGGTTGCACGGTTGCAACACCCCAGACAATGAAAAATAATCTTATAAGATGTTAGGAATATACATTTTCCATTTCATGAAATTTAATATTCGAGATATTGAGCAGTATCGATGTATATGAAATTATTTTATAATCAAAATGCATCCATCGATCGCCCTCTCTTATGTTTCGTTGCAAGTCAGGCAGCGCACTGATGTAAAGGCTGCTCCACACATCGTTATTCGTCGAGTAGCAAACAATCGCTCACCAAATCCTAAGTAGTGTGGGTGAGTTGCTTGCTGCTTGCCGAGTAACAAACTTTCGGTTATCGGCCTACCCACCGCGTGTCGGGCTTTCGGACACATGAAAAGAAGCGAACATTCGCCGAAAACAACAGCTTTTCGGGATTGGGCGAGCAGAAGCTCGCTGATAGGCGAATGCCGAATGCGTGCCTTCACGCTCTTAAGCTCTTATACTGCGTGTAATGTTGACCGCGCGTCCCTATGCTTTAAAATTGGACCCCACTGCGTGTTCGAACTGCAACGCTCATAGACAGTGTTACTAGCTTATTCCGCCGAGCGGTGGCCTCACAGAGAGGAGGGATTTTCGCCGCAGAGAGGCGGCGGCTGTGAACTCAGAGGGGAACACACATTTTCTCTTTTCGCATAAAACTACCTGCATTTTAATTTTATGAATTTCGCGTGTTACTGAACGTATAAAAATTTAGTCAATTCTTGACGATAGTGAATGCATTATTTTATACACTTTATTATTTGAGGTGAGAGACAAAATAATTTTATTTAATATTAGTTTTGTTGATTCAATGAGCATTTGATGAGTGCAGTTTCTTGTGTAAAGTTGATCGTTCTGGAAGATATTCCCTCTTTCTGACGTCTTTTACACGGTGTGAGTGACACTCACTCCGGCAGTCATTTCGCAAGACTCTTTGTGAATACTAATGTGGGGAAGATCTCGAGAGATACTTGCTATTTAAGTGTTGTTGTTGTTGTTGCTGATACTGCTGTTGCCACCAACTTATCAGCAAAGAAGTACGAATTTCTACCAATTTTCTGCATATGTTTCAAAAGTTTATATTCTTGGTATTAAACAATGAATACAGTGCAAAATTTAATAAAAGTTTTTTTCGATTCATATCGAATAAAAACCATAAATTAGACTCTCAAAGCCTACTCCATTTCTTTCATTTTTTCTTTCTCGCTACGGAGTGGCGATTACATATATATATATATATATATATATATATATATATATATATATAATGCTGCACGAAAAACGGCAAATTTTCGGCAGAAAATCTGTTATTACAGGGCCCTGGTAACGAAAAAGTGGATAATAATAATAATAATAATAATAATAATAATAATAATAATATATTTATTAGGCTACAATTGGCTGATTGCCAGGTGGTAACCATACGTCAGTAGCTTTACAATACATCTACATTTGCAATTAACAAAAACCATTTACAATATAACACAATAAAATAAATTACATCTACTACTGCGTCAAAGGATGGAACAATACAATAGATTTCTCTAGAGACCCTCAAAACCAACCGTTAACATTATTAATACTTTTAAAAATGTGCACGTACATTCACACATTCATGCTTACACGTACATACATACACTTACATACACACATACACATACATACATACACATTCTTATACATGAATGCTCACTCACATGTTCACACATAACCGATCACACACCTACTTATTATACATGCCTACATTTACATAAAGAAACAGTTACACATAGTATACATGTAAAGATACACATGTACATAATCATAAACATACATAAACGTAGATACATGATTATACAATTTTTTAAATTCAGAATCATAATGTGGATTTTCCTAAGGTAGCTCTTTAAACATACGAATTATTCCCCACACACTCTCTCACTACACTTCACCTCACTTCACTTCACTTCACATTCACCATATCTTTCTTTGGTTATGCCATACAACTCATTGTTGTATCTTACCCCCCCCACTGCACGGCACTGCACTGCACTACACTTAATCTATAATACACCACACTATCTACATTACAATTTACTTGAATTACGGATCAATGAAATTATGGCTCAGCTGCGCTATGCGGTATAATACGTTTTCTACATGTACTGATTAAGTCTTCTTCTGAAAACACCAACAGAGCCAGGAAAAGGCTCTACGACTGCTGCAGGGATTTCATTCCAATTTTTAATAGTACGATTTACATATGAATATTTCCCTACGTCGGATCTTTGCCCTCTACTTTTTATTTTGCAATTGTGGTCGTTTCTCCCAACTCTCGAAGGGGAGCCTAGTCTTTTCGTTATTTCTGCCCACGCAGGTGACTTACTGTACGCCTTGAAGAGGCAGCACAACCTGGCTTTTTTTCTTCGCACACTGAGGGACTCTATAGGTTCTGGTGGATTTGAACTAGCGGAATATCCTTTATTAATAAATTTGACTGCCTTCTTTTGAAATTTTTCTAACTCTTCAATCTGACCTAATCTGTAGGGATCCCATCCAGCTGATGCGTATTCAAGTATCGGCCTAACTAAAGATGTGTATCCCATTTTTCGACTCTCCATGTTCCCATTTTTAAGTGTTCTCATTATAAAGTGTAGTGACTTCCACGCTTTTCGGGCAATAGAAGTAACGTGTTCCCCCCATTCCAGGTCCTGGCGTAAAATAACACCCAGATACTTACAACACGATACTTGTGGAATGGCTACGCCACCCATGTTGTAATTTAGAGAAACCTTCTTTGCTGACTTAGAAAAGCTTAGCGATTTACTTTTTACGGCATTTATCTTCATTTTATTAATGATAGCCCAGGAATAAATGCTATTTAGATCGTTTTGAAGTATGAAAATATCTTCACCCGAATCTATTCGCCGATAAATTATGCAATCGTCCGCAAATAAGCGCATTACTGACTTAATACACGATGGCAGGTCGTTAATGAATGCCAAAAACAACAGTGGACCTAAAACACTTCCCTGGGGGACTCCGGACGTAATTAAGGTTTCCTCTGAGAGTTCATGTCCAACTCGGACTTGTTGAACACGATTTATCAGAAATTCCCGTATCCATGCTACTAAGCGATGGTCAACTCCTGTAGAAGCAATTTTCGTAAGTAATATTTCATGCGAAACAAGATCAAATGCTTTTGAAAAATCTATAACAATTGCGTCTGTTCTCTTTCCCGAATCTAATGTTTCAGCAATATCTTGACATGTTGTAATAATTTGGCTTTCACAAGAGAAAGATTTTCGAAATCCATGTTGCCCTTCGTATAACCAACCCAATTTGTCCCATTCCCGGCACAAGAACTCAGCTACCAGATGTTCCATTTGTTTACAAATCACTGACGTTAGGCTTACTGGCCTGTAATTGGAAATGCACGAACGACTTCCGGTTTTAAATACTGGAACCACTATGGCCCTTTTCCAATCGTGAGGCACGCTACAATTATTTATGCTTATTTCAAATAATCGCGTCAAGTAGGTAACCATTGGTTCCCCTCCAATTTTTAATAGTTCTCCGGCGATACCATCAAACCCTACGGATTTATTGTTTCCTATATTACGGATTCTTCGTCTAATGAGTCGTGATTGTACTTGAAATTTTTCTCCTTCAGTTGTTCCAAACATGCTGGGAGTACCCGATCCTAACCCGAATACCGATTTGAAATATGCATTAAAATATTCAGCTTTACCCTTATCTGTTAGTACAAATTTTCCGTTTCCGTCTTTAATAGGCGGAATAGATTCTTTGTTTCCCCTTCTTTGTTTTATGTATCTATAAAAATTTATCCAGCTTGATTGCTCGTTTAATAGAATTTTACGGAGAAAATTTTCTTGCGCTATACGTTTTTGCTGTATTTGTTTCGTAGATCTTTAAAGAGAGTCGCATAGAGAAGACTTTTTTTGCGGTTAGCATACGCTTTCCTGACCTTTCTTTTTAGTTTCCTGATATTGGCAGTGTAATACGCTGGATCACTATTCTCTTTAACTAACTTAGTTGGTACAAACAATTCTCTGCCTATAAACATTATTCGTTTAAAGGAGTTCCAGATTTCTTCCACGTTTCTGCCACCATGCGATTCCCAGACGCCGTAGTTTTCTATTAAGTATTCCTGAAAACCTTTTGTGTCAGCACGACTGTACTGAAATAAATCCAGTTGATAAATTTTGAAAAATAAATACTCAAACACGTGGTATAACCAGAATCCATGTTTTGAGGGTCCTTGTTAGCGAAAAATCCAATGACGGCAACACGTCCATCTGTCCATCTGTCCGTCCGTCCGCCTGTCCATCTGTCAACATCGCCCGATTTTTACAAAACTGATATTTCCTTATCGGTCAGGGTGATATCATGGCCTCTTGAATTTGAAACCGATATTTTAATTTTGGAGGGTACTTTACATGAAGCCCCAGGGACATTTTCCAAATTTTCAAAACCACCGGATCCATCATTTTCGATTAAATTTTATTGTTTGGTAGTGTGGAGGACTTCCTTTCACTCGTTATGTATTCCGTTTTGTGAGTCCTTGATTCAGAAAAACCGATTGATAGCAAAACGTCTGCCTGACTGTCTGTGAACAAATGTAATGGCCAAACCGTAAGCAGGCTTTTCACCAAAATTTATATCGCCCAATCAATCTGTCACACGTCATGGCCCCTAGAATTTGAAACCGATATTTTAATTTTGATGGTACTTTACATGAAGCCCCTGGGACATTTTCCAAATTTTCAAAAAAAAAACGGTTAAATTTTGTTGTTGGATAGTGTGATAGACTTTTAAGAAAATGGTGCAGATATCGTGTTCGTTGAAAAAATTGAATTTGTAGCTTTCTAATCTCATGTTCTACAGCTGTGTGACGTCACGAAGATTAGACAGGCCAAATTATCGGGTGTTGGGACGAAGATTAGACAGGCCAAATTATCGGGTGTTGGAAATACGTCATGCTCGCCTTGCATCTCCCTTACTTCCCGGCGTAGATAGAAAATGAAAAAAACAGCGTCCAGGCCTGGAAACACCGTTTGCTAACAATCGCCAGAATAATCCAACCCCAAATTCCAATTACATACATTTTCGTAACTGATACATTTTCGAAACTGATTTGAGCCATCATCGCCCCTTTCATCTAGTAGCCACGCCCCATAACCGCCATGCATAATAACAACACCCGGCTGCAATAGCTCAGCGTCAACACCGCTGCCTCCGCAACACCGATGACCAGGAGGTTGTAGGGTTCGAGTTACAACGATTAAGATTTACTGATACTGTCTGAATAACAAGATAAAATGCAATTACTGTCATGAGGGAAATAGTATAAACAAGCTGCTCTGATCGGTATTTTCCATAATTTGACAAAACTTATTATTTAACAAAATAACGTTAAGTGCAATTCACAATGCATCTGGACGCTCTTATTGCGAACTGTTGCCGTGACATTATGAGAAAACCGGGCGAACTAGGGCCGTGGAGGTGCGGGATTACAACGGGTGATGCGAGGTGCGGGGTTACAACAGGTGAAAGAGGTGAAGCGAAGCAAAGTAGTCGTGGAAGAGGGAAGCAGGTGGGGCTGGCAGTAAGAGCGGAACGGTCGAGATTGGAGGGGAAGAGTGTACGAGTAGGGGGGAGCAGATTGTAAATAGCCAGGTAAATAACCAGGTAATCAACTCCAGTTGTTATATTCCTTTAATTTCGATAATAAACTAACATTTCCACGATACAAATTTTATTACAAACAATCAATTTTCAAACAATCATGTCCTCCTGGAAAAATCACTTCGTTTTCCCAGCCAATTTCAAATCTGAATATTCATTACCAACGCAAACAGTGTTTCCGTTGAAGTATCTCTCCTTTCGCTTCTCTCCCTCGGCCGCCCTCGCGCCGAGCGTGCGCCGCCGTCGCCTGTCGCAGGGACAGACAGCTCGCTGACCGGCCGACAAACAGCAGGCAGGGCCCGAGTCGCACGCCGCCGCGCTCCCCTCGTATTTCCTCGTGTTTGCGCGCGCACGCAATATTTCAGGGCGGTAATTCGGCCTGAAACAGACGCGCGGTTTGCAAGGAATCCGAGGACTAAACACGGGCGGGAGGGGCCCGTTCTTACGCAAATCCCTTCCCCCCAAATTGACTGGCAGACGTGACAAACTCGGCGTTTGTCTGGATCAGAGGCATCCGCACTTTGGGAGCACGACTATCAATTAGATCGCTCGCGTCCGCTGTGTCCGCGCGCCGTGATTCAGTGCGTGCGCGCGGCGACGCGGCGCGGCGCGGCCGACCAGCCCCGGTTGGAGGCAAGAGGGGCGTGGTTTTTCAAACGGAAATTTGGCTCTCCTGGCGGACTTTTGTTTGGTGAAGTTCTAAACAAGTGAAAGGTTTTGGAACTTTAGTTTCACTCAGTCGTCAAGGGTCATTTTTAAACTCCCAAATGAGTACAATTCGGTTGATTGATGAGAGTTTTCGTCATTGACACTGTAAGTGTAGTGTATGTTTTTATCACAGAAGGTGGCGGATATCTCTTTAGTGAAGTACTTTTATGGTTAAATTAAGATATTAATACACAATATTTATTAAAGTTAAACTTTCATTTTAATTTGAAGAGTAAATTGATACGCCTTCTTTTTGATGTGCAAATTATTCAATTCTTGTATTATGACAATCCTTTCTATTGATAGTGTGGCCAATTCAATTTGTCTTGCGGCATTCTGTGATTTAGAAACTTTTTGCACGTTTTATGGCCGAAAATTATATCTAAGTTTTCTAATAATGAGATGACTTCATTGAATGTTTCTTCTAACTTGCACTCTTTGAAAACTATGAGTACCTGATAATAATATTCCGCGATCGACTGTCGAACCGAACGGACCTGTCTTATCGTTGTGAACAGTGATAACCGTGTGAATTTGAAAAGACTGTGAACCAGTGAAAATCTTTTGGACTGTGGAAACAGTGCCACTAGTGAGTGCTACGTATTATGCACAACGGGTACTGCCCGACAACCGGGCAGCTCATCAGTAATGCTAAAGCTCATCAGTAACACTAAATAGTGATTATTCCATCCCAGAACTAAACGTATCGATGTTGTATGAAGAAGCAACGGAAACCATCAGTTCAGAAGTTTCATCAATGGAATCTCAATCAAGCCAAACAACAATGGGACCTCAGCCAAATCAACAGACCTCATTCGGACAGCAAAACCTGGACACATTACAAGGTAACGCTTCAGGCCAACATGCCGCAGGGCAAAATTTAAAGCGTCCTTCTGATGATGTTACCTCGGCTAACGAAACAAAAAGGTCTAATCTGCAATGAAAGCAAGCTAGCACAGACAGTTCAACGCAGTATTCATATTCGGTCCCCACTGGCGACAGATTTCAGCCACTGAGCAGTGAACTAGAACCCAACAATCAAAATTGGTTTCAGCTACATAAATAAAACCTCCCCAAGTGTGTCAGAATCTGTTAAAATCCCGCCAATCTGTGTAGCAAATATAACTAACATTACGAACTTTATCAAGGAAATCAATACCAAAGTAACAAATAGTTTCACACTTCAATTCATAAATAATAGAGTAAAAATACAACTAGAGAAAATCAGTGACTTCAGAGACATAACCAAATATCTAATAAACACAGGAAGACAATTTCATACTTACAAGGACCCAGCAAATAAGAAATTCTCAGTTGTATTCAAAAACCTACACACACCAATCACAGAAGAGGAAATATACACTGAACTGAAAGAGAAACACCCATCACTCATTAAAGTTACCAGATTCCGAAAAGACAATAACCCAATTCTAGTAATAGCAGCCGAATTCAATGGGGAAGAAAACATAGAAACTATTTTAGAAATAACTCAAATTTGTAATCTCATTGTAAAAGCTGAAAGGAGAAGGAGACCTAAAGGCCCCATTCAATGCATGAGATGTTTAGACTTTGGCCATACAAAAAATAATTGTAATCATAAAATAGCATGTTTTTATTGTTCTAAAAATCATTATTCTGCAACTTGCCCCAATAAAAATGAACCATTCAAATGTTATCATTGTCAAGGAAACCATCGAGCGGACCTCAGAACAATAGAATGTCCTTATTATAAAAAAATCAGCCAAAACCCTAACCTCAACAATCCCCAAAATAGAACTAGAACCAATGAATCTTCAACAGCGCCACCTCAAAATACACAAACTAACTTTCCTGGACTGAGAACCACTCAATACATCCCCAACTTTAGACACATAAACAACAGAAACACAGCTCAAAATTTTAATCAACGTATTAACCCCCAAAATCTAAACTCTCATGCACACACAAACGAGAACAGCTTTCTCAACTCCCTGATCAACACAAAATGCTTTCACAACTCCCTGATCGCTACTCACATAATCAATATAATCAATTCAATTATACCATCCATAATAAACAACATTCAATAATCCATCTCAGCATACATTAATAATAATAATTATGCAACAAACACAAATTAATAAGTTAATCATACTCATTTGGAATGCAAATGGATTAATAAATAAAGTCAATGAACTAAAATACTTCTTGCAAGATACGAAAATTGACTTTGCACGTATAACTGAAACACATTTAAACAACAGTGTATAATTCAGCCTACCAGATTATAAAGTAATCAGGACAGACAGACAAAATAATAATGGAGGAGGAGTAATGATACTCATAAAGAGCACAATATCATGTTATCAAATAATACTACCACCAACCCCTGGTATTGAGACAGCAGCAATTAAGTTCAATAATAACAACAATCTGGAAAGTACACTAATAGTAGCATATAAGCCCCCCAATTTAAAAATCCAAAAAACCAATCTCAGCGGTATTATTAATCAATACACTCCAACAATAATCTTAGGAGATCTTAATGGGAAACACATACAGTGGGAATGTAAAAGTAATAATTCAGCTGGGACACAAGTACTACAATTAATAAACTACCACAAACTTAATATAATAGCACCCAATGCACCAGCCTACTACCCATATAATCACTCTAGGAACCCATATATATGACATAGGTATAACAAATATACAACAAACATTTTTCTCCACAGTACACCATGAAATGGACTCAGACCATCTACCAGTAATAATAACAACACAACATTCACTCCCCACACCCTCACCCATTCCTCAGATCAACACACACATAATCAATTGGCACAAATTTAAAAATAATGTAAAATCATCCATCCCAAAATTTAAAATATTAAATACCCTCCAGAAATAGACCAAGCAATAACAATACTCAATACCATTATATTAAGTGAACTACAGAACAGTAAATCAAACAAATCACTTATAAACACACAGAATAAAAAGTGAACTACCCAAAAGCATAAAAATCTAATCTACACAAAGAATAAAACAAGAAAATGATGGAATCACACTAGAAACCCTGAAGTCAAAGAGGAACTATATCTATTAACCTATATTACCAAAAAAACACTTTTCACTCACAAACAGCAACAATATAATAATATGATCCAAACATTAAGCTCAAGTAACAATACATTGTGGCAATTTAAAAATAAAATACTTAACAAAAAGAATACCATTCCTTCACTTAAAACTAGCACAGGCAAAAAATTCTCACCTTTTGAAAAAGCTGAAAACCTAGCAAAACATTTTGAATATACATTCAAACCCAATGATTCCCACCCACACAATCTACATCAAACAATCACACAGATAGCAACATCTCAGAACTATGATGTACTCTCCAGAATCAGATTCATATCTCCTCAGGAAATAACAAATATTATAAAAGCACTCCCTAATAAAAAGGCCTCTGGACATGACAGAATAAACAATAAAATACTCAAAAATCTACCAAACCAAGCCATAGCATTCTTAAATAATATTTATAACTCTTCATTAAGAACAGGATACTTTTCCACTTTTATGGAAACACTCTATAGTAATACCCATACCAAAAACCAAACAAAAATCCATCAAATGTAGAAAATTATAGACCAATAAGCTTGTTACCCTCTTTATCAAAAATTCTAGAGAAAATCATTCAGAAAAGACTCAACAATTACCTCAACAAAAATGGTATCATCCCCAGACATCAATTTGGATTCACAGAAAAGCTATCAACCATTCATCAATTATTAAGAATCATTGAACATATTCATACAGCATTCTAAAGAAAATTACACACTATATCAACCTTTCTAGATATTTCTCAAGCATATGACAGAGTATGGCATGAAGGTCTCATGTACAAACTTAAAATCAATGGTACACCCAAATACTTAACCAACATCATCAATAGCTTCATTAGCAATAGAACCTTTGCAGTTTCAATAGATAAACATCTCTCAAACCCCAAACCAATTTTGGCTGGACTTCCTCAGGGCTCCCCATTGTCACCTATATTATTTAATATTTGCATTGCTGGTATCCATACATCCAACTCAATCAATATAGCACAATTTGCTTATGATACAGCATTGTATTGTTCTAGCACATCACTTGATATATTAAGAAATACAATACAACAATATCTAAACCAAATCAGTTCTTGGTCAAACAAATGGAAAATTAAATTAAATCCATCCAAATCAACAACAAAAATCTTTTCATTAAAAATCATTTCAACACCACCACCCCTCACACTGAACCATAACATTATTCCTTGGACTCCACAAAACAAAACAGTGAGATATCTAGGACTACATTTAGACACTAGACTTAAATGGAAAGAACACATAAACATTAAAACACCACAAACAAAAGTCAAACATCCAATTAAAACCATTAATAAACAACCACAGTAAAATAACAATAGAAAATGTTAAGCTCATATATACAGCAGTAATAAGACCCCTAATGCTCTATGCCTGTCCTGTCTGGATTAATGCAGCAAAAACCAATATTCATAAATTACAGGTCATACAGAATAAATTCCTGCGAACAATAACCAGTGCACCCTGGTTCATCTCAAACAAACAACTTCATAAAGAAATTCAAATAAAGCCTATCATACATCACATCACTAAGTTATCCCATAATTTTTATAACAATTTACCATCAATTACACAACTATCCCAATATAACCTAGGCAAAGCACCCAGAAACGCAACCAGAATAAGAAATAGATTTCCCAGGCATGTTTTTTATATAAAATTTGCAAATTTGGATGATTCCTTGTGAGATGCTCAGTGGGTTTCCTCTCCCTAATAAATAGTTGTAAAGAAGTAATAGTTTAGTTTTTTAATGTAGATAATAAGCATCAAAAAAATGTCAGAAAGTTTTAATGTTAAACTGAGACATGTATCATATTCAAAATAATAAAAATTATTGAAAAGAAAAAAATCCCTGATAATATCCTCAAATAAATTATGAGTACCTGATAATATCCCAAATTCCTCTGCATTGTAAATTGCTTCAAGCTCCACGCGAATTGTTTTAAAGCTCAAAAACCTGTAAGATATACAGTTCTTAATGTTACTTCTGGAAATTTAGAATCGTAAACTGGAAAAATTTCCGATATGAACAAAAAAGCACCAGTCAAATGACAAGTGAAACTCTTTCTTTCATTTGAAAAATAATTACAATACATCCTTCCTTTGCTCATCTCGCCCACTCGTTGGTATCAGTCTTCTTTGCAGGTTGTGATGTTATTAAAAAAAGTTTCGTTGTCATTTCTAAAATTTGTCATATTTTGTTCAAACCGCAGAAGATTTGTGCGGTCATTGTGGGATCAATTTTAAAAAATAGTTCCAAATAATACAATAAGGGACACACGTTTTCCAAAAAATAATTTTCACTTGTCAACACTTTTAAATGTCACCTTGGGAGAGCATACTGTCATTTTTTTAAGTTAGCTGACTGCAAAGTAGATTTCATGCATACAATCAGTGGTTAACTACGATAAAAAATTTTGTGACGCTTTTCACACTTCCACAGACATCTTGGTCCTTTCTTGAGAATCACTGAGTAATTTGCTGAAGTACCTTCCTCAAGATTTCGCCTGACGTCTGGTGTCTATCCTGAAGTTGCTACTAATTGGGTGTAAAAACCAGAATGACACGTTCATATTTTCGATCTAGTATATTCAGGAGTCCTTTCTCTAGCGAACTCTATCCAGTCTCCCTCAGCAACATTCGCATCCATAGTAACCGATGCTACATCCATCAATTGTTCTTTCATAAGAGTTAGTACAAGTATCAATTTTTTTTTATTTTCATTTCGTGACAAATGCATACAGTGAGAAACCTGATCTCCATAAATTAGCAGACTTTACTATTTAACTATGCATTTTACTTTCATTTAAGATCATAGTTTGTCTTTGTGAAATGCACTACATTAGAAAATGCTCGTACTTTTATTTATTTCATTGAGATGTAGAAACTTCCATCACTTTCATTGGCTTTAAAAGGATTATTGCAGCACTTGTTTTTTGTGTTCTACACTGACGTCAAAACTGATATAATTCTTCTTATCTCTAAGGCACTGAATGAATTACACAATCAATTTCCTGATTTTGAAAATAAACAATTTTGACCGATTTCACTGCCCAAAGGTATGATTAATGAGAAATGTCCAAATCTATTGGAACATCAATTTGTTAACAAAGGAAAATTTCGCCTCGGAAAATTTATCACAGGAGAACTTCATTAGCTACACGTCAACATCCTCAAGATGAGAAATGTAAGTTTGAGAGCTGCAATGAGAAAGCCTATTGAATAACCTATTGTGTTTAATAAAATATGCTGAAGACTTAGATCACTTTTTCATGAATGTTAACTTTCGTTAAAGTAAAATATTAGAATGCACAGCGTATTTTATTAATTCTTAATTGCTAGATATTTCTTTCCCTTCTTCACTTCTTCCCTTCAAATGTGAATCTTCTCACATGTGAATCTTCTTACATGTGTATTCTTCTTGCATCTGAATTTGATTGTTTAATACCACGGTGACAATATACTGATAATTTTGAACATTCCACATCAATTAAGAGAATGGTTCTTTCTTTTCTACTCTATCATTATGACATTAAATAATGATTTACGGAATTTATTTACTTTATTATTTGTTTTAGATATAAGGAACGTTGTAACTGTAATAATAGTTTTTCGAATATTTCTTCACAGTCTAATAACATTAAACTAATTCAACATATTCATAAAAATATTTATGTATATTATTTTTAAGCATTATTTGTAACCATTTGTTGTTCGTTAAAATGGACATGAAATAAAAGAACAACTTACAAGTGGAAATTCCCGCTGGTTCTTTACAATTAATTGCATTCAATGCTCTTTCTGTTTCGGAGAAAATTCTTCGTCGTTTATTCGGGGGGAATACTATTAACCCGTGGGTTATATAAATGTTGACGTGAAGCGAATAATGCGATATATAACAGTATTTTTATGTTTCTTAGAAAAAGTGGATAATTTATGTTCATCAATAATTCTTTTTTTTTTTACTGACCACTATTTTGCCAGAGACGTTAGTAGAGAAATTATTGTTGTGAAACTATACATTTTATACAGAACGTGAGAGTGTAAGGAGTTAGTTCAAGATCGATACACGCCTTCCCTCCGTATTTTGCCTTTCCGTCTCTCCCTCTTCCTTCTCTTTCCGCAGTGTACTGTTCCGCTCGCGAAGACGATCCTCCGCCGGCTGTTCCTTCCTGCGCTCGTTCCTTTCGTGCTTTAATTAGGAGCCGTAAGGGGCCGAGATGCCTCTGCAGTGCGTCGCTCCTTCCGCCGCTTTCCATGTCGTTGCTGCTTTTCTACTTACTTTACCCCACCTTCGCATTCCAGCTTGCGGCCACGTGGATTCTTTTAATTTGAACTGACGTTTTAGTCCTTCCCTTCCTCTGTTTTACTTGCAGAGTGGAAGAGTCTCTAGAGAAAGTGGAAAATATATTTCTTGTTTGTCTTCTTTTCATCAAGACTCTTGAAAGCTCGTGACTACGGAGTGGAATAAGAGATCCATTGTGCTGATTGGAAAATAATAATTTCGTTTTACTTTGTACGTTGAGGAAGTGGTTAAGAAAATGGAAAACTTAGAAACCAAAAGAATAATTTGTCTCAGTCCATTTTAATAGTGTTTCTGATTCCCGTACTGGACGTTCAAGAGGAAACTCCGGAGAAATACACACTCGTGTTTTTAATAAGCCTTCCATAAAAAGTGGAAAGAATTAAACGCTAGGGAAATATTTCATATTTTTATTCTCTTTGAAAATGAAATATACTAATATTATGCTCTGTGATAACGTTAACTTCACATGAATATGCTAATTCTAAAAGTCATAACATTAAATTCATTGTAATCATATGTATTGCGCGCAATAGAACAGCAATGGCCTATTCATTATTTTCAATGAAAAGAATCTACATTTCTAAAAAAATATACATTAATTAATTTTCAAATACTCCGGTGTACTTTTCCTTGAGCATTATAATGATATGGCGACGTTCATTACGTTTTTAAATTGATATTACATATAGCTTTTCAAGGAAAGTGAATTTGTTTAGAAGGAGTAAGTTAATGTATGGTTTTACATGAAAGTCACGTATGGTATTTTTCTTTACTTTCGTTACACTCATGTTCAGAGTGTAGTTATAGAAAAACCGATATAAATCTATAACAGTGTCTGATTTGCATTACAATGTTCCAATAAATTATTTGCACAATTTGGGAAATTATCAAACAGTTGTTTTGTTTCGTCGCACGTTCTATAAAACTAGGGACATTTTGATTTTTTTGTATTCCAGCATTATTTTTTTGTATTTCAGAATTATTTTTTTGTATTCCAGCATTTGTATTCCAGCTTTTCGTTGCAAAATAATCGATCATAAAACATCTTACGGCCGAGATTAAGACGTATTTGCCATTTATAGTATCAATAATTTGGTCTTTACAGTTTCAGCGAATCGCAGCGAGAGAATCATGGGGCGATAGTAAACGGAACTGCCGAACACCGTTTTCTGCACAGATGTCAAATACTTGGGAGTATTTTAAAATGAATCAATGCATTTTTTGTTAGAATGTAGGTTATTTTCAGTGAAAATAAGGAATAGCTCGTTTCTGTTCTATTGCGCGCAATATATATTATTACAATGAATTTAATGTTTAACTTTTAGAATTAGCAATCATAATAAAATTGTATCCCAAAATTAACTTTTATCTTTTATAAATGAATAATGATCTCACTCAAAATATTGTATGGGTCTTGTTTTTTAATATTGCATTATTGCATTCGTACATATTTGAAAACTCGCTCCTAATGTCGCTCGTTTTCAAAACCTGTATTCATGCAATAATTACATGTAAAATAATTACATAAATTATTATTATTGCATTTTCGATATATGTTTATGGCCTTCGATGTTTCGAATGCTCTCAACAATACAGAAATCATCACCTTCTTTCTATAACACGTGTATAGCACTATTGCGTCTATTAAGAACAATCTTAGCGACGACGCAACTGTCAAAGAGGAGAGAATTGCATCATTTTTGTATTCGACATGTTCAAATTTTACTTGACAACGTTTGCTCATTCGATCGACAGAAATTGAAAATTAAATAATTTTCTATATAACTATCATTTATAAGATTGTAATAAAATTATTAGTAGAAAACTATGAAGTATAATTATAAACTCTAATTTTATTTACTATCATTGTCTTCACTTACAACAAGTGATACCACTTTTATTGTTATTATTATTATTATTATTATTATTATTATTATTATTATTATTCCTCTAAATCACGACTAAAGATGTTATGTGTCGGCTGAATATAAAATCTACTCCAGGTTGCAACCAGCTACCTAAGGGGTAGATCTAGGGACTATCAGGGCCTCTTCAATACTTTGCGCAAAATGTGGGCTGTTCCAAATAAAGCGATTTCTTGCACTTCCCAGTCTTTTGGATTACCTGGGAGTTTAGACAAGTTCTTACACAAATTTTGCGGAACAAATCCCAGAGCTCCGATGACTATCGGCACGACCTGTGCTTTGACGCCCCACGTTCGGCTGATCTCTATTTCCAAATTCTTGTATTTAAGACGTTTATCTGCCTCCTTGGTAACGACGTTTTGATCGCAAGGTACAGCAACATCGACAAGTAAACACGATTTTTTTCTCCATATACCGGATGACTATATCCGGTTTGTTTGCTGCTATCGTGCGATCAGTTTGAATTTGTTGGTCGTACAATATCGTACACAATCCAACAGACGTCACCGGTTTTGGTGAGTGTTCGTACCACTTGGGGCATGTGTTCGGAACTTCGAGGGCGGTACAGATCTGCCAGTGGAGGTAGCTACACACCCTATTATTATTATTATTATTATTATTATTATTATTATTATTATTATTATTATTATTAAGTGTGCTTTAAAATTATTAAAACATATTAGAAATATATAGCTATTTGTATTGAGTTAATTAATTTGAGGCGCGTTCCGAGAACGAAAAATTTATAAATCAAGCACTGGCTGTACCCATAAAAACTGATGGTTGTCCAGTATGAATACTGAATGATCCCCGAAGGAACCACATACAAGGACTCCCCCTCTAGTTCTCCCTTCGCAGTAGGTCTTACGTACAGTGTTGGCATTAGCTACGGACAGACCGGGGGATCGCCCGGGGCTCCGCAAGTAAAGGGGATGATGGAACTAATAGAAAAGAATTAGTAAAACATTTTTAAAAAAATTAGAACTCGGGAAAAACCTTATCGTAGTTTTATATTCAGTAGCCTTTCATAAAATTTTCAATACATTTTATACCTTAAATAGTTAATTATAGTCATTTCTTATGAGGTAAGAATTATTCCAGTTATGTATGTTTCGGATAATTAAAGTTACATTTACTGTATCTGTTTATTCATGAAATGGAAAATGTATGTATTAAAAATTCAAATTCATTTATAAAATAGGTTCTACTGAAATTCATACTTATTATTACATGTATTTAACACCAAGAGTAATTTTATTAAACACTAACTAAACACAACAATTTTTTTAGCTTTCTAAGCTCACCGTGGGAATTGTTTTATTTGATTACTAAATACTTTTACTTAATCCAAGCTTTTAAAATATATTCCCATAATTTTTGAGCTTAAACATAGTAATTTTTGTTATTTGCTGAAATAAAATAACTCATAGAGTTTCGTGATACAATTTTCACATTTTTAATTTTTTCGAGAGGGGGGAGGCTAGGTTTCAGCAATGCCCCGGGCCCCAAATTGTCTATCTCCGGCACTGCTCACGTGCGATGCCGGCGGCGCGCACAGCTCCATCAGTGCCTCGCCCACCTGCCCCCCTCGCCCCGCCCGCGAATTCGGAGCGCCCTCGATGATTTGGAGCGAAGGCTCCAGGGCGCCCTCAGATAACACCGTGTTTGCCGCCGTATCATCGCCGCAATATAACCGTCCGTTTATCTTGGAGCGCTGCGTCTCCGGTGGCAGGTGGCGCCATCTATTACCGCAGTGACAAAACACGGCCTTCACTGCAGCTGTAGCGGCGGGTGGGGCCTGGGCGGGGGGAGGGGGACGGGAGAGGCGCGGGCGTCGCCCCCGCCTCCGCAAACTCGGCCAAGTCGGTCGAGGACCGGCGATTAATTCACCATAATGGGGCCGCTGGGAGGGCGAGAGAGACGGAGAAACAAGGAGGAGGCGCAGAATGCGTTTGGACGCAGTCTGTCTCGCCGGAACAAAGCTCTGCCCCACGCAGGTAGCGCCTGTCGCCGGAAGTGGTTTGTCAGTTTTAGCGTGAAGATGTAAATGAGAGTTATTTCGGAAACAGTTTGAGTTCTCAGTGTAAATAAATACTCTTATTTCTGTTGCACCACTTTTTTCCAATGTACATTCGGGTAAGAATTTATTCCGATCAACTGTCACGGACAAACTCATTAAGAAATTTAGAGAGAGGAAGGATGTTATGCTGACTGAAGTAATTCAAAATAAGCAGAAAAGATCATGAATGTGTTTAAAATAAACTCTGAAGTACGTCTGGCAATTTAGAATTGACGATTTCCAAACATAAACTGGCTTTATGTGAGCACAAGCCTTCCGTTGACACGGCATCTTTGATTATATTTTATGTAGTACAAAGTCCTATATAGAATACAGCAGTTGCCTAATAAATGCAATACCCAGATCTTTAACAACTGTTTCCTTTTCAAGGATTACATCGTTAATCGTGTAATTAAATATAATTGGTTTAGATGTAAAGAAGCTCATATTTTACATGTAGATGGGTTTAGGATGAACTTGTGTTCCACACAACAATCATGCAAAATTTCTTTGAAGTGCCAAACAATCCTCAAGTGTATTAATTTAGATACTTGTATAAAGTTTCATATCATCTGCAAGTGTTAAAAAGAAACATGATAAGCAAATATAAGCAAAAACTATTTATAGTAGTAGCGAACAGTAAAGACCCAAATTTCAACCTTGCAAGACACCTGTCTTTCACAAATAAGGAGATTTATAACCTGCATTTTGAATAATGTTCAAACGTTGTAGTAAATATGATTACAATAAACAAATATATTTATTTGGTATATCAAGATATTTTAATTTACTTATTTTAAGACGCTGCATGATCTAACATTTCAAAACCCGTAGAGAAGTCAGTATAGATCACATCAATTTGTCCACATTCTACTAGGTTATCAGCAATAGACTATGAAAAAATAAGTTAATTAGTAATGCTTGATCTATCCTTGAAACAATCCTGATGCTGACAATTAATAAATGGTTTAAGTGCTGAGTGTAAAGTGTTATAAAGGTGATTGTCGAGCATCTTTGAAAAAATAGACAATAAAGAAATAGGTATAGAATTCTGAATGAGAATGGATTACCTTTTTTAAAGTCAGGGTAGACATTCGCAAACTTTCCAAATAGAAGGCAATGTACTTCACAATTCTACTTTTTAAAAAATCGTAAAAAGAGGTACAGACAATGCAACTACAAATTTATGAAGCAAAAGTGTAGGTATTTCATCCTTCCCAGAAATCATTTAAGTAGGGAAGACATTTTTTCTCAATAAAGCCAATATCAAGAAATAATTTATTTCCAAGCTGATTCAATAACAAATCATTCTCAACCAAGGAAGCATTAGAACTTGAATAATCACTGAAAACACTTGAATAATGCTTGGCAAAGTTATTCACAATAGTCTGAGGTTAATAAATGCTATTACCATTGTAGCGCATAGATGATGGAATTCTGCCAATTTTCGTAATGCCAGTAGTGTGTGCCTAAAATTTCACGTCATGAATAAGAGACTCATGAATAAGGTGCAATGTTTTCTTTCTATAAATTATAATTTCTTCTAATTAAAATTTTTAAACCATAACCAAGACGTTTATAATATTAGCCGTATTATAATTTTATCATCCTTTATTTTACTTATAACATACTTGGAACTAAATATGTATACCCTGCATAATTCAATACTTACGACAATATATCTAAAACATTTGCGCCCATGCTTCTTTGTCTGTTACATAGTAATTACATTGCAAGTATATTCTGTGTGTCACAAAACTTTAGAACCTCTAGAGTAATTTCATCAACTTTGGCACGAATAGTTTTGAGCAGCCATGAATGAAAAATAGCATAATTGCGATTCAAAATGTTATCCTAAAATGTTGTTTGTTACTATACGTACATTACAACGCCCATTGCATCTGGGCGACATGGTTTGAGGGTTGCCGGCTGTCACGGCGGGGTCCTGAGGGGCTGGATAGACCTGGAAAGCGTTCCGAATAAGGAGGGGTGAGCAGAGCGAGCGGGTCTCAAGGAGCAACTAAGAAGAAGGGGAGAGAGAGGAACGGACGGAGCAGTAGGCAAAGAAGAAGCAAGAGAAGCTGGATGAGAGAGAGGTGCAGGTGGAGCAAAATGCGAAGAAAAAGCGGGCCAAGAGGAAGGAACGGGAAGATAGTGAGGAGCGGGAGGAACAGAAGGGGGGAGATGCAGGGAGAGAGTGGAAGGGGCTAGATAAGGGGGGTGAGATGTGGGCAGGACAGTCATGGCAGGATAGATAGAACGTGTGAGGAAAACGACCGAACCGTGCGCGGCGGGTGATGCTGATTAATATACAAGTGTGGATGTGATAAATATCCTGGTAATGCTAACGGGACAATTAGCCAGTTCTTATAATAACGGAACAGAATCCAAAAGAATCAGTGCACAAGTTGCAGTTATAGTAATTAATTCAAATTGAACCATCATTTATGAAGGAGCATCTAGGCATCGTCTCCTGTATTATTTCAGTAGTATACCTTTGGGTTCCGGCTCTCATACGCAACCAATCTTTATAAATGAGGGCTCTAAAGAAAGAATTTCACGGGGACTTGACGAATTCCATTTTAACTTTAAAAATATGGATGATTTCTTTTAAAAAAAAAACATAGAAATATTAATGTAAAATGCAACCCGCATCACATGTCAACCTATATCGGCAAATAATTCGTAAACAAAGCGTTTTAGAGCCTTAAAATGTATTATTTTGAGGCCAAAGGCCTCAAAGAAGCGTTTTTTTCACACCATAATCTACAAGATGAGACATTCTACGATCCATTCAATTCAATTTTTGGTTCCACGCTTCAATACTATCAAGTAGAGATCTGCATTCTCCGCGATTTTTAGCCATCTAAAGCTAGCAGCGCCCAGAAACCAATCTCAACCAGACTATATCCAAAATTTTAGGCTAATTTTAGGCTAATTAAATGCTCTATTCCCGAATTTTAGGCTCTTCAGGATTTCCGAAAATCGTGGGCGCTGCTAGCTTTAGTCTAAATCATCCCCGCCTTCAAATTCCAAAAATCAGGGCTGTACAGGGCGAAACAATTAACGTTGGTTCTTACGGGTGAAATAACACCAAAATCAAAAAACCTTAGGAAAAATCTGAAACCCCTCCCAAAAGTTAAGAATAATTTTAGGCTCTTGGAAAAAAATCATCCCCGCCTTCAAATTCCAAAATCAGGGCTGTACAGAGCGAAATAATTAACATTGCTTCTTACGGGTGAAATAACACCAAAATCAAAAAACCTTAGGAAAAATCTGAAATCCCTCCCAAAAGTTAAGAATAATTTTAGGCTCTTGGAAAAAAAATTATCCCCGCCTTCATATCCTAAAAATCAGGGCTGTACAAAGGGAAGCAATTAACATTGGTTCTTATTGGTGAATAGGGTATGTTGTATTCCTAACGGGAATTTTCCATTTTTTTGGAAAGGGAAGAGAGAAGGCCAAAATTATTTGTGGGTATAATAGTATTCCCTATAGTGTGTGGAATATGAAGTTCACTTTTCAGAAGCTAAGTCGTTGTAGTTCAGGTGTTATAAGAACTCAAATATTGAATATCGAAAAAAAATTGGGTGTGTTTCGATTAGTATTGTAATTTTTTTTCAATTAGAATGGAGCTAGCCAAAAATTTTTTTGAGGTTGGAAAATTAATAGGTAATGTATGGGCAAGTGTTAATAAATTTCTCATTTGAATTAGTAAAGTAGTTCAGAGATTATTTTGTGAGAAATAAAAAATTAATCGAAAGGTATGTTGTAGTTCTCACGAGAACTTCCCATTTTTTGGAAAAGAAAGAGAGAAGCCAAAAATTATTTGTGGGTGTAGTACTATTCCCTATATTATGTGGAATATGACGTTCAATTTTCAGAAATTAAGTCGTTGTAGTTCAGGTGTTATAAGAATTCAAATATTGAATATCGAAAAAAAGTGGGTGTGTTTTGATTAATATTCTATTTTTTTTCAGTCAGAAGGGTGCTAGCCCAAAATTATTTGAGATTGGCATATTGATATGTAATGTATGAGCAATTGCTAATAAATTACCCATTTGAAGTAGTAAAGTAGTTCAGAGATTATTTTGTGAGAAATGAAAAATTAATCGAAAGGTATGTTGTAGTTCTCACGAGAAGATTCCATTTTTTGGAAATGAAAGAGAGAAGCCCAAAATTATTTGTGGGTATAACCATATTTCTTATTATGTGTTGTATGTCACGCGCCTTTCCAAGGAGCCAAATCCTTGTAGTTCAGGTTTTATAACAACGGAAATATTAAATGTTGGAAAAGAATTGGGAAAGTTTTTAGTAATATTAATTTTTTCCAATAAGAACGGCTCTAGCCCAAAATTATTTGAAATTGTGATATTAATAGCTAATGTATGAGCAATCGTTAATAAATTTCTCATTTAAATTAGTTAAGTATTTCAGCAATTTTTTGTGAGGAATGAAAAATTAATAAAAAGGTATATTCTAGTTCTCACGAGAATTTTTCCATTTTTTTGGAAAAGAAAGAGAGAAGCCCAAAATCATTTGTTAGTATATCGGTATTCCGTATCATGTGTTGTATATGGCCTTCAATGTCCAGGAGCCAAATCGTTGTAATTCAGGTGTTATAAGAACGCAAATGTTGAATATCGAAAAAAAATTGGATGTGTTTTGATGTATATTCCAATTTTTTCCAATAAGAATGGAGCTAGCCCAAAATTATATGAGATTGGCATCTTGATAGGTAATGCATGAGCAATTGTGAATCAGTTCCTCATTTGAATTATTAAAGTATTTCAAAAAAATTTTGTGAGGAATGAAAAATTATTTAAAAGTTATACTATATTTCTCATCAGAATTTTCCACTTTTTGGAAAAGAAAGAGAAGCCCAAAATTATTTGTGGGTATAATCGCATTCCTTAATATGTATTGTATGTCACACGCCAATGCCATGAGCCATATCCTAGTACTTCTGGTTTTATAAGAACGGAAATGTCGAATATCGAAAAAAAAATATGGACTGGTTTTGACTAATATCCCTTTTTTAATACGAACTAATATAGCCCAGAATTATTTGAGATTTGAATATTATTAGCTGATTTATGTGCAATTATTAATAAATTCTTTATTTGAATTGGTACAGAATTTTGGGGTTTACTTTTTCAGAAGTGGAAACGTGGTGAAATGTATATTGAAGTTCTCACTCGAATTTTTCTTTTCTTGGAGAAGAAACCGCGAAGTTCAAAATGATTCATGAGTATAGCCGTATTCTCTATCATGTATTGTATATGGCACTTTATTGCCAGGAACGAAATCCTTGTAGTTCAGGTTTTATAAGATCGCAAATATTGGATAGCAAAAACAAAAGTTATTCTATTGATTATTATTCCTTTATTTTTCAATAAGAACGTCTCTAGCCCGAAATTATTTGAGATTAGCAAATTGAGAAGCAATGTATGTGCAAATGTAAATAAATTCTCTTTTTGAATTAGTAAAGTATTTTGGAGTTTATTTTGTGAGGAATGAGAAATTGGTCAAGAAGTATATTGTAGTTTTCACGAGAATTTTCCATATTTTGGTAAACAAAGAGAGGAGAAATTAATTACATTACTCGTTTACCAGACTTCTTTTCTATTTTTTCCTGCGAAGCCTGGGCAATTATTAAAGCTTTAGATCTCTTTTTACAAAACAGAACATCGTCAGATTTGATTATTTTCACAGATTCACTTTCAGTAATTTTCGCTATTCAAAATAAACTGTCAAAAAAACCCTTTCATTCAAGAAATTCAAGAACGTCTTCTATCCTTGGCCCAAAATCATTGTAACATCACCCTTGCATGGAGCCCTTCTCATCGAGGAATAAAGGGAAATGAAGATGCTGACTCCTCAGCAAAGAATGCTTCTAAACTCCCTTTACCTAATAACTCCATCTCTGGTTCTCTTCAAGACTTTAAAAAACTTCTTCAATCATCAACATTAAAAATATGGGATTCGAAATGGAAATCAACACATTCAAAATTACATCAAGTTAGAAATTCAGTACTAGATCCTCCTCTTCTTCTTCTGAACTTTAAAAGAAAACATCAAGTCATTTTATCAAGGCTCCGAATTGGCCACTTCAATTTGAGTCACTGTTATTATTTCAAAAGACGAATCCAGTTCCCTGTCCAAATTGTGGTCAAACTATTTCTACATCCCACTTATTAGTGGAATGTCCCTTTACTACTAACCTCAGAAAAAAATTAAAAATTGATCCGGTTATCCATTCTCTATTGAATTCCACTCCAGAGTGTAAAAAAGTTATTAAATTCCTATGTGAATCAAAATTAGATAAATATATTTAATAGTTCCTTTATTGCAACAAAAAAACACATGTCTGTAATATCGAATGAAATCAGAGTTTTATATTGTTTGCTAAATATCTGTTGTATAATGTTTACTAAATATCTCATTGTAATGTTTGTTTATGAAACTGTAATATTTTATTATGTAAAACTGTAAAGTAGTGATCGCTTATGACCAAGACGTTTCACAGCAATCTGAAATAAATTAAAATAAAATAATAATAAAGAGAGGAGCCTAAAATTTTTTCTGAGTACAGCCGTATTCCTTATCATGTATTTGAAAATGACATTATCAAACGCGAAATACCTGTAGGTAAGGTAACGCAAATATTGAATATCGGAAAAAACTTGGGACTGTTTTGATTAATATTTCTTTCATTTCAATAAGAACGAATCTAGTCCAAAATTATTTGAAGTTGATATATTGATGGCCAATGTATGAGCAATTATAAATAAATTCCTCTTTTGAATTAGTACAGTATTTTGGAGTTTATTTAGTGATAAACCAAAATATGATCAAAATTTATATAATAGTTTTCACACTAATTTTCCAATCTTTTTAAAACAAAGTGAGTAGTCCAAAATTATTAGAGAGTACAGCCGTATTCCCTATTATGTGTTGTATATGACATTAAATTGCCCGGAACGAAATCCTTGTAGTTTAGGTTTTATAACAACACAAATATTGAATTTTGCAGGAAAATAGGTGTAGTATGCGGACGGCAGTTCAAAGTTGCCGCGCTAACTGCGCGGCAAAGAGCGCCGGCAGCATGTTCCCGCCTCCGGCAGCGCGCAGCACAGAGCGTCGGCATCAGGCGCGCTGAGCTTCGTCAAGCGCGCCAAGGGTGTGCTCAGAAACCAGCCACGCCTGTTACCTGGGCTCCGCGCACTGGTGAACCGGCCAATCAGGGGAAGCCGCGGGAAGCCTTGCGCGGGAGCTGGCCCAAATAAAAGGACGCCGACGGAGGATCACCGGCAGTAGAGCGCTCGGCGTGGTTTCAGCCAGATGGCATGTTGTTTTTTGTATATGAAGTTTTGTGGTAACTGTACATAGCGGCCGAGTTGGCCCAGATTTTTGTAAATAAATATTCTTATGGAAAGTGAGTGTTTTTGAGTTATAACAGTGGCGACGAGTAAAAAGGAGAATGAACGCGGAACAATTTTCACAACTGATGGCGTGTCTACAGCAGCAACAGCAGCAGCAGATGGCGATGATGGTGCAGACATTGCAGCAAGCGGCAATTTCCTCACGACCGAGCAGCCCAGCCCCGCCGCTCGCAACTTACGATGCAGCAGAGGAAACCTGCGAAGAATATGTGGCCAGATTGGAGCAACATTTGTTATGCTATGATATTAAAGAGGAATCTCGTAAAAGAGCATTTTTTCTGGCCACAATCGGCGCACCGTTAAATAGGTTGTTACGTAAGTTAAGCAAGGAAGAAGAGATTTCGCAGGTGTCATACGATATACTTAAACAGCGGCTGCTAGCTCATTTTTCGAGGGAGACGCATTTAGTGGCGGCACGCTACAAGTTTTATTCATCCAGAATGAAGCCAGGCCAAACGCATGCCGATTGGGCGACGGAGTTGAAGGGTTTGGCGAAGCGTTGTGCGTTTGAATGCAACACAGAGAAATCGTATGCGGAGTCATTGATACGGGACATGTTGGTAATGCATACGCCGGAAAAAGAAGTTCGGTGGGCATTATTGCAACAAAACAACCCGTCTTTGGAAGACGCCTTAAAATTAGCAACATCGTATGAGGTAACGAAGCATACGGCGCATCAGATGACGTTAGGCGATAGAGCAGCAAGAGATGTAGAGGAAATGAGTGTACAGGAGGAAAATTGGGTAGCCAAGCCACGAAGCAGGAAGCAGCAGGAGAAGAAAAGTCCTTCCACCAGCAGAGGCAAGCTATTGAAGTCTTGTAGACAGTGTTTTATTAGTCACGACAGGAAGGTTTGCAGATTCCTCAGAGCGGAGTGCTACAAGTGCGGTAAGAAAGGGCATATTAGAGAAGTGTGCAACAGTGGTTCTGCTGAAAACAGACGACAAGAAATGGACATCGATGAGGTGAGCGGGCACGTCAGAGAAGGACGCAGCAGTGGTTATGCCGAAAGCCAGCGGCAAGAAAGAGGCATCGATGAAGGGGATGGTGATTGTATTTATTCAGTTATGCAGTGTGATGACAAAAGTAAATTGTTTGTAAACTTGGAAATAGGTGGTAAATCTGTATTATTCCAGGTGGATACAGGTGCAGCAGCAACTCTAATAAGCATGACTACTTATGAGCAGCTGGGTTCTCCGCCTTGCGCCTCGCTGAACACAGTTTTTTATGGATATGCTAGACAGAGAATCAAGACGAAAGGTAAGATAAGCCTGCTAGCGAAATACAAAGCGATGGAAAGACAAGTAACACTGGTGGTTGTGGACAGTCGTGATGCGGTTAACATTCTAGGAATGGATGTTTTCACAATTTTTGGATTTACGGTTCAGGACGCGTTTGTCATTCAGACTTGCGCCCTGCCAAAGGAGGTAAAGAATGTGATAGATTTGAATTCAGAAGTTTTTTCGGAGCAATTGGGAAAATGCAAATTTTTTGAGGCGCATTTGCAGTTGAAGAAAGATGCCACCCCTAAATTTTTTAAAGCACGACCTGTTCCCCTGGCAGTGAAAGATAAAGTAAAAAAGGAAATCGACAGGTTAGTAGATTTGGACGTCTTGACCCCCGTCAGTACTAGTGCATGGGCAACTCCAGTAGTCATAGTAAAAAAGAAAGACGGTAAAATTAGAATGTGCGGAGATTTCAAGAGCACCGTTAATGCGCAACTCATGGTAGAGCAGTTCCCCATCCCCAGAGCAGAAGAGCTTTTTCAGAAGCTAGCGGGCGGGCAGAGATTTTCAAAAATAGATTTGCGGGACGCGTATCTGCAGATCCCGTTAGATGAAGAGTCTGCGAACTTATTGGTAATTAACACACCGTTCGGGCTTTACCGATACAACCGGTTGCCTTTCGGGGTCGCTTCAGCTGCGGCTATTTTCCAGCGCTGCCTGCATACGCTGACAGCCCAGGTGAAGGGCAGCGCCAACTACCTAGATGATATAGTGGTAACGGGCGAGTCGGAGGAGGAACATCTACAAAACTTGAATCTCTTATTAAAGACTTTAAATGAATGGGGCCTAAGGGTTAACTTGGATAAGTGTGATTTTTTTAAAGAACAGATTACTTATCTAGGTCACGTGTTGGATAGCTCGGGGATCAGGCCAACCGGAGAAAACTCAACGGCGATTCAGCAGCTTCCGGTTCCTGTTAATTTGCAGCAGCTACAGTCATTTCTGGGGAAGATTAATTACTATGGCAAATTTATCAAGAACATGGCGGAAATAGCAGCACCCCTCAACGCGTTGCGTAAGAAAGGCGTAAAATGGCATTGGTCGGCAGATTGTGACAAGGCATTTCGGAGGTTGAAAGAGAATTTAATGCAGGCAGTTAAATTGGAACATTTTTTGCCAGATAGAACGACTATACTAGCTGTAGATGCATCAGAATATGGTATTGGGGCAGTCCTTTCGCAGAAGGATGCTAAGGGTGTTGAGCGGCCAATTGCTTGTGTGTCAAAAACGTTGAATGTTCACCAGAAGAATTACTCTCAGATAGAAAAAGAAGCTTTAGCAATTGTATACGGCGTGAGAAAATTCAACGAATACTTGTATGGGTCAAAGTTCATAATCATTACTGATCATAAGCCGTTGGTGTCTTTGTTCTCGCCACACAAGCGTATCCCAGATAATACGGCGCGTAAGATGCAAAGGTGGGCGCTTTTCCTGTCTGATTATAGTTACAGGATACTTTACAGATCTACATATCAGCATGCTAACGCAGATGCACTATCCCGTCTTCCGCAAGGGCCGGATGCAACTTTTGACTCTGAGGACATCGCCTGTCTCCAGCTGGACCAAGCCGAAGAGGAGGCAGTATCAGGTTTTCCAGTCTCGTCATATCAAGTGGCAAAGGAAACAAAGAAGGATCCGCAGCTCAGGCAAGTGCTGTACCACGTGCAAACTGGTTGGTCCAGCGCGCATAGGCGAACCAGGGCGCTGACGGAATGGTATAAGCTCCAACACAGGCTGTCGGTTAAGGGCGGCGTATTATTACTGGCTAGCGATGAAGGAGTTAGGGTAGTGATTCCGCATAAGTTGCGACCAAAGGTATTACGCCTTTTACATGAGGGTCATTGGGGTATAGCCAGGACAAAGCAAGCAGCCCGCCGTTATTGTTATTGGCCAGGAATAACCAAAGATATAGAGGAGATGAGCAAGCATTGCGAAGCATGCCAAACTAGTCAGGCAGCGCCGAGAGCGGATTTAAGCTCATGGCCCCAACCCTGCGAGCCGTGGGACCGCATACATGTAGATTTTGCGGGTCCTTTCTTAGGGCATATGTGGTTGTTAGTAGTGGACGCATTGTCAAATTATCCGTACGTGATGCGCATGCAACACACAACTGCACCACATACAATAGATGCTTTGAAGAAAGTTTTCGTAACAGAAGGCCTCCCACGAGTATTGATCTCCGATAACGGCCCGCAGTTCATATCAGCGGAATTTCAAAAATTTTGTAAAAGTAGCGGGATACAGCACATTTTGGCTCCACCGTTCCATCCTCAGTCAAATGGAGAGGTGGAAAGATTAGTGCAGACGTTCAAGTCAGCCATGCTTAAAGCAACTAGAGCGGGTGCATCAGTAGAGCAGGCGTTACTTAGCATGTTGACCACCTATAGGACGTTACCAAATATGTCAGGTAGAAGCCCCGCTCAAGTATTGCATGGTCGGCAGCCCCGTACCTTATTGTCCTTGTTATTTCCGGAAGAAGTGCCAGTGTCAACCAAAGGCGCTAAATTCAAGAGAGGAGATAAGGTACTGGTAAGAGTGTACGGAAGTAATTGTAAGTGGCAACCAGCAATAGTAACTGCAATAAGAGGAGGCAGAGTTTACGTCCTCAGGACAGAAGATAGATCAATCTCTCGGCATCAATCGCAGATTAGGAGACGGTACTACGATTCTGTAGTAGATAAGCAACAGGCGGGGGGGGGCAGCGCAGAGCAGGGCAACAGAAAGTGTAATGCGTTTTCCCTTTTCAAGCCAGCAGGAGGAGCGGCCCACACTGGATTCCGGCGCAACCATCGAGGAGCCATCTCTACAGTCGCAGCAGCGGCCGGCATTGCGGAGGAGCAACCGACTGCGTCGTTTCACCCCCTACATCACAACTTCGGTGGGGAGGGTGTAGTATGCGGACGGCAGTTCAAAGTTGCCGCGCTAACTGCGCGGCAAAGAGCGCCGGCAGCATGTTCCCGCCTCCGGCAGCGCGCAGCACAGAGCGTCGGCATCAGGCGCGCTGAGCTTCGTCAAGCGCGCCAAGGGTGTGCTCAGAAACCAGCCACGCCTGTTACCTGGGCTCCGCGCACTGGTGAACCCGCCAATCAGGGGAAGCCGCGGGAAGCCTTGCGCGGGAGCTGGCCCAAATAAAAGGACGCCGACGGAGGATCACCGGCAGTAGAGCGCTCGGCGTGGTTTCAGCCAGATGGCATGTTGTTTTTTGTATATGAAGTTTTGTGGTAACTGTACATAGCGGCCGAGTTGGCCCAGATTTTTGTAAATAAATATTCTTATGGAAAGTGAGTGTTTTTGAGTTATAACAATAGGGTGTTTTGATTAATATTCAATTCTTTTCAAAAAGAATGCATCTACCCCAAAATGATATGCCTGTCGCGATTTTTGCCATAATGTGCATGTTATTTGTAGAACATTGGATTGCTTGAAGCGAAATACCTGTAGTTTAGTTTTGAAAAAACCCAACAAATATTTGAGATCGGTAAGTATTTCGGACAGTTTTTTTTACTTTGCTTTTCTTTTTCATGAAAAACATGACAATGCCCAAATTATTTCAAGATCGCATCTTATTTGTTGGTATGTGTTCAATTGTTAGTAAATTCCATATTTACATTTGTTAGTTAAGTTTGTTTTCTTTTTTTTTTTTGACGAATGAAAGATAGAGAAAAAATGTAGTTTGCCTTTTATACTAGGCATTATTCTTTTCCCATTTTTGGATTTCTCTATTATTGATTCTGATTTTAGAATTGTAGATGTATAGTTAAATAACTATTTTATCTTTTAATTCGTCGCTGCTTTTTGGAGAGAATTTTTCTTGTATGAAATATTTAATAAGTCCATATTGGATATTTACATAGGAATGAATTAAAGTAATTATTTCAATTGGTTTTAAATATTTGTTATCGTACGTAGGGGTGAGTTTCGAAATTTTGAAAAGGAACAAAAATTTCGCACGTTTACGACCACACAAATATTTTCGAATTTTCAGTACTTGTGGGTGTTAAATTAACAACCCACAATTTTTAACCTTAATTTCGGAGATTGTAGGGTACCAAAATAATGTTTTTGGTGTCACTGAAGAGCCCAAAAATATCCCAAACTTATGGTGGGAGAAATTTTGAAATTTGAGAATTAGGGGTGGTTTTGATTTTTTGTTTTCGTATTTAGGGGTGTGTTTCGAAATTTTGAAAAGTGGCCCCCAGAAACCCAAAATTCACTTGTTTTGACCGTGCAAAAAAATTTGAATTTTAAGTGGGGGTGCTAGCTTTACCGGCCAAAATTTGAAATCGTAATTTCAAGGTGTTGGGAAGTAGCCCAACATTTTTGGAAGGGGGCTGAAATTAGCCCAAAATTATGGCGCAAGCATTATTGAGTTTTGAGAAAGTGGGGGTGATAGCTTTACTGACGTAGTGGCGCTTGCTATTACAAGCACACCGTCCAGACCTGGTCCCTGCCGAATACCGCCGTGTGTGTAAATAAATAAATCTGTGCCCGGCGGGGGCCTCCTCGGCCGCGGGCATCGTCTGGCGGAGGCCAATCCGCACCTAAAAACTCCCGCGCCACCACCCGGAGCCCCTCGATGCCCCTACACCATGTCAAAGAAGATGGTGCAGTGATGGAGCAGTTAAAATGTAAATAGTGTAAATAGTAATCAGTGCACAACAAGGACGTGACAGTGACACCTGTGCTTAGTGTCAGGTCATTTCAGGATAAGAGAATTTCGAAGATAAAAGCAATAAGAACGCGACAGAGTCGCTTATGAAGTAATTGTAATTAGATGTAGGTTGTTGAAGTAATGATAGTGTAAATAAAACGAAAGAGGTGCCTCAGTTACACAAGAGAGGAAAATCCTAAGACTATTATAAATAACGCAAGAAAGGTCAAAGCAATCTTGAACTCTCCAACCAATATATCCATGCTATGTAGTGCAAAACTACCACCATGTATAAAAATTGTTCTGTCGACAATATACGCTACTTAAATACAGAGTAATATACGTAGTATAGGGAAAGTTATATAATGCTGCGGGGAAAATGGCGAATTTTCGCCAGCAAAAAATTAGTTGTCTGGTCGTGATCACGAAAAAGTGGATAAATCCAGTTGCTAAATTAAGAAAAAAGATCCCTTAACACGTGGTGTAGCCAGACCACGTTTTTCGTTGGTCCTTGATTCCCAAAAACCAACTGAAAGGAAAACGCCCATCTGTCCGTCCCCGTCCGTCCGTCAACACTGCTAGCACATAAACCATACGTACGATTTCTTCCAAAATGGATATTCCCCGCACGATCTGGTTTGAGTGAAAAATTGATTTGGAAAAAGATTCTATAAAATTTTGGGGTACTTTACATGAAGCTCCCCGGACGTTTTTAAACTTTTCCCAAAAACTGCTCCGAATTTTTCTTCAAAATTTCTTGTAAGAACACAGTGAAATGCACTTACGAAATGATGACAGAGGTACAATATTCACGGTGAACTCTAAATTTTCGAAAATTGCAAAATTTTGAATTTTATTCAACGGCTTCCTTCAACTACAAAATTGCAGATGGAGATTTTTCCTAAAAATATATTGTTTTCTTCATAGTGAGTTCTTTCATAGTGAGTGGTGTTTATTCGCCCGTAAGAACCAATGTTAATAGTTTCGCTCTGTACAGCCCTGATTTTTGGAATTTGAAGGCGGGGATGATTTTTTTCCAAGAGCCTAAAATTATTCTTAAATTTGGGAAGGGGTTTCAGATTTTTCCTAAGGTTTTTTGATTTTGGTGTTATTTCACCCGTAAGAACCAATGTTAATTGTTTCGCTCTGTACAGCCCTGATTTTTGGAATTTGAAGGCGGGGATGATTTTTTTCCAAGAGCCTAAAATTATTCTTAACTTTTGGGAGGGGTTTCAGATTTTTCGTAAGGTTTTTTGATTTTGGTGTTATTTCACCGTAAGAACCAATGTTAAATGTTTCGCTCTGAACAGCCCTGATTTTTGGAATTTGAAGGCGGGGATGATTTTTTTCCAAGAGCCTAAAATTATTCTTAACTTTTGGGAGGGGTTTCAGATTTTTCCTAAGGTTTTTTGATTTTGGTGTTATTTCACCCGTAAGAACCAATGTTACTTGTTTCGCTCTGTACAGCCCTGATTTTTGGAATTTGAAGGCGGGGATGATTTTTTTCCAAGAGCCTAAAATTATTCTTAACTTTTGGGAGGGGTTTCAGATTTTTCCTAAGGTTTTTTGATTTTGGTGTTATTTCACCTGTAAGAACCAATGTTAATTGTTTCGCTCTGTACAGCCCTGATTTTTGGAATTTGAAGGCGGGGATGATTTTTTTCCAAGAGCCTAAAATTGTTCTTAACTTTTGGGAGGGGTTTCAGATTTTTCCTAAGGTTTTTTGATTTTGGTGTTATTTCACCCGTAAGAGTCAATGTTAATTGTTTCGCTTTGTATAGCCCTGATTTTTGGAATTTGAAGGCGGGGATAATTTTTTTCCAAGAGCCTAAAATTATTCTTAAATTTTGGGATGGGTTTCAGATTTTACAATTGATTTTGAGATAGAATCTGGGTGGGCGCTGCTAGCTTTAGACTAAAGCTAGCAGCGCCCACGATTTTCGGAAATCCTGAAGAGCCTAAAATTCGGGAATAGAGCATTTAATTAGCCTAAAATTAACCTAAAATTTTGGATATAGTTTGGTTGAGATTGGTTTCTGGGCGCTGCTAGCTTTAGATGGCTGCGATTTTTACCGGCCAGCGCTCGCTCGCCTCTCTTCTCTCGAGACCACGCGCTCGACTGTCCTTCGCAGCGGGTTGCGGACTCCCGGGAGCCGGCGACCGACCGAGACTCGGCCGACACGTCGGAGTAAATATCTAATGCCAAGTTTCAGGAAGAGGAAGGAGAATTGAATGGTTTTTAAAATAAATGATCAATAATTTCGTTCTTTCAAAATTTAATATATAGCGGAATTTCAATATTAATTTTCAAATAATAAATTTTAATATAAAAAAAGAATAAATTTTAATATAAAAAAAGAATAAATTTTAATATAAAAAAAGAATAAAAAGCTGTAAAAATCGACTCCTCGGATGCACTGGAGAACCTCAAGTGGATTTATTGCAGTTCTGTCTGTGACTTCAAAGAAAAGGCACTAAAAAGTTTTAGAGATAAATTCCGTTCTTTCTAATGACTAGGTATCGGATGTTTCGGAAATTGCCTATTTTATTCTAATGAACATAAAATTATTAATTTTCCTTCATTTTATATGGTGCAATATGGAGCAAATACAAATGCTCTGCTAAATTTAGATTCAAGTGCAATGAAATAAATTAGTACCTTTCCCTTCCAATTTTGTATTTTTATCGTCTTTTTCCGAATATTTTTGTTGTTGGTGTTGTTGTTGTAATTTTCAGGCATCTGAAACGCAGGTCTTAGTTTCTTAACCCGGCAGTAGGCGTGCGGGGTGCCTCACTCATCTCAGCATTGTTTGGAGCTCATTGTACTTTTAGTTTTATTTATAATCTTGCGAGCTTCTCAATATATTTCGATGAAAGTTTTGTGCACATATCTCGACCCTTCTCTTTCAAGTGCTTCTTGTCTTTTCCTGGAAATTTCGTCGCAAAGGCAATGGCGCGCTGCATGGGAGCCACCGAGTCACCTCGCACAACCTTTGTTATCGCTTCCTGCCACGCTGTTCACAGTTCACCCAAAGGAAGGGGGTCTCGTGGAGCTTCAATACTACTCCACAGAAGTCAATGATTCACAATTTCAGCTTTTACGATTTTTTAATTAGAATTAATCGCTTATCTTGTATTGAAACGAAAAATAATGGAGTAATTGAAAAACATTGTACTCGTACATATAAAAGTTTATTTATTTATTTATTTGTCAAAAAACAGTAAAAACTGTATATGTATCATTTCGTGTATACATACTTTTGACGAATTTAAAATAATGTTAAACGTGTGTATATAATAGTAAATAATGTATTTTGAATTATTGAGTTGATGAGGCTGATGTGCTGTGACCGCTGTTGTTTGGCTGCCGACTGAGTCGACAAATTCAGAGGCCAAGGCGGCTATCAACTATTTCACAATAAATTAGTACGCCCAATGACGACAAGACGTTCTGACGCAAGGAAAATAGTACCCACCTCATTTTTGTTTACCATATGCGTTTTTCTTATTTACTCGTGAAATTATGACCAAATATTCATTGCATTTAATAAATATGCCTTATATTCGGGTTTGTAAGAAACATTACAATTGGTACGCAACGAATGATCTTCCCTTAAGCACTATAAATATATAAAAAATATAAAAATTATGCAATAAAGATTTAAATTTATTTTCAGAGTCTTTGTTTGCCTTAATTCTTTCAAAAAATGTATAGTTTGTCTCTATCAAATTATTTCCAGTCAATGGATAAATTATTACTTTTCAACAAATTAATCGTTTAATGGAAATTGTATTTTCGTTCGATTACAATGAATTGAAAGAGTTGCAATCACTACATGCGGCGACTTTATATCCCGTACATGCATTGAGGGGCGAAGCTACCGTGCAGTCCGGCGCCGGTCGAGTAGTCGTGTGGCCGTGCGGTCGTGCGGCCGAGCGGCCGAGCGGCCGAGCGCTCGAGTGCTCGGCGACTCCCGGGTCTCGGCGGGAGCCGCAAGGCGGCCGGTCGAAATGTCCGTTAAACAGCTATCTCTTCCCCCCCAAGCAAGGTCCCCCTCCCTTCGCCGAGCGTCGGCGCTGAGCCCGAGAGTCGCGAGCGGTTGTTTTCGCCTGATTGCAGAGCTCTACTATCAAGGCCACCTCAATATTTCAGTCCTTCCTGCTGGTAGCAATTTTTGTGGCGACACGCTTAGAAGGCTTAGATTCGACAATCTTTATTTACGCTTTTTGTTAACACCGTAGTTTGTGCAGTCTGACGAGGTTTATTTGCATAATCATTAATTCAAGATTTGCTCTCCAGCAACAGCTAGAAGTACTATTATAGTTGCTTGATACCTATACCTATGAAGAATGTTTCTTATGCGTGTTGTGAGACTATTCAATTAACGTTTCTTCTGTAAGTGCTGTGTACTTAATTGTTAGGTATCTTAAAAATAAATTTCATACAAAAATGAATAAATTATTTTTGCAATAAATTTAAATAATTTAATGTCTTAGAAAAAGTTATGGGTGTCTCATTGAGACGAAAATCGGCCCAAGAATTTGCAGTGTAGGAAGTTAACGTAGTAAATCAGTTAAATACATATTCATAATATTACTAAAAAGTGTAGTGGTAAGTAGTCAATATTAACTTTGCGAATACCTTGAACTTATTTTTATGAACTTATTTTTAAAGTTTATATCTCTCACAGAAAATATGCATGTTGTCTAATATCCCGTCTCTTATTCTATAGTCATTAGATTCTTTAGAAAATGTTTGTAGAGCTGGAATTCTTTGAAGTGAGTTGTATTTTAGGATTATGCATTTCTTAAAGGTAGTGACGGACGGGAAATACGAGTCTACGCCTTTTTGACTAATTTTTAAGATGGTTAAAGATTATTACTCATTACTACTCATTATTCATTATTACTGAGGCATCGCAGTCCTGATGGGTTAACAATCCATCCTGTACAACTCTTGCGTCCAAAAGACTATGCACCTCTTGTGCAGTTCTGTAGGTACTTTTTCTATGAAGTTTAAATAACATGGAATTCCTTCACTGTGCCCTCTTCAGTGACGAAGCTGAATTTCTTAACTCTGGCAATTCGAACTTGAAAAACAGTCACGTGTGGGCCTTCGAGATTCTTGACAGCAATATTGTCAGCGAACACCACGTGCATTTCAGTGTTCACATGTGGGCAAGGATCACCGAGAATTAGTTGATTGGGCCGTACATTTTGTCGCCTCGCCACTACACGCCAACGTATCTCGCGTTTCTGCAGGATTCGTTGTCTTCTCGCCTGCAGGATGAGGCATCGATGGGGTAACAAAATAACGAGGCATGGGTGCACTTGATTGCCTCAGTTTGGGAGTACCTGTGTGAAACATCCGGCGGACGTGATTTTGGCTTACGCACATTCGTGTCTTGGTCTCCTAAGTCCCACAGGAATGACACTCTCAGATTTTTCTGGGTGTTACACGAAGTCCCTTATACTTCAAACGTCTATGACTAGGTCTGATATTCAAAGTTTCAGTCGTAGCCTACCGCGTCCAGAGTACCTCATAACGTGAAACTCTGTTACCACGGCTGTATCAAACGTCATGGCCGTCACATTGAGAAATTTTTTAAGTTGAAGCTGGACTACCAAGTTAAGAACCTCAGTATTAGCATTGCCAGTTGTATCTCGTCCCCTGAAGGTTTGTGCACCTGACAAATGCCAGTTCTTGATGCGTTGTGTACCAATCGCAGCCATAACATCCGGAATGGCATGTGTGCTCTTCATTGAATGATATTTTTCGTCGCAAATTCGAGGGACAAGAAGTGATTTTCAGCGACCCACCTACTACATCCCTCAGACGTCCGTAATATACGCTAGTATATTCCCATTCACTTTTAGAATTATCATTCTTTATTTAAAATATATGTAAACAGTAACTTATTTATTTATAACTGTATTTAATGACATGCAACAGCGGTTCTAATTATATCCTGATCTAGTATTTTTACTTATACAGAGTAATATACGTAGTATAGGGAAAGTTATGCAATGTTGCGGAAAATCGATTTCGAGATTTCAACGGAAATACACGTTTTGGGGTCCACTTATACAGAAAAAAATGTTTTTTTTTCAAAACGACTGTCCGTCCGTCCGTCCGTCCGTCTGTCCGTCTGTCCGTCTGTCCGTCTGTCCGTCTGTTCGTCTGTCCGTCTGTCCGTCCGTCCGTCTGTCCGTCTGTCCGTCCGTCCATCTGTCCGTCCGTCCGTATGTCCGGCCGGCCAGCCGGCCGGCCGTCAGTCTGTGAACACTGCTAGCGCCTAAACCATGCGTAGGATTTTTTCCAAGTTGAAGAAACTTCAGTACATCTGACTCGAGTCGAAGCTTTGATATTTTGAAAAACATTCTTTAAAATTTGGATGTAAAATACTTTACATGAAACTCTCCAAAAATTTTCAAAATTTTCTCAAAAACGGCTCCAAATTTTGTCTTTTTATTTCTTGTAAGAATAGAGTAAAATACAGAGGTGGCGTAGATCCGATTTTCACGGTTAACTCTGAATTCTCGAAAATTGCAAACGTTTGAATTTTTTCGGCGTCTTCCTACAATTACAAAATTGAAGACAGGTTTTTTCTTCAAATAACATTTGGTCTCTATAGTGAGTTCTTTCTTAAAAGCGGTTTAAAAGCGGTAAAAATGTTTAAAAGGAAATTGGCATTTAGGAAGAGGTTTTACTGTTCTTTAATATTCTTAAAATAATATTTCCGTTCTACAATTAGGAAACCTAAAAATTAAGAAAATGTCAAAAAATGTATTTTGGGCGGCGGTAGGTGGAGCTCGCAAGAGTTTGTGGCAGGTCCGAATAGCTATCCGAGACCAAAGGAAAAAAATACGGGAAAGTCTGTACCTTTCTTTACCACCCCTAGTTTAACTCTTTCCGTCATTTTAATGCATTTTTTGCTGATTTCATCGATTTTAATATCATTTTAATGATACTTGCTTAAAATAATACGAGATGCAACAAATGTTTAGCAAAGAATTTATGAGTGTCCTATTCAATTTCTTCGCCCAAAAATTGTAATGTCAACCGTTGTATGTAATATAAGTTCATGCGATCCCTATCAGCGGGATAACTAAAGACAGAGATTTCGTGGAAAAGAACAATCCAAGTCAAAAGTCTGCAAGCGAGTGCTCTTGAACGAATCGAAGAAGCCTCCATTACATCAGTATCCAACAGCTTGAGTTGTTCATCCGAACTAGTTCTGATACCTTTTTTACGTAGATTTTCTTTGCTTTTAGGGCATTTTAAAAACGTTTTAAGAGCATTTTATTGATCATTTTTGTCAATGTTTTTGGTCACCAAAATCCACCCTCTACTTATATTGTTATGACAAGTTTTAGCAGTAACTATGAGATACTTTAAAATTTCATGCAACTATCTATAGTTTGGAATGTCGTATAATATTTCAAAAATAATTTATGTATAAATGTGAAAGTTTGCTAACAGCATTCATCTTTATTAACATTATAATATTCCCAGCTTACTCAGAAAATACGTCTTGACACTCCTGTGAAATGTTTTTCTTCCTCATTCACTTTTATATGTTATGGATAAAGAACGATTCTGGCCAATTCTCGAATAAACGAGTTAATGTTTACATTCTCCTAAATGGGAGGATAAAGCCATAAGTAGGTATTGCCCCCGACATTCTTGGGAGTTTAGGAGATAAAGTAGACAATAGTCAACAAAAGGAAGCTAGAATAGATAAAGTAGTTACTATGTAGATTAGCGGTAACTGTGTGGTAAATAGAGATTAGACTAATTGTGGATATTTTCTAAAGCTATTGAGGGATATAATAAGTTTAGTTTCGATTTCTACTATGGTATTCGTAAATTTCTCTATTCAGGATTTTACGAAATCTAACCAAAATATATCTCCGTTAACTGCTTTACTACGCAGTCCCGAGTTGTGGCAACGCGGCTTCGACCTTTGAGATTTACATTAAACAATCTTTGATACGTCTTTCTGATTATATGTCAATATTTAATATGTGCAATAATTTCAACCGCAACTTTCTTACTTTAACAAGCATCTTGTGACTGATTTCGACGTTAGTCGGATGAAGTGCAAAATTATCTGTTAATTGTCATTTACACAGTTTTATCCACGAATCTGAGAGATGAGCGATTTAAGAGAGAACTTCCAACATTAGGCATGTTTCCTTTCTAAGCCGTGATAAATACGTAAATATTTAAAAACATCATATGACGGTTACCATTGAATCTTAATTATCTTTGCCAATATTGCAGATATAGTAACTCGAGAATCGTACTCATGATACGGTAACAGTAGCAATCAATCAATAACAAACCCACCCTGGTATGTCAACAATGAAGTACTCCAACGACCTTCAAATCAAGACCATCAAAGAGGAAATGACGTCCGCGAGTCATAAATACCACACAAGGCTGGAAAATCATCCAAATCATCTCGCTATTAATCTATTCGACAATAGTGAAGAAACAAGAAGACTACAGCGCCATAAACCGCTAGATATAATGTACCGATTTGTTTAAATAGGAATGCTACTGTTCAGTAACATTTCCACTCATGTAAATATTATTATTAAACCATTTGCCTAATATTCCTGTAGAAATAAGTTGCAAATAAACGGAATTCATAAAAAAAATGACACGGTGCCGTGTTTTGCGACACCGTACCTCTCTGCACTGCGCTTTTCTTGGGTTAACCCACAGCAGAGTTTCCACGTCTCTCATCCCCCGCAACGGTCAGGGCTGCCTCCAAAAGAGAGTTGCTCTTCAAAGGGAGTCTTCGCTGAAGGGCTCGATGATCTGCCTCATCAGCGGGAGCGTGGGGCAGCCGCGCCCTTGCCCACGCGTTCGGAGCGCTCTCCGCGGTATTCATGCAAAGTAAGGAGCCAAAGATTGCCGTAGGCAAGGGCGCGGCCAGCCGTTGCGGAGTCATCGACCCGGCGAAGGAAGGGAGCTGACTTCTCTTTATTACTCTTATTTCTCCCTAATGGAAGAAGGCAAACTCAAGTTGCAGACATGTTTGCATGCCGGGGTCATTTCCTCTGATAGTTTGTATTTTTCCTATTGGAATCGAAGGCTCCACGATTCGAAGCTTTCAAGTTCTTGGCGTTTCTGACGGGAAGTAATTACATTTTTAAGTGAGTAGTAAAGAATGGTACCTAAAAATAAATACATGGATATTGAAAAAAATAATCTCTCACTATATATTGTTAAATGTATTTATTAATACTTTGTAAAAAATATAATTTTAATGATACTTATGTAATTGATTTAGTGTCAACATTTTTTATTTAAAAGAAATATTGTGACATGATTAATATCATAAACAAAAAATCAAAATTATAACTGGTAGGTCTTGAATATCATTCTTCAATAACAATGAAGAGTAATATTAATTATTATATTATTTTAAAAGTTTTAAAATTAATCTTGTAAATTTGTTGTATTAGATTGATGTACATTTATTTTCATTAGACCCTGATGATGAAATCCAATAACCTTCGAAACGTTGGTAAAAAAATGTAAAAATTATAAAATTTTGTACACAATTTTTGTTGCATTTTGAATGTCTGCCTAAAAATTCCAAGAAATTAAATGTATTTATCTACATACTGTTAAATCTTTTTTTTTATTTGTCATGAATACAATTATCTCTGTTTATTTGCACATCTCTTCTCGGCAACGGAAAGAAATAAAACTGAAGAAGGTGAAATCAATGCTCAAGACTTTAAAGAAACAACTCAGCGTCAGCATCCGGTCATAATTTTCTATTATATAAAATGTCTTCTCTAGTAATGTAAGTAGAATATCCATTTGCCGTTTTTTTGTGGAAATTACATCACCAGTTTGTGTACAAATATCAAAGGTTTTCAGCACTACAACATCAAATAGAAAAGTACAGGGCACCGAGAATCAAATTGTTTAATCTTTATTGAAGGGTTAATCAGTTCAACATAATGCTATTAAAAGGTGAGATATATCGATGACAACACACCTGTCAGTTAAGTTCATTGATTCCCCTTTTTTAGATTTTTAATTCTGTCGATTTCTGAATAAGAGTGAACTTGTAGATTTGTATAAATAAATTAATAAAAATATTTGTTCAAAACCAAAAATAGGAATTCGGGAATTTTTTAAAATTTGACATATATTCCTTTAACATATATATCTTTTCGAAGTCACAATTTTTACCATGTATATAGGTAAGATACTACATTAACAACTCTTGTAAAACTACATGACAAATGCGGAAATAAAATAGTTATCTTTTATCGTCGACATTCATTCACTTTATTAAAGCGATTCTTAAAGCGACAGATCAAAATGTATTTCGTTCAAAGAACTCAGGCCCACTAAAGCACAATGTTTGAGGATCAGTTATGCGGGACTCCGAGTGCTCTCCACAAGCAGTCACGAAAGGCCCATTATAAGGCAGAAAATTACTTGAACCTCACACTCGAAGTTGATTGTAAATATTCCTTTGATACTGTTGTGTAGAAGAACAGGTGGAAACGTATTTTGAATATTTTTAGAATTTAAATGCTCCAATATAATGAGAATAAATGGTCTTTATTTGTGTTAGGATACTTGAAATTAAATGAAATTTTTAAAAAACTGGGTTGTTTTTATGGTATTTATCTTATTCATGTAGTAAGTCAAAATAATTGAAAAGTAAGTTTATTATTATTGAAATTTTTCATTTATACCACCTCTAATTATGAGAAATGAAAAATAAAATACATACAAACAAATCGTTAGAAAATTACTGTAGGTCATGACATTAGATTTTAATCAATTTTCATGTTAAAAATGTTTCGTACATTTTTATGCAAGAAAATTGATCTGCAATATTTTCATTTGTAATTCCATTTGTGAATACTGTCATTTATTTCTCAAAAATTTTCCGATTGAAGAAGTTATGATTTTAAAAATGTTTTTTTTTAATTTGTTTATTTTAAGTCGCATCAACAGCTATGGTTATTAGCGACTACAAATTTATACATTACATAACATTTTCTTCAGTTATAAAAAATGATTAAATAAAAAGTACAGAAAAATTATACAGAATAATTTAAGAGTTTTGAAATACATTTAGTAGGATTATATGTCATTTTGGATATTACATGATTTACAGAAATGTAGTACTTTTTTTGGTAATCCTCAGATGTTAGGATTAGTTCTTCCTCATGTACATCAATATTCTGCTGGCGTCTGTTGTCCTGAAGTAGATTACAGCAGTATAGCAAATGATGGATATTGAGAGAGGTATTGCAGGGCACACAGGTGGGAGGGGGATATCTGGTTAGAAGGTGCTTGTGACTAAAATTACAATGACCAGTTCTTATACTTGATATGATCACCTGTTCTTTTAGAAAAGTCTTTGCAGGTTTTCAAGGAGTAAAAATTCCGATTTTTTTTGTGCAAATTGCTAGACTTCAGTGTTCTCCAGTGGTTGTCCCATATCTTCTGCATTCTATTTATGGAGTGTGACCACAGATCAGTCCATATGTGGGAAGTTGCTAAAACTCTTCCGATTTCTGGAGTTATCATCTCTTCCTCAACACTTATGTCATCTTCAGGTATCTCTTTGTAATTTGGTAGCCAGGTCATTACTAGTGTCTTGTTGGATTTCATGCAACAGTACAGTTCATGAATGTTGTCTACCATTGTTGCTCTCGAGCCACCATTGCATATTTTATTAATTGCTTCAATAGATGTGGAGAAGACAACAATTTTCTGCTGTTAGATAAAAATGTTTATTTGTATCGCAAGCTAAAAATATCAAACTATCCATACTCGTTATTCGTATTTCAACGTCCACAATTCATTCCATAAGTTTCAGATCTTTGACATTTTCTACCTTCCAAGTGATTTCTTTATCAAAGAAAAAGAAACAGTGGATCTAAATTAAAAAGAACTCGACCACAATATTTTGCTAGTGCCGTGGGCTCAAAAACAGAATGCTAAAATCTATCCAATCACCTTACCCATTCATGGAAATAGAATGAAAACAAAACGAAATACTAGGCCCATCCATGGTATCATGCCGTTGGGTTCATTGCAATTTCCATATCAACCCACTCTGCCAACTTTTATTAACTTAATTTCGAAAAATTCCAAATTCGCGCTAAACATTCGATGTGTATTTCCGCGGCGTGTCGTTCTCTGGGATTGTCAATTCCCGCGCCGGCCGTTCCCATCAGCTGCAAGTAGGCACCACGCTCGCACGCTCGCGACCCCCTTGACAGCGCCCGCCTCGCCGCAGAGGTCGAGCGCTTCAGGGTCGCTCTAATTGAATGCGTCAACGATAATGAAAATTCTCCGCTTCTCCGCCCCGCGCCGCTGCGATCGCCCGCCCGGCGCTGCTGATTTACAAGTCAAACCAGCCCAGAGGCAGCGGGCGGGGGAGATAGACCCGGCAACGCCCCTCGCGGACGGGGCTGGAACTGCGGGCGGGGCGGAAGCGGGAATGAAGACACTTGTAAAAATATTTTGTTATTTATTACCCGCCTATCTGATGAGATACGCTGCTGAAATTTTGAGTTATTACGCGAATATTTAGCGCTTCATCTGTTTAACTTGAGTACGCTCCCTCAGGAAACGCAAGACGCTGATGGAGCAGTAAGAAAATGGGGAAACTGCGTAAGGCGGAACTGAAAAATATACAGCCTCTATTACTCATATTTCTTGACTGATTTATATCGGAATTCAAAAGTATCTGTTTAAGTAACTGGTTATTTATCATCTCTGGGATGAATGGGCATTCTGATGGTTTTGCAGAAAGGAATTTATGAAGACATTATGTGAAACATTTAAACGAAGTTCATTGTTTCATCTAAAATTCCAAATTGCTCTGAACAAATGATTCATATCCGGCTACGTGATCCCCACTCATTCGTCCGTTTTGTATAGAATTTTCGCCACTCCGTGTTATTTTGCTTCGGTATAATAAATCAGCCTCTTCTTAAGGAAGCACGTAGTGGCGCAACCCTTACTCTGAAGAATTATAAACACAATTTAAAATAAACAAGGTTTCATTCTCAAGGAAATATTTTATTTTTCACAGTCGAATTTTTAATTACTCAACACAATATATAATTTTGTTTGCATTTTTTCTACGAGTTTATTTGGAAATGAAAATTACTTATTCTAGATTAGTCTTGTTGGATTATTACTCAGAATTGATTTTCATTAGTACATTCTTTGTGTAAAGTTTTAATGTCATTATTTTATCTAGGAACTCAGGAGAGTCATTAATTTTAACCTAAAATACAACTGCATTAAGTAAATTCTTCAATTTTGTTGATAAACGAGTG
Source organism: Acheta domesticus (assembly GCA_031308135.1). NCBI lineage: Eukaryota > Metazoa > Arthropoda > Insecta > Orthoptera > Gryllidae > Acheta > Acheta domesticus. The sequence continues at coordinate 114,990,521 of JAHLJT010009419.1, read as the reverse complement.
ATAGTATTTTGTACGTATAAATGAGTTATAGTATGAACATGTGTAATAGGTGAACAAAATATGAGAATAAACCGAATTATTTGCTACTACCTAATTACGTTATTAATAGATACATAAATGCATAGTGGTTTCAGATGTCAATTTACATCAGAAAATAAGGGCAAAGGAAGACTTCCTACTCCAATATATCTGAAAATGTCGAATATTAATAGGTTGGAAACTGCCTAACGAACAATACAAAACAGTCGGCTGCACAGGCAAACATTTTGTTTGGAACGAAGTTTATTTGATTGAATGCCATATCAGGGATATCATTTATCTCTCGTCTGTGGCATGAAAAGCAATAGTAAACTAACAAATAGTCAATCCATAATTAAGTACTAATCAAAGAGATTTGCTCCAACCAAGAGGCCACCAATAAAAATTCCGTAAAATTCTTTAAGACACCATGAAAATTCAAATTCTCATATTTTTTTCTATTACTCAACGGTACTAGTAAGCGGCGAGTAGTAATAGAATACTAATAGCCTTGTTCGAGCTCATACATTCTTTAAGGATTCTAAAATGGCAAATAGCCTGTCTCGCTGTAGAAGAATCATCGATTTGGTAGATGTTGTTTCACTACTTTTACATTTTATATAATTAGGTATTTTCATACAAACATTCGCGTTTTAAAGTTTTGTACTGCCGATATGTATATTTTACATAATTTTTCCTTTAAAATCCGCTATCGCACGTGTTAGCTCATGCAGGCGGACGGAAGCCATACACCGTCCTTCGATCACCAGGATGACTGGCCGCTTTTCCCGGCAGCCTTTGCGGCGGCCGACTGACAGCTCCACCCTCTAGCGCGCCCCGCCCCTCCGCGTGGTTGGAATATTTAAAGCTCAGAAGGACTTAATTGAATCAGAAGGCTGCGCCAGACAAGGCAGGGCGCGAAACACGATATCCGCTCGCCCTCATCAAGCCTTTTAGTGCCGCGCGGCAGCCTCTTCGGGATTTCCACGCCGTCCGGCCCTCGCGCCCGCCCGACGCGCGCCGGCGTTCGTTTATTCTCAAGATCACGGGGTGGGGGTGGAGGTGAGGGGCGATAAGCAAACTAAGGTACTTCCGTGACGACTGCTATTAGAAATTGCGTTCCAGAATTTTGTGTAGAAATATAGGTGTCAGAGATTTATTATGAAAAAATCTGGGAAACAATAATACCTATGTTTTCTTAAAATATCTTTGTCAGGATATCATAAACGTTTCAAAACTGGTTTCTAAAAAAATTGAGCTTACTAATGGAAAAAATTAATTCTGATGTTGGGAATTTTTATTTCTCTTAACTGTAAACTGTGATACTAATGTGAAAATCTAATGGAGCTATAGAGGCTTTTTATTTCTGATATCTAAGTGCTGCGTGAAAGTACGCTGCTTGTGGTGAAAGTAAGTGTCAGGTAAGCTGAGAGATTTATAATGGAAACGGGGTTATGTAAGAGACAAAAGTACCAATGTTTTTATAAAAATATCTTAGTCACAATATCAAAAAAAGATTCAAAAATGAATTATGAGAAAATCAAGAATTCTAATGTGAAAGTCGAATATTTCTGTAGATGATTTTTATTTCTGATTACTACGAAGTGCTGCAAAGTGTGCTGCTTGTGCGTGAAAGTAAAGTGTTAGGCACAAGCTAGAGACTTTTTATGGAAATACCAGAGAAACAATAGTACCAATGCTTACTTAAAATATCTTAGTCACGATATCATAAAACGTTTCAAAAATGATTTCTAAAAAAATCGAGCTTACTATTGGAAAAATAGAATTTTGCTGTTGGGGATTTTTATTTCTCTTAACTGTGAACTGCTAACCAGCTTTGTATTTAAGAAAGCAATTATGTCAAAACGCATTCTCAATCTATATAATAAGACATTTTATGAATATTATTAAACGTTGATACTCTAATGTTTAAAAGTGCATTTGCATTTGTTTAGATAAAATAGATTTAGAAATGAAAACTTTTTATCTACAATAACGCGATATACAATATATCTGCGACAATGTTAGATTAGCCTACTCATATGGACACTACAAGAAGCTTCATTATATCACAAGCGCCCCAATATATTTACAGAGCCACGAGGTCAAATCGCTCATTTTCCACCTTCGAATACGTAGGTTCAAAACCTAGGGGGTTCATGCAAAGTTGGTGGTGGACAACGCGGGTTCGCGGTAGGGATTCTCGGCGTTGTCCCATTCCCTCTGCGTTGTTTCAAACAAAGAGTAACGTCACAATATTAGCTCAAATGTTGGTAAAATTGTAAGGGAAGTAAAAACCAAATTAAATCAAACACAGATTTGTAATAGAAGATAAAACTATTAGAATGCTACATTCGACATAACATCATATGAAATTTGTATTGCTTTTGCACCACTAAGGCCTGGGCTAAAGCATCGTACTACAAAATAGTTTCATTCCCTTCCTCCTCCCCCGAGGGTACTTAGCAGACTCCCCATCCATCGCGCCGATGTGCCTCGTGAGCCCATATCGATCGTGGTAAATAATATCGGATAAGCGTAACTCATGAGTTCACTGCGCTTAGTCTCGTTTTACAGGAAGGCTGCCAACCCTCACCTAGATGGCACTGAGTGCGGCTCGTAATTCTTTAACACGAACATGGTCTCATTCCCGCTCACACAAGTCACGGGGAAGATGAGGGAATTAAGAACAGAATTCCAGGTTGATAAGTGATACAGGTGTTAGGAATGCTCTGCACGTCACAACATAGAACACCCTTACCCTAAACGGGATTCGAACTCACAACCCGGAAGTAACGCGAAGTTGAGTGCCAATGCCTCTAGCCTCTCTGCAACCCAAGCTGGCTAGGAAACGCAGGAAGAGAGTTGAAAGCGATACATCCAGTGCTGTCATTCAGCCGGTTCTTACCGGTTCGCGTGAACTGGTAGTTAAAATTATTCTGATACCCAGAACCAGTTGAAATCACATCAGTAGGTTTATTACAACCATTTATTACTACTTATCATAATGCTGTTAAATTTATTGTCGCTCTTAATAATACATTTTGTTTGGAACAAAGTTGCATTCTTAAAGAATACTTAAAATATTATCTTCAAGATATCGAGTTTGTAAATCGATCAACACAGCAAAAATCAACTTACGAGATTCCTAAACAAAACTTGAAACACGATCTAGTGGGCTGTGAAAAAAACACTTGAGTGGTTTGCTAAGTAGCTAGCAGAAATCATTATTATGCAAGCCTGAACCAGGCTGTTTTATTTTTATGTACAGTTGCCGACACATAGAATGGGTAACGGCCAAATTCAGAAGTGCCCGTCTTTATGCGCATTCTGGCACACTGTACGAACGATAACGCCATCTGGTTCTTTCATAGTTAACTATTACAAAAGAACATTCGGAACCAACTGCCAACGACTGAGGAGCTGATAGGCTAGATTTCCCGCAATCATGATCTCTAGTTTGAACTTTCTCTATGATACGCGTGTTTATCCGAATGATTGAGAGTTTTAGCGTAGAAGGCACAGGGGGCGGGGATAGTCTCCATCGCGTCGTCATGCAAGCCATTCGATCGTCTACAAGAAATATAAGATAATATCAATATAAGATAATATCAATAAAGATAATATCATAGAATACGACATAAAAAGTTCAGCACATGCAGTAGAATTAGTGGATTTGAAAAGGAAATTTGGAAATATTTAATTCTGATTTACTTTCAAAAAAAATCAATTGAATATCCCCTCTTTTAACGCAAAACAACTTACGTACGTGTATGAATATTACGGATCCGAGACGAAGAAATGAAGTGTGCGAAGGCGGCTCCAGGATCGGAAAAATAATTGGGAGTGGGAAGTTTTGGCACAGTAAATAGTGTTCAAATATCAGTGTTTACGAAATTTAAGGTTTTTGCAATAATTAAACTAAGTATTCAGTAATAATTTTGCATCGCTTGTCAAAATTGTTAGTTTGCAATATTCACCTCAAAGACAATTTGAGGCCACTTCCTCCGTGCAGCGCACGTTGCGGAATTGTTTATAAAATTGTTAATTGTTGAAAAATTGTTAATTTGCAGTTTTCGGTTCTGGAATATAAGGGACCCCTTTCCTCTTCAGAACTGCAAATTTGGAAATTGTTCATAAATTTACAAATTTTGCGAAATTATTTTATTGTCTTTTCTAAACTGCCTTTGAAGGAGATGCAAAATTCCGCAATCCAATCGGCGCTACCGCCTTTCGTTTTCGAGATATGTAATTGTTTCTAAGAATTTAGCATGTCATGACAACTCTCATTTCTTTGGAAGACAATGGCAGTTCTCTCACAATTCTACCCTTCAAGCTGTTTTCCAAATGCAACGTGTATTGAGCGACACTCTTTTCTCATGCGACCCTGACACCAGAATGGTATACCTTCAGAACGCAAGTCGATTGCTTTGCAAGTCAAAATCATGGAAACATGAGTTGTTACAAATGTTCCCTAAATACGTAAATGCCAAGAAGGTCATCTTTTGGCAGGCCTGTCCAAGATTTCTGCTCCGCTCATGCTCCGGAGCACAAAGTTCGCTTCGACAGATGACGAAGCGCGCTTCTGTCCGGTTGTTTACGCCACCGCCCAACGGGAGTCCCCCGGCTGCCAATTACTCACTCCTACCGTAAAACTTTTCTCGCGGACCGGCCACACTAGCTCGTTTCGAATAGATCAAACACGACAATGTTTTATTTCGGGCCTAGTTCATGTAAAATCAAATAGGATTTTAATTTAATTTTATTTCAGTAAGTTTCCTTGCTATTTTCTAGTTTGAAACATAATTAAGGAGCAAAAAGAAATATCCTGGAAATGTTCAGTTAAAACAAATAAAAGCAATTTCATTGTAACAATTTTAATTGTGGATTTTTTGTTTACAATTCGTTCGCTGTGGGTCACAAAATTCCTTGTCGCCATCAAACGCAAGGAATTGCGAAGTCTCTCGTCGCTCAAACACCCTCGAAACTTGGATTTTGTTAACTGCTTATGAAAAGAAGCTCTCATTTACACACGTGGACCCAAACATAGAAATTACTTTGGCTGCTTTCATATGTAGTTTTGAGAACTTATATGTGGAAAATATTCATAATACTCCAAAGAGTTCGCCGTTCGAAATCCTTCTGCCTTTTAGATAGATAAGTCCTGTAGAACCACTATGAAAGAAAATGTCAATCCTCTTCGATGTCGCCATTGAGATAAAGCGCAGCAGCTAGCCATCAGCAGGTGGTCCGTTTTCTTATCGCACAGACTGAAGGAATGCCTCACTCCCCCGGTGACTAACTTGCGCCGGCGCGCTGCGTGGGGCACGGGCGGAGCAAAATTGCACCGAAGCACGGTTTTGGACAGGCCTGTCTTATGGGAACGCACAAATTCTCAGAGCATATGAAAGAATCAGTCATTTCAACAGCGAAGCTACTACCTTATAATAGTAATAACATCCACAATTTCTTTAATTTATTGTTATTTAGATGCAGCCCGTGTCTCATAAAAGCTAACATTAATACTGTTATTTAAACTAATAATATCCATATTTAGGATAAATAAGTTTCTTTTTAAATTTGTTTTGCGTTCGTAACGCATCTACAAGCCCTTCTTGGGCACTGAGCGCTTGGTACGATCCTCCTTAAAATCCTGTTTTTAATGAAGTCATTCATCGTCAGTCATTTTCATGTATCCTTTCGGCCACGGCATTTTCACATCTCTTTTTAACCGTTTGTAGAAGTATTATTATATTATTGAATTGAGTTTTATTGAATTTGAAATGACTGCTTGGATACTTTGGAGTTTAATGAACGAAATTTAGCGACCTGAATTTATCGCTATGAAAAGTAAACGAAAAATGTGACAAATATCAGTATATCATCAACATTTGTGAAAAATCTTACGAATATCGGAATTAAATGAAGTTCTACCCATGCATTGAAAATAATTCACATATAAAATGTATAGTGACGACTTCTACTTCCACTCAAACAATACCATTTTTAAACTCAGAAAATTCCCCAACTTAAAGAAGCACACTCATTCACAGAAAAATATCATTTATTGCCCACCTTTTCACATATTCAATAATCCGATACACCCCACTTCCGTATTGTCTCATTTCTGTCCAAATAGACATGTGTCAAGAAATCGAAAATTCCTTCCGAAGATATCAAAACATTCTAAAACAGAAATTGTAACGAATAGAATCGCTGTTAAGTCATAAAATTATACTATGGATTATTACGACACCACAGAGAAGTAATAACTACTCGTATATTGAATATTTTTCGTAGATTCAAAACTAAAACATAGTTCGTGACAAACCGGACTTTATACAGAGACGTTGGCATAATTCCACTGGATGACCATATCACCACAAGAAGCCAAATATATTAGAAGAAATTGTGCCAGCACACGAATCACCATCCAATTAATCTACTAGTACGTCAACGCATACGCAGGCGCACACGAAAAAAAAATACTTATGAAACCTACAAAAAATGTAATAGTAGTGATTTATTTCTGATACTTTGTTGTACAGTATACCATTTAATGAATGTTCAAAAATGAACTGATTATAAATTTGCAGACGAGAAATAATTTTAAAATACAAAAATTAATTTGAGATTTCCTCTATGAGACGTCTTTCATCGTTCCTATTCATTCGCTCAGAATATTACAATCAATTTCGAGATTCCAATGGAAGTGCACGTTTTGGGGTCATCTGATACGAAAACTGTTTTTTCTGGAAACGTCCGTCCATCGGTCCACTTGTCGTTCTGTGAACACACTAGTGCCTAAACTATTCGTAGAATGTTTGCTAAAAACATTGCATTATTGATGTGGCCCGACTCGAGATCCTGCAATTTGAAAATAATTCTTTAAATATTGTAGTGATTTAGTTCACGCAATTTTTTCTTCACGTGAAATTAGTTCTTGACAATCAGTTATTTATAAAATATCATGTAAACTTTTCTGAATATATTACTTGTTTTTGCACAATCTTGATTGAAATATGAGCGACATTAAATAATATTAAATTTAAGATTTTCTCAAAACTGCATCAATATTGTGTTCTTTAATGTTTTGCATGGATAGTGCTATATTCACTCAGTAAAATGAAATGAACTTAATTTTAATTTCATATTCTTCACTCAGGCGTTCTTTACGCTATTCGAGGCCAAAGTTTAATCAAAATTTTGGGAGTCATTTTGAGAAAATTGTAAAATATTTACAAAGAACTTCCAAAATCAAAATGTTTCTGGCAAACTCAGAGGGCCTCGAAATCATTTAAATCGATCGAGGAATATCAATTTTGAAGAAAATCGGAAGTACAGTTTAGGCGCTAGCATTAACCAAGATGGACGAACGGACAGACACACAGACAGACTGACATTTTGCCGTCGAAATTAATTTTTATTGTTATATGTGTTAATATTTTAATGTTTTAATACATGACTCAAAAAAGGAATCATTTCAGCAAATATTGAAAAATTTAAAAAAATTATGTTACGTAACAATTAATATCCCCTTACCCCCATGTAACGCAGTGTAACACAAGCTCAGACCCCCTCCCCCTTTACCGTTTCGTAATTTATGGACGTTCCCTTACACAACGTGTTAGAAGAAATAATTTGCTATATTCTCGTAAACAAACACGATTTACTCAGTTTTTCGTTAACAGGACTTGGCAATAAGAGTTTTTTGATGAAAATTCACCGGCATACGATTACAAAACTTTCTCTTGTAACGAAGTAAGTATGAAAAAGTAAAAATACGTTACAGGCACCAATAAATAGTTGCTGTGAAGAGTGTGAAAAAAAACGAAAAGCTAATTCAGACTAAAAGTATTAAGAGACTAATACGAGAAAATCGTGCTATTTTGGAGTATGACTAGAAAAGTTAGCTTTTATCTCAGAAATAGGAATTTATATAACAAGTAAAGCTGGAAAAATAGCGAGTTGCTGTAATTTCAAACTGCGATACTGCGAGTATTAAACTTTTTATTTCTAAAAAGCAAAATTTTAGCGTCTCTGAAGTAGACAGGTCTTTCACTAATGAGATAATTAACTCTTATGTGGCTTTGCTATTCTGAGAATGAATGAATAGAAGAATGAATAGGAAATACGAATATTTCAGTTTGCTTTGGCGTGAGTGAAAATATTGATTTTTCCTTGGCAACGCTGTATAGCCCCTTATCTGATTTCACACGGAGTCGAAAGTGCTTCCCCAGGAAAATTGGCAAGTCAGTGCTAGCTTGAGGCTTATGAGAGAAAATCGATTATCCCGCTAAAGAAAGATGATTTTATTCAACTCTTTTCTGAACTATAATATCGAATCAAGCAAAGATATATCACTAACATTGTCGCCCGGTATATAAGTGGAAGCAGTCATTTTTGCGTTAATTTTTGGTAAAAATATTTTCTGGATATCAAAAAAATTTCTATTCATTTTTTTACTCAAAATCTGTATTATCTTTGTTGTCTTTTAAAAAACAAAGACACAAAATATATTTCTGCATACATCTGAAATCAATGTCCAAAAACATTTCTACCTTCAAAAATTTTTCGACAAATTGAATTTTGAAATTTATTTTATTTTACTTTAAAGCTATGAAATTTCAACACACAACTAAAAGACGTCCCATAAATATTCATCAGAACTACCTTCTGGAAAACTAGTTTATTTCAAAGTAGAGATGGCAAATTCGAAGTACTGACACAGTAAGAATAATTGTAATTGCTGGTCACCAGCAATTCCTATCATCTTTATTCACATTCTCTATGAAAAGCGTTTGTGAGACAGTGCATGCATTATATAGAAATTATTTTGAAATTAATAGAAATTATTTTGTTTCTTTCTAAGTAAAGGAGACAAACAATATACATAGTAGGAATATAACTCATATCAAGGCAAAAGAGGAAAAGTCAAGACAGGTTTTAGTGAATTACTCACAGACACAAAAAAACGTCCTATTTCTTGTCGATATATCGCTAAAATTCTGCAAGATTTCTTTCGACGTACGATTACAAGATTACTAAAAGACTCTCTTTCCGCAGTATGTACAGTAACTTCGAGGTATCCGAAGTATTAAGACCGCAATTCCATTGTCCTTTTTGTATTCTAAGACATACAAACAGTATTGTTTGTGGAAAAAAGAAAATAACAGTACAATATATTAAAATTCATTATATTTCCGATTTAAAATCGTGTTATTTATTTTACTACAATAAAATCGTGTTATTTCAATGCCGCACGTCAATTACAATTTTTTTAAAATTCCTTGTTCGCTATCACGAATTTTGCCCGTTTCATGCATAACATTGTCAAGACAAAAGTATAATTTTGTAAATTAGTGGATTTTTACATTCCCGTATACATACGTATATACGAAGCGTGAATGAGTTCCATTTTTCTCTCCCCACACAGCAATGTCCTGACATTGCTATTGTAATACATATCTTTGATTGTTTCTTTTTTGTTTTTTTCACGTATTGTTCTTTATTATATGGTGTCTTGGATGCAGTCGTGTGTTGTTTAGCGTTGATGCTTTTTGTCCATGAACTTTTTCTTAGTTTTTTGAGTTTTTTTTCATGGTGTTGTCCCAATACTCCCATTTTAAATTTATTTCCATTTTTTATAGCCGATCTTCATTATTTCCCCCTCTTCTCTTTCTTATATTGCTACTTGCCAGAGTGCAGCGTAGATCACTCTTTCCTGTCTTGTGAGAACATTTTCTATATAAGTGTCTTTATCTTTTAATTTATTCTTGTTCTCCGTGATTGACATTTTATCTCATTATTCTTCCTGTTTTATTTTCTCCAATAAAGAATGCATCAACAAAGTTTATATTCCCAACTACGGTTTCCAGGATGTTTTTTGTTTTTTCTCTTTGTATGTGGCTGGGTTTCCTTGTCGTGAATCCTTTTCATTTTCATCACTATGTTATTTCTTTTCTCCTTTTTTATTATTTTTACTTTCCCGTATACGTACGTATATACAAATTATATATGTAGTGTAGGGAAAGTTATGTAATGCTGCACGAGAAAACGGCGGATTTCTGGAAAAAAAGTCATTTTTAGGCCACGATCACGAAAAAGTGGATAAATCCTGAGCTAAATTAAGAAAAAAACCTCTAACACGTAGTTTATCCAGAATACATGTGTTGTGGGTCCTTGATACCGAAAAACCAATTGACGGCAAAACGTCCGTCTGTCCGGTGTATGTGAACAACACTAGCGCCTAAGCCATGCGTAGGATTTTTCCAAATTGAAGAAACCCCTGTCCATTTGGCTTGCGTTGCCCTGCGATTTTGAAAAGCATTCATTAATTTTTGGGGGTACTTTACATGAAGCCTCCGAACATTTTCAAAATTTTCTCAAATACGGATCAAAATTTTAATCGAAAATTATGATATAGGATTAGGTTTAACTTATGTAATATTCTTAATATCACATTTTTCTATTTTAAATGGCCTGAAAAATTGAGAAAATGTTAAATAAAATAATGTCAGGCATGGATGACAGAAAGTAGGTGATGTAAAACCAAAAAACTAGTCTAGATTAAAGAAATCAGAAGAGATCTAGTACGAGAAACTCTGTGACATTCTGTTGCAACACTAGTTTCTTTTTATGTGACAACGAAAACGTTCCAACACTTGCGAGGTTTGGCATACAGGCAGTCCCACCAACTATGGGCCTCCCCCGTAACTTCTAAACGGTTCCCGATATAGAAATGTAGTTTTCGCCCAACAATGCGGAATCATGGGGCAAGTAATGTACCGTAAGGATATTGTCCGAAAAATTTTTAGTTTTCGAGAAAATTAATCATCTTTCATTTTTTAAATGGAACCATGATTTTTTCTCACTAGCGAAAGGTAGATCATAAGTAGACGAGTGCAATGACGTAACATGTTATTGTTTTAATAGTATTTTGAGCACAAAATTATACTTTCTGACAAGTGATTTTAAATTAAATTCACGAGATTTCCTGTGTCAATTCTTGCAACTGTTGCCATTCAGGAAGGTTGCATTCCCGGCGCCGGCTCTTTTCGAGGAGAGGCCGCGAAGGCCTTTACCAAAAGTGACAATAGCGACAAGCAGCTACAGCAAAAAGTGCAGGTTTCATTTACAATCTCTTGCCAGAAAGTATAATTTATTACACAAAATACTATCAAAATATGAACATATGTTACATCATTGCATTCCCCTTTTTATGATTTATCTATTGCTAGTAAGAAAAATATATGGTTCGATTTTAAAAAAAATTGATTTAATTTCTCCAAAACTAAAAGTATTTCAAACAATATCTGTACACCAATTCACTTGCTCCATGACTCCACATTGTTGAGCGAAAACTGTATTTTGATATCGGAAGTCGTTTAGGAGTTATAGGGGTGGCCCACAGTTGGTGAGACTACTTGTAGTAAATCACCAGCAGGATTATGTAATGAAATCTCGAAACCTATGCTCTCAAATTCAAATCTCAGTTCGGAGAGTGATTTCGCGGGTGCTAAACACTCCCAAAACGACGTTTTTGGATCAATGCCGCGATTTTTAATTAACAGATGAGACATCATTGGCCGCGACAATATATGCAATCCAGTTGGAATTGTGAAATTTTTGCTGGGGGTTAACTTGAATTTTTATATTACGTAATTGTTATAAAGAAATCGAGAGAGTATGTCCACCACTAGTTTTTCAATTTAGAGGGGAGACAATATTACACAAGAACTACAAATACATAGTAACACTCGAATGAAACATAGCTTTGCTCGAAATATTCAAATTACGGAAAAATATAAATATTCTGAAAAACTATAAACTATAAAATAGAAAGTTCTAAAGTTGAATAATAGATTACATTAAAAAATATGGTTTGAATTTTGGTGGTGTAGGTCAGGATCACAAAAAATCAAATCAGATTTTCAATTTCGAGAGGATTTACCAATTATCGAACATAAATCATAATTGCAAAAGCATTTTACTAAAATTTTGGTAACAATTAAAAAAAATTGGAGCAGATTTTGAATAGATTTTAAAGATCTTATGCGTGAAGTGACAGCCACAATTTTGTTATGAGAATCAAATTCGGCTCCCAACGAGTTAGGTTATGCATTTTCCCCAAAATGTCGACATCAATATATAGAATATTTATTTCCTTTTAATCACATTCTCCGCCGTCCTCTATCCGGTGTTTCAGTCAAATGGTAGAGAACGTAAGATTCTGGTCGTTCAATTATTCTGAAAGTAATCATCCTAACAATGGTTATATTTAGTTTAAATAATACTATTAATGTTTGCTTTTCTGCATGGGTTGAACACGGGCTGCATTTAAATAACACAATTAATTAACGAAATTGTGGATGTTATTACTATTATAAGGTAGTGGCTCCGCTGTTGAAATGACTGATTCATTCATATGCTCAGAGAATTTGTGTGTTCTCATAAGATGACCTTCTTGGCATTTACGTATTTAGAGAACATTTGTAACAACCCATGTTTCCATTCCGCAAAGCAATCGACTTGCGTTCTGAAGGTAGTTTCAAATACCATTCTGGTGTCAGGGTCGCATGAGAAAAGAGTGTCGCTCAATGCACGTTGCATTTGGGAAACAGCTTGAAGGGTAGATTTGTGAGAGAACTGCCACTGACTTCCAAAGAAATGAGAGTTGTCATGACATGCTAAATTCTTAGAAACAATTACATATCTCGAAAACGAAAGGCGGTAGCGCCGATTGGATTGCAGAATTTTGCATCTCCTTCAAAGGCAGTTTAGAAAAGACAATAAAATAATTTCGCAAAATTTGTAAATTTATGAACAATTTCCCAATTTGCAGTTCTGAAGAGGGAAGGGGTCTCTTATATTCCAGAACCGAAAACTGCAAATTAACAATTTTTCAACAATTAACAATTTTATAAACAATTCCAAAATTTGCGCTATACGGAGGAAGGGTCCTCAAATTGTCTTTGAGGTGAATATTGCAAACTAATAATTTTGACAAGCGATGCAAAATTATTACTGAATACCTAGTTTAATTATTGCAAAAACCTTAAATTTCGTAAACACTGATATTTGAACACTATTTACTGTGCCAAAACTTCCCACTCCCAATTATTTTTCCGATCCTGGAGCCGCCTTCGCACACTTCATTTCTTCGTCTCGGATCCGTAATATTCATACACGTACGTAAGTTGTTTTGCGTTAAAAGAGGGGATATTCAATTGATTTTTTTTGAAAGTAAATCAGAATTAAATATTTCCAAATTTCCTTTTCAAATCCACTAATTCTATTGCATGTGTTGAACTATTTATGTCATATTTTATGATATTATCTTTATTGATATATTTCTTGTAGACGATCGAATGGCTTGCATGACGACGCGATGGAGACTATCCCCGCCCCCTGTGCCTTCTACGCCAATACTCTCAATCATTCGGATAAACACGCGTATCATAGAGAACGTTCAAACTAGAGACCATGATTGCGGGAAATCTAGCCTATCAGCTTCTCAGTCGTTGGCAGTTGGTTCCGAGTGTTCTTTTGTAATAGTTAACTATGAAAGAACCAGATGGCGTTATCGTCCGTACAGTGTGCCAGAATGCGCGGAAAGACGGGCACTTCTGAATTTGGCCGTTACCCATTTTATGTGTCGAGAACGGTACTACGCTATCGGGATCGGGAACAAAGCTGCCATCAGCAGTCGGAGTGGAGGGCGAGAGCAGCAACAGCAAGGGCGGTACCTGTTCAAGGCCGCGGAAGGTCGGACGGCTGAGTCCATCAGTTTCACGCGAGACAGCTTCTCTGTACTTCACCGAAGAAGAAGAAAAAGAAGAAAGCGCCTCTGGCATCAATAGCAATGGCGTAGCGTGACTTGCGCGATTGGGGATGCTCAACAACAATAACAGGAACTGAAGATATAATGATCTTTAATGTTTTCTAGAATCTATGTTATCCAAACAAATGTTACAATACTTCAACAGATTTATGCCAGGAGACTTCTTGAAAGCAAATTACGCAATGGATCCACTTTAATTCTCATGCGCGATTGGAAATGAGATAACTTGTGAATTTATACATTTCAGACAAAAAAATATTTCATATATTTAAGTACAAATTCAACTTTTTAGATATTAATTAAGAATTAGTAGACGATTCACGAATGAGAGAGAAAATATTTCACTGACAACCTTAAGTGTGCTGCGCTCTCGTGCACAAACGAGCAACTCGCTCATAAGCCTCGTTTCTCAGTCGGATGCTAGCGTAAGATACTCGGGTATCTCTGGGACAGAAATGAAGAGTGGAAAGGGGAAGTTCGCCGTCTGCTCATGCGTCATTTCCCGCCGCAATCTCGCGACAGATGCTAGAAGCATTTTAGCATCCAAGCAATCAGAGGCCAACTTGTAACAACATGCCGAATTCAATCATAGGAAATCATTTGTAAAATTAATACAAAACGTATTTCGCTTACTTTCAAGACTACCATTACAGTATTTAGAATTCTTCGATTAATATGTTTCGTGAGAATGCTCAGCATCTTAGCCTCCCCTAACGCTACATCACTGATTAATATTCCTCTGAATATTTAAAACTGAATTAAAAGAGTTGTATTGAACAAAAGTACTCTCCCAAAACAACTCTTCTGGCAGAAAACATTTCTTGTCCTACCATTGTAGAGTTTGTTAGTAAGCCTCTTGCTGGATGAGACGCGTGTAAGTTTGTGAAATCCTGACTGTGACTTGGACAACATACGGCTGCAGTCATACGCGTCAGGAAGAAGAGATGTACTGAATATTCACAGAAGCAGTTAGCTTTGTGATCTCTTTTGTTATCTTCTGGGTTGTTAAATTCTTAAATTCTTGTATGCATAAATGCATTGAAACATGTTGCAGTAATCATTTTCTGTAGAGGCATCTTACCTCATTTAATAAATCGTTTCTTTTATTACAATGTAAAAAATAAGAAATATTTGGAAATCACTGGAGAGAGTCGGTTGTTAAAAAATTAGAATTTCAGCACTGGATATAGTACATGAGCGCTGAGACGACTCTGTTGAGTCGACTTGAATTAATTCCATTGACAACTTGTAAGTTCTTCCGGAATAGCTCATTGTCTCCGCTTGAATCGTTATGGCTTTCCAGAAACCCACGGAGTTCCTTCGGAGACTCCGTGGAGATATTCAGAGGTGGGCGAGGCGGGCCAATGCCTTTGGGCCCAGGCGACGCGTCGCGCGCAGCCCTCAGACAACGCGGCTGAAAGGGCGCGCGGCCGCGGCGAAGGGCCCAGGGGGGAGGGGGAAGGGGGCCATGCTCGGAGGGGGTCCCTCGGGGGAAGAGGGGCGACGACGCTTGACCGTGACAGCCGTCAACGGCAGATCGCCCACGCCAACGAGGGCCCCACCGCCGCCGCCGCCAAAATTAACAACGCTGCCCCCGCGTGCCGGAAGGGGAGTTTGCACGCTCGCGGGCAGACTGGACCACGTGGGATGTAAAACGGAAAACCTGCTTGTCATGTGTGGTTGGGCGCCAATTCATGTCTTCGGAAACCAACGATTTTTTCTTTGGGAGAGGGAGTGTTGAGAGAATGAACTCTCTGAAGCCCAGTGAGTTTATCCCTGTAATACGATGGGCCCCTGGCTAATAAAACAGAAGTTATTTGTCCATTTGCAGTATTAATTGATTTATCCTTTGATACAAATTCTCAAACTAAAGAGATGCCCAACACTACTGTGAATTTTATTTACTCTAATTTTAATTATTGTTTACTTTCCTGTATACGTACGTTATACGGAGGAATATACGTCGTATAGGGAAAGTTAGGTAATGCTGCGGGGAAAATGGCGAATTTTTGGCAGAAACAAATTCATTGCCGGTCCCTGATAACGAAAAAGTTGATAAAACTAGTTGCTAAATTAAGAAAAAAACTAGCGTACCCGTGCGAGAACTCTCGCATGTTAAATCCCACCCTTTTCCTATCCATTTGTTTATCCTTTCCATAAAGGAGAGGAACTACTAATGTACATACAGAATATCAAACAAAATAACAATGCAATTAATGTTTAAAACAAATTTTCAATTAAAGTTTATTCAACATTATAGAGAGATTTTCTTGGAACAATTAATTCTTCTTTAAAAACAACATTTGAAGAAATTTTTCAATGTTCCTTGAGAGTTAGCTTTTCGCTTTCCGTGATAGTCAAATAATAGAAAAGGTTTTTACTCTTGAGAAAGTCATGTACAGTAGTGCGAAAATACCGGATCGGGCAAGAACAAACCTACTCATTGCAATATTATTTAACTTTCCTTAATTTGTTATGAAGAACCGAGTGGGTTTTGGAGAGTCAGGGTGCCAGCTTGCTGGGGTGAGAAAATTGAAAAATTATTTGTATACTAAAAAGTATTGAATTATTTTCTGCGTCCTTACGTACCTCAAGAAAAGCAATTCCGAGCCAAAAAATAATCAAACTAATGTTTTCACCTTTGAGTACTAAATACCATTTGTTAGCATTAGAAACAATTTGGTAGGCATTAGGAAGCTTACTTCGGTACATGGGAATGTTGCTCAAACGGTGTTTGCATTTTTAATATCTTAACGAACCGACACCTTGAGTTTAATATCAGACGGTGTTTTATTTACAATACGAGTTTGCAGATGGGCGTTGGTGTACATACTTCCAGATACCGCCAACATTTAAATCGCGCGTTTGGACTGCGATCGTTGGCAGTTGTCGGGTGACTTGCACTATTATTTCCATAATTTAAATTTAGTTGTTTTTTAATTGATTCACGTAGTATTGTAGGCTAGCGCGTTTTGATTTTTGTCTTCCATTTATTTCAAGCTATTTTACTTAATCTACTTTGCAAAGTTTGTTCTTTGTGTTGTGCCATAGCACAAGTGTTCCCCCATCACCTCTGCGTACCCGTGCGAGAACTCTCGCATGTTAGTCCCCACACTCATTCCTATCCTTCTATTTCCATTCTAAGAGGAAAATTAGTTAACGAAACGTGTATATTTGTTTCAAAATCTATAAAGGTAACTTGCAATGTATTAACACAATAACAAATAAAAATAAAAAAAACAATGCAATTGAAGTTTAAAAGAAAATTTCAATAAATATTTATTCAATATCATGGAGAATTTTCTTGAAACAATTCACACCACTTCCATAAGACACCATTTAAAGTAATTATTCAATATTCTTTGTCAATTAGGTTTTAGTTTTTCGTGATAGTCACAAAAATATTAGCTTTTTACTTTTGAGAAAGCTACGTGTCAGAACCCGTTGACTTGAAAATTTCATCAATGATAACGAAAATATTGGTACAGGTAAAACACAAACACAGTCTTCACTCTTCACTGAACACCCACATCTCTCCACAATTAAGTACACAGCACTTATAGACCATGAAAAAACGTTAATTGAATAGTTTCACTACACGCATAAGAAACAATCTTCATAGGTATTGGTATCAAGCAACTATAATAGTACTTTTAGTTGTTGCTGGAGAGTAAATCTTGAATTAATGATTATGCAAATAAACTTTGTCAGAATGCACAAACTACGGTGTTAACAGAAAGCGTAAATAAAGATTGTCTAATCTAAGCCTTCTAAGCGAGTCACCACAAAAATTGCTACCAGCAGGAAGGGCTGAGGTGGCCTTAATTGTATTGAAGTGTTGAACCGAAAATTTAATTGAATGGATCAGAGAATGTGTCATCTTGTAGATTATGGTGTGAAAAACGCTTCTTTGAGGCCTTTGAGGCCTTTGGCCTCAAAATTTTACTTTTTATGGCTCTAAAATGCTTTGTTTAGGAGTTATTTGCCGATGTATGTTGACATGTGATGCTGGTTGCATTTTACATGAATATTGCGATGCGTTTTTTTAAAGAAATCATCCATATTTTTAAAGTCAAAGTGCAATTCGTCAAGTCTCCGTGAAATTCTCTTTCTTTAGAGCCCTCATTTATAAAGATTGGTTGCGTGTGAGAGCCGGAACCCAAAGGTATACTACTGAAATAATACAGGAGACGATTCCCTAACACGTGGAGTAGCCAGAATCTGTTTTGTAAGTCCTTGATACCGAAAAATGTATAGTTATTTATGAAAATCAAAGACGCGTAAATTTAAAATTAAAAATATTTCAAACAAAATCTCTACGGCATATTACTTGAATTGTTGCGTGGAAACGGTATTTCGATATCGTGAACCATTTAGAAGATGTGGAGGTGACCCATAGTTGGTATGATAATTTTGTATGATTCGCCTATTAGATAAAGTAGCCGGACGAGCGAGTTACCAAAACAAATAAATAAATACTGTAGAATGATGGATATTACAATCAATTTCTGTAAGTTTGAGTAAAACCATTTTCAGCTTCTGACATAAGGGAACGCCACATATATTTTTATCATTTTCTGTACCTGCACAGGGATACACCTGAAGCGTCCTTTTTTTAAAGCAGTTCAACATTCACAATGTTGATCCGATTACACAAATATTATGTACATCGTTAGGTAGTAAAATTAGATTGCAAGGTGGTTGTAGGCAGGCCTATTTGTAAGCAAACGCCAGATATCCCTCGAAATGATTACGCATGGTAACGGTTTCCAATTGTTTTGTAAACATTCGACAAGCGTCGAAAGTCGAAACCGTCACTAGTTAAAAACTGTCAAGAGTCAAAACGCTTCAAATAACTAAAGCCCTAAGTATTGAAACAGCTGCTTCTTGTCTAAACAGAGATAGAGAAATAAAGAATGTTGGATCCGTTATAAACCCTCCTCCCTGATTGATAAGCGACTGTTAATTGGAAAATGTGTTCTTCAAACTTGATATTCCTTTTTCATCGAAAGCTTATTTCAGCTAAAAGTTAATACAAAAAACATTACATCAGTGGAGTGTCCCAAGTATTTAAATTCGATTTCGAACAAAGCAGGTGCGTCCCTTGTTTCGGGTAACCCCCAATTCCCCATATGAAACACATTCACATTCCACACCAGAGCGGCGCTGATCGTTTCAATTCACAGCAGCCCGAGCGCACTACACATGTTCCCGAGCACTCCAGCGGAGCGGCGCGGCGCGGCGCGGCGCATCGCGGGCATCAGATTAGCCGGCGAAGGCGGCGAGGTGTGGGAGCGGAGGGGAGCGCCCCGCTAACGCAGGCGTAATTGCTCGCTCGCGGAAGGCCATTTGTTAATCCAGCCGCCTCCCGCCACCGCGCGGACGGGCGGGCGGGCGGGGCGCAAGGGCGCGAGGCGGGGGCCGGGGCGGGGGCGAGGGCTGAGGACGGGGAACGAGGATGGGCTACGGCGGGAGATGGATATGGGAGGCATGGGACTGAGAATGAGGGCAGGGGGAGGCGTCGAGCAGAGGGTAGGGAAGTAAGGGCGGGGGAGTTGACGGGCAAGGGGGAGCGGTGAGGACGGGGATGCGGCGGTGGTTGAGGTCGGGAGAGGGAGGTAGGCCATGGGTAGGGGGCGGAGGAGTTGGTAGGGGTGTGTGGATGCGGAGCTGAGGGGGAGGTGGCGAGGGGGAAGGCGAGGGCGGAGGGGAGGTGACAGGCAAGAATCGAAGGCTGAGGATCGGGGGGGGGGCGGGGCGTGGTGGTGGGTGAGGCCGGGAGTTGTGACGGGGGCCGGGGGCTGGAGGACGAGGGCGGAAGGGAAGTCGACGGGCAGGAGGTGAGGTCTGAGGATGCGAGGCCGGGGACGTTGGAGTTGGCGGCGAGCAGGGGGAGGGGTGAGGAACGGAGCGGGGCGGTGATTGGAGGGGTAGGACTAGGACAGGGTAGGCGACGGGCAGAGGGCTGAGGAGAGGGTGAAGGGGGGGGCAAGGGCGGGCAGTAGGCGGGTCCGAGGACGGGAGGCCTGGGACGAGGGAGATGGCGAGCGTTGAGGCCGGGAGCGGAGCGGTGGTCGGAGGGGTGGGACGGGGGCTGAGGAGTGGGTGGCAAGGGTGGGCCGGGGGCGGGGAGGGCCCGCCGCGCGAGACGGAGCGCTCTCTCGCCGCCGCAATAACGCCTCGGGTGAAGAATGCCGCGCGGGCGGCGTCGCGCATTCCTCCCGGGGCGCGCGTGCGGCGGCGCGCGGCGCGCGGTGCGGGGGCGCCCCGCCCCGGCCGCAAGCGATGGGGGCGTGCTTTATTGCGGCGCTCTTAATTCGCAAAACACACTTCGCCGCAAGGAAGTGACAGGTGCGTTGCCGGTGCTTTTTGCGTCAAGAGTCAATGTCATTTATGTTAATTGATGTTACACAAAATAAAATACGAATTTATATAGTTGAATTTACGTCTGTATTGACGTGCGTTCTTAGATCGATAAACAGCAAATAACCTATCGGGTCTGTTATTTGTGTTAGCGGCCGGGTATCTTTCAATATGTTTAGTAATATTACCTTACTGCAACAAAACTTCGTATATGTTCTTGTAATAAACCCGTTTGTACTCGACACAACATTAAACTCTCTTGTGTTTTATTATTTCTGTTGTCAAACTAATACGAAATAGATGCTAATTTCTTTTTAGAATGAAATTAATATAATTTCTAGCATTCTTCCACTTCTAGAAATTTGAATATTGCAAAAGATCAATTTCGTTTAAACCTGTATTACACCTTCAATATACAAGCCAGATATTTCTTTATAAAGGTAATTAACTCCTCATTTTTAGATAATTTAATTATTTCTCCACAGTTTTTTATAAATATTAGTAATTTTTGCGTCATTTTGACTTTACTCGTAACAATTTTACACAATTACGTACATATATTTTCTCAAAAATTATTTCCAAACTTTTTCTTGAAATTGTTTAAATAGAGAGAGTCTAATACATTGAATCTAAATTATTAATTTTTATTCTATGCAGAAATTGAAAGAAAATAATGCAATCTCCAGCCTTAACAGAGGTATGTATGGTTTTGTAAGATATCCAGAAACCTAGGAAAAATCTTGAGGCAATGAAACATTAAAATTTTGACTGAAAAATGCAAATGTATGATCGCGTAATCCCGTAATTCCGACTATTGTCATACTGCGCGTAACCATTGAATTGTCATACGTAGAGCGTCATTGCTTTCGACGCAATTATCATGCAGTAGTAAAAAACACTATCATGCAGCGGCGTCTTCTACTACATCTACTACATTTCCTCGTTTCTCCCGCGTAATCAATACAATTGTCGAGTAAGAGCCTAAGAGGAAGGCATTGCGTAACTCATAAATGAGTACGTTAATAGGGTCGAGTGTTTGTGTATTCTATTCAATCAATCTACTAAATGTACGTATATACAATCTAGTTTTGTTCAAAATTATTACTACGGTACACGACGACGTAAACAAGAATGATGAACGTGATCCAACATTTATGAAGATTAATGAGACTCCTGGAATGCTCGAATTATTATTTTTAGAACATATTCCCATAACATAACTAGTACTTTATGTTTATTATTGAAATGTAAATGATAGTCTCCTGTAGATTATTCTAAATATCGTATGTTAAAACGGAGAAAAAAATGATCGTTCAAGAAAAAACTTAGTTTATTGATTATCTTAAGGCGTGGAATTTGTATTAAAGTTTCTGTCAGCTTATTTTTTTTATTTTATTAGGTCAAAAAGTCAGTAAAAACTGTATATGACGTGTAGGGAAAGATATTATCTGCGCACATTTTCTTGAGGCCCAGAATAAAAAAAACAGCAGCAATATTTGAAAAACTAGAAACAAGAATTTAGAAAATAATTATTATTTCAGAAAAATAAAAATTTGAAATTTGCTTCTTCCCGAGTTAAAGAAAATCAATTTCAACGGTAAATGAACTGCTGATTTGATTCGTCTCCATTGCTAACAAAATAGTAATGAACATCAGTTCTACTCATACCATTACAAGCAAAAGGAGTGCTCAACAAAACGTGCGCACAGTGAAACTACATTTACGTCCAGAAGCAAAACAAGGGGCCATCTCAGCATTTGCTCAATGAACCAGGGAAACTGGACAAAAACCTGATCGAGATGGGAGATCAAGCTTTAGGACAACCAGTGTAGTGAGGAACCTTGCATTGAGGAGGCACGTTCGCAATTAACCAATCCCACATCGTCAACATTAACAGAGATAAAATGCGTAACCTTTTGTGCCATGTGACAATGAACAATAAAATAGAAAACTAATCTGGTGTTGGCGCAAAATAGTAAAATACTGACAACTGTGGAATTGCCTTCCCTGGTGTACATCTACTTCAAAACAACTCAAACACTCTCGTACGCAAACGTTCGATAGAGGTTCACTGAGGTTGCCGGAGTGCTGCCAGTCGCGACGATTGAAGGCGATTGACATTTTGTGGCTGGTTTCTGTGGGCAGGCCAACGGGTCACAGAAAGTTTGTTCAGTCCCCGTATGCTCTGCACTGAACTGCAAAAAATTCGATTAAAAAATGAAAAAAATGTTTATAGATAAAAACTGTTTCTCTCGCATAAAAATGTTGTATTTTTGTTGCTATAGTAGGCCCTGTATCGTTCGCCGATTTTCGTTGCTGTAGTACATAATGAAATTACCAAAGAAAAATGTTGAAAGTTACTACAATTTTCCTGATGTAAACTCTATTTACTCCGATGCATTCTGCTCTTTGTAGTAACCTCGAATACTCCATATTTTCCTATCAGTTGAAGAACGCTAATAAAGTAAATAATGCAGAATTGCAGTAAACCATTCGATTGCAAAGATAACTGAATTAAATCGTTCTGCAGAACAGGTGGTAGAGAAAATTCGGCATACGCACCGATCCACCATAAAATGGAAGAGTTCTCGTCACTCATTTCTGTACGTATCTGCTAACTATATTGTAAGCGAAACACTCAGTCAAACATAGCGTTTCTGGTGTAGCCGTCAACTGTCTCATGAAATTGTTTCACGAAGTAACTCCATGATTTGGGAGAGAGACATGCTATTATCTTGTATATGGAGAAGAAAAGTGAAGGATAGAATGCTCGAAATGGGTACTCGAAGCCATGTGTCTTGATTCCAATGTTCCAAAGGGAATAGTGGAGCATGTTTTGCAAGATCAGTTTTTTCGAAAGGCATTCCTTGCGGCAGCAGAAACTGCATCTTCCCGGACTACATTTTACTTACACGAGAATTATTTTGTCGGACGATATTAAGAAAGTTCACGATTTTTTTCCTGTACCTTACAATAGTTGTGTTTATCAATCTTCTTGAGGGGGAAATATTGCTATCAATTATATCTGAGATAAATCATGCAGTCATTTATCCAGAAATCTAAAACTGGCTAATGTTAGCCTGGGGATTCTGAAAATGACTGCTGTGAGATTTCATATTCCGCAGCCAGAGATAATAAACTGAGTATTTTCATGATCGAACATTTTATCTTGAAATATTTTTAAATATATCATGATATTATTTAGAGTAATCTACAGGAGGCTACCATTTATGTGGTAATATTAAGAACAAGGTACTAGTTCATATGAATATGTTCTAAAATAAATAATTCGAGCATTCTAGGAGTTTCATTCATTTTCATAAGTGTTTGAACGTGTTCATCCCTTATGTTCACGCCATCGTGTACCATGGCTATAATTTTGAACAGAAAATTTAAATTATGCAGAACATCCAGTACTACATACATTTAATGTACTACATAGATTTAATACATTAATTGAAAGAACACACAAACACTTGATTCTATTAATGTACGCCAGTGTGAGGCACGCGCTGCTTTCCTCTTAGGTAGTTTCGACAGTTACTCGACAGACTCGACAGTTTCACCGATTACGCGGAGAAACGAGGAAATGCCCCACGCTTTAGGAGACGCCACTATCATGTCGCAGCGACCGGTTTAAATTTCATGCCCGGAAGTGATTTTGAATTTCATTTTATTTGTAGGCAATTTTTTTCGGAAAATCTTGATCTGCTATTCTTCATGAAAATCAAAACACAATTTGGTCAATTTTTTTGTAACGGGAGATTCTGGACATTCTGTATTTTTTTCTTATGAAGTACACATGCACATGAACAATTTACTACTGTCATTAAAATTTAGTAGATTATCAAGACTACCATTACACTTATTTACGCAGTGTATTGCATCACAATGTTTTTTATTTATTCGATATTCTTAATATTTTAATATTGTGTGTAAAAGAATTTTCAAGTTCCTTAAAAAAACTATTTTTTCTACAAAAGGTGCATGGTTTTGTTTAGGGTACTCACTAATCACTCCGTGCACGTCTCTCCTTGATTTCTGAATCTGGCAGTACCGTTGAGACACGTGTTTGGCACAGAAACATTATCATAGGGAAGTGTATGGTAGCAATACCAATGCTCATTCATATCATTAAATCATTTCTACTCAGAAGAATGTTTAAAATTGTTGGAGATTAAGATGATGGTAATGAGAATTCATAAACTCTTGTTTGTTGAGTCTGCAAAAATAATTTGTGACTTCGCGTCATCAAAAACTTTTCATATTAAAACGAAGTCTTTATTCGAATACGAAGTGTTCATTGTATTCATTAGGTCGATTCGTTCATCTTCATTTCCTCCCCCCCACACACGTGTGCACAAGGCCTCTGGTTCCCGAAGTGACTTTACCCTCTTCCGCGATTCACATTCGCACCACATTTCGGTCTCCCCGCAGACGCTCTCTGGAGTGTCTGGTGCGTCGTGGAGATCCCGATTACCCCCACCCCTCACCCCCGCCGATCCCCCTCCCCGGGCGGGGCTGCGCCCAACTTGGCTGCTCGTCGCCCGGAGAGCGCCCCGCGCCAACTTGCAGCGCCCGTCGCGTCGGCTGCCGCCTGGCGCTAACCGACTGTCCGCGCCAGTCGCCGCGTAATTGCTCCTGTCGCAGGCGCCATTGTCCCCGGCACGCGGCACCGCCACCTGCTGCCGTCTCCCAGGGCGGGCGCTCTCATTACGGCCGCTAATGAACGGAGCGGTGGCGCTGCTTCGCGACGGCCCCGCGGCGCCGTCTTGCGCAGGACACAGCGCCCTCGCCGTCCCCGCCGGCCTCGCCGCCCAGCTGCTCTCACCGCCCTCGCCGCCCTCGCCCCACCACTCTCGCCGCCCCCGCCGCCCCCTCCTGGCTCCACCGCTCTTGCCACCCCCACCGTCACCGCTTCCCCTCATCGCCGATATCTCCCTCACCGCACCCTCGCCACTCCGCCGACCCCGTCGTTCCTGCTGCCGTCGCCGCCCCCGCTGTCTCCGCCACCCTTGCTACTTTCGCAACCCCCACTTCGCTCCGCCATTGCCGCCCCCGCCTCCCTCTCTCCGTCACAGCCGACCTCACCGTCCCCGCCGTCCTCACCGCCCAGCCGCCCTCGCTGCCCCCTGCCATCCACGCTGCCCCTCCTGTCCCCGCCGCCCTCGTCACCGATACCTCCCCCACCACCCTTTTCACAACGCTGCCCTCTCTGCCCTCGCCGCCCTCGCCGATCTCGCCGACCTCCCCGCCCTCGCCACGTTCGACGACATCGCCGCAAAGCAATTAAGTATTCGACCTAATGACCTTTAAATTCTGCCACAATTCTCGGTCTCTATCTGCTGCTCTCGAACACCAATCGCGGTTGTATCCTCTCTCCAGACAATCCCCATTCCTACCCTGTCGGACATACATTCTCACATTGGAAAACATTAAAATCCCTTAAGATGTTCATTTCTTTATGAAAAGTGGGACATGGGAAATAAAACATTGCATAATAAGAATTTATGCGATTAGTAGATGTTTGGTCGTTTATTAAAAGTTAATGCGATTAAAGGGAGAGAATTTCCTCATAGATTTACGTGAAGCAAGTATGTCCTGCTCATAAGGGAGGAGTCGAAGAAGGTTTAATAAATTTATTTTCTAGACGGAAACTCAGTAGCCACTCTCAAATGCTTCTATGCTCCAATATTTTGTCTTGACGAACCATTATTATTATTATTATTATTATTATTATTATTATTATTATTATTTAAAGAAAAATGACAAAGTTCATTATATTTTATTTATATAGTTATACCCTCGCCTCTATACCTCTCTCTTAATACTTGTAAAAGAAAACGAAAACGTAAGCTTATTTCATGTTTCATCGAGATATTCGAACTCGACTGGTCAAAATTTTCCATTAAGCAATTACCAAGATCACATTTTGCTTAAAAAATAACACTGAATTAGTATATTCTTGCATCATATTTGGTTAATCTTGGTTCATGCTGAGTTGAAAATTTTAACTTTTAATGTCTTAGCGACACAGCTCAAAGAATCGAGTATGCTAGCAAAGAATTTGCGAATTACTGTTTTACGAAAAAATGGCCCAACGACAATGATTTAATTTTTGAAATGTACTTTTATATTTTTTACTAAAATTTTGCTCTTTGGTAGAATTCAAAATCAACCGCAAATTCTAAGAAGCCAAAGAAGCTTGTAACCGACATTTCAAATGGTTGAAATATCGTTTTCATGACACATTTAAAAAGTTTATCTTCAACTAATTTTTTGACAATTGCGACATGTCCAAAAAATTGTGTGAAGCTGCCTCGTTCCTCTCTTCAGCAAAGAACTCTTTAATCAAGTGATTTGTATAGATTTGGCCGGGACGCAAAAGAAAGCATTTCGGAGCGGCTTCAATTTCATGTTAATGGAGGGGAGCGACTTCCACGATACTTCGTAGACGGGCGATTGGGTCCGAATGTCTGCTTTCGTAGGCCTCGCAGATGTGACTTCTTCATCGCTTTTATTGCCCCATCTTCCTGCATTGGACGTTAATGATATTCGATGCAGTGGCAATGAATTGGAAGTACCATAAAAGAGCAAAAGTTTAAACTGCTTTTCTTTTCTTGCTTCGAGAATTTTCTAGCCTGGCGATACAAGTTCACGGCGGTTAATGTCTTGAAACAAAATTAGGAGAGAATATCCGTAGCAAATGTAGAATTTTTACACAGTTGTCTACACAATTCGTGTCTCAAAATATTGACAGTGATTTACACCGTCAAATGTCTGTAATTGAGTGTTGATTGCAATACTGTAAAATGCCAGGCATTTCAATTGAGTAGCATCAGCAGTCATTAAATATTTGTATTTTTAACAACTTACTTGGTTATAAGCTGAATAGCCAGAGGTGGCTATGAGCGTGTACCGACTCAGCTCTTCTGTCCCAAGGGTCGCGGGTTCGAGTCCCGCCTTGGGCATGGCTCCTTGTTCCTTGTCTTTCATGTATGGGTTGTGGCGGAGGGCTTCACGTTCTGCTGACTCCAGATCAGAGGAGCCCACAAGTGTGTTGGTGTCTAGAGTATGGTCGAATATGCGTCTTATCGGGATGTAAAGGGTAACCGATTGTCAGCAAGAGAAAATCCCAAGAAAACAAAACTTGATTATAATATTTACGTTCCTATTGAAATTGAGCATTTCAACTATGTATCTCGGAGGTGAAGGGCACTATTTACTTCATTTGACAAAAGAACAGTTCAAAAAGACTTAAAGAATTTGAATGAAATGGGACATTATATTTTTCTGACTACTCACTAAATTCGTAATTAATAAATTTTAAATATATTCTCAGTATCTCGAGAAGTCGCAATAAAATAGGGAAAATTTATGTTACAATTTACCTCTGGATCTAGTGCTCTGCACCTGTAGTGTGATATACCAAAATATATAATATTTTGTTAATAATATTGGCTGTAAATGGGTTGGACAAAAGGGTATGCAAATGGCGATATACATACAGCCTTAGCAACGCCGGCGCAGTGGTTGGCAAGGTCAACAAACTGCATTCAGGCCTTGAAGAGATGGAGGCGCTAGATAGACTAAAAGAGAATAAAATAATGTGTGATTGGTCTGAAAAGGAATGACTGTCGAGGGCGTGGCTACTTGGTTTGATAAGAGATGAATGGATTGGCTAAGGGAGAATAGACTGTCAAATTTTGTCGTTTTGTTTTAAAAAAGAGGAACGAAGGACGGATACCGAAGCGTTGAGGACAAAAGAACAGGGAGAACTGGACATTCTGATAGTGGTCGTCGAGTAGTAAAGATCGCTCGCGAGATCAACGTTAGTGAAGTAGGACTTGTAAGCTTCGAGTGAGACTCAATAGTTTTTCGGACTCTGGAAGTTGATGTGCAACGGGAAGTTCGATTAGGACTTTGAAAGTTTTTTTTTATATTGCGGTTTTGGACTTTAATGTTTTACCGCTAGTTGGGGAAGACTAGGAACTCTGAATACCAATTAAGAACCGGTAATTATTCTAGTCAGTGAGGGCTGGATGCGTCGGCAACGTCGCAAGATTAGAAGAGAGAAGCGGAACTTGGGATCGCCTACATTCAAGTGAGAAGAGACTGCGGGGCGTCGGCGACCAAGACGGTAAATAAGTATTGCAGTGCAAAAGATATATTTTAAAACGAGGTCATGACCTAAGGACAAAAAACAATTGTAAATATTGTTAAATAAATTGTTGAATTTTTTTCTTTTGGAAATGAAAAGATTTTCATTTAGTCAATCAAAATTGTTAAATAGTTAGAAATAGATAATTATTCCCTTTCAGATTCCTCGCCATACTGTACAGTTGGCAGATCAAGTAATCGGCTATCTAGGCGATAGCGATTATCCATAACGGGACTCACTGACCCAGCTAGTCGGACATTTACACATTTGTTGAAATTAGCTGTGGAAGCATTGGTCATTTTTAATTAACGTAACCTGTTCCTGGCGCCCAAAATTTTAATATAAATTCGGAACGGATCACGATTATAACCGTCTTAGATGAATGATGCCAACGATCTCGTAAGAGTCTATGACGAGACGTTGTTGGTATATTTCAGTAGCGAAAGGCAGACATTATGTAATGCATTACTTCACGTGACTCACCGAGACATTATTAAACCACCCTTAAATTTTATTTTTCATTTGTGTTACGAACGTAACTTGTAACACCGGAACATGTGAGTACCTTCTCATTGAAACGAAGTAAATTAAGTCATAAAATATAAAAGAGAACTGGATCCGAAAGACAGTTTAACAGAAAAAAGTGAGTAATTTATGAAAAACCAATTGAACAACATGAAAGAAGTAAAGAAATGACAAATGAAGAGACAGTCAAATAGGCTGAGAAGGAAAAACTCGGCTGCAAAACAGAAATTCACCTTTACGCAACTGGTTTTTCAATTAGGCCAGCAGCTAATTTGAACCAAAACATTAGCAGATTATGATCTGCGAATGAGCTGGCAGAAATTAATTGGCTTTGACTAATGTTTTGGTTTCTCATATCTCACTGCATCCCCCTCCATCGTTCATTCTGCGAAACAACGCTCGCCCCGCACTCAATACAAGCGCCTCGTCTCCCTCCCTCGACGCCGTTACCTCGGTGTACCACCCCGCTATGCTCTCACCGCCACCTCGTCTCCCACTGTACCCACCGCTGCCGTTATCTACAGCAGTCTTTGCCGCAGCCGCCGCCTCTGTCTCTACCACTGACACTGGCAGAAGTGGCTCAGGGCATCAACCGTTGACATTGCAATGCCTCTGACCGGGAGGCCCTAGGGTTTGAATATCAACGGTGGCAGGATTTTCGACACTACCTTAATAGTTATGTCGAGATCAGTTGCTGGCTGGAGGAGAATTCTAGCTGCCGGCTTCTCTGATAAGTAGTTTTCCATGGTTTCTCGGATTAACACCAGGCGAATGCCGGAGCGGTTCCCTAACAATCGGGTCACGGACAGCGCGCGATATTTCCTTCCTCTTCCTTGTCCTATCCTAACCCCTTACAAACACACACACACACACACACACACACACACGCACACACACACACACATTACACTTCCACACTAATGGAGACCAGTCGGGAGCATAAAGCTTGTCTCGGCTGGGGGTGCCAAGCTGATGGGTGATACCTGGTTGGGAAAATCTCGGGAGATTGCCATCCAGCAGGGCAAGATCACCGCCACTTCTCCGCGATTATACATGTACTGCACTTACGGGATCAATTATATTAGCAGTTGATGCGCACAGAATTCCTTATCGATCAATCACTGGCACCATGAGCCTCATTCTCTCTAGGGCAGTGGCCTTCATCAACCCCGCCGTATCTCCGACGCAGTCACCGTCTCCGCCGCCACCGCTTCAACCAGTGTCCTCACGTTTTCCGCTGCTCCGGTTCCATCGCGCCGACGATCTAGTTAATAGCTATTCTGACAGCTGCCTCATACCCACCCTCATTCCCACCCCCTTTCACGGTTGCCGTCACGACAATTATCACCACCACAGACGCCGATATGCCTGCCACTGACATAAAGCCACCAATACGAACCGCACACCACCACCACCACCGGCGCTGACCACGCGTCGGCCACCACCGTCTCCAACGCCACTACAACCGTCTCCACCACTGCCGTGCCCTCCACAGCCGTAGCCACTGCTATTGTCCAAGGCAGCACCGACGCCACAGTCGTTCCAATTACCATCGCCACCTCCGCCTTCACAAGCGACTCCACCGCCACCCCCACCGCCACCGCCACAGCCACAGCCACAATCGCCATCACCACCACCACCACCACCACCACCACCGCAGCCACTGCCACAGCCACCGTCACCGCTACCGTAGTCGCCACTGTGTCCACAGTCGCCACAGTTACCACCGCCGTGACCACCACCACCACCACCACTGCCGCCGCGGACGCCACCACCTCTGCAGCCGCCGCTATCAAGGGAGTTGCTCTGGTGCATTAACGAGCGGAGCACGGCTTGTTACACATCACGTTCTGTCAAACAGTATTGGACAAGCGAAGGGCGTTCCTGGGCTGCCCTGTCCTCACCGCGCGACGCGACGGCCGCGCCGGGTGGGCGGGCGGGCGCCGGTGACGGGCGTCGCCACCGGCGCGGAACGCAAAAAGCGTTTTCGGCGTCGCGACGCGTCCCGTCGCGTCGCTCAGCGGGCGTGTTCCGGCGCCGTGCTCGCCCGCCGCTCCGGGAATCATTAATTTCGCAGTTGAATGGGATATTTTTTTACCATCGTTGTGGAATGTGATACGATCGAATGCGGCTGCCCATAACAGCATTTGTCTTCTCGTTTTAACGGCACATTGGAGAACCTTTCACCTTGGATGTATATTTTGGTGCGTGTTTTGGAGGTCATGATTATTTCTAGTCTGTCAGACTGAAATACATCAAAATTCAATATATAGAATATATATAAACAATTATTGCTATTTTTCAGTTCCTTCCGACGTATCTGTTTTGTAGGGTGAATTTTGCACCGGAGGATATTTACTCATTTTATCTTTGGTTTACATACATTTTGTGGAAGACACAAACAGCAAGTGTGGAGTCAAATTATATCATGTAAAATGTCGTTTTTGCTAATTTTGTTTTAAGGTTTATTGACTATTTGAGGCAATGTAAGCCTTTATGCATAACGCATTTCTAAGGGTAGAGATTACACGAAAAACGAGATGCCTCCCGCATGTAAGCTTCGCAAGGAATTTAATTCCGTGATATTAGGTCCCCTGTCCTGTAGGCAAAGGATGAGGCCTAATAACGTCAGGCGCTCGGACCCTGGGGGCAGTAGAAGAAGTATTATTGAACAGGTTGTCACCACCATCACCGTTCCCGCAAAGCGGGTGGCAAATGGAATACAATAACAAAAAAGGTTTAGCACTACAAGAGTATCACATACAATAAATTTTCTAAAAACAATTTATCCTTTTTGATTTTCACAAGCAATGCATTATTATTATTTATCAAAAATATTTCACCGACTTTATTACTCCCGTGCAGAAATTCATTTCGAGAAACAGTCACTACTCTTTTTTAAGAAAGGACAAGAAGTAAACAGTTTACCGTAGACTTCGGCTTTGCACATTGGAGATTTGATGAAATTGCGAATTAAAAATGTAGAAAAACTTGTAATTTGCTTTGTAGTTGTATTTTTATTAAAATAGTACATAATAGTAGTAATTGAGGAACTGAAACAGGAAAAATAGTTTCTGTCAACATTACATGAGTGTCATTTTAAGTTACTTGATGGCAATTAATCCTTCAGATTTTGAAAGTAATCATATCAAAACTCAGCAATGCCAATCGATAACTGAAATATTTACAATTTTCCATTACTTTTTCAACTAAAATATTTTCAGGTCCGTAAGAAACGTCGTAAAACTGAAAGATTAAATGCTATACACCAGAACTGCACAGCATTTTGCACTTTCACTGACCTCGGGAGCTGCGTGCGGGCAACTCGGGGGGCAAATGAGAAAATCGATGAAGGGTGGGGATGAGACCCAATCTAGGAGTGGGGACCACCAATCAGAATGCGCAATTCGAAAGATAGCGCGTAAATTTAAAGAGCAATCGACAAGAACATGACGGTCATATACAGTTCAAGTAATATTGTATTTTCTATTATATTGCAAATATTTGTTCTCGGTATATGACAGGGCGAAATATGAAACTACAACGAATTATACATATTAGATTTCGACACCAATTATAATTGCTTGTAGAGCTTATAATGTAATTCGCCTTGCTACGATGTAATCACAAATTTAGTGTTGTGCTAAACACAAAATTTTGATACTGAATGGTTTTTGTTTGATGATAACAGCAATAAACTATTTTTATTAACTATGTTTAATTGAATAAGACGGTTCTCTCAAAGCAAAAACATATTTTTCTTAAAAAAAGTCGTGATTATTTTCTGTTTTAATTTCTGATAAGAGTGTAGAGTCGTTTACGACATCGCATAAAAAAAGCCCTTCGCATTCTATTTAACCAATACCCATGATTATCTTATGATTGTCCGTAACATATCGTGACAGAAGTTTGCTCGTTGATCTCTTTTATTCAGTTTGATAATGGGGAAAAATGGTCACAAATGTGCTTTTAAACATTACCCTTCTTGGAATTGCCACATATTCTATTTTTATGTCAATCTTGATGTGAGAGGTTGCTCTCATGATTTTGTTCATTTTTCTATGAATTGGAGATTATAACATTCCTGGTGAACAATCAATCATTAAATTGCAATTTTTGTTAGAATTAAATAATATTTTTTCTTTTATATAAGCATATATTTTAAAGCTATTGCTTTAAAATAATGCTTAAGAGTCACAATGAATATGTTATTTTCTTTAAAAAAATTAGAAAATGAAAATACATACAGTGGTGGATACAAAGGTGGATATACAGTAGTGCACAGAACGTAAACAGTGAATTATGACCCAGGTAACTTGAGATACTAGACATAATCCATTTAAACAAATGGGCATTTAATTTTGAAGCATGGATCATTATTAGACACCAGGCATAGGCATTCAATCTACGCGCTGCATCGTGCTACGTCAGACTCCCCTCCCCGCAAAGCTTCCTACTCCCCACTACTTGCACTTTCGGCGCTGCCAAGGGCAGACGATCGGGTCGCAAGTGCAGAATGCCCGCGGGAGCAGGCGTTGTGCAGGTCTGCTATACACAATTATTATTTTCTTTTGTTAATGTGCACAATGAATTTTTTTTCATTTTTATATTTTAATTAACAGCTTATTAAAATGGAGAAAGAATATTTTAAAAAATAGCACTTGCCACTTTTATAACATTCGTATTCACTTTCAGCAAACGCATTAAAACTACAAAAATTATATATTAAAAATAATTGTAGAGCAAATTAATGAAAGAAGTTATATTTCCTTGGCATAAGACGCAGTACATTATACTCTATTTAATATAAAATCAAAATATTTTAGCTTTTAATTTATTTGATTTTTGAGATGGTTGCGCCGGTTTTATAGCTTATTTCTCATTCATTATTACAACTACACCACGAAGAACGGCATTGAATAATGGTGCAAACATGTCCGTGTAAGAGATCTTCTTTTGTCCACTTTCCTCCCCCACCCCGCCCCGCCTCTTCAGAAGTCCCTTTATCGCGTGAGACGTTTCGACGCGAGGGGCGCCCCGGGGCCCCGCGGCGAGACGGAGCGCTGCCATAACTCGTCGCAAGATGGCGCGGACGGTTGCACTCTCGGGGGGGGGGGGGGGTCGCAGGGCCCGGGAGTTGCGTCGCGCCGTCTGGCCCTCAAGGGCGTGGGGGAGAGGGGACGAAAGTGCGATCGACCGAGGTTCACTGAGAGCGACACGGAAAGAAACTTGGAGGAGGTTGTAAAAGTCGCGTAAATAGTGTAAACGACACCGAAAAATCATTTTGTTTTCGTCTTATTAAAAAGAAATTTAAATGGAACGGAAATACCATGCTCATTTGGGTAGCTGAAAACAGATAAATATAAAATAATTACCATAGAAAAAGATAGTTTTCACAACACACATGATTCATTCATTAACACAATTATTCAAATTTTTCTAACAAAAGTAATGAAGTATAGTTGGAAAGTTTCGAAGTGTCTGAAATGTTAAAATATCATCAGGATTTTGAAGAATTGCAAAATATTACGTTAAAGTTATACGAATTCACTGAAAAAAGTAAAAGCAGTTAATAACTTGGCGTGCAAGTAATACTTCTATTTTGTCTTATCAAGTAACATGCTTTGATCAATTAGGGCACCTCTTTATTTGCTCTCAAGTATGCTGGCGTGGGGCTAGAGAAGTGAGGAAATAGTGGATATAAGCTTTGAAGTAATAATGTCGGAAGAATGGAAACACTAGCACAATGGGAGAGAAGGAAAAACACTAGAAATACCGAAACAAACAAGAAGAAATACAGATAATGAATTAAATATGAAACTGTAGATCCGCAGACATCAAGCACGACTTCTACAAGAATTCATTAATACAGCATGCATTATAATTCCAGTACTGCAACAGATAGTACTAGTAATCTTATATAAGTATGTAATTTATGGTCATCACATTAATAAATGCAACTAGTAAAACAATTTAGTGGCTTGGATCTTGTTACTTCTTCAAAGTTATTTTTGTAGTTTCCGTGGAACTTTGGGCAAAATAAAATCAATATTTTGTGTTTTCGAATTCTGGTCAGCATCTAAGTAGACGTAAAATGAGGTTTGGAGTGACGATATCTTTATCTTTAGTCATTATTCTCCTCGTAATTAGTCCTGAAAGTGTAGTGCATGCTTTTTACTCGGGAGGTGCAGTAATCTTCCCCCGTTTGGTGGTGAGGTCTGGTACCAACCTACACCGGTCGGCTTGTGGGAGATTTGCCGGCACACGTATCTCCCCCAGCTGGGCCCCACCGATTAGCTCTAAACTCCCAAGTTGTCTCGCATTATAAGAGGTAGGGTAGAGCATGTACGTGTGTGTGTATGTAAGTAAGGGGAGAGGATAGGGCAAGGAAGAGGAAATATAGATCGTGCGTGGTCCGTTTGTTAAGGTACCGCTCCGCCATTGACCTGGTTTTGATTGGAACACAAACCTAAAACTAAATCAGAGTAGCCAGCCGCTAGAATTTTCCTCCAGACAGCGGCTGAATTGGATCTTGCTTGTACATAGCATGTGCAGAAAATCCGCCTCCGTTGGAACTCGAACCCTTGTTCAAGCAGCTTTAGAGATAGTTGCTGGATTATAATCAGCCGATTGTTGAAGTCCTTTTCGTCTCTGAATTATATTTCTTCCAAACATTAAATTAGTAACTTCAATTAGTACCTCATAAACAAGAACTGCTGTTCTTACCTATCGAGCTACAACATACTGAGTGACACTGAATCAAGGTCTACAAGTATCGACAGAAGAGAGAGACAGCGGGGAAGGGAGGAGTTTCATGACATTACTCACTAACGAGGAAAGTAGGCCTCGCAGACCGAGCCGTTTTACTCCGCCGCTCATCGAACAAAGGGGTAGCGTCCGCGCCAAGGCGAAGTGATATCGCATGCAGGGCGCCTCGCACGCGGCCGCGCTAAACGAATTATGTCGGATCGGGAGGAGGACGGCGAGGGCGAGGGCCAGGGCTCGGGGGAGGGGCAGCTCCCCCCCACCCTTCTCCGCGGGGCGGCGTCGCGAGTGACAAGAGAGCGGCGTAATGCGGTTACCCGCCGGCGACGCGCCGCCCATGACAAGAGCGCGGCGGCGTACGGCGACGCTCCGCCCGCCATGCAGCAGTGTCCGCGCGTCTGTCCGTCTGTCCGAGCGGCGCGCGCGCGCGAATACGACGCCCGGACGTGTCGTCGAGTCCCCCCCCTCCTTCCCCTCCCCTCCCCCCCTCGCCACATCACGCCCAGACGCGGCTGCCGCTGGCACCCGGCCAGACACCGTGACGAGCTTTCCCACAGAATTACGAGAAACTTTATTAAATTATTCTTCAAATAAAATTGAGGCTGAAATCCCCCTGTGTTTAGCCACTTGCTCGCTGGTCGTTTGTTGAGCCGTCGGCGGCGGCGGTGGCGGCGTTCTGAGGGAATTTGAAGTGAGAGAGAGAAAATCGCAAGGGATGGGAGAGGTGGTGAATGCTGTAGGTATCTCAGAACCGTGAGAAGATCGACTAATTTTCCGTAGTTTGTATAAGGGTAATTAAAAAATGTTCGTTTTCTTTTTCGTGAATGTAAACACGTGTCACTGAAAAATATAGTACTTTTCGAAGAACCGATGCGAGGAACACAAACGTTTTCCGGATAATATTTCTGGCTACTTGACAGCTCAGCTGACGGGGAAAGGGGGTTATCCTATCAGAGGCTTCAATTCTGATGATGTCACTGCAAATTCACTTCTCCCCATAGCTCGTCACACGCAGTTTTTTAACTGTTTTTGACGTAAATAAATAAATAAATAAAGTTTCTGATGTTTATTAAAAAATTAAATCCTACAGTGCGAAGAACATGAAAACTTAGAGTGTCATTACTTTTTTGGCTAGGCGTGGTGTGTGCGGTATTGTTGTGTACTTGCATTGCAATTTGTTTCTTGCTATTGCTGCTGCTTTTGTGATCTGATGCAAAAACGAGCACCCGACCACGTGTCTGCCACCTGAGTGAGTGGCAACATAGCTCTACATCACTCTCAGTTGTCACGTAGACAGAAATATTAGCGGAACAATAGGCTTGTTTTCTATAATGAAAGGTTTCAAACCTGTTACGAATATTAACACACGTTTTATTATCAAATAAAGCACGAAGAAGCATTGTGATAATTATAACCTTCTGCACTTTTGCAAGTGATCAATGCAAAATTTTCGTATTAAAAATGTATTGTTAATTTTTTCTGGGATAAATCTCTGAATCAACATTACTCACACAACATTTTGAGTTTTTAAACTCTGTACAATTCTTCTTTGTTTAGGACATTACAGTCCCGACAGAAGCAGC
This sequence comes from Acheta domesticus, assembly GCA_031308135.1. Taxonomy (NCBI): domain Eukaryota; kingdom Metazoa; phylum Arthropoda; class Insecta; order Orthoptera; family Gryllidae; genus Acheta; species Acheta domesticus. The sequence continues at coordinate 114,953,263 of JAHLJT010009419.1, read as the reverse complement.
GTTGCTGCGCTATGAACCTTTGCCACATATTCGCTGGCAATTGAAAGCGAATATTAGATTTCAGTTATATTTTTGGACATTTTTTAGCCTGATAACTACACATCTGGATATTTTTATTGAAGGGAAATTTGGATACTGAGCGTCATAAATGAGTGACAGACACTCTCAGCTGGTAAGTTGATTTATCTCCTTTACTTATTCCTTCCGAATTAGTGGCAATAAGTGTAGGTTACGTCATTAGAAAAGCTGCTGCTATTGAAAGTCAGTAGGAAACCATTGTCCTCGTGTATCTCAAACGTCAAGCACAAAGAAGGTTGGTACTGCGTATAATCGAAGAGTAAAGGGTTCTATCTGACTGGAAAAAACCTTTCCTTCAAATTGGTCCTGGGAGAACCGTCAAAATTGTTGTCGTTGTGTTAGGAACTTTTTAAGTCCGGTCTAATGGAACGTTGCCAAACAGAAAGAAAGAGAACATTCTCTGTGGCCTTCCAAATCTAGTCACAGAGGTTGGCGTGATAAAACTGCCTCAGCCAGAGCGTGACGTGAAAAATCATAGTGCATACCTAAACATTTTCATAATAGTTACCATTACTAATTTAGCCTACAAAGATGTTTTGTGTCAACAAAAACTGTTGTATTGCTCCTCTACGATCCCGTTGAAGGAGCGCTCGTTTGTTTCCCTATCTCTCAAAGTAGCGGCCGGACGCGAAGTCTTTTGTCATGGAAGTAATTCCTCCTGATATTTTTATCTCCCTCGTTACTTTTGTGGATTGATTTTAGCATATTTTCGTGACAATACCAATAAATCTCGTAACCTTTTCCAGTGTTCTTAGTTTTCACATCTGTATCAACGAGAAACCATGTCCGTCTAGTGTTTCAAAGATTTGCCGATGATTATGTTAAATGATGAAGAAAAATTAATAATATACAAATTATACCTGTTACTGGCAGGTTTACAAAATGATATAATTTTCCAAATATTGAACCTGGAGCTGATGTACAAATGTTTGAAACTTCGACAAACACTGATAAAAACAGTATCTAGAAAACGTAATCGATTTTCGCCTTCACAAAATCTTAGAGCTCGTTGCGAAAAAAAAAATTAAATCTATTAACTCACTGAGTATTGACATATTCTTTCAGGGAGGTGCATTGGTTTACAAAGTGATCTGGAAAATCTGAATATCCGGATTAGAACAATGCTTACGAAATATAGAATCCACGATGCTAAAATAAATATGCAACAATTATATTCGTTTACCTCGAAGACTACCTGCAGCATAGCATTGAAAATTTTCATTCGAATCATGGGAGTTGTGTAAAGGAATTTTTTCTGCGATAAAAGATGCGTTCTGATTAACCTGAAGAAAAAGACACCTGACCGAAATGGGCCGCCATTTGTGACAAACACAATCACGGAATAATAAGGATCTCCACAGTATGTTTTCCCATTTCTTGGAATATGCAGATAATGATGCGTTGACGTGTGGGGTTTGGAGCTGGGTCTGCAAGTGGAGAGACTGAAGACTTTGTTCATGCCGTGACTGACAGAAATTATATAGAAAAGGCAGAATTCGAGGTGAATGTAGAATGTGTCAAGTATCAGAAATCACAGTCTTTATTTTATCTCGCAACCCATGTCTGGGAGCGCCTGTTTTAGTTGCGGTAATTTGGCAACAGTTTTACCTGTAGTCAAGGCAGTTGGCACGCCGGTATGGCGGAGGAGGAGAGAGTCGGTCATAAGCCGAAACAACTTTCCTCTTTCTGTGTTTCCCATTCAAGTCTCATGACGATCAGGTTTGGGGTGGGGTAGGGCTGGGCTGGGCTGAGACATGACCCGATAAACCAAATGTCTATTTATGTGATTGTGACTAGTATGCTCTAGAAACAAAACTGAGATATTGAAAATGTGAAGGAAGTTATGACTGATTTATCGATTTATTAACCGTAACGTGACATTAAATATTATTTAATGAAAGCCATTTCAGAGCGATATTCGGGGATATCTCATGAAACATGATCACTAAACACGTCATTATCTTTGTAATAATAATAATAATAATAATAATAATAATAATAATAATAATAATAAAATTCACAGCAGAACAACTTGCAGACATCCAGAAAAACGCTTTGTTTTGTTTTTTCAAAAATTACAAAAATGTAACTTTTTGACTTTTCTCACACGTCAGTAATATTTCGATTAGCGGCATTTTTGCTCACATTATTATATTTACAAGTACGTGTGTTTCAATAATGTTAAGTATAGTGTATCGAGAACTCAACTGTTTTCTGTGAAAACTAGCTGAAAATTCCGCATTTTCATAAACGCTCAAATACATTTTCTCAAAAATAGCTCCAAATTTTTTCTTCAATATTTTCGAACGAATAGTGCTAATTGCGTTCTTTAATATGTCGTAAAGTTCAATTTGGGGTCTTTTTTATTTTTGCCAAAATTACATAAATAGATTTTTTAAAAGATCTCTCTCACCTTTAATATGCACATTACTAGCAATTTGTAAACACTGTTGTATTTGTAAGTGTAAGTGCTTCAAAGAACTTTAAATGAACTTTTTCGGAAACTCAAAAGTTTCCTGTGAAAAAGAGCTTCAAATTTCATATTTTTAATAGCACTTAAACGTCATTTGCTTTTTAAATGGCTCCAAATTTTTCAAAGAAAATTGCCATTTAGGACGAGGTGTTACTGTTCTTTATAATTTTAAAATTAATATTTCCGTTCTACCACTAGGAAACCGGAAAATTAATAAAATGACAATAAAATGTACACAGCGGCGACAGATGCCAGCTGGCACGAGTATGTGGCAATTGCGAATAGGTAGCCGAGACCGAAGGAAATATAAAACTAATACGGGAAAGTCTGTGCCATTCTGTAGCACCACTAGTTTCTTTTGAGAAATCCTTGCATCAAGTAAAGAAATAAAAACATTTCTTGCATTTTGAATTACTAAATGCTATGATTTACGGGAATATAGATATATTTCATTGATGCTAGAACACATTTTTTTGAGATGTTCTTCTGATAAATGGGTTCGGAAGAAAAGTTGACATACTGTATATAGTAATATTCATATATCCCGCGTGGTAAGTCGGAAACGAAATTCGACACTCTATGGAGTTGACCACGGGTTGGGAAGGAGATGGCCTACTTTATTCCCCAAACGAGCGAAAGATCAAGGGAGGGGAGGGGAAGAGAAGGGAGTGGGACGGTTCTTATCACGGACCAATAGCGTCGCAGGCCCTTGGGTTCGTGCGTTTCTGGAATCAGTGGCGCTAGTGAAAATTAGTGTCGCAGTTGAAGTGGAGCCTTTAGACAGTTTGGTGCAGTTGATCCTTTAAAAGTCGTCTTGGGGCCCTAATGGTCTACATCTACCACTATTTCACAGGTATTAATATTTTATTACGTGCTTTATTTTAGAACGCAAACTTGTGTACAAATCATAACGTCTATAAGAACCAAAAATATTTGCAACTTCAGTGTAAAATATAATTGACGCAAGTAATGTGTAAAATTGGTAGAAAATTCAGTCCGCGAGAAAAGGCACCTCTAAAAATGTGTAGTTTTTTTCCGAAAATAACGGTTTTAATGGTAACGTAGCAGTTTATTTCATGTCGAAAGGAAGTGCAGTACTGTTTACCGTACTTACTGTGAACTATCATTACGAAGACTATACCAGTAAAAATAAATTTATAATCAGAAGTTTATAATTTTCTCAGTTAACTCAAGAAAATAGAGCCACGACATTTTCTGCACGGTGTTGGTTCTTAACTACATTTCACTTTCCATTTGTGTTCTGAAGATTTAAAATAATATGCCTTATTTAATTATTGTTCAAAGTATCTCTGATCTCATTAATGTTAGTTTGCTTTTGCCTGCCAATATTAGCTAAAGTTTACGAAATGGTATAGAATAAACGTGTAAGCAAGGTAACACAGTGCCACTGTATTTAAATTCCATGAATCAAGTTCATGGTCTAACGTTTGACTGTTATAGAGAAAATTATATGCAGCTGATAAGCCACCTGGAGGTTCACTTTCGCTTAAAGAAGTGGGAAAAACACTTAAAATAAAGGACTGAAGTCTAGAATACGGTACAACTTAACGAAGTTGTTTAAACCGCCATTTCGCGCCGCTCCGGCGAGAGGGAAATCCACGGGGCAGGGGACGAGTCGTTCGTTGTTGGTTACGAACGTGACGTAATACGTTAGGAGAGGCTAGTATTTAGAGTGAAATTCGTCTAGTCGGAGCTCCATTACGAAATAGTGCTGCGATCGTGGTGGTGTGATAAACAAAGCTTGTAGATTTATTTCTTCATAGCGTGTTTGCAACTGCGCAGTTTTAAGTCTGGAGGCTTTCTTATAAAGTCCTTACTGAAGTGCTTTCTTAATACAATTCAATTTTTAATTATGCAGTGGATAGACTCAAGGTTGTTTATAGTGAACGCGAGGGCCGAAGGCCCGAGCCTCGCCGTGACTTGGATCCGGGCGAGCGAAGCGAGAAAACTTGCTTTCGAAAGTAATTTGGCATTACAATGCAGCGACGACAAAGGTTTTGAAGGGCAAGCCATGAAAATCGCCTATCCCTAAGTTTTATTCATTTCTATCACAGCGCTAAGCGTAATTTGAGGGAGGGCTTAAGGAGCCCCTCTTTCTCCTCCTCCCCTCTTGCCTCTGCCTCCCTTCTCTTAGTGTACCCTGGTCCCTACTTTAGCCAAAGGGTTTAGGTTTCTACCTCAGCCTTCCTCTCTTGAACCAAAAATACGATAGAAACAGCTGCAAACCTCGAAATTGCACGTGGAACCAGGTTTGAGCTCTCAGAACAAAAGTAGGCTCACACGGTGGAAATGACCACAATAATGTTGTCTTTCTGCATTATGCAGTCACGGTTCATTGATGAACATATTACAAAGAAATAATTCCCGCGTTTTCCGGATTTTCCAAAAAAACACCAAATGTTTTTATCATGCGAAGTGGCGAGTATTAAGGTACCCCGCGACGATAAAGCGCCCTTACCCTTGCACCTTACGGTTTTGTCCACAGGTCCAATGAAGAGGCATTGGACTCTGGCAGGTTCCGTGCTCTTCGTCGGAGGCCAGAAGTGTCCCCCCCCTCCCCCGGCCCATGGATAACGTCCTCGCCATAAGGTGAGACCGGGGTATGTAAAATGGGGACGGGAAGGGGAATAAGAGTTAAGCCTATATGTAATTTGAGGACCGACCCAGAAAAGGGTATACGTAAGTTGAGGACCGACTACGTGGCATTACAGGTAAAAATGAAAGGTGACCACTGGCGTAGCATAGTGGAGGCCGCAGGGGCGGCCGGCTCCAGGCAGCAAAATTTCATAATAAATAATAATAATTCATATTTAGCCGTGATTTAGGGGAATAATAATAATATTAATAACAATAATAATATATAGTAAAAGTTTTATATATATTTTTGTCGCACCTACTATTAGCACCCATTGAAATGAGCAGGGAATCTTTCATTACTTACTCTGTGACGAATGCTTTAAATTAGTGTATTATAATGAAATACTGCTAATTGTAAGCGACTGGCAGCAGTCTGTACTGACTTGTTTGGATTCCCTGTATTTTATTTTGTGCGTGGATTGTTTATGGCTAATATTCAGCGAGAATGACTCCTTTAATATATTTAATATAGTGTTCAATATTGTATAATAACACCTGCAAATTAATTACAGTACGGAAAAGACCCTTCAGGAAAGTCCGTGACTGAAGCTTCGACAATTCTAAGAAAGTTTAATTTATGAATCGTCAATCATTCAATTCACATTAACTTAAGCAAATATAGGCCTACGTATGCGTTTCCAAACTGATTTTAGTGCTCATAAGTGCTTGTATTGATTGTTAAGTTATTGAACATTGTTGAAAAATTGTATTGTGCGTGTACGTATATATTCGACTACGTGAGTATTAAATATTTTATTTAATAGAATGATTAAAATGTAGACGAATAAAGTTGAAGATTAAGTTAGAAGTTTTGTTTTTAATTCTAACAATTATATTATTTTCAATAAAAATATAAATGGTATCGGTATCGTTATAGTTCTTATTGGAAATTAGTGTTTTATTTTCAATTCGCTAATAACTGAATCTTGTCGTTTGTCAAGGTATAAGCAAGAGTAGGGAGCTGATTTTGATGACCTGAAGCATCGCCAAAAAATCAATAAAATGATTTTAAAATGTTCTAAGAATGCCCTAAAAGCAAAGAAAAATGGCATAAAAGATGAGATCAAAACCAGTTCCCACGAACAAATCGAGTTGTCGGATACGTTACTGATATAATCCAGACTTCTGAAGTTCAAGTTCTGAAGCTCAGCTTTTAAACTATTAGATTGCACTCTTTTTTACCATGATATCACTCCTTAGCTACTCCGAAATCAGCAGATCTGCCAATGGACTTCCCACAAACTCCTGCCAGCTGCCATTATCGCCGCCCAAAGTACTTTTTTTTATTTTCTTAAGTTGTTGGTTTACTAATAGTAGAACTATATATAGGAAATATTATTCTAAGAACATTAAAACACAGTAAAACGTCGTCCTAAATGGCAATTTTCTTTGAGTTTTCGAAAAACTTCATTAGAAGTCATTTGAAGCACTTCAACTCAATAAATAGAACAGTGTTTACAAATTGGTGGAAAAGTGCATATTAACTGTGTTAGAAATCTTAAAAAATACATTTGTCTAATTTTTGAAAAAACAAGAAAATACCATAAAATGAACTTTACGTCATATCAAAGAGTGCAATTTGCACTATCCGTCTGAAATGTTTGAAGAAAACATTTGGAGCCATTTATGAGAAAATGCCGTTTGAGCGTTTCTGAAAATGCGGAATTTGAGCTAGTTTTCATAGAAAACGGTTGAGTTTTCGAGAAAAATTACTTGGTATTATTTAAAGCACATGTACTCATAAATGTAATTATGTGAACAAATTGTCGCTAATGTAAATATACAAGGATACAAGTGGGATACAAGTAAAAAAAAATCATCTATCAAATGTCCTCAAAAGATCCGTCCGTCGCCAGTTCTTTCCCTTTCTGCGTAACACCAGGTTTCACTTCCATCTTTGAAAAAACGTAAACGCTGTTGCTACTTCAAAGCTCGAAAAGCAAATGAGACTATTGTCATCACTGGACCTCTCGAAGGATCTCTGCCGGACAAGTGAAGGGAAAGGAACAAGGAAATGCTGGCCAGCAGCGCGGCGGCGGCGGCTCTCTTAACGCGCCCACCTGAACTTCCTGCCTGCTCAGTCCGTTTCTTACCTGAGTTGGTTTGGTCCTCAATTTACATATAGGATTAAGAAGTAAGCTTCACGAGATAAGATGAAGGGATTATTTGGTCCTCAATTTACATACGCCCGGTGAGACACGTTGCCGACCACGTTGAGGAATATCTCAGAAGCTTTTGGACTGGGGCAACTTATTCATCTGAATAATAGGCATTAGATACATTTAATATTCTCAATACTTTACAAAGTATTGAATATGGTACATTCAGATATTTTAACGGAAAATTAAAATTATTTTTAATTAGGTTTTTATTGTTAAACAGAAAATTTTTTATGAAAACGCTTATAGACTTGTATCACAGTTTTTGAGAAGTATTGTACGCGCACTAGATGTGAAAATGAGTCACCCACTAAGTGTATCGTGCCAGGATATTAATGGGAATAAATGTTTTTCAACAGATAGTGAGTCGCGTTGAAGCGATTTTCATAACCATTACTTCTAAATGGAATAACATCGCGAAAAACAATTGATGTCAGAACTCAATTTTTCAGTGTTTGCATCTGGGACTCTCTCTGAAGGTCAGTTTTAGGTACAGCGGGACCCCCAAGCACAAAATTGTTGGGGCCCTCTGTAGATTAAAATACCTCAAATTTACTAAAAAAGTCACTATTGCAATACAAGAATTATTTCGTGTGCAAACAAATGAAAAATGCTCAAATTACTTGTAGAATTAAATCTGTAATTTTATTTAAATATTACATTTTGAATTTTTGTCTTCAAATAAGTTTTTTTTAAGGTAAACTTCCTTTAGAATATTTTTTCTAACAATTTTTCTGGGACGAGGGGTCCCCCACTGACGATTGGTTGACGATTCCTAAGCAACTGCTCAATTTGATTGCAGGAAAAGGTCTTTTCATTGAAAACACAATGTTAGAGCGCTTGGTGATCTTATCGTAACGAGTCAACCCCAAACATCGCGAGATCTCTGAACGAAAGTGAAGAACGTGTGAGGGCGTTGTTTCACAGTTGAAACCGTTGCGTGTTTTAATCGAGTAAAAATATTTTTGATTAAAATGTTTTGGAAATATTAGAAATTTAAGGGTAAAATGCGTTGGACAGACTGAAGGATGTTTGTTATTAATCGGGTAGACCGAAGACTGGAACCTCATGAAACGGGAACGCTTAATGAAGCGACACTTTGCCTAAAAAGTGAGATTATAAATACGACGATATTCCACTCACGGGCACGTTTAGTCGTTTGCGAAGTTGTGGCAGAATGAGGCGATTTCTTAATGATTGTTACGAGGAGGGGAAAATAGTCGACCTCTCTGCATGACCTCTTCATAGTAGTTTTTTGCACCCTCGAACGTTAAAGCAATCGACAGCAATATCAATCTTCGGCGCAGGTGCGGTCAAGTTTCGCATAATTTTTGTGCATCTGAGCATACGCAGAAGATCGAGATTGCAGTGGATTACTGCCCTCTAAGACGTGCAAAAACTCCCTTCTATAATAATTATTAATAATTTAATTATTAAAGTGTGCATTCGGAGAGCCTGAGCATGAGCGTGTACGTAGGTATGTATTTGAAGGTGTGGTGCCTGAGCGCGTTCACTGCGCCGGAAGGTCGCCCGTGGAACAGAAGCAGAGAGTGAAGAGCCATTGGCGCTGGGCCTCAGCGGGAGCTCCGATGCCCTGCTCCATCTCCATGCACTTAGACATCGGTAAGAATTGGGGTGTAGGTGCTAGCGGCTTAGTTCAAGTACAGGGTGTTTCAATAAGGATTTTACAAGTTTGAATGCTCGTATTCGTACGACCCATAGACCTAGGCGTGTTTCAATCTTGAAGGGAAATAGATAAAGTTTTGACTCTCTTAAGTTTTGAGTCGCTTATTACTCTAATACAGATTCGTAGCACCACACGTTCTAGCAGCAGATTCAGAAAAGACATACCGGTCCTGAGCCTGTCCCTGCCTTTACCGGTCCCAAGCGTGCTCACTGCGTGTTCGTTTGAAAATTCGAAGACGGTGACAACTGTGCCACGTAATTTTCATTCAGAGTATGGTAAATATCCTCTCTATAGGCCTACTATTTATCAGTAGAATAAGTGTTTCATTTAAACTGGATGCACGGTAAGACACAGCAAAGCTTTTGTTCGACCCTAGGCGTCTAAAGAAATAGAGCCAGAGAGTCAATGCTTTAACAGCTCTAAAATATAAACTCGGTGTGCTTCTCGACAGCTGGGCATTCCACATACAACTGTTTAGGTGTATCGAGAAAATCAGTTGCATCTAAAACCATAAAAGTTAACAATGGTGCAAGAACGAAAATAAACTAACAGGATTCCTCGTAAGGATTTTCGTTTAGAAATGCTGCATGATGGTCTGAGGTGGGGAAATTGCACGGTCCCCTCATTCTCTGGATCTAACACTTTTTTCTTTTGGGGGTTCAAGGCCACCGATGACTCCACCCTTACCAGGTTTTCTACCAGAGCTTGGAGCTATAATTTCTCTCAATAGATAAAGTTACGCCTGACAAGCTGCTGCTGGTATAGCAAAAAATAGAAATCAGATGGGTTGTGTGCCTCATGATCAATGGAAGCCACATTAAATCTGTTTCAATAAAATTTGAGTCTGTTAAGTAACACCTGACGTATTTCGCTAAATATTCAGACCAAAACCATACCAGTATGTTTAATGAATAAATCAATACGAGCTTTTAAACTTGTAAAGTCCTTATTGAACTACCCTATATTGTTTCGTTGTTTAAGCACGCTACGTAGCGTTGGACTTGGCTATGAAAGGGAGATTGCCGACAATCATGTGATAATACTCGTTTATTATTATTAAATGATAAATAATGGAGATAAGTGTGCTCTTTGAGGAATATATTCGCCAAGCAACATAATGGTTTGACCTTCGCTCGGACATTTGCTCAAGTGTCCGCGGCATCCGCGACGATTATATTAATATCACGTGTTCTTAAAGTTCTGAGAGATCCAGAACAATCAACAATATAGCTAATCCTAAATTCTCTGCTACACCTTGGAATGTGGTATGTCTTTTTTCAGTTTATCGGTTACGTAGTAAATTGATTGGAAATTGTTAAAGGGCAGATGGTGTTGTGGTGAAGTGAGCGCAATCCTTCGCTGCCCGACTGGTAACTTCTATATTTTTCATGGCAATACGTCGGCCACACGCCAGTACGACCAGTTACTTCATTTTCTGGAATCTCAGAAATGCTTTCCAGCACAGTAGCGTAATGAAAGGAGTGCGGATCTGCCTGGAAAATTTTTATCCGGATCCCTTTTATAAAAGTGTATGGCAATCATAAGTAGTGTTAGTTTCTTAAATAATAAAAATATCCTTTAGCAAATTCGTATTCATCCGTCTCTGATTACTAAGAAGAAGTAAGAAACGTAAGAAATTAGCCCGCATTTGCGGGCCCAGTTTAATAAATATCATGTATTGGTGCCAAATTTCAGGAAAACCAGTAAGTTTAGAGTTTTAATCCGAATATTAATGGGGCTTGATATTATTGTATGTTCACAAAAGAAACTTAAATTTATAGTATACGTCACTTTAAACTTTCCAATTTGTTTATTGTAGATACAATATGACCTTAATAACAATTGTTCAATTTATCTACGTGATTTGAATTTTGCAAAGGAATGGAAAACATTCTCACTGTCCAGTCTTGAGAGATACTGTAATTCTTTCCTTGCAAAGGCCAAATTCATGGATCTAAAATGCAGAACTCATTTGATGATCCAAATAATTTGAACTGTTAATTTCCCAGTAATGAATGTAACTGCGACAATGACTTGCGTTTTTTTACTTGCAAAACTATACTCTAGGGAACGTGAAGATAGTGTCAAAATCGTTGCGTGCAAGAACCACATTCGAGCAACATGTAAGGTGAGCGACTGACGTTTGTATAGTATTGCCATACGTCCCTGAAAATCCCGGGATTGTCCCACCCGGTTTGGAAAAAATCTCCAAATTTGCAGAATGTAAAAGTTTCACGATAATACAATGTAATTACAAATTAATTATAAATCTACTAGAAGCATCAAACGTGACTATGCATGCCGCGAACCCGAACTAGATTTGCTCAATCAAATAAGAGGTTCAAAAGTAAGCCTCTGATTGGATTGAGCCTCAAAAATGGTGTTGAAACGGAATGTCTCGCTGGATTCAACAATTGTCTTTGGATGCTTGTGCAAAGGTCAGTTGTAAAGACTGATATTGAAAAAAGTATGAAATGATCGAGCGTGTTGACTGCACTACTTGCAAATTGAATGAAGTAATTTGAGGCAGTTTTTCAAAATATTTTCCATAAAACGTGAAACAAATTCAGAATTAACCAGGTCATTAGACAGTAACTGAACAAGGTTTTACAAGTTGTCACATAAATCGGCACAGGATCCCAATATCCAGCGGGGAAAGAATATAGCCACACACCGTGAAAAACCGTGTACTAAACTTACGGGGCTAATAATCATAGCTGTTGTCACGCTCGGAAACGAGAAACAATTATTCAATCAACGAATCAGTCTAGTATCGGAAAAATCTTCTGAAAAAGGATGCTTCTCCAAAGAAAAGCGCAATATATGAGGTGTGGATATTCGTAAGCATGGGTCAATGAAAGTTGATTGTTAGAATACTGACGTTTCGGCCATTTATTTAGCCTACTTTAGGGCTGTAAATGCAAGAGTGATGAGTGACATGTTAAGAATTTGTCATTTTTGCAGTTTAGTTGCTTCCGCAAACGGGATGCGCGGTGTCGGTGTCTAGGTTCATTATTGCCAACTTGAGAGTGCATTGTATTGACATTGTACCATTAGCATTATTAATAAAGTACCTTAAACTCTTGGTAACTTAACTTGTACTTTTGTTTAGGTTTTATGGAAAATAATTGAAAACTATCTTTGAAAGAGGCAACGAAGAGAACTGCCGAATCATTAACCAGCGACTATTTCTACCAATGTGTAGTTTCTCTATCTCTTCCCATACACTTTTTTATTTCAAGAACGTGTGAAGTTTCTCAATGAAGAAATCAGGAGTCAAAACACCGCGGCGCGTCTGCTAACGTGATTCCGAAAGACGTAACTGCTTGAAGGTTAAGAACTTAGTTCAGGGTTGTAAAAGGTAAGTCTTAATGACCTTGAATTGTTTAAACGGTAACCTATTAAAACGAAGTTTTTCGAAAGTTGAAGTTCTCTGCAGTAGAAGAGATTTGAAGGTTTACTGCTTATAAAGTTTCAGATGTCCAAATATTTCCTAATTCAATTGCGTAAAACGTGACGATAATAAACATAAAACCCTGAAAACGTTTTAAAAGCTCCCTAAATTAATTAATACATTTTTCATCGGAGGACAAGAAACAGTTTAATACAGTCAGTTCAAAAGAAAATTTGCACTAAATTAAAGTTTTCAAATAAGTGAAATATTTCGAAAGGTGTTTTATCTGAGAAGGAAATATAGTGAAAGAGATATTTTTTAGAAGGAACAAATTATTTAGTACGAAATTTAAAGATTTGTCGGGATAACGCAAAGAAATGAATTTGAGGTTTTTTCACCGTGTGCAATCTAATTTTACAAAGAAAGTTCCTCTTTTTAATGAATGAATTAAACTGAAAAACTGTTTATTTATTAAAATAGATACGGAGAAGTATATGATCTCTACGTCTTATTTCTATTTTGATTACCTTTTCATTATATGAATACAATTTGAGTATAAAATCACTCTTATTGACATAATTCAAATAAAAAAGATTATTAATGCGCTCTCATTTCGTTGACAGCCATTCCCCAAGCTGCCTGTAGAGGCGACCTGGAAACTCCTGACCGCATGCTGGCTGCTCACGGCAAGAGATAGAGGGCTCCCGCTCCGCCATCGAGAGTACGCTCACCACTGCTTCGTAGGAGAGTTGAAATTTTTGTGCGTTCCCTAAATCTTTACCTGGGATTACAGGTTCTCGTATTCCACCAGCTATAGGATATTCCAACTTCGGCAAGGAATTTGCCGTTTCACAACTAAGTTCATATTCACATACACAAATAGTATTGTTATCTATAAAATTTGACAAGCACGCCACTCATTCAGTACAAAGGTGTACTCTTCTACCTTTGAGATATATTGAAAAATTACTACCAAAGAGAAACAAGTAATAGAACATATGCAAATAAACGGTACAACTGTTTGTTGGGTAAAGAATAATTGTTGGAACATTTCGGAAGGATATTGCAAATCTCGGCGGTGTTGAGCTGAACGACCAAGTTTAAAGTGACAAGGAGAATAAAAAAATGTTTAGAAGTGTATATCAGTTATATCCATACACAAAAATAGTATATTAGTGATTAATATAGCAATCAGTATATATCAGAAATATGTCAATTACACCAGTCGGTATATTTAGCACACCCATATAAATTCTTTTATAGATTTCATTAAAATACATATCCTTTAACTCCTAAACTGCTGACAACTACCAGTAATGTAAAATTCTGGTCGTAACCTTTAGGAAATGAGTTGGCAGATACAGTTATAATGTACTCCGCTAATGTTTGGTGTCCTGATTATATATTTCATCTATTAGGACTTAATATGTTGATAAATTGTTGTGGATACTTAATTATGTAATCCTTTATAACAAAAATGTAATTTATCAACATTATGCTTCAATCTTAATTTGAATTCATTACTTATAAATTTGTTATAAAATTCTGAGTCACGTTCCCAACGGCTTGCTTCTACTTCGATCTGTCATGTTTATGGGTGTTCTGTTAATAAATATTTTCTTATTTGGTTCACTTGAAATTAATTTTCAGTTAAATCCCACGTGTTCAGTCAGTTACAGCATGATAATTACATTGTTCACATAATTTAATAGTGTACGTTCAGAACGTTTAAAATATGTAAAATTTCACATGCAACTTAATTTAAATGAATTATGGAGTTAAAACATTTTTACCTACTACAATACAATTGGAAAATTTCTAATAATAGAAAAACAATCAGAATGTTATCAGTTTCTTGTATGAAGACCAACACATGAAGGAAATTATTAAAATTTAAGTCGTCTTGCAAATCACAACTAATTGAGCAACCACTTCTTTAGTACCTGAACTCTTAAATACAAAATCAGTTTGATTACTCAATGATGCAAGCAATATAAGGAATTTATTTACACATTCTTATTTTCTCATCTCTAGTTAAAAATTAGAACTTTAGAACTAAGTGTACAAAAGTATTACAATCTGCTATAATAATAATAATAATAATAATAATAATAATAATTATTATTATTATTATTGTTCATTACATCACGATGTTAAAGATGTTATGAGTCGGCTGGATATAAAATCTACTCCAGGTTGCAAACAGCTACCTAAGGAGCAGATCCGGTGACTATTAGTGCCTCTACAATACTTTACGCAAAATGTGGTCTGCTCCAAATAAAGCAATTTCTTGCACTTCCCAGTATTTTGAATTACCAGGGAGTTTGGACAAATTCTTACTCAAATTTTGCGGAACAAATCCCAGAGCTCCGATAATTATCGGGACGACCTGTGCTTTTACGCCCCACATTCTGCTGATCGCGATTTCCAAGTTCTTGTATTTAAGATGTTTCTCTGCCTCCTTGGTAACGACGTATTGATCACAAGGTACAGCAACATCGATCCATTCCATTACATTACATCACGACTAAAGATGTTATGAGTCGGCTAAATATAAAATCTACTCCAGGTTGCAACCAACTACCTAAGGAGCAGATCTGGGGACTGTCAGTGCCTCTACAATACTTTGCCCAAAATGTGGGCTGTTCCAAATAAAGCGATTTCTTGCACTTCCCAGTCTTTTGAATTACCTGGGAGTTTAGACAAGTTCCTACACAAAATTTGCATAACAAAACCCAGAGCTCCGATAACTATCGGTACGACCTGTGCTTTTACGCCCCACATTCGGCTGATTTCGATTTCCAAACTCTTGTATTTAAGACGTTTCTCTGCCTCCTTGGTAACGACGTTTTGATCGCAAGGTACAGCAACATCGACAAGTAAACACAAATTTTTCTCCATATCCCGGACGACTATATCCGGTTTGTTTGCTGCTATCGTGCGATCAGCTTGAATTTGTTGGTCGTACAATATCGTACACAATCCAACAGACGTCACCGGTTTTGGTGAGTGTTCGTACCACTTGGGGCATGTGTTTGGAAATTCGAGGGCGGTACAGATCTGCTAGTGGACGTATCTACAAGTCTTTTCAAGTATTCAGTCTTTGCTAGAATTGAACAAGCTGAGACGATATGATCAATGGTTTGTAGTTGTTCCTGGCAAATGCGACATTTATCATTTAGGAAATTTTGAGAACCGCTTTATCATAATATCGTGTTCTCAACGTCTGATCTTGTACAGCTATTTGAACTGCTTCCGATTCTGGCTTCATTCTTTCTCTTTGAAGCCACATAAATGATTAATCTTCTTTGATCTGCACTTTGTCCATCCTTTTTAAATATGGAGTGGTTTGTCTCTCCAAGATTCTTTAACATTTTCTGTGTCTCACCTTTCATGTTTAGTTGCATTAGAAGTTAAGTGTCTGTGTTATTCGGCCATAAGTTTTCTTTGCAATGCTTCTTGCTACACGAACAATGCATCTGTTTCCCAATATTCGGTCAGATTTCATGATCTGCTTCATTAGAGGGTAATCTTGATGGACGACTACATAATTTTCCATCCCGACTATTACATTGCGCTAGGAGGCTTCCACTTGTCTGAGGCCTCTTCCTGCTTCCTTACGTGACACATAGTCTTTGCACATCAGCTCGGGGGTGGGCGACATGATACATTGTTAGCAGTTTTCTGTTTTTTTCGAACCATGGTTCGAATTTCTTGCTCACTCCCGTCCATTAGTCCGAAACTATTCAGTCCACTCAATCCACTTCACTAGCTCCGACTACAGGCACCACCAAACTACCAATTGCAGATATATTATTCATGAAGTTTAGAGCTGACTGCAGGACAAGTCTAAATCTTTTGAAATACTCTCTGCGAATTCTCTTTCATTGTGTCGTTCGAGATGCTCGCATTCTTCAATGCCCAGATATTTGTAAGTTTTACCTGGCTCACGATCTTGAATCAGTGTGCGGATCAACTTCAACGTACTCTGACGCTGTCAGTTTGCCTCTTTATACAATGATTTTTGCAGCCTTGTCCAGACCAAACTTCATGTAGATGTCATTGCTAAAGTCAATCACAAGTCATTTGGGAGAGAATCGCTTGATTCTTAGCAAACGCTTTAAGACCATCCATGTAAAACAAATGTGATACTTGGTCTTTCATCACCATGGAACTTGTATCTGTGGCGTCGTTTAATTACTCAGTCACAGACACGAAGGATTCGTTACAAAACCAGTTTATTAAAACTAAAGAAATATATATACAATATTGCATAAGTTCATTTACTTTATCCGTGCTTTATGGAACCCTCCTAAAAACAGCTTATCTTAGCCGCCACCTGCGACTGCTGCGCGAGTCCCCCACCCGCCCTTGCTTGATCGCAAGAAACAACGAACGCTTGGCCGCGTCGCTGAAGATGAGACTGACGTCTCCCCGGATAAGTCCGGCCGCTCGCCCTGGAGCGCAGTGCGTGAGCACTTAATGAAGATACCACTCGGCCCCGTGCCGCAAACGTATCCTGGCTAATATGCCCTTACCTCACTTTAAATAGATTCGGTCACATGACCGACCGATCACATGATTTACTCCCACTCCGTTTGCTAAAGTGACGTGGGTGCCCCACGTGACCTCCCCCCTCAGAGCTAGAGCGCCGTCTGTGACGTCCACTGACCGACCACTGACGTGTCTTACCGCCCCTTGGCCTCCGCGCCCTTTCTGCTTCCTGGCTCAGCGTAAACCCATCTTAGACACGCCCCCTTCCTGCTCAGCCTAATGGTCTATTTGTGGCTTCCATGGACAAAGGCACATCCTGTCTTTTATGTATGCAAGCGTCACTATGCCACATAACCAAGTCAGCTTGCGACAACTGTCTAGATAGTGGGATCAAACTAATGCGAAACATCAGAGGTGGTAGTGAATCAACTTGAAAAATAGCCCTGTTAATCTGAATACTTCTGGTTTGTAGTGCTTCCTTTCCGCTAGGTATTAGTAACATGTTACTCTACGACTTTATACTAACTTTGCAAAACTCAAAGACAAGTAATTGGCCTGTAGTTCTGTGCCAAAGAGCTGTCTCCCGCCTTGGGTAGCAAATACGTGATGCCGCGTCAGAGCCATTCCGGGAGTTCCTTTGAGTTTTCTAAACTTTTATTAGCACCCTTTGCTAGATGAGAATGTTTATTTATTATTATATATAATATAATTAATATTATACATACAAACTAAGCCGTTCTGAAAATTTATTAAAGATTTGTACACGTAGATTAATTAGGAGTTTTTATATTGTTTGGAGATATATTGCAGCACTTTCAAATTTCGTGTCAGTGAATAATTTAAATTTATTTTACATTCTGGGCCGAAAAGAAAGGAAAGATTTACATAAATTTAATCTTATTCTGGAAAGATCACATCACCAATCTTTGCGAAAATGACTCAAGCTGCCAATTTGTTTAGTTATCTTATTTTTTGTACGCGGAAAGGATGTTAGAGGTACACACTTTTAAATAAGTAGATTCGGTTACACGAAATGAAAACTTTATTTCTCGCAGATCTACTCTATTGGCTCTCAATTTGCATGACAATCGTCTCCATAAAGCAGGTTTTTTCAAGAAGTTTCCTGGCACCATACTTGGCTGACGTACATGAATTTTCAGTTGGAAGAACTTTCTACATACAACGTGTCCCTGTTTCACAGAAAATGTTCAGTTTTTCCAGTAAATGTCAATTCATTTAAAACAAAATTATGATAGTTGTGATCGGAAAATAACAATTTTGGTAATCTATTTTGACACGAAGTTAATCCCTTTCAGGTGTCAAGGAATATTCGAGATTAAGTTTTTAGAGACGTTCCAGCTCATTGAAAAAAGTATTACAGGAGAATTTCTTGGTACGCAAGTTTCTCTACGTGTGCAATGAAATGTATTTTCGTTGACCCTAATCTCATTTTTTAATATACTCCTTGTCAATTGACTTAGTTTTAAACGAGTTTGACAAAAGTAGGTATTGTATGTGCTTTTTAGGATTACCAGATTTTTAATTATACGAGTGAACGGTTGACTATTGAAAAATAGGTTTAGTACTACTAACAATTTTTGTTTTTGAACAGTTGCAGCCGATAAAAATAAGTCTTTTACTGGCAAATTGTTGTGAAGTTTGTGATTAAATTTCGATCTCTCTTAAAATGTACTCTCCAGTGGCTATCAATCGCTGCTTACAAACCGAATACTTTCAAAGCTTGTTTAAACATTTCATCTAATAATTATTTTTGAATGACCTACAATTGTGAAATGTTGGTAATTATATTTGCTGTATCTTATCCCCACCTTCTTTCACAATTTAATTCACAATTTCAGAAATTTTACAATTCAATTTAAACTTTTCTGCCAACCCTAGCTGAATGGCGGCGAGTAGGTACTGACTGAAGGACACCGAACGTTCCGAGGTGGGTAGTCGGGGTGGCCGCGCTGGCACGCAGCCTTGTGGTAGCGGCGACCAGAGGGCGTGTGGGTCCACGCATTGCTCAGGGTCTTCGTCCCTACAGCGTCAGTCCGCCTGCTCCTCTGAAACACAAAGCACGCCAGGCGGTTCAGTGGACTCCCTGCAATTCACGAAGAAAGCGAAAGCGGGCGTCTAAACCGCAAATTATAGGTGGAGCCCCGAAGAAAAACTGTTTGGTTTTGAGTCAACTCAGAGTGCGTTTCTATGTGTGTCAAAAGAAAAATAACCACTTATTTTCACAAAATTAAATGAATATTTTACTCCCCCGCGTATGACTACCAGCCATACTTCCGCTCTTGTACTCAGATTTAAAGAAATTGGTCATAAAAGTGACGATCTGGACGGATAGGGAGACACGTCATCCCCACGGAAACATCGTTATGACTTAAAGTTTTGGTATTGGAGCTTCCGATTGGGTGATAATACCACTTTCCTTGCAGCTCTTGACCTTTAAGTACCGCTATGTTTAAATCGAAGTGTAAATAAGCACAACTGTATCACTTACGATGCACAAATAATATTGATATACGAATCTAGAGCGCTGAACTTTTGGCAATGTGCGGAGAGCGCATTGTACGCACTTGTGTGACAGTATCGCAAGCTTTGGGAATGTACTTAGCTTCTCGTGATAAATTAAATAAAAAAATCTTACTGTACTTTCTTACCGTGTAGAATACCATGAGAATGTCAAGGAGGACATTGAATATGATACTGTATCCTTGGTGAATCGTTCCCACCAAGCGTTCAAAATACTTCACCGTGCGTAATCGTGTATTCGGAATTAATCCATATGGCTTCAAAACGTTCTTTAACATGGTTTATCACTTCTAATTTATAAAATATTTTAATTTGTAGATAATTATACATTACTTGTCGATTTGTCGAATGATCTTTCCTATCGCATATTAGTTCGTTTATCAAAGCCACCACCCGTGTGTCTATACCCGAATCTGTTAAATTCTTTACAAGACGATCGTGTGGAGCAACATAAAAATCTTCGGTAAAATCTATTACTATTGCGTCTACCTTCCCCCTTTCTCAATTTCGCCGGTTAGATGCTGTAGAAGACAAGCTGACGTTTGCATGAAAAACCGTTCCTGAAACCGTGCTGACCTTGATACAGCCATTCCTTGCCCTCAAATTCTTTCCTGATGTAGTCGGTAATTAGTTGTTCCATGAGTGTAGTCGGTAATTAGTAGTTCCTACGACTGATGTGACACTTATCGGTCTATACTTACTTACTTCGCACTGTTTTTATCACCGCATTTAAAATCGGGTACTAAGAGTGCTAATTTGCAATCTTTCGGTACGCAAGCGTTATTGATAGATACATTAAATATTGATAGATACGGTAAAATAGCCTCTCCATTTAATTTGATGTCCTTCGAAATAGAATCTGGGCCTCGAGATTTTATGCTTTTCATGCATTTTATTATGTTTCCTAGAGTACTTACGTCGCTATGAAATATATTTCTATCTGATAACGTTGGTATCTGTGTACAGTCAGTTTTCTGCTTAAATACCGAAGTGAAATACGCATTAAAAGGGTTTGCTTTTTCTGACTTCTCTTATTGACGAATTATTAATACGAACAACTGGTATTTCATCTTTGTTTCCCTTTTTTCTACGAACATACTTAAAAAATTATCCAATTATTACCATCCGCATCAAGGACACATTTCAAATAACGTTCCTCCGAAATTTTCTTTTTCTTCTCTAATGCTTTTAATAACTTCGAAATATTGTCATCTGGTTGTCACTCATGTTTGTTGCTAAACGGTCTTTTTGATCTTTTTCATATTTTAATTTTTGCATTTTAGTATTCTGGGTCTGGGTTTCTAGTTAACGATTTAGATGGGACAATGTGTGCACGGCTTTTTCAAGAATGTTTTTAAATTATCGGCATCTTTCTTCCATTCCCCCTGTTATTCTAAGAGAACCATCGTACTTTTTAAGTAGTTTTTAACCCCTTTTAAATTCATTTTAAAGTGCTTCCTCACTAGGAACCTGGTGGTAATACTTTTCCTTGAAATACTTAAGTCTAAATCGATAAGAATTGCTTTATGATCAATTATGCCTTCTATTACGTCTCCCCATAAGAAAGAGTATTTGTCTGAGGCAAATATCTAGAAGCGTGTCTTGTCGAGTTCTCTGGTCTACCACCTGCGCTAATCCGTTGTCCCAGACCAGTCTATTGACAAGCTACTGCAAGTTTCCATCGCATACGCACCCATTTCAATTTTTCGGAAGATTTAAATCTCTGGTAATACCTACAGGATGACTACTTACACTTTTAGTTCTTTTGTATATTGCCCCTAAGATTTCGTAATTATTAGCGGGTGGACGATAGCAAAAAATTATTTCTAGGATATTTTCTGGACAAAACATTTCTAACCCCTCTCATTTCAAAAACATTACATGATATGTTTAATGTGTTTTCATGCAAACGAAAACTCCGCGACCTCCAGTTTTGCGATCTCTCCTAATGTAATATAATCAGACCGAAAAATTTCTGTATTCGCTACTGCATCTGAGTCAAGACTCTGTACCTATTACGATATCAGGATCATAAGCCTCAATTAAATTCCAAAATTAGGGTACTCTATTCATGATACTGCGACAGTTAACCTGCAATAATTTAGTGAAGTGTCTCCTCACCTGCAAGTCAGTTTGGGACCCGTGCGTCCTGCGCAAGTGCTGAACCCGTGTCACAGCCACCTCTTCCCGCTCAGCAGTAGTCTCTTCCCGCTCAGCAGTAGTCTCTTCCCGCGCAGCAGTAGTCTCTTCCCGCGCAGCAGTAGTCTCTTCCCGCGCAGCAGTAGTCTCTTCCCGCGCTTCACACCGCCTCTCACGATCGTTTCTGCCGGTGCCGCCACCAACGCATCTTCCCCCGGTCGTCTTGTTCCGGTCATGCAAACACCCCAGCTTCCATGCGCCTCTATAGTTCAAATAAAACCCGTAGCGCCCTGAGTCATCTTGCCCGAGCCTATAATTGGGGTCTACTAAAAAGCCATCGAAAACGTCAGTAAGCCGCGATTTAGGTAGTGTTTTTCTAATGCGCACATCATTACGGCGCAGAATTTCTGAAATGATCATCGTAAAAATTCTTGAGGGTCTGCCCAAGTACGAAACACTGGTTTATAGTGTCAAACACGGTTTGCCATTTTCGGGCGTTTGTGCCTCCATGAACAAATACCACTTCTATTTCCTAGTTTGTTTGGCTTTTTCACTGGAGGTCATTTTATCGATGTCAATTCCAGAAAAAAGAGACATCTGCTCCTTTTTGTGTTGACCACTTCGCCGCTGTGTCGCAGCATAGTCGCCTATCACCTTGAATTTTGCGGTATACGAAGAATCTGACTGAGGAGACTCACTAGCAGTTCACTGCACATCACTCGCGTCTTTCTCGCAAGAGACATTTCTCGAGATACACCTGTACCTTTAACTCCCATCTCCTTGTGTTTTGGAGTAATTTCTTCAATATATTTGTGAGCCTGATCAGATCTGCTTCTAACCTAGTATTCTCCGGTTGCTCGTATCGCACTTGGAGCATGTCAGCGTAGCAGCCTGTACAGCGGGGCCAGGGACTTTTGCTCTACTCCTCCCGTCACAAGGATAGTGGCCAAAAGAGCTGCACAAACTAGCGAAACACCACCGCCTACCGAACAAGAAGATTCCGCGTGCGCTGAAACCGCCCGTTCGGGGCAGATGCTTGCAGCCCATGGGCCAACGCGCGCAGGATGCAAAGCGAGGCTAACACCCATGGCCTTTCACTTCTCGGCGATAAGAGAGGCGTCCGCACGCGACGACTACCTATGAGCGACTGGCGCCATTTGAGCCATTTTTGAGAAAATGACATTTTAAATGGGCATGTTCGCATGCAGCAGCGCTCTATCCAGCTAATCTATGCTCCTGATGCCAGACGGCGTCGTTGGTGGCTGCGATGAACGGCTGGCTCACCCCACCTCAGGCCTCACGGCACCGCAGCCACCGCCCACGGCTTGCTCAGATCAATTCTCATAGTTGAAATGCACGTAATCCTGCTTGGTGCGCGAGGTTGTTTATGCGCACTGTGGTTCAGCTTTGCATCAGTGAAAAAGTGTGCAATTCTGTGAAAAATGTGAAAAATATTAATTATATCGGGACAGGGGAGACAACGTTTTTCTTTTATTCTTGTCTAAAGCCAATGCCAAATGTTTGCAATACCAAAATAAAAAAAAGAGAGATCTAAAAGAGTAAAACTAACGTAAACCTTGTGGATCATCACTCATCACGTAGTAAAATTGAAAAGTAATTCCAAAGTACACAGTATCAAAATGTGAAACTACTTCGTTCCAAAACACATTGAGAGTATTCCAGAACACCCTTAACACTAAACTTGACTCTGAGAAAAAATTCAATACTCTACGCGATAGATATCTACATAAACCAACTTCTAATTTAATTTCTATGCATCAATATGATGCCTCAAATACGAAACATTTTCATTTAATCAACAATATTAAACAATATTACATTTAAAAATATCACCATACAAGCCGGATAACTCATCATATTTTTTGTCAGGTTATTCATCAAATTCATTATTCATTCATAATTAATTCATGTATTTTTCATCAAATACTGAACGATTGCAGTTCAGTAATTTTTTTCCTTCATTAAAAAATGGTAATTATAATTTCGTGAACAATTGAACGGTAAAAACAACCAGTAACACTACCAATATTCTAAATAAGAATAAGCAAAATCAAAATTATAATATACGTAACTGTAAAATTAGCAATATTTTTGCTAAAATTTGAAAATAGGAAATGTACGAATGTTTTTCTAATAGAAGTGAATTATTTTTTACTTCCTCCAGAAATTGTGTTTCAGGAACACTTGTCTGTTATTTCTCATCAGAATGGATGAAGTCCAGTTCCTCAAGTTTAAAGTTTCTTCTCTGTAATAATGACAAACTTGTGATAGAATTGGCAAGTCTTTTCTTCCGTGGTTGCTAATTTCCCTCGTTCGTGGCCCTAAAGGTCTCGAAGCCCACATGAATTGCTAATATAAATTCGTTTTTACATGCCTCCAGCAATTAGTGTGTTTCAAGAGCTCCGTGTTGCTATTTCTCATCAGTATCGATGATACCCATTTCCTCAGTTTGAAGTGT
Source organism: Acheta domesticus (assembly GCA_031308135.1). NCBI lineage: Eukaryota > Metazoa > Arthropoda > Insecta > Orthoptera > Gryllidae > Acheta > Acheta domesticus. Next base: position 114,929,161 of record JAHLJT010009419.1, on the reverse strand, counting down.
CTTCTCTGTAAAAATGAAATACTTGCGATAGAATTGGCAAGTTTTTTCTTTTGTGGTTGCTAGTTTCTCTCGTTCGTAACCGTAGCGCTGGTGAAGCGCACACGAATTGCTAATATCAATTCGTTCTTAATGCCTCCAGCAATTTGCGAGTTTAAGGAACAATGTTCTCCTATTTCTCGTACCCCTAGTTTACACTTTCATCTCTGTAAAAAAAAGACAAACTAGTGGTAGAATTGGCAAGTCTTTTATTCCATGGTTGCTAGTGTCTCTCGTTCGTAGCCGTAGCACTTGTGAAGGACACATAAATTGCTATTATCCATTCGTTTTTTACATGCATCTAGTGATTACTAGTTTCAGAAACAATGTGCTTTACTTCTCATCAGTATGGATGATGTCCAGCTCCTGTAGTTCGAAGTTTCTTCTCTCTAACAAAGACAAATTTGTGGGAGAATTGGGAAGTCTTTTCTTCCACTGTTGCTAGTTTCTCTTGTTCGTGGCCGTGGCGCTTGTGCAGCACACATGAATTACTATTATCCATTCGTTTTTACATGCCTACAGCGATTAGTGTGCTTCAGGAACAGTATGCTGCTGTTTCCAATCAGTATGGATGATGTCCTGCTCCTCTAGTTTGAAGTTTCTTCTGTATAATAAAGACAAACTTGTGGTAGAATTGGCAAGTCTTTTCTGCCATGGTTGCTAGTGTCTCTCGTTCGTTGCCCCAGCATTCTAGAACCACACATGAATTGCTAATATCAATTCGTTTTTATATGCCTCCAACGATTAGTGTGTTCCAAGCGCACTGTGTTGCTGTTTCTCATCGGTATGAATGTTGTGCACTTTCTCAAGTTTGAAGTTTCTACTTCATAATACAATTACGATAGAATATTCAATCCGCGTACTTTATGACCCCGGTGTTGCTATTTCTCATCAGTGTGGATGATGTCCAGCTTCTCAAGTTCAAAGTTTTTCTCTGTGATAATGACAAACTTGTAGTAAAGTTGGTAATGTTTTTTCTCCTATTGTTTCTAATTTCTCTTATCCAGTGCCCGTTTCTTTCGAAGCACACTCGAATGGCTAATGTCACTTTTAAATACTTAGTGTTTGAAGAGCACTGGGGTGTTTTTTTCTCTTCGTTTCGTTAGATATTGAGTTACGCTAATATTACTCTGCAATTTTGACGAAATCAGGATAGGATGGAAGGGGCTTCTTACATTGTTTCAAAAAATTACGTTTCTCACACTGCTCTCCCCGCTTAGAATATTTTCACAAGTCAATAGAGTTCACATGCTACCTGTGGTCACCATTGTCATTACCACGGTTTCCCATCGGTATGAGTATGAGTCAAAAGCTCGAATTTTATAATTTGGGATATCCATGGGATCCATGAGGCTTGGCAACATTTCATTTCGTTATTGCGATTTCCTCTCGCCCATTGTCCGCAGAGCCCTTTCCGCTCTCACTGCGTTGCCCAAGTCAATTTGCTTCACGGGTCTGCAGTGATCACATTCGATAATTGCGTAGTTGTTTCCCATCAGTATGGATGACATGATATATGATTTGATTCAAATAATTGTAGCAATATTTCTAACCATCACAACTGATTATCGATTCCAAGAAAATATATTGTATACGATCTCCGTAAAATAATACCGTCATTGTGTGACGTTCTACTCTCGGAACTGACTAACCGCAACATAGTCCCAAGGCTTTGCGTCACTTGGAGTGAATTAGGATCTTGTAAAGATTGAAAAGGAGGGGTAGGACAGCTTACTCAAAGAAGAGATAGTTCGAATTAAGTGTACTATTTTATGACTAATTGAGAGAGAGAGAGAGAGAGATCGATCAGGAGGGGAGATGTGAGTCGAGCTTCAGAGATTGCGGTTTCCTACCCCATCACTCCGTGGTTCACGCGTTCCTCCAGGGCGGCGGCCAAGCTCTGCGAGCGTATCATCATTTACGGGTTTTCGATGTGCCCATCGGTCTTTCGTACCTCACATATACCTCTACCACACGTCTGCCTCCCTTCTCTGCCTCCGCTGGGCCCGTATGTATTGGGGCCTCGCTTGCATTCGGCAGCGCTTTTTAGATGTCGCAGCCGGAAAGTTTGCGTTGTTGCATGTGGTCAACCTTGTTCATGAGCACTTCATTTCTGATTTCCAACAAAGAGCATACGGATGATGAGAAGATTCTCAAGTTAATTTCGCTCTGGAAAAATGGCGGAATCTGGTTTGTGGTAGCAATGGGTTTCTTGGTTGAGTTGGTTGAATGGTTGGTGGAATTTTTCTCATTCAGTGCCTTCCCCGCACACATTAATTTCATTAGGACAATGAATTTAACGTTCCACTTAGTAAGTTTTCATGTGCACCAGGTTGCGATTTCCCATCGGTATGGATTACGTCCAGTTTCTCATTTTTAAATTTGTACTTAGGATAAGGACGGAATCGGAGTACGGAGGCTACTAATTATATCTTGTACGGTCCTATTTTTTTGTTTTTATAAATTGCTCATAGTACCTCCTATGCAGAGTGATTTCCTAAACGTGCCATCGGTGATTCGTTTTTCAGGAGCATGGCGTTGCTGTCTTCCTTGGCGTGGATGATTTCCACTCTCCCAAAATAAACATGTTCAGTCTGAAATAATGACGGAATTACTTTGTGTGACTATTGATTTCTTGTGTATCAATTGATATTATCCCGCCTTCATTTCCCACAAGGCCTCATGCACATATTTCTTTGCCAGAGTTAACGATCTTTGTGTCACAAGTGACAACGTTTTAAGTGTGCACTGCGTTACTGTTTCCAATGTGTATGCGTTATGACACTTTTATCGTGTTTAAATTTTTACTGTAGGATAATGACGGAGTTGGTGTAGAAGTGGTTGGTGTAGAAGTGGTTGGTGTAGAAGTGGTTGGTGTAGAAGTGGTTGGTGTAGAAGTGGTTGGTGTAGAAGTGGTTGGTGTAGAAGTGGTTGGTGTAGAAGTGGTTGGTGTAGAAGTGGTTGGTGTAGAAGTGGTTGGTGTAGAAGTGGTTGGTGTAGAAGTGGTTGGTGTAGAAGTGGTTGGTGTAGAAGTGGTTGGTGTAGAAGTGGTTGCTATTTTCTCTCTTCCGCTTCCCGCAGAACCTTCCAGGCAACCAGCGCGCCAGTGTTCCAAGATTTTCTAATAGTTGATGAACTTCATTGGCGGCCGGCGATCAGCGTAAACGAGCACTGCGTTGCTCTATGCCTTCGGTACGGATTATGCCCATTTTATCAAGGGTAACATTTCTCTACATGACTTGACTTGAAATGACTTGATCAGAGTAGGCCCTAACGCTATCCAAGCTCACGTGAATTAGATTTATTACTAATTCTGCAATTAAGTTTGAGGACTTGGTGGAAGAATATACTACTTTAACATTACATAACTTCCAAATTTTACAAAATTTACAAGCTTTACAAATTAACGTGAACATTTCACGGTGCGAGCTTTTGTAGCACTCCACTTCACCGCACTGTTGATCACTGAGCTGAATGTCTTCTTTACATTCGTTTTCCTCTACTTCACAACGCCACCACACAGCACTCCACTACACTTCACTGCACGTCACTGCGCATAAATAGTAATAATAATGATTATACAACTTACTTTTTATTACAGACTACTAAATTAATAATATTAAACATATTTGTAATACGCATATCAACATCTAGGCAACTAATGTATTTTTAAATTTACTCGGGCTTTGAGGAAAGGGATCAAAGATTGTCCCAGGCAAACCATTCCAGTGTGTAATAGTTAGATTCGCGAATGAATATTTCCCAATGTCTGTTTTCTGAGTTCTTGACTAAATTTTGTGCATGTGATCCGCTCTGCCGAAATATGTAGGTTTCCCTAATCGACTTTGAATTTCTTTCCATGCTGGAAAGCCTGTGTGTGCTTTATACATAGCACGGAGACGCGACTTTATTCTTCTTCTTTCCAGTGATTCCCACGCTCCTTTATTCTTTGTACCCCTGAAAGTAAATTTTGATGCTCTGTTGGACCTTTTCTAAGATTCCTTTGCAGCAAAATTCTGTATGGATCCCAAGAAATCGCGAATTATTCTATAGGGGTCGCACTAAAGTCATATATGCTAGTTCTTTGGCTCTACTGTACTCTTTTTTTCAGAATCCGCATAACAAAATGCAAAGATCTTCAGTCTTTCCCTACAATGTAACTCACTTGATTTTCCCAGCTTAATTTCCTGTCCAGCTGTATTCTTAAATATTTGCAAGACGTGACTCGAGGTATAACATTATTATTCAATTTGTACGCGGTATTTTTGTAACTTCGAATCCTACCAAACATGATGAACTTACTCTTTGAACTGTTTATTTCCATGCAGTTTGTTTTTGCCCATATGTGTAATTTGTCTGTCTCGCTGCAAAAATCCTCGTCCTTCTCAGAGTGATAATCCTATAAATTACGCAGTCGTCAGCAAAAAGTCATACATTTGAAACTAAATTTGTCGGCAAATCATTCACAAAGGCAAGAAACATGAGTGGTCCGGTGACAGGTCCTTGTGGAATTCCTGACATAACGTTTCTCGAGGTTAAAAAGTAACTTTCAATTCGTACCTTCTGTTTCCTGTCACGAAGTAGTTCGTTTATCCACGCTACCACTCGTGTCTATACCCGAATCTATTAATTTCTTTGAGATGATCGTGTAGAACATCAAAAGCTTTAGCAACGTTTATTACTATCGCGTCGACCGTTCCACCTTCATCAACTACGTCGGCTAGGTTCTGTAAAAGTGAGAACAGCTGACTTTCGCACGAGAAACATTCCTGAAACCGTGCTGTCCCTGATAATGTCAATCCCTGCCCTCCCATTCTTTCCTGATGAAGCTAGAAATTAGATGTTCCATAAGTTTGCACATGACTGATGTAAGAATTATCAGTCTATAGTTACTAATTAGTCTTGTCACCACTTTTAAAACAGGTACTACGAGAGCCAGTTTCCAATCTTCCGGTACGCAAGCGTTATTTACGGATACATTAAATAACCTAATTAAATATGGTAGAATAGGATCACCGCCTAACTTAATAATCTAGCGGAAATAGAATCTGGGCCTCCGTGTTTTTCCTCGCTTCATTACCCGTCGAGGTGGGTTGGTCCACGTCCTGACGGGGGGATGCAGAGAAGGATCTCAATTGTTCTTGCTTCTCATTTCATGTCATGTACGTTCTTTTCACTCCTTTATCTTCCTCACTGGCCTTCTCTGTATTCTGAACGCCCACCCATGTTTGCCGTGCATGGCAACCCGTGTCGGAGGGAATGTGTGTCCTGGCAGTTGCGGGACCTGTTTGTTTCCCTATCTAGTCCTAGTGCTACTGTTCGCCTTGCACTAAGGAGTACGTTGATTACGTATTTTGGGGAACATTCCCTGTAGGATCCAACACACTCGCTTTGGCCCCGGACTCTTCTAGACGGGCGGTCGGGAGCTAACCCACTCCCGATCAATCGGCTCGGACTAGGTCTTGTACTGAACTCCAGGGTGAGCGGGGGAATCCACGGCGGTGCAGCGCTGTGTTATTCCCCCACTATATCCTCGTGGCAACCCTCGCACTCCGATGGATTGTCCCTTTGTTGGGCTCCGTGGTGGGTGGGGACCACGAGGATGAACCTATTCCATCTTTATGGATACTTCACCTTTCCCCCCGCCCTCTTCCGCAGGGAAGAGGAGATGTGCCGAGAGAAACATCGACTTGAATAGTTTCTTTTCTAGAGAAGAAGATCGACCCAAGATGCCTCGTTTCCTCCTCATGTCATGCGCCGAGGAAGGTAAAACTTTTAAAACTGTAAGTGCTGTCCGTCTGGCGCGAACCATAGAAGAGGCTTACGGGAAGCTCCAAGTGGTCGTGCGACAGAGGAATGGAACGATTCTTTTTGAAGCATGTACCAACGAGCAAATTGGAAAAATTCAAAATACGAAGCAGATTGCCGGCCTCCAGGTAGTAGTCACGGTTCATCCCACCTTGAACCTGTGCAAAGGTGTAGTAAATCACGAGGACTTTGCTACAGAAACGGAGGAAGATCTTCTAAACTTTTTTAAGACCTTTGGCGTGACTGAGGTGTATAGGATCGGAAGGAAGGAGCAGGGGAAAGTGATCCCTACTTCTACTCTGATCCTTACTTTTGACCGACCATCCCTCCCGGAAAGGATCGTTACCGCTTTCTACAACCTCCGTGCGGCAGTATGTGCCGAACCCTTTGCGCTGCTTCAAGTGCCAAAGGTTGGGGCGTACCCAGCAGCGATGTATGTCCGTAAACGCGGTTTGCGGGAAGTGCGGATCATCAGTTCACGACCCACAACCCTGCGACAAACTGCACTGTGTGAATTGCGAAGGCGATCACTCAGCCAACGACAACCAGTGTCCCACGTTTCTCCGGGAAAGGGAAATCCAAAAAATAAAGAGTAACCGAAAAGGTTTCCTTCCCTGAGGCGAAACGTAGGTTCGAAATCGGGAATCCAGTGGACCTATCACGATCTTTTTCCAATGCTGTAAAATCTAAGTCCCCGGGGGTAACAGCGAGTTGTCAAGCTAACTCTACCCCAGCGGTAGTTTCACACTTCAGTTGTCAGGTGTCGCCGATTGACTTCCCCGAAGATTCGGCGTGTATCCAAGGTGGGAAAGTGGTCATTCTCACCAAGTACAAAAAACCCGCTCAAAAACTCCACCAGACATCGACCACTTCCAATGAGACTCTTACTGAAACCCATCTCAAGCAGATACCGCCTCCCAGGAAAAATGTCATCCAAGTCCCGTCCACCTCTCTCTGTTTCAGAGATTCACATCGGACGATCCTCCAGCTCTTGTAGATCTCGGTCACCCGTGGCCAAAAGCCGGGAAATCCCCCCGACACAGGCGACCATATTCAGCAGCAGTCAGGATGACTTTGCTGTTGATGAGGAACCCCACGAGAGTTCCTCTACAACCATTCAGAAGGTGAGAAAGAAAAAAAAAGCAACCAAAGAAATAATTTCCCTAATGGCTCTCTCATGGAACTTAAATGGTCTTCGTGCTCACTCAGAAGAATTAAGATTAATAATTTCTCGCCACAAACCATTTATAGTCTGTCTTCAGGAAACTCATCTTCTCCCTCATCATCCCCTGTCTCTTCGCGGATTTAACATCTATCGGTTTGATCAAGACGACGGACTTCGTGCTCACGGCGGCGTTGCGGTACTCATCCGCGACTCCCTGTTCTCGGAGGAACACAACGTTCGAACCGACCTCCAAACAGTTTGCGTACGGGTACACCTACCATCGTTCTCTTTTACGGTGTGTAGTATATACATTCCCCCTGGCAAAGTCGTGTCACAAGAGGAACTCGAAGATGTTTTTTCTCAGTTGCCCGCCCCTTTTTTTATTGCGGGGGATTTTAATGCCCACAATCCCCTCTGGGGTGGCACGAGGACCTGCCCGAGAGGTTCTATCCTCGAAAATATTATTGACCAGCAAAACTTAATTCTTTTGAACTCCGGGAATCTCACTCATTTCTCCATGGCGTCAAACACCTTCTCGTCAATCGATCTGGCACTCTGCAGTCCATCCCTATCTACCATGATAGAGTGGACTGTACTCGATGATCTACATGGGAGTGACCATTTTCCCAATTTGGTCCACTTTAATGTCCCTAATTTAGACGTCATCCACCCTCCTCGCTGGCTATTCCATCGAGCCGAATGGGATACATTCAGCGAGAAAATTATAATGCCAGACCACTTTTCAAACAATATCGATACCTTGGTGGCCCAATTCACCGACGCCCTTCTTCGCGCAGCCACCATTGCAATCCCGAAGCCTACGTGCCGGAACGCGTCCCTGTGCCTTGGTGGAATGCTGACTGTGCCACCGCGGTGCGTGACCGAAAGCAAGCACTCGCGAGGCTCAATAGGTTCCCCACCGCATCAAACCTGATCGATTTCAAAAGAAAGCGGGCCAGTGCCAGATTAGTAATACGGGATAGTAAGACTGCTTCCTGGAGAGCCTTTATTTCTTCTTTCTTGCCATACCCCGCCTAAAGTAGTATGGCGAAAGATCCGACAGATCGGAGGAAGATTTTCCCTACCATCTATCCCAGGACTTCTTGTCAATGGAAATCTTATTACTTCTCCAGAAGACGTAGTTGAGGAATTGGCCTGTCATATGGAAATGTCTCCAGTTTCTTACACTACTCCCCTAGCTTCTTGAAAACGAATAGTAGAATGGAGAAATGCAGATTGGACTTCTCAACTTGCCTGGAGGAAGATTGTAACGCCCCTTTCTCCATGGATGAATTTTCCTGTGCGCTCGCCCGTGGGAAAGATTCTGCTCCAGGACCAGATCAGATACACAACCAAATGTTAAAACACCTGCCGGAAGAGGCACGTATTTTTCTCCTCCGTATCTTCAACAAGATTTGGATGGAACATACCTTTCCTAGGACCTGGCGCGAAGCGATTGTTATTCCTATTCCTAAAGAAGGAAAGGACAGGACAAAGCCGTCAACCTACCGCCCAATCTCGCTCACAAGCTGTATATGCAAACTTCTGGAGCGAATGGTGAACACGCGTTTGGTCTGGCACCTGGAACAGAGAAACCTACTTACACCCATCCAATGTGGTTTCAGGAAGAACAGGTCAATGGACCACCATGGACCACCTTGTCACCTTTACCACACAGATAACCACTGCTTTCGTGCTACGTCAACACCTGGTAGCAATTTTCTTCGATATAGAGAAAGCATATGATACTACCTGGAGGTACGGCATTCTTCACACCACCCATTCTTGGGGTCTTAGGGGCCAGCTCCCCCTTTTTTTAGTAGCCTTTCTTTCTTCAAGATACTTCCGCGTTCGCCTTGGTGACAGGATATCCGCCAGCCACCATTTAGAAAACTGGGTCCCTCAGACCTCAATTCTGTATGTCACTCTGTTTGCCATCGCTATCAATAGTATAGCGTCGATAATCCGAGAGCCGGTGAAAGCATCGCTCTCCGTTGACGACTTCGCCATTTTCTGCTCTTCCAAGTGTATTCAAGTGATAGAGAGACAATTACAACTTGTCCTCAACAAATTGCAGGAATGGAGTGATGCGACAGGTTTCAAATTCTCCGCATCAAAAACTGTGTGCACTTCTGGAGGATTCATCATCTCCATAACAAACCCGATCTTTTTCTTGGAAGCCATCTTCTACCTTTTGTGGACTCTGCACCTTTCCTTGGGCTTACTTTCGATAAGAGCCGAACTTGGCGAAATCATATACGTAAACTGAAGAGCCGATGTGTCTCACCTCTGAACCTCCTCCGCACCCTTACAGGCAGCTCTTGGGGAGCACACCGTGTGTGTCTCTTGCGTTTGTATAGAACCCTCATCCGCTCTATTTTGGATTATGGATTATTGTATATGGGCCAGCGTCACCATCAACCCTCCGGCCATTAAATACCATTCACAACGCCGGTATATGGATTAGTATAGGCGCCTACCGCACAAGTCGCATCGAATGCCTCTTTGCGGAAGCTGGAGAACCATCTCTGAGCCGAAGGCGAGATATTTTATTAGCCTCTTATGGGGCTAAAGTGTCGGGACTGGTTGACCACCCTTGTCGTCGTATAATCATCCACCCAAAATATGAGTCTTCGTACATTCTTCGAACATCGTTACCCCATCCCCCAGGTATTAGATTACGAAATCTTCTCCGGGAATTAAATGTAGAACTTCCCACCCCTGTGAAACCCACAAGTGATCGGATTCTCCCTTGGAAACTCCTCCGTCCCAGTATTGACTTCAGACTCTCCAATCTGCCCAAACAAACTATTAGTCCTCTGGTTTACCAGAAGCAGTTTCTGGATATGAGAGAATGCTATCCGGATCATTTATTCTTATACACGGATGGTTCATCGTGCAGCGACGCGGTGGCATGTGGTTTTTACTGTATCAGGGCCACCAAATAATTTCGGCTTCACTCCAAGTGCAGTATATTCACTGCCGAAATGTATGAAATTTTTGAGGCCCTAAAAGACATTGAATCAGCGACGTTGCGGCGAGTAGTTATTTGTTCTGATTCTCTCAACTCTCTTCAAGCTGTCTCCCATCCTTCGTCAGACTACCTGACGTTATCCGTTCAAAGCCTGATTCATCGTCTTCTGTCCCGCCGCTTTGACCTGCTACTTAGTTGGGTCCCAGGCCACGTGAGTATCAGAGGGAACGAACTGGCCGACCAGGCGGCGAAATCAGCGACTCGTAAAACTCGTATCGACATCCCTTCTGTGCCATTGTCCGATGTTCAGGCTTTCTTGAAACGATCCGTACTTAGAGCGTGGCAAACAGAGTGGCACAATAGCACATTCAAACTATGTGAGATAAAGATTTCTGTGTACCCCTGGCGCTCCTCATCACGGTCCTGTAGGCGCGAGGAAGTGATTTTAACCCGTTTTCGTATCGGACACTGCCATTTTTCTCACGGTTTCATTCTTCGAAATGAAACTCCTCCCATCTGTGACTCGTGCAAGACTGTTCTTTCCGTGGAACACGTCCTGCTGTACTGTAGGAAATTTGTTGGCAGTCGACGAAGACATGACCTGGGCAACTCGCTACAAGTGGTACTAGGGGATGACTATTCTGCGCTCTCAAAACGTTTTTGTTTTTTGAGAGAAAGCAGAATATATAATTTTATCTCAAAGATAACAATGTTTTACGTTGTTTTTTGGCCCCTTTACAGCCTATTTTACGTTTTAAGATAAATTTTACTCGCCCTTTTTCTATATTCCTTCTGCCATATCTACATGTATGCTTGAAGCAGAATTCAAGCCTTCTTTTTAGCCAATGTACATGCTTTTAAACAGTGAGTAAGTTACATATGCAACACTGAATATTTTTTTTCTCCAAATACTCTGGCATGGGCGCAAATGACCACAGTAGTCGAAGCGCCCTCTAAACCTCAATCAATCGCTTCATTAATTTTATTCTTTTCCGCAAAGTACTTGCATCAATATAAAAGGACTTCTGACAACGTAGGAACCTGAATACAGTTAGATTTCTTGAAAACCGAGCTAAAATACGCGTTTAAATTTTTTTGCCTTTTCTCTGTCGTCCTTTATTGGCGAATTATTAACACGAACAACTGGAATCTAGTCTTTACTTCCCTTCCTTCAACGAACTTATAGAATATCAATTCGTTTTTACATGCCTCCAGCGATTATCTACTTTTAGGAACAAGTGTTATTTCTCATCAGTATGGATGATGTCCAGCAGCTCAAGTGTTAAGTTTCTTCTCTGTAATAATGACAAACTTGAAGAATTGGGAAGTTTTTTTTTGGTTTGCAAGTTTCTCTAGTTCATTGCCGTAGCGCTTGTGAAGCACACATGTATTGCTATTATCTATTCGTTTTTTACATGACTCAAGCAATTACATAGTTTCAGGAGCAATGAGCTGTTTTTCTCTTCAGTATGGATGATGTCCAGTTCCTCTAGTTTGAATTTTCTTCTCTGTAATAAAGTAAAACGTGTGGTAGAATTGGCTAGTCTTTTCTTTTATGGTTGCTAGTTTCTCTCGTTCGATGCCTAACGCTCTCCATGCTCACGTGAATTGCTACTATCAATTGGTTATTACATAGCTCTAGCTATTTGCAAGTTTCAGGAACAATGTTCTATTTCTCATTAGTATGGATGTCCAGTTTCTCTATTTTGAAGATTCTTCTCCGTAATAAAGACAATCTTGTGGTAGATTTGGCAAGTCTTTTCTTCCATGATTGCTAGTTTCTCTCGTTTGATGCACTATCGCTCTCTAAGCTCACGTGAATTGCTAATATTAATTCGTTTTTACATCCCTCCAGCGATTATCTAGTTTCAGGAACAATCTTCCACTCTTTCTTCTCTTCAGTATGGATGATGTCCAGCTCCTCTAGTTTGAAGTAATTTCTCTGTAATAATGACAAACGTGTGGTAAAAAACTCTCGTTCGTTACCCTAGCATTCTCTAAGCACACATGACTTGCTAATACCAATTCCTTTTACTATGCCTTCAGCGATTTGTGCGTTTCAAGCACACAGTGTTGCTATTGCTCATCAGTATGGATAATGTCCAGTTTCTCAAGTTTGAAATTTATTCTCTGTAAGAATGACAAATTTATGGTAGAATTGACAAAGACTTTTCTTCCCTAGTTGCGAATTTTTCTTTTCCAATGTCCATTGCTCTCTCCAAGCCCACACGAATTGTTATTGTCAGTTTTAATTGCTTCGTGTTTGAAGAGCACTACCTTGTTGTTTCTCTTTGCTTCGTACGATATTCAGTTATGTTAATTGTGATCTTGATTTTTGGCGAAATGAGGATATTGGTGGCATTTTTCTCTTAGTGTTTCAGTATTTTTCGTACGTTACCCACATTGCCCATCTGCATAGCATGTTTTCTCAAGTCGATAAATTTCACATGGCACTCTTTGTCACCTTGGTATTAGCAATTTTTCTCATCGGTACGAGTGTCAAATGCTCGAATTTATTAATCTGTGATATCCATTGTATCAGGGCAGCCTTGGCAACATTTCTTTCGTTGTTGCTGTTTTTTCGCACATCCCGCAGTCACTGCGTTGCCTAAGTCAATTTGCTTAAAGGGTTTTCAGTAATCACTTTCGATCACTGTGTAGCTGTTTCCCATCAGTATGGATGACATGATATGATTTTATTCCAATAACTGTAGTAACATTGCTAACCATCACAACTGATTATCGATGGTTAGTAATTCCAAGAAAATCTAATGTATACGACCTCCGTAAAATAATACCGAAATTGTGAGAGTTCCACTTTTCGGAGCTGAGTAACTGCAGCATATTCCTAAGGCGGCGTGTCACTTGGAGTGAATTAGGAACTTGTAAAGATTGAAGAACAGAGGGAGGACAGCTTACTCAAAGAAGAGATCATGTTCGAATTTAGTGCACTACTTTATTACTGGTTCAGACACAGTGAGAGAGAGAGAGAATGGGGGGGAGGGTGATATCAGGAGGTGAGAAGAGCTTCAGAGATGGCGGCCTCATGTCCCTTAACTCCGTGGGCCGCACGGTCCTCCAGGGGGGCGGCGGCGGCGGAGCTCTGCGAGTGTGTCATCATTTACGGGTTCTAGATGTGCCGGTCGCTCTCACGTGTCTCGTCACGTATGCCTCTGCCTTACGTCTGCCTCCCTTCTCTGCCTCCGCTGGACCCGTATGTATTGGGGCCTTGCTTGCATTCGGCAGCGCTTTTTAGAGGTCGCAGCCGGAAAGTTTGCGTTGTTGCATGTGGTCAACCTTGTTCATGAGCACTTCATTTCTGATTTCCAACTAAGGATGATGTCCAGATTCTAAAGTTAATTTTCACTTTGGAAAAATGGTGGAATCTGGTTGATGGTAGTAGAGGGTTTCTATAAAGTTGGGTTTTTCCCATTCAGTATCCTCCCCGCACACATTAATTTCTAGTCATTGAACTTCTCGTTCCAGTTGGTCACCGTTTTCATGTTCACCAGGTTGCTATTCCCCATCGGTATGAATTACGTCCAGTTTCTCATGTTTAAATTTGTACTCAGGAATAAGGACGGGATTGGAGTACGGAAGCTACAAGTTATATCTTGTGTCAATTTTTTTTATAAATTACTCATAGTACCTTCTATGCAGAGTGATTTCCTGAACGTGCCACCGGTGATACGTTTTTCAGGAGCATGGCGTTGCTGTCTTCCGTGGCGTGGATAATGTCCACTCTCCCAAAATAAATATTTTCACTCTGAAATAATGACGGAATTGATGTATGTGTGACTTGATTTGTGCATCAGTTATTATTATTCCGCCTTCTTTTCTCATAGGGCCTCATGCACACATTCCTTTGCTGGAGTTAACTAACTTTGCCACAGGTGACAACGTTTAAGTGTTTAATGCGTTATTGTTTTCCATGTGTATAAATTATGACACTTTTATACTTTTTTAACTTTCCACTGTATGATCACGGAATTAGTGTAGGAGTGACAATAGTTTTCATATATGGCTGCTATTTGCTCTCGGCCGTTGCTCGCAGACCCTTCCTCGCTAAGAGTGCCAGTGTTCCAAGATTTTCTAAAAGCCGATGAACTTCATTAGCGGCCGGCGATCAGCGTAAACGAGCACTGCGTTGCTCTATGCCTTCGGTATGGATAATGCCCATTTTATCAAGGTTAACATTTCTACTGGAGAAATGACTTGATCAGATTAGGCGTGGAAAAGTAATTTTATAGTTGGCATTTTTTTTCATTCAGTGCTCTCGGTGCTGACCCACACATTGCATTGCTAAGAATCAATTATCGTTTGCATTGCATAACTGTTTCCCATCAGTAAGAATGAAATGATATACTCCTACGATACATTATGTAAATAAGATAACTGAAATATTACAATAAATCTGTTCTGTGTAAGTTAAGTTATAGATATTTAGGGAGTTTTACGTATGTCCATGTAAACATACCTGCTAAATCTCTGTATTTTTTCTGCTCGTCTGTACTTTGTGCTACAGCTCGCGTACGGTTATGGCCCACCAGAAGCGTCCTGACCTCATGGCCATGGGTGAAGCGGATACTGATGGTTGGCACGAAGTCATCCCCACGCAGTGCGTTTGTCTTTTCAAACTGAGAAGAGAGTTTTCTCGTCGTCGTATAGAAACACATTGAAACGCAAGGAAAGCGCACACTAATCTTGCCCGACCAGGAATCGAATCCCGGAAAACAACGTTTCGTAACTTGTTTAGTTACATCATCAGGCTCCTAAATTACGGGATACAGAAATCAATATTATTCACTATGTCAAATTGGTTCGTTAACAAACTATTTCACATCACTTAAAGTTAGTACAACTGAGTTAAAATGTTTAATGTCAATTGAGTAAAAATGAATCTTAATATCAAGTGAGTCGACTTCCTAAAAGTAAATAGTTCTTCAAAACGTATTCAAATATTAAAATGATAAAAGTAGATTGTTATAATAAAAGATGAAACATACAAAACACAAACAAAATAAACAATCTATTTCAATGAGACACTCGCCTTAATAAAGGGAACTGTTGTTCCATTCTTAACAGTCAAAAACTCGAGGACAAATAGTGAACTCAACAGCAACCTCCCCAGTGGACTCAAGAATATACTGTCCCTAGGACGACTATCCTAACGTAGGTACGGTGCATTAATAAGCAGTGTGGCAACTTAACAAATTAACAATTAGGCATTACTCTTGGTATTTCTTAATTTTGTACAAGACATTATCATATGCGTCGGTAAAAACATTCATTTCTACGTTGATATTAAGGGTGTGATTTAATTTAATTTGAAGGGTTTCAGAAATAAGTCGAGGGAATCTCTTGACCTTGGTGTCCAAAATAATTGGTTTCTCAAAATCAAATTCATGTGACAAGTTCAGTCTGTCTCGATAAAGAATTGAGTCTGGGAGAAGATTCTTTAGTATTTCTCGAAAGTTCTTTCATTCGCTGTTTAATTGGGTGCTTAGTTTGTCCTACATATGTTAGATTGCAATCGAGGCAAGATAAACTATATACCACGTTCTCACGTTCAAGAAACCTTACCTGGTCTTTGACATTTTTTATTGGATTTTGTTTATTGATTAATTTGTTGTATAATCGAAGTTTAATGTTTGATCTAAAACATTTTCTTAAATTTATTTTGTATTTTGGGTACGTATGGCATTACTATAGCCAGTTCTTTGTCTGCGTGTTATGTATCTGCCATAACTATATCTGCTTGTGATGGAGCACTCAGTACTCTCAATCTTTTGGGGATGTAGCGCCTCGCAAATAACTTAGAGTAATTGTTTTCTTCTAAAATTTTCCTAACCTTGTTCAAATTAATATTATGAAATTCTTTGTCGGATAACTTTATGGATTAGTAGATCGGGCCATAAAGTAGATTTCTTGTGCTGAATTGGATGGGCTTATAAGAATTGGTTGGGCTCATTTTGAGAATAGGGCGATGAGTTACAGCGCGATATCTTCTTTTTTAATTTATTTTTTCTACCTGTCCAGCAGTTTTGCTTTTCAGGGGTTTGTACATTTTTATTTTCAATACATAACATTGGGGCATACAACCTCTTACTATTGTATATTATTACTAGATAATTTAAAATTTAAAAGATTTCATATTTCTAACACATGTAAACTATTTACATTCACTAATAAAATTTTTGCGATACACTATTCATTTTTAAATCTAGATACTTTTACATACATTCAAAAATTATTTTTATTTTGGAGTGAAAATGAACTTTTTCAACATAAAATATTTTTAGTGAATACTTATTTTTCATGGGAGTTTTAACATGTCTTTCGGATATCCTGAGCGATAATATCTGGATGTATCGAACCAATATCGATGAAACTTCAGTGTTAGGTTCTTTGGAGGTCAGGATTACTGTATGCAACGGTTGTAAGACATATAATACAGTACTCCTGACCAAATGTGATGGGCTTTGTATCAGGCTATGAATGTACATGTCCCTGAGTGAACGTTGGTGATACGTTCATTTCTGAACGTTGGTGGAAAGTTAGAAATAAAACAAAACCGAAACGACAGTAAATGTACATGCGTTGTCCGCGTTGTCACGTTCAAATAAGTAAAGTTATTTTAGAAGATTATTTCTATCAACATCATTATCTGGATGCACGAAACACCAAGAAATTACAATTTTGTTAATTACTGAGCAACCATTTATTTAAAGCGCGGAAGTCTAAAAACAAAAATGTACTTTAACTAATTGATTCAAGCAGTACAAAGATATTTCAAAATTCCTTTTTCACTTATATATTTACGTTAAAAATGTTCAGATAAGCTCTACACTAAAAAAACTTACAAAATTGCAAAGAATATAGTATTCTATAAATATTTTAAAATACATAATGAAAATTTATTAAGAGTTATTTTCACTCGTTGATTTATGAAATGCATATTATTGATTTTCGTAATATAAATAGCTCATCACTCAAATTTCTTGATCATTGAAAATACTTCGAAGACTTTCACAGGCCAAATAATTATAAGAAAACTGTAAAGGAAAATATATTTATATTAACTGAAGCAGTTTTTTCGAAATAACAATCTTCAGTGTTGCGAAAGTAAGTTACTGGCAATTAGGTTCGAAATACGGTTTTAGCTTTGCTATATTTTAAATTTCATACATCCGTCGTTTATTAAGATAATCTAATCAAGAGTAGTTTCTTCGAATAGGTTAGTTCTCCTGAGTGTGCAGTTTTCTAACAATGAACGCGCGCCAAGTGGGTGGGGAAGATGCGACCTTTCAGAAATAACAGATTCTATTTAGAAATAGAGGGACTGATGAACGTGCTTTCCTCATTCCTCGCCGCTCTTCTCGGTTCACAAGTCACGGCTCCCGAACAGGCTGTTACTACTTGGAGACTTTAAACCAGTTGCCCGGATAGTTCTATATTCTTTGTAAAATGTATCAGACACGGAATGTACAGGGTGTCCAGGGAGAAAGCGACGGGACTTTGAAAATAGGCTCTTAATTTTAAGCATATTTTTGTCTAATAAACTCCTTGGATATTCCGAATGGCTGAGCCGCCATAAGCACATTAGGACAATGTATTCTGTACGCCAAAGCACGTGAAAGAAGCATGGGCTTGTTCATTAATGGAAATTATATGGATATTTTCAGTACTTCATAGTAATTAGATAAATACTCAATTATCAATTATAATTGGTGTCTTTTATGCATTTTACATTATGGTAAATTACGCAATTTCTGAAAGGCAAGTTGGCTGACCTGTACGAACAGAATTCGTACAAATCACGAGGGCAGGAATGGTTGTGCAATCACATTAAAGGTCGTCAGTGAACAGCTCAATAGGTCAAAGTAGCTAATAGATAATCAATGAAAGTAATTTCAGGCGAGATGACGTAAACCTAAAGCTTCTTTACACTGAGCACCCAGCCACGCTTTCGAGTGACATTGTTGATGGCAAAGCTTTTGTTTAAATGGAGGTATGAACACAAGTGGCACAGTCCCATTGCTATGGCAGTTAGCTGCGCACTTCCGCCCCCAGCTACGCACACTTCATTCCGGGCTACCGCCAGCAGACCAGTTCTGAATGGCAGCCTTCACATTAGGTTACTCGGAAGCGCCATTGAGCTTAGCTGTTGACTTGTGGACTGCTTTGCGACCGCAGGAACCACAGATGCGGTGACTCGCAAATCATTTCTTTCCCAAGTTCATTGGCGCTGGTTGGTGGCTGTGTGAAGGGGTCCCGGCACTGTTGGTCGAGTGGCTCCATATGAAGGTGGCCTTAGTAGTCCAGAAGGACACAAATAGTGGAGTAGAAGCAAGTTAGAGCAATTATAATACATTTTCTTTCCTCGTTTTCAGAACTGTTTACTGATTGCAATATTATGTAAGACTAAAGCTTGTATTTTGATAGTGTAACTGTGCACTGGAATTTTAAGTGTTGTATGCTCTTGGTCGTATTATAAACTGTATGTTAGAATTATTAGCCTATAGTTTTAAAAAATGTACATGTAAAGAGTAATAAGTGTAGTAAAATTTGACGTACTGTTCTAGAAACACTCGGCGTTCTAAATGGATTCAGTTTAATAGATATTTGGTAACTGAGAAAATTGTATTGGAATATTGTAAAGCCATAAAAGTGAGATCATTCATGTAATTTGTCTGTATATTGTGATTGTGTTAATGTTTTTACAATGAATATTAAAAGGATGTATTACAAACTTTATTATTCTAAATAAATAACAAATGTTTATCAGAATTGAGTATTGATTACTGATTCAATCCCAACTACACCAAATGGAAATATCACCTATCTATAGATCCATAAGTTTCGGAGATTGAGTCAAGATATTAAAATCAGGTATTTAGGGAATACAGTTAAACTCCTAGTAGAGTAGTAATTCTGCACCACCTTTAAGCACTTGACCTTGCAGTTGTAACTTCAATAAACGGAATAATAGTGTTCTACCGAATATCAACGTTGGATCTTCCTTTCATGGTAGGTTACACGCGTCGTCAAATTTTTGGATGCGTTATTTTCCAAATTATCAAAATATTTTATGGTCTAATGAGGTGTTCAGAGGGTAAGGCAGCTTGGTCAATTTGCTCATCTTACCGTACATCCATTTTTGTGGGAATCGCAAGTAAAATTTTGAGATCCATTTGCGTGGTTCACGGGAATTGGTCAAATGATGAGATTTGTCAGTGATCCGACGTTTTGGAGTTTTCATTACTCCATCCTTAGGGCTGAATAAATTTAAAACACTGTTATTACAAACATTGTCACGTTAATTACAAACTGTCACATTAATTGCATATTAAACTATGTACAAACATTACACATTGTATAAAAATCATATTATTATTATTTGTATTAAAAGCCTGTTCATCCCTAATAGGGCAAAGGCCTCCTGCGTAACGCAGGGAAGTTTTCCACGCCACCTAGTTTACAATTCCAGGTGACAGTGGTAGTTGGTAGTCTGAGTACAAACATTAATGTTCAATCTCGCGAACAATCATGAGGAAACTCGCCAGCAGGGAGCAGCCTCAAATTGTCTTTCCCCCGCGCGGCCAACATTCTTCGGCTGCCCCACCTTAAAAGTTTCTCACGGCACTAGCTAGGCTATACAAAATATAAGAAATGAAACACAGATGTCCAGGCAACAAAACAATTCTCGTTGAGCCCTCTGGCCGCGAGCGCCGAACCGCCGCGTACCTGCTCTAAGCCGGGGAAAGGGCGGCAGCTCATTACCTTGGTCGCGGCCTCCCCCGGCGGGCGGGGCTGTCCCTCGAACCATTAGCCACTACCTGTCTTTTACTCAGCCTTCTGCGGCCAGATGGTGCTTACAAACATTCCAAATATCGCTACGTGCATCCCGCATCAATACTGGCGTTAGAATTCGCCGACCACGAACGCATCTGCATGGCAGCCGCGCCCGCGCCCGCCTTACCGCCCTTTTCTCTCAACCAGTTTCGCGGTTCCCGTGAGAAAATACCAAACATTGCTAATGAGATGCAGCCATCGCGGGCACCACCAGTGCCGCACCGAAGTCACGTGACACACCTCAAGGTGCGTGTCCACTTGAGAGCTACGCTCTCGCGAGTTTGTGTTGAGAGTGTTTCTCGCCAATGGACACAATTCTGAGAGAAGGCAACTGAGAGTAATGTGATGCTCGCGGAGAGCGGTCGCCATCTGAACTACTCGCTAGTGGACATGCCTGTGCGAGGACTCGCACCGACTTGCTCTCAGCATTCGAAACGTGCTGGAAGTGCCTGAGAGCGTCTGCGATTTTTCGGCGTTTGTTGTCTCACTGTGGCCGCTACCGAGCAGTGGACAGATGCGAAAAGGATAATATAATAAATAAATGGGAGACAATCCCGTGTATTTCAATAACAAATGATGAGAAAACTACGCGTCTGATCTTAAATGAGGGATCTTTTGTTCTGTGGTACAGCATTTCCGTCTTGGTAATGGAGGGAAAAGACGATGCACAAGTTACAATTGCACAAGAAATGAAATATATCATTGAAGTAAATTAGTGCTATGGAATGGCACCGACTCTAGTATGTATTTCACTTTATTTTTCTCGTACGTATTCCACGAAATTGAAAGAAAATTTTGAAAATGTCCCATGGGCTTCATGTAAAGTACCCTCAAAATTTAAAGAATGTTTTTCAAAATCACAGAGTTTCGGGTCGGGGCAGATCGACCGGGGAATATTCATTTTGGAAAAAAAATAGTTCAAAAAGTTTAGGCGCTAATGTTTTTCAGAGAAGTGGACGGACGGACGGACGTTTTGAAAATAAATGAAAAAACAACACTTTTTTGGTATCAAGCCACCACAAAACATTAGTTGACGTTGAAATCGAAATCGACTTTTCGCAGCTTTACATAACACTCTGTTCTACTTATATTACTCAGTTTACACGTACCTATATGAAAACGTATGAAGAAAATTCATATTTTACAGAATCAGTTTAGCAAAAAAAGTCTGGTCTTTAGTCTCTGGCCCCTATTATGTCATTATTTCTATTTGATATTCGAGTAATATGTTTAAAAAAGTAACCTACCAGTAGAAACTACCTTTTGTGCGTGTTCTTGAAATTTTGAGGTTAGGTTAAATAATGTGCGTTGTCTAAAATGTTGCGCATCCTCCATTTCAAATTCTTTGACAAGTGTCGACCAAGAATTCATTTGTGCTTCATGATCAATCCACTTTCTCGCTGAGTACTTTTCTTGTTTTGCAACAAGCAAATCAAGTAACGAAAGCTGCTCTCTTCTTCGCCTCCATCTTAACTCCCGTATTTCCATCGCGAGCCTACCGCTCTCTAGTGGACAGGCATGCGAGAGGTACTCTCGAGAGGGTGCGGCGAGTGCACTCTCGAGAGACGGACATTTCTGCGAATAGCTCGCAAGTGGACAGGGTATTGCGAGCTTCTCTCGAGACTAGCTCGCGCTAGTTACTCTCTAGTGGACACGCACCTTCAGAACATAATAACAAATAGCGAGCATTTCTTGTGGCACACTACGTCTCACTGCACATCATAGGCTAGCTGCAAATGTCACGTGACTCTCCCCCCTCTGCTTTCGGAAACATACGTTTCAATAAATACGGCAACTTCGCGCCCACGCGCCACTTCTGTGTCAAACTCTGCTACTACTAATAATATTCTTGGCTGTCCGGGATGAGCCGCGTCTCAGTAGGTTTCACTAAGAAACTGAAACCTCAGTGAAACTCAGTGAAACCTACTGAGACGCGGCTCATCCCGGACAGCCAAGAATATAATGACTCCGGCCGCGGAAGCCTACGAATCTATCTGCTACTACTAAGTCATTTCTACTCTGCTGCTACTACGCAGTCTCTCTACGTCAAACTACTATCACTATTATGTCAAACTCTACGTCAAACCACTACTAAATCATTTCTCACTGCTACTACGCAGTCACTCTACGTCAAACTACTAAGTCAATCTCACTGCGACTTCTATGTCATTTCTACTATGTAAAACTACGCAGTCACTCTTCAGTCAATCTCACTGCTACTACGCAATCACTCTACGTCAAACTACTACTACGCAGTCACTCTTCAGTCAAACTACTATTACTGCTCTGTCAAACTACTCACTATTCAGTCATCTCTTCAATCGACTTCTAACAGTCATTACTACTCAGTCGCTTGGGTCAACTACTACGAGACAAACGACTACCATTGACACAGTTGTCAATACAACGCACGAGTGTCAATGCTTGCTCTACTCGTCAGACTGCCTGCGAACGAGTCAGCTGTCCTTGCTCTGCCTATCAAGGCTCCTGCAATCAATCAGCGCGGCCAGAAGGCAGTCGGGCCACCCGTGAAGCAGCCTTCACCTGGCCAAATCAACAGTACGGGCTGCTCCAGCAGTCGAGTACGCGCCCATGGTGACATTCAGTCTACCAGCCGTAACATCCGCAGCCCATTTCAACCGACGGCACACACACACACTCAGCCGTCTGACTTGGGTTGGTGTTTGCTGTGCCTTCATCAAACTGTAAGTGTAACTTCAAGAAAGAAGAAACTTTTAATTATAAACATTCATTGGTCCTCCGGCTTACTGCCTAACTACTTACTTGTAAAACTAATTAATATTTCAAGAATTAAATTAAATTCATTCACAAGTGCATTGCCTTTCATTTGCCTCTAAGAAACAATCCCCTGAAACCTGATCTGAGCCTGTATGTAGTCGCTTCGCAGTACGGACCTCACACCGCGCTGCAACCACTACAATTAAGTAACTGATTTTCTAAATTACACTTGTTACACAATATTTCACTATCAAACTTGCACTAAATTACACAATATTACACAATCAATTGTGTCAATCCACAATTCAAAATTATAAAGTCCATAGTCGCTCATTTCCTAAATTTCACTCGGCTGGATGCGTTTCCACTCTTCTGTCTTTTGCCACTCTGGACCACAATGACCCAGCTGTTTTTCCGAAGTAACCTTCCCATCTTGTTGCTTGTCGGCCTTGGTGTCTCCAGCCAACCTGTAGTTCCCACACCGTTGTTGTTTGCGCCCATCTTTGTTGCTCCATTCTCATGAGATGGCCTCCCCATTTCCATTTGATGTCCGTTGCCCATATCACCACATCCTGGATGCCGGTTCGTTTTCGGATTTCGGAGTTTCGGATCTTGTCCTTTAAGGATATGCATAAAATTTTCCTTTCCATTTTCTTTGGTTTATCCTCAGCATATTCTTCTGCTTCTCAGTCAGAGACCACGTCTGGGCTCCGTAAATCAAGACCGGTAGGATACACATATCCATTATTTCTCTTTTTATGTTTATCTTCATCTTCTTGTCTAGCAAAATGAACGATAAACTCCAGAACTTGTTCCATGCCAAGGAAATTCTACGAATTATTTCTCTTTCGCCACTTTTCATAAAAGAAACAAGTTGCCCCAAGTATATGTATTCTTGTACGTAGTCCACGTGTTTTTGATTAAATATTATCGGCAGCTTTAGGTAATTTGTCATTATTTTTGTCTTCGATATGTTCACAGTTAAACCTGCTTTTTGGCAAGTGTTGTTTAACTAAATAAAACTTACTAAATTAACCTTATAAAAATCTAATTTCATTGAAATGTGCTCGAATGCCAAAAACAATTATGCAATAGCAATACCAAAATTATTATTATTATTCCACTACATCACGACTAAAGATGTTATGAGTCGGCTCAAAATAAAATCTACTCCAGGTTGAAATCAGCTACCTAAGGAGTATATCTAGGGACTGGGTTCTTTTACAATTCTTTCCGCAAAATGTGGACTGTTCCAAATAAAGCAATTTCTTGCACTTCCCAGTCTTTTGAATTACCTGGGAATTTAGACAAGTTCTTACACAATTTCTCTGAAATTTTGCGGAACAAATCCCAGAGCTCCGATGACTATCGGCACGACCTGTGCTTTGACGCCCCACGTTCGGCTGATCTCTATTTCCAAATTCTTGTATTTAAGACGTTTATCTGCCTCCTTGGTAACGACGTTTTGATCGCAAGGTACAGCAACATCGACAAGTAAACACGATTTTTTTCTCCATATACCGGATGACTATATCCGGTTTGTTTGCTGCTATCGTGCGATCAGTTTGAATTTGTTGGTCGTACAATATCGTACACAATCCAACAGACGCCACCGGTTTCGGTGAGTGTTCGTACCACTTGGGGCATGTGTTCGGAACTTCGAGGGCGGTACAGATCTGCCCGTGGAGGTAGCTACACACCCTGTCGTGTCATTTCAAGTGTTCTGTCTTTGCTAGGATTGGACAAGCTGAGACAATATGATCGATGTGTTCCTGACATATTCCTGATCGATATGTTATACGTGTTCCTGACAAATGCGGCATTTATCATCTTGGGAAATTTTGAGAACCGCTTTATCATAATGTCGTATCCTCAAGGCCTGATCTTGGGCAGCTATTACAAGTGCTTCCGATTCTGGCTTAATTCTTCCCCTTTTAAGCCACATGAATGATTGATCTTTATTGATCTGCACCTTGCCCATTCTTTTTAGATATTGTCCGTGGAGTGGTTTGTCTCTCCACGATTTCTTTAACATTTTCTGTGTCTCAAATTTCATGTTAAGTAGCATCAGAAGTTCAGTGTCTCTGTCATTCTGGGTGTCTTGCATAGTCTTGTTCGCAATGCTTCTTGCTACACTTACAATGCCTCTGTTTCCCATTCTTCGGTCAGATTTCATGACCTGCCTCATTAGTGGGTCATCTTGATAGCTGACTACATACTTTCCCATCCCGGTTATTGCATTGTGCCAGGAGGCTTCAATTTGTCTCAGGCCTCTTCCTCCTTCCTTACGTGACACATAAAGTCTATGTACATCAGCTCGGGGGTGGGCGACATGATGCATTGCAAGCAGTTTTCTGGTTTTTCGATCCATGATGCGAATTTCCTGTTCAGTCCAGTCTACTAGTCCGAAACTGTATTCGGCTACAGGCACCGCCAAACTACCTATTGCTGATATTTTATTCCTTGAGTTCAGAGCGGACTGCAGGACAAGTCTCACTCTTCTGTAATACTCCTTGCGAATTTTCTCTTTCATTGTGTCGTTTGAGATGGTCTCACATTCTTCAATACCCAGATATTTGTAAGTTTTACCTCGCTCAAGATCTTAAATCACAGTCAAGATCACAGTCAAGAATCACCGTCAAGATCTTGAATCACAGAATCAAGATCTTGAATCAACTTCAATGTTCTCTGACGTGGTCGTTTGCCTCTTTTTAAGTTGACTTTTGCACACTTGTCAAGACCAAACTTCATGCAGATGTCATTGCTAAAATCATTGATGACAGCATTTGGGAGTGAATCGCTTCATTCTTAGCGAACACTTTAAGATCATCCATGTAAAATAAATGTGATACAAATCTTTCATCACCATGGAGCTTGTAACCAAAGTCAGTGTGCGACAGCTGTCTTGATAGAGGAATCAAACTATTGCAAAACAGCAGAGGGGATAGTTAATCTCCTTGAAAAATTCCCCTGTTAATCTGAATACTTCTTGTTTCTACTATTCCCTTTCCGCTGTGGATTAGTAACCTGGTGCTCCACGACTTCATACTAGCGTTGCAAAACTCAACAAGTCTGGGATGAAATCGATATATCTCCAGGGTCTTCAAAACCCAATCGTGTGGTACACTGTCAAAGGCCTTCTGGTAGTCAATCCAAGCCATGTTTAAATTACGTTTTCGTTTCTTTACATCATTCAAAATTATTTTATTCAGAAGCAAGATTTCCTTAAAGCCATAGGAACCTTTACGACTTCCTTTCTGTTCAACTGGCAACTGATGGTTCTTCTCAAGGTGCCTATACATTTTGTCAGCAATGGCTGCAGTTATAAGTTTGTACATTACTGGCAGGCAAGTAATTGGCCTGTAGTTCTTCGCCAAAGAGCTGTCTCCTTCTTTGGGTAGCAAATACGTGATGCCGCGAGTGAGCCATTCGGGGAGTTCCTGAGGGTTTTCTAAAATTTTATTAACTGCCTTTGCTAGATGAAAATGTAATGCTGTTAATTTCTTAATCCAATAAATCTGGATCATATCAACCCCAGGGGACTTCCAGTTTCCCATATTCTTAATTGTTTGGCATAGGTCCTCTTTCGAGAATCCTTGAACATGTTCCACTGTTTCCACGAGTTCAAGGAGGGGCAGCATTGCCATTCGGTTTTTGAGTCAGACTGCGATAGATCCTCTTCGCGTCTATTTCAAACAACCGGTTCTGTACACGGAAATCTTCTCTACGTGTGTATCGTCTTATTCGTTGAGTCCATGCTTGGATTTTCTCTTTTAGCTTTTCAGCTACCATTAGCCTTGTTGTGTCATTGTCAATAAGGTATTTTTGTTCAACATGGATTATTTTTTGTTGAACTTTATACGTGTGGTTTGACTTAGAAGATGCCTCGGCTAGGAGTGATATTTCACGCCGTGTGTCGGCTATCCGTTTCATTATTCTTTTCATCCATGGAGGTACGGAGCTTTTTTACTCTGTCTGGCTGTCGGCCATCGGTGTTCTTGGCTGGCCCCAAGATTATCTGAGATACTAGATATCCAGTTGCATACACGATGTGATTGATTTCAGTAATATCTAGATCTCTACTTGAGGCCTGTACAACCTCATTTAAGACAGAATTCGCTGTTTCTATCACTCTCTTAGCTTTAGCATTTTCGTAAATTCTACTCAACTGTGCACGAGATTCGAATGGAAGTAGACGAACTCGTTGTATATCGTCGGAGGAGGTCCCGCATCATGTCCTTATCTTGTGACTCATGGCCAGATGAATTTTCACCACTGACGGATGTTTCATTTGGTAGAGATGAACCTTGAAGTGGATCATCGTTTTCAAGGATATTAGATGGTTCTAAATGTTCGTCATGTGGATGGTTTGATAGATGAACATACTCTGCGTTTCTCTGGATGTCTGCAAGTTTTTCTGCTGTGAATTTTCCACTGCTGAGTATGTATCGTCGTTGACTGGCAAGCTTCTTTGAGTCTAGGGTAGGTCTCATATCTGGGTTCCGCTCTCTCCATATCTTAAAAACTTCTATTTCTAAGCCCCCATTTTTCGCTTTTGCATAGTAAAAGCACCACATCACCTCCATTAATTCATCCCGGGTCCATCTCTGACGATGGCTTCGAGCTACTGCCGGCTCTGGGTCCCTGAGACTAACATTCGTGGGATGGCCAGATGTCGACAAGGTGGCATTAGCTCGGCTTCTGAGCAGGTATGGGACATTGGTAGAACAAGGCACGTTAAGGTTCATTACATTGCTTGTTCTATTCATTTTGCTCATTGGTTTCAAGTGAAGATTCGCAGGTAGCAAGTTCGAGTTCACAGATCACACTTAACCTTTGGGTTGTTTTCTACGATCCGTTACTGCGACCCACAGTGGCCTCGGGGCATCCCCCCGCAGGGCCCAGCAAGGGGTCCCTCTGATCGCCAGTCGGCATTACTAAACCCTACGGGATTTTCACTGACTGCTGAAGGCAGCCTCGTTCGCTGGCTAATGCAAGGTTCGGGCCTCCACTCTAATCAGTGGCCTGGTGTGCCAACCCAGTTTCTCTCCTGTACCCTCCATGGGCCGATAACAGGAAGTCCAAAGGTTCATGATCTTTCCCTCTATGCTTACTTCCCACTCTCCTCAAAATGGAGTACTTCTTCGTCGGACCACTCACCTTGAACCTATTCAGCAAGGGAGGCCCTACCAGTAGCTAGGCTACCACTGACATAGCTCTCAGGCTCATGGGGGTACTCAAGCTCCACCACCAACTGCAAGGTCGTGTACTCCCTAGGTGGAGTTGTTGTTGTTATTATTATTATTATTATTTTATTATTATTATTTGATTTTTTAAATTTATATAATATTGAATTATAAAGCATGAGACACATACCATGCTGTGAGTAGAAGATTACAAAGATATCATGATTGTTCAAATAATAAGCATACCGTTAAATTGCGAAACAGCCACTTTATGTATTGAACTTTTGAACAGTATGCTGGATAATCAATAGCAAAATGACTAGATGACAGGGCGTCCGAGCTGGCCTCGCTGCCGCCGAGGAGGCAGTGCCGTTCCATTGCTTGTTGAGATTGATTGTTAGTGATTTCGTACGCGTCAACAGCTATGGTCATTAGTTCCGGAAGTGTAGTGCATGCTTTTTGCTCGGGAGATGGCGGTGATCTTTCTTCGCTGGATGGCGAGATCCGGCGTCGACTACCGTCGGATAGCGGAGTTTTCCCTAACCAGGTATCTTCCACCAGTAGGGAAACAACAAAAATGAAATCAAGAAAATTATCCTATCTTTGTTTCGCCACTTTTTTTTTCAAATAAATCTACAAGCGAATGAGCGCGGTACGCACATGAGTTCTTTTTTTCATGACGGTTAACAGCAACGGAAAAAAAATCTTCCTACCTTCGCAAGGTCATCTCCGAACCCCCCTCCATCCCTAGCTGAGCGCGTAAAAGAAAACAAGTCGTTGGGCGCGTGTGAGGGCTGGCGGCGCTTCTCAGCAAAATGCAAATCGGAGGGGGCCCGAGCGTCACATCGGGCGCGGGAAAGAGGCGGTCGGGCGGGCGCCCGAACGAGCCTACGTGACGGCCTTACAGACGCGATTAAACCGCACACCGCACAGCGCCCGAAGAATTGTTTCATGGTTTAGGAGCAGTGCCTCGCCAGCACGCCTCCCAACTGTCCAATGCCACCCGCCGGCCCGCCCTCGCCCCGTCCTCTCTCTCTGGGCACTCACCCCGCGCCGTCCCCATCCGCTCGCCCGGGTGTCGGCTCGGCCCGTTCGTTCCTTTCCCCTCCTCAGCCACTCACCCGTCCGTCACCGCCCGCCCGCCCGACAATCACCGCTCGCTTTCCACCACTCCCGTTGGCCTCACCCCGCTTCAAACCGTGTTCCCGTTGCTCCCAAACTGCCCGGCTCGACTGGGCCATCCACTGCGCCCTTCTCCCTCAACGCTTCCCCCTCCACCGCCTCAGCCACCTCCACACACTATCGTCCAAATGATCACGTTAATGCGTATGCTGAGATAAGCAGCCACACCGCAACATTCCCCGAACTAAAAGACTTCCTATACTCCGTTTTTTCTTTAGTGGCAGATAACATTAGGTTATTGTTACACCTATAAAATAAAATTTATAAAATAAATATTTTTAATTAATTCGCAAACGTTCTTCTCAACAGAGCTTGTGGCCTCAGAAATGTGCTTAACACTGTTAAAAAGATGAATTTTATAAGGCAGAAGGTAACAATGACCTAATGTCATCGGCCGATATAGAGAAACCGAAGTATAGAATATTTTGCTCTCTTGCCCTCTACGGGCCCTCACTAACTCACTGACACACACTTCAGCATGGCCCTATATGCTCTTATTATTGCTCAATTAGCATTATTGCGTAGTTTTATATCTCACCAATTTCACAAGCATACTTACACCATCGACCATTGATACTTCTTTTAAGCTCTCGCGATCTTCACTCTTAACTCACGCACGGCCGGTCATCACCTCTTAAATTCAGACTTCGCCTTCGTTTGTAATTCCAATGACAATTCTATTACACCATTCCTTCCGACACTGATGCGCGTGCCAAAGGATGAAGTTCGCGCTGCCATCGCTGTTCCTACCTCCTTCGGGGCGATCGTCATTGTTGCCACTGCTTCGGCTGCGAGGCACCCCTTGCCTCATGCCGATTGGCCGAGAATTTATACACCGGGGCGCGAGAAGAGGCGGGAAGAACGGCTCGAGGGAGGGCGGGGCGGTCGTTGTGAGAACGGCGTCGAGGGCCGACGCGCAAAAAATAAAGGAGTGGCCGGGGCTGCTCGCACGGCGCGGCGCGAAGGCGCGTTTTAAATGTATTGAATCAGCCCCTGCGAGGGGTGTGCAGCGTGTCAAACGAGGCGCGGCGTGTGAGGGGAATAGCTAGCGTATTTACAGAAATCATTCGGAATTTATTTAAATAGGCAATTTGCGATTTAAATAAAGCTATAGCTACGCGATGTTTAACTAATGTAAAGCATATTAGTATTTCTTAAAATATTTTACAACTTTGAGGGTATTTACGGAAATCGAATAAAATTCAAGCAGTTGAAACTCATTGTGAATCCTTTACAGTGGCGGTTGTATACATGCATACCCATACAAGGCATGAGTAGTCAATTGTAATAAACATGCGTGTAGGAATGGGTTTCTGAGAAGAATTTACAGACAATCAAAACTCCATAAATGTATCACGATAGGTGTGTTTCAATTCTTGGGAATACCAGATTAAACAAGACGCTCGTGGGTTGTAACAGTGGCACAATCCAAGAATTACGAATTTTGATTTCATGCACTCTCCAGAATTCCAGATTGGTCTACCTTCCATAAGCAACAATACCATATCGAACAGTACTGTATGCCACCCAGGGTTGCCAGATTGAGGAATTTTGGCCCCAAAACGGGGATTTTTTTTGTGTGGAAAGAATGGGGAAAATAAATAAACGGAGAAATGTTTGAAGATTTTTGGGGGAAATTATTTTTATCCAGAATAGAGATAGAAATATTATTCTCTGAATTATGAAGAAACAATAAAAGTTATTCTCTCTCATTTTTATGTATCAAAAAGAGAAAAATTAACTACAGGTATAGAGGAAGAAAAACACGAGAAAAACGAAGATGTATGGTTTTGAACTGCTCACTGGTCGATTGTTGGTTGATATGAATTACTGTAATTTAAGAGGACAGCCAATGGAACCGTCTGGAACAGCTCATGTCATTAGTTAATAATTTGGAGAATATATTTCGTTTCGAAGTTGGGGAATTCTGTTTCATTGAAGAGGTTATTCGGGGAAATTCCGTAGCTGAGGTGGGGAAAGAGCTCTCACAACCCTGATTTCGCCAATAAATGACAGATATGTGAATGCAAGAACATTGCTGTTCAATACAAAGTAAAACTTTGAAACCCATTTATCTCAACATCTGATTTTCTGAATAGTGCCTACTTTACAGCCCTCGAACGAAATGTCAAAGGACTGATAATAAAAATTAATCAATGACAAAAATAACAATATTGTTCATAATAGCAGGAAGTAGTGTCGGCTGTATATTATCATTTGAAACGGAAAGATTAGGCGTAGTTTTATCGTAGTACTTTCATTTTTCATAAAGCTTTTGCGGCCGCGTTTCGGCATGTTCAGTGCGTTCAGTGCAATTCTATGACGTATATGAACACGATAAAGGCTAACAAATGTTTTTGATCTTCAAACTTGTATCTTTTAAAATGTAATGACAAGAAAGCGTAATAATAAATATCACAAATGCTTAGAGAATCACATTCTGCTACACAAATAACATAGCTAAATGAAAATCTAGGCCTATATCTTTTTTTAACATGCTTTTAACTTGATCAATTTCCAGGTGAGCGAAGTGAGCTCAACCTGATTTACGGTCTGACTTGTAGTAGACTTGTCCTACCGTGTATTAAATAATTCAAGCGAATATTTTTTACCAAAAGAAAATTTTAAAAAATGTAAGCCATAAAAGTAGTTTATCTTTGCCATCACAATACACCAATATTCAGTTTACAATTTCAACTATTGCGAATGGAACTTTCATTTCAGAACGCAAAAAAAGAGAATAAAACCATTTCCTACACAATTCTTTCATTTATTCCGAATAGGGCATTCATCAAAGGACCCCACTGGCCATTTCGAGATCACATCAATAGTCCGATCTTGACTTCCGCGGTTCCGGCACTTGGCTAATCAATCCCGGGGAATTGCTGCCCTAGTGAACAAAGAGCGACCCTCTTGAGGGCGCCCTCTGGTGGCGAGAGACTGGATTGCAGGATCGCGTAGCGCAGTCAGTGGGCGAGCGGTAACAGATCTTCGCTTCCGGGTCCACGCCCTCGCTAATTCACGACTCCGGAGAGCGAGGGAGCGAGCGGGGGAGTGAAGCTGCGCGGCGCGGCGCGGCGCGGCGTTCATCGGGTAATGGCCCCAGGGAGCGTAATCCGAAGACGTGACGGGGGAGGCAACGAAGGCCCGGCCCGCCGGAGGGCGTATTATGTCGGGTCCTTGCATCCGAGACCGACGACGCTGGCCCTGCAATTAGAGTGACTGCTTAAACGCTTGGTGAGATCACAAGAGCTTGATATGAATCGTGGTGAGAGTTGTTAATTGGTCTGTGAGAGTGGTCGGGGTTTCGAAGCGTATTGGAAAGCGTTTGCATGACTTCTTTGAAGATGAATGCGCACTTCTCATGTACCTGCTCTGAACTTGCACTTGCAGACGGATATTAAACTGTGTAATTAAAGTTTGATGCAATGCACCGTTTCGGTTTCGTGACGAAACATTTTGGAATAAAATTAGAAGAATGTAAAGAGCATTTTTTCTTTTCCTTTCTCAAATACGATATAGAGAAATTGTTTTGCATTCGGACGAATAATCGACAGCGTATTCTAGCATGCTGTTATTCTTTCTGTTTCACTGTTGACAGATACTCGCTCTGTCCTAGATTTCGTTAGATCTTTGTAGTTTAATTTTCAATTATAAACGCTCTGTTACATCTGGAGTAATTTTGAGTGATGACCTTTTCAACTTTCTTGAATATTGCCCATCTTCAGCATTCGTTTCCTTGGTCATTAACAGAAGTTAACGAACGAAGATACCTATTCAATAATTCTTATTTTATTTATTTGTTAACCTCTGTCTCTTACACTCTAAAGATTGATGACGGTTTTTGACAATTTACCAGAAATTATCAACACAAAACCCATCAGATATTCTACCCGTGGATAATTCTCCTTCTCAGTTCTGCCTCCAACAAATTTAAGGCGAGGAAATTGAAGTTCGTAGATTATTGCATTGAAATAGATTGCACGACTAAAATGCGTTGTAGTAAAGCTCTGAGACAATGCGTTCTAAACCAATGAAACCATTTTTTTTTGTTCCGGAGACACACGCTTCGTACGGACAGGTGAATTCTGTGGAAACATGAGTTTTGAGGGACCAGGAGGAGAGATAAGCTCAGGAAGGATCATGAAGGGGACAGGAGGGAAAATTAATGGGGAATAATAAAATAATTGTAGGGAAAAGACTGTGTCGGAATTATGTTTCTTAAGCATAATTGTTCTCTACAATGTAATCTATCAATCAATGTAATCTTGTAATTTACAATATAACAACTTTTTAAATTCTATAACATTTTTGAAAATTTAGTAACTTTGAGTTCCCTCATTCTGTACTATGTGATCGTCGTCAGAAATCCGAAATAGATCTGAAGTTCAATTGAAGAAAAAATAGAAATAAAATTTTACCATTAAATTAAAGTATCAGTTTGGTTTTCAGTGCTTATCAATATTAGAATGGTTCCTCCCGCACAGTACCGGGCCTGTAATACTGTAACGCATACTGCATGGGCTGTCCGTTGGAAGTGAGGTATAACTGTGAAGTAATTTTCACTTTTAAAACAATTATTTACAAAGTGCGGAATTCTGGCACGAATCCAGCTAGTATAATTTATTTAGAATGTGTAACTTTCTCATTAATTGTATATTATAATGGAACACGAGTTATAGTAACAAAATGCACATGCAATCGCAATACGCTGCGTATTGAAACAATATGTTGCATAATAACACAGGCCAGAGTGGCGAGATGGGGAACCAGCTGCGAATATGTGCTAGTAGCTTTATGGGTTCTCGGCAGTAGCTGCGGGTCGCGCTAAGAATTTTGGTGCGGTGAAATTGAAAACTCTTCACTGTAGACTACAATCTTTGCATAAATATACAATGATCAGATGAGAAAAAAACACCATCGTTTTCTTCTCAATTGGATGAACAAATAATTCTAATGTAATTTTGCTGAGCAACGCCCTTTTTTCTGCACAGCAGTTTCTTACCTATTTCTCTTCTTCTAAAACATCCATAAATTGCGCTTAGAGTATATCAAAGTTATAAGTAAAGTTTTAAGTATTGGAAGTGAGAAAATAACTATTTTTGTAGACACAAATATAGAAAAATGCAAACGGAATTGGGGCGCAAATTTACGATAGTCTTGTATTGCGCGTGACCATGCAATAGCGCCTGATTTTGAGTCGTCAGACTATTATTAGAAACTATTGGAGCTAATATTATCATGAACACATTCGTGAGTTTTTCTATCTGAAATGACTCCTCATCAGGTACTTTAGGCATTTGATGGTCGCGGGCAAGATAATTATTCTCCGTTCGCCCTAAGAAAAAAGCTGATGTAAAAAAACCCAAGGTATTCATCCGCCTTGCTCCGATTCTCTATCGCTGGTTCCGTTCGCACTACTTTCGGCCACGCGCGCTCGGTATAGTGATCGGTCGAAAAGAGAACACGTCTTCTGCAGACCACTGGGCGAATATTAATATTTCTAATTGCTCCGCGAACGCATTTTTTCAAACATTAAAAGAAACTACTTGGTAGTAAAACTAATCAAATCACTCTTAACTACCAGTTTGCAAAGTTAAAATTTAAAACAATTACGAGAAGGAAGGAGGAAGCGAATGTCAATATCCAAATTATATTTCGACTGTATTAACATAAATTCACTCCTTAATATCATGCAAACAATTTACTTACGATCATTCTACTTCAGGAAGAGGTTCAATTCCTTCCATGTCTGAAGCAGATGATATTCCGATAAATTTTGCAGTCAGTTCAGCGATTTGCATAATACGAA
This sequence comes from Acheta domesticus, assembly GCA_031308135.1. Classification (NCBI taxonomy): domain Eukaryota; kingdom Metazoa; phylum Arthropoda; class Insecta; order Orthoptera; family Gryllidae; genus Acheta; species Acheta domesticus. The sequence continues at coordinate 114,894,404 of JAHLJT010009419.1, read as the reverse complement.
AGTCCGGATTTGTATGCAAAAAATATATTTAAAACGTTCAATACCACACGCTTTTCACCACTCCGTAATAGTTTTCAGCTGTGGAGTTTTACTACGGAAAGACCTACACCGCACTCCGACGTCTTTAAGCGAACGTTCCGAACTGCTTGACAAAAATCTCTAAACTGATGTGCCCCTCTTCGCCCGCCTCGTATCGTGCGTGACCGAACCTGCATCTGTCATCAGTTCTTAAGAAATCAACAGCTCCGGTTACTACCGCACGTGCGTGGGGTGAGTTCGCCTCACGGATTCAGTTTTTCCGCTAGAGCTGGTACCAAACAGGCGCTGGACACATAACTGTCACCGACATCGATAACTCCTTTTTCGGAAGGGCAGGCGTGGGAACAATGGTCTCTTTATTTTGGAATCTGAGTTATAGATTGTAGGTTTCATCTGGAATTTTAACTTCGTGAGAGAAATGAGCCACTACATCGAAAACTATTTTCTTACGCACATGAACACGTCTGAGGCGGTATCGTGTCAACTAACCAATGGCAAGCATCTCAAAGCACGTGCTACTGTTTACATCCACTTTTTTCTTAGGGCGAACGGAGAATAGCTTATTACATTCTGTAGTGGCAGTAGAGATCTTGTGGTACTCCATGATTAAAATTTCAGGACATCAGAGGTATCAACCACAATTAGTAGGCTACATAAATTTACTATGCAGAAAATTCAGCCTAAAATTTAGCTTATTACAGTTCTTTGGCACTGCATTCAAAGCACCAGGAGAGAGATTTTAAAGTAAGGTTTGTACAGAGGCACCGGTGCCCTTCCCCTGTTGATGAAACACGGATTTGCTTTCCTCGAAGAAGTGGGAGTTAATATGAAAAAATGTGGAGCAATAACTGTCAATTTATTCTCCAAGGGACAGTCATGCGCCATGCAGGTATCCAAGGATATACCGGCGGATGTCAAACGGCGGCCCGGGTCCTTCAGAGAGGAAGTAAAGCCGGCTGTCCCGTGTTAGTAGATTTACTTGCATGTAAAAGATCCTCAAGCCTAAAAGAAGCCTCTGAGCAAAATTAAGATCGCCTGTTTCGTGGCCTGAGATAATTCCTTCCTTCTCCGCTAGTTATTCAAAGCAGTGTAGCGAAATTTGCGTGGTCAGGCGGAAGATCAGGCCTCATGGCCTGAGTCTCGCCACGTAAAATAAGGCATCAAGTCAATTCAATTCAATACCGGTACACCGGAGCAATTTGTACAACCCTCACTTTTAAATGTCATGTTGTAGCTCGACAACTTAAAAAAATACCTGATCTGTGCATGCGCGAAAGTGGCGGAGGGGAAGGTTCCCTCTCTCAACCTTAACCAAACCCTCTCGCAACCACACTTCCCCGCCTGTTGAGGAGCCTCCGCCCCTCCTCAGGCGGGCGGAGGCTAGACGACTTCTGGCCTTGACGGTCAGCACCGGCTCTCACCATCTGGAAGGGAAATAACACCGCTATCTACCGTGAAATTATACACTATTCTTACGGACTAATGATCTTAGCCGTTGACGCTCCCGGAATCACTACTAGTAGAATGAATCTCTTGCACGGGTTATGACAACACGAGGTAATGCCAGAGTGTTGCATCACACAGGATAACAGCAATTCAAAGCGTTTTGCATTTTTTACATCGATATCCTCGTTTTTACGTCGATTATACTCATATTCAACGTCAATTGGTCCCAAGATGTCTCTATAATGTTGTAATGATCGTATGAAATTATAATTGTTACTACTAGTGATATCTCAAAACAGAGCTCTTAGAGCTGAGTTGTAGGCAGTTACTTTGAATAGCACTTCGAGATAGGAATCTGTTAAAGATGGAACAGGATTAGATCTTCGAAGACCTTAATTTTCTTGACATTACGTGCTTAAATCATTGTGCCCATGGCCATTGCTCATAATGAAGAAATGAGCCTTATAACAGTTTTAATAAACAATTGAAATATTCAAACATATAATGCGTGAAAAAAATATTGTATGTTGACGTAATACGACTGTAATTCAACTATAACATCATCTTCAGTTTGTGTGTAAACAGAACTCAACGAAAGAGAGACTATGTGAAAGTTTACAATTGAAGTATTTTATTGAAATGCTCCTATCCGCATTATAACACATATATTTATACAATATTACATAATAAAGTTTTGCCGTACATAAGTTTCTACGAATATTGATTGTGATATTAATTACAGCATCCACAGCATTGAGAATTATGAGCATTCATGAATAATAAACTTCTCGTAGATTCATGTAAGTTAAGGTAAAACGACACTTGTTAATAACTGAAACATACGTAATTTCTTTATTCTTCCTCCAAATCCGGAGAGTTAACGCGCGACACTTTAATTAAACATAAAACAATATCAGGAAGCAAATATCAGAAAAGTAATCAATAAATTAAGAGGTATCTTCCTCTGCGATTACGTAAAAAAATATTATATGGGAATCTCGAAATTGATCCTGATGGTCAAAGGGCAATATAATGTGTACCAAGCTTATTAAAATTTCATTAATGCAAACACGAGTTGCAAATTAATATTTATTTTCTTTTAAATCTGCGCTCTGTAAGCGAAAATCGCGAAATATATAATGGAAGTTGAAAAGAGTCGTAAAACCACGCTGTTTTAATAAAACTTGTGAAACGTGCGATTGTTTCGAACGTGACATTTCCGTTGCTGCAGAATTCATGAGCTTCACGGGAACATTTCGCGATGATCCCGTGGAAATGGAAATTTAGATTGCTTGTTGTTAATTTGAAAGATGTTGTTTTCATAACCAACTTTTGCAATAATGAGAAAAGAGCGGCATAATATTTCCTGATCGAGAAGACTGAGCAGTAGTGAGTGAATATTGTTATCACGAGTTCAAAAGTAAATTGGTGTTAATAATGACAAATGAGACGTTTTCACTGAATTTTCATTAATTTAAAAAATTAATTTTTCAATTTTAAGAACTAAATACATAAAAAATAATTCGTTGCTCTTATGTGGAATGTTTTAGCGGTTTCGGAATTTTCTCGTATAAGGTATTAAGAAAATACGTTTCTGTTTATTTTGTTCATGGAGTTCGCACAGGTTATTCTCTGCATCTACCAAAGAATTCGTAGTAAATTATCAGATATTCCAAGAATAACATTCAATAATTTGGGAACTTGTTTGCTTCACTTTCAAATCATCCTGATTTCGCATTGGAACGAATAATAATATTTTATAGACTACACATCGTTTCATCGTGTCATTTGCACTTTGCTTAGAGGAATAATGCTATTCAGACTTTCTATTCAGAACTTGCTATTCAGACTTTTAATCTCATTACATATGTGATTACATTTCTTGTTTGTTTTTCAATCATAAAGTTAACTTTTTCTTACCACTCGGCTTTTCTTACTTGGATAATAAAATAGCAATTATTAAACAAAAATCTATACCTATTGCAATAAATACATCTTGAATTTTAAATTATATTTCCGCTTCTGTTTCTGCAATTATATACTACAATAAAGTATCATAAGAAATTAATTGAATTTTACAATCATTACCAATAGGTTCGTTATTAATTAAAATGGGCCAACATTTAATAAGGGGAGCAGCCATGCCTGAAGAACATGCGATCACACAACCGATCACACATTGCAAAAAAATGTCACCTCTGTTATGTAATAAATTATTTTGAAAGATAAAAGTATGAAGTTTAGCTAACTCATATAAATTCATAACACAACAAACAAGTCCCAGCAAATAAAGGTCTCAGAAGCGCTTGCACACACATGCACGGGTATTACTTTGCTGTACCTGAGACGAGCTTGTTTACCCTTCCATTTGCAGCGCTGCTTTGTGACGGAGGGGAAGACGTGTAACAGTTTATTTCTCAATAAAAGGAATGCATTAATCAAAGGCTGGGGCCGCCTCCACTCAGCTTCCCTTCCGCCCTCCTCCTCCCTCACCAACCCCCTCCCGCTTGAGAGGAAGACGCGGAAATTGGAAGATGGAAGCGCGCAATCCCGTCGTCCCCTGCGCTCCTCCCTCCCGCGCGGGTAACAACTCACCCTGCGCCTTCCAACGCAATACGGCACTGTCTCCCGATTTGATCCAATTACTTCACCACCTAAGTAAGATGTACGTTGGTGTCATAAATTGCTTACATCAAAAACGACGAAGCTTATATTTATTCAATTTACTTCGTTTTCAGTTGAAAAATCGGCGCGTAAATACAAGATTTCTTACACCCTGTGTAGAAATTGAAATGATTTGGGGAGACCTAACAAAATATTGGTATGATTTGCATTTAAGAATTTTTTAAAAATATAATAGAGTAACGATTCAGAGGAATTTTAACTCATTACTTCTGTTCAATTGCGTTTTTAATGAAATATTGATTCTAAATTAATGTCAATCACTTGGTAGCGTTTACTTTAATAACAAAATTTATAAATATACGCCTATTTAGACTTCTTTGAAAAAATGCTTCATGTATGCGTCAATTTTCTCCATTAAAGACCTTTATTATTGATCGATAATACTCAGAAAGTGTGAATTTAAGTAACGAAAATTCAACCAACACAATATTTTGTGGACATTGGAAAATAGGGGATTATAGGCAATAACGAGCAATAACATATCAGTAAAAAGTAAAGACTTTGTCTACATTCGGTACTATTTTTGAAATTAATGAAATTAGTTTAAAATGAATTGAAATTGATTACAATGAATTGAAATGAATATCAAACCATAAACTTGCTAAGCAGAATTATCATGGACTTTCGTGGTTAATAACAACTAAGTAAATAAAGACTTCAGATCTCGCACATTCACTCACCATTGTGAAATCAGAACGAGTGACAATTGGTCCCAGTATTTTACAATACGTATTTTTCTAAAACAACCTATTTATTTTGTTTGTTTGAAAGTTTTGAAAGTGATTGGCAGAGGAGGTGCTACAATGGCCTGAGCGTCACCACCGATAAACACTTTATTATTTTACTCATTTTTCGCCTCCGTGCTCCCACCTCCCGCTTTCAGCTTCCCGTTTCCAAAGATTCCACGGTCCCAAATTCTCTTCCGACAGTCTCTGATGCACTCGCAGCCGTTGACTCCCCACACACACCCCGCCATTACCTCCACCCACTGCTATCACTCCTCACCCGTCACCACCCCCACCTTCACTAATACCAACATCACCATCGCCACCCACATCATCACCTCCGTCTTCGCTTCTGCCCCTGCATCCGTCCTTGCTTCCGCTTCCTCATCCGCCCCGCCCCTACCTTCGCCCCCGCCCCTGCCTCCGCCCCTGCCCCTGCCTCCGCCCCCGCCCCTGCATCCGCCCCCGCCCCTGCCTTCGCAGCCACCACCGTCATCGTCACCGCCCCTGCCTCCGACCCTGCTTCCGTCTCTGCCTTCGTCCCTGCCCCTGCCTCCGTCCCCGCCCCGCCTCCACCCCTACCTCTGACCCCGCCTCCGCCCCCACCCTCGTCCCCACCCCCACCTCTGCCCCCGTCTCTGCCCCCACAATCGCCCTCACACTCTCCCCCACACTCTCCCCACACTCTCCCCCACACTCTCCCCCACACTCTCCCCCACACTCTCCCCCACACTCTCCCCCACACTCGCCCCCACACTCGCCCCCACACTCGCCCCCACACTCGCCCCCACACTCGCCCCCACACTCGCCCCCACACTCGCCCCCACACTCGCCCCCACACTCGCCCCCACACTCGCCCCCACACTCGCCCCCACACTCGCCCCCACACTCGCCCCCACACTCGCCCCCACACTCGCCCCCACACTCGCCCCCACACTCGCCCCCACACTCGCCCCCACACTCGCCCCCACACTCGCCCCCACACTCGCCCCCACACTCGCCCCCACACTCGCCCCCACACTCGTCCCGCCTCCCCGCTCTTCCTCCGCCAATACCAACATTACCACCAACACCGCCACCCACATCACCACTTCCACCTTCGTCCCCGCCGCCCTCGGTGCCCTCAGAGCCGCGCCACCTCGACCTCCGCCTTCCGCGCCCCTGGAAGCTGTGCGAGATCACAGAGCACGAGGCGCCCAAGCGGAAACTTCAATCTGGAGCCGCCGCCGCCGCGTCGCGTCGTCGCGTCCTCGTCTGCTGCCGGGCCGCTCCGGCAACGGAGGAGCCGCGCCGCCCAGCACCGCGAGAACGCCTTCTTTTGTCCCATTTCGGAGCGTCTCCGTCTTGCCCACGGGAGCGCGCGCTTCCTCCCGTATCAGACGTAAGAGCACAGAATAAATACAACCCCCTCGCGTATCGTTGTAGAGAAGAGCGTATTGTAAAGGTCTCCTTTCACGAAGACTTCCTCTACATTCGATTCTGTAGCAGAATATTGCTGCGGAAGTTACCACAGGTGTTAATGGTCATCATATTTTTCTGATTTTTGTAATCTATTTTAGTTTACTGGCTTAACTTGATGGACACTATGACTGTGCATTATTTGCAATAAATATGGCATCAAACGAATAGATTATTTTGGAATGTAGTCGAATGCCAAAATGTAAGTCAGTGGTGGAATATTTTTTCTGAAAGAGTCTAGTACGTCAAACGGTTACTTTAAGAAAAAATATCTCATTTTACTTTCTCGAAATTGAGAAACTTGGCGTTTCACGGACATTTGAAATAATGACTCAATCTTTTATTAATCTAATTTTGTCGCAATGATTGTAATATAACATGCACTGACAGAGGTATTCATGGTTCTTAAATTTACTTGAACTCTTTCCATTTTTACTTTTTCACCTTACTTCGTAAGAAAGGAAAATATTGTAATCGTACACCGAAATTTGGCGATTTACCGACAGCAAAACTCATCTCCGTCCGTCTGCCGTCCGTAGGATTTTTGAATGAATGTTCCCCGATAGATCTAAACGACTTTAGGTCCTGCGGTTTTGGAAATAATTCTTCAAATTTCAGGGATTCTTCAATTTTACTTGAATCCCGTGGGACATTTTCAAGATTAATCCACATCTTTTCTTCAAATTTCTTAAATGAATACAGTGATAAAGATGGCAAGGCATTTATAAAAATGATATAAGTTTGATTTTTCACGGATACCTCAGAAGTTTTGAAAATTACCGCAGGTTTCAAAGTTTTTCGACGTTTTCGTACATCAATGTTTCGTACATCAATGTTGAATATTTTGTCTTCAAATAAAATTTGTACTCCACAATTAGTGTTTTAATAGATGCACATTTTTGAAAATCTAAGTAATTTATGCGCAATTTTGAGTGAAATATGAGCAATATCAAAAAATATTGAAACAAGATTTTAACAAAAATGCTCCAAATTTTCTCTTTATTCTTTCTGTATGGATAGCGCTAAATTAATGGAATGACATGACACAGACGCTATTTTGAGATTTTGTTTTTGTTTTCCAAAAAATACAAAAAATGTACATCTTTCACATCGTCAATATTTACAAAACGTGGGTTTTTAAGATATTATTACGTTTGGAAGTATAAGTGCTTCAAATGATTTATAAAAAGTTTCAGGAAAATTTAATTTTTTCTTGAAACTTTCGTAATAGATAGTGCTAATTCCACTCTTTAATATGACGTTAAGTTTATTTTGAGTTATTTTTTTGTTTTTTTCAAAAATTACATAAATGTTATTTTTTTGAAGGATCTCTCACATCTTTAATAATGCACATTATCAGCAATTTGTAAAGATGATTATATTTGTTAGTGTAAGTGCTTCAAATAACTTCAAGTAAAGTATTTTAAAAACTCAAAAATTTTCTGTGAAAATGAGCTTCAAATTTCGCATTTTTAGAAGCGCTAAAACGCTATTTTCTTTAAAACGGCACATAATTTTTAAAAGAAAATTGCCATTTATGACTAGATTTGACTGTGTTCTTTAATATTCTAAAATTAATAATTCCTTTCTACCAATAGGAAACCTAAAAATTAAGAAAATGACAAACAAAATGTACTTTTGGCGGTGATAGGCATCTGGCAAGAATGTGGCAACTCCGAATAGCTAGCGGAGACCCAAAGAAATAGAAAACTAATACGGGAAAGTCATTCTGTAGTACCACTAGTTTTCTGAAAATTAACTCAGGATGTGAATTTTTAGAAACGCATAAACGACATTCTTGCAAAAAATAGCTCCATTTTTTCAATTAAAATTCGCAGATAAATATAGGTTCCACTCTTCAATATTATTAAAGACGTATTTAAATTCAATTATTAGGGGTGAAATCAAGAAAATGTGGATAAAATGAATTTTAAGCGCCGATAGGTAGCAGTTGGGAAGTGGGTGGGGAAAATCAAAAAGCTAGTCCAGGCCAAACAGATTAACGAAATAATAAGAGAATCTGTGCCATTATTAGTTCTGATAGTTACTTTTACTTTTTTGCTTACTCATAAGAAGTATACAGAAAGTATTGTAATGTTGTGAAAAAAACGGTGATTTTTCATCAAAAAATTCTTGTAGATCCTGATACCGAGAAAGTGGATAAATATTATGTGAAATAAATTACTTCCTCTTTCATGTAAAGACAGAATCCACGTTTCTTGGTTCTTGATTCGGACAAAAGGTTAATATCAATACGCCGTCTGACGTGTACCTGTCTGTCGTTCTGTCCGTCCTTCGGTCTGTTGATCTGTCCGTCTAGCCGAGCATAGCCGTCCGTCCATCATTCTACGTATCCGTCTGTCCGTCCATGTATCTATCCGACCATGAGTTTGCCCCCCGTCTAACTACAATATATTTTACACAATATTTTTTCCTTAATGAAATCTGTTTATCAAGAACAGATCTTTACATACGATCATGCACAATTTTTTGGAAATAGTATTTCGGGATAAAATGTAGTAAATTTTTAAAGTTATTTTCTATATAACGGCTTCAAATTATTCTTTATATTTTCCTTCGCATGTAACGAAGAACAGTAAAGAAAATGGTGCTGGTATAATTGTTGTTAAACTCCCTAAATTTTCGAAAATTGCAAAAATTTAATCTTGCAATACTACAATATTTCACCTAAATATTTTTTACAAATAAAATTTGTTGTTCAAACTTAATCTTAAAATAAAGTCACATACATTTATTTTTAAATTAAGAAGTTCTGAGTAATTTTTGCGAACCATAAAATTTCCAAATTCGGATTTTCGACCCACCTTTTGCCGAAGGGAGTAGATATCACGTCGCCATACGGCAATGGCGCCACACGGCAGTTTGAAATTCTCAGAATATCTTCTGATTGTTGGACCAATATTTCTATTACGGTTGTAGAGAGAAGTTTTGGAGTGTCGAATTTGGGTTGATTCATTAACTTTTATTGGATTTCACATCTAATGCTCTGCAATTGGTAATGAGTATTTCAATTGACTAGCGGACTAGTCGTTGTTCTTCCCTTCATCTCCATCTTATCCCTTCCATCTCCCTTTCTGTTTGTCTCTGTCGTCAGTCTCTCTCTCTCTCTCTTTGTCTCTCCGTTTCTCTGTCCATGTCTCAATCTGACTTTCTCTGTGCGTCTCTGTCTCTGCCTCACTCTGTCCCTCTCATTTACATTTAGTTTCAGATTCTGCACGTCTCTGAGCAGGTGAGGTGAGCAGGTGAGCAGGCGAGAAGCGCCGGACCAGAAAAAATATAATAGAATGTTCCTGAAGGTTTCATCTTGGAGATTACGGTGTGAGAAACGTTTCTTTGAGGCTGCCTCAATATTTCAGTTTTATGCCCTAAAACGCTTCGTTTAGGAGTTATTTAACGATATAGATTCGGTGCTCACTGAACAGACGTCACTGCAGTTGACTTAATGAATATTCTCCTTAAACTGATATACACTTCAGCATTATTTGAGCATTTCTTAAATACGTCTCATACCTGTACATTTTACATTTTTGTATTAAAGGTCGCTTTTAACTGTTTGGTCGTACAGGGACCACTGAGATATTTAACGTAGGGGTAACTGTAAGGGAAACGCATAGGGACAACATAAACACACACAACGATCCATGTCCGGGCCTAGATTAAAACCCAAAACTCTTCGAGCAGTAATAGCTACAGCCCTCTAGTTTACACCACATCGGCTATCCAGGCTGGCACCTTGTCACTTTGTATCAAGCACTTTCTTATAGAAAGATTACGTACAGCAGTGTTGTCAACGTCGATGTTACGAGCGGGAGTTCGTGGCACGAGTGCCACAACGAAATCGCCCGCGCAGTTCATCACCCCGCCACCAGAGACAACGCCGTCACTTGTAAAACGGTTGGGTTACTGCTAATAGTTCCCTTTCCAGACGCTAGTTGCACAGATAATCTCGTGGCAGGCTACGGTGTCACGAAACGTGACACCACCGCCAGTAGAAGACCTTGACACCACTGACGTACAGGAACCAAATCATAAGGCGTTCTTCCGCAAAAACATCCCCTTGAGTGACCTAGATTTCAACTCCATTATCCACTGACGCCCGAGGAGTGCCGTGGGTTCCCCACCTTTGGAATTAAAAATACATTGGTCACGAGTCTCGGGGAAGGGGGATCTCAGGCATTGCGAATCCGCTGCGGAGCACGCGCGAGGGCGAGAGCCGGCCGCCAGCCACCCATTCGCAAGGCCGGACCGCGCGCGGCGCCGCGACGCACCACGCCCAGAGAAATCGAATTTCCGGCTTTTGAAAGCGGTTTCCCTGCATCGTGGCGGGACCGCGCGCTCACCGCTCGTATATCGTGGGGCGCCGCCGCCCCCGCCGCCACACCCGCCGCCACACCCGCCGCCACACCCGCCGCCACCGCCACCGCCACCGCCACCGCCACCGCCACCGCCACCGCCACCGCCACCGCCACCGCCACCGCCACCGCCACCGCCACCGCCACCGCCACCGCCACCGCCATTGCCACTAACGCCACGGACACTGCCGCCCCCACCGTCACCACAACAACCAGCTGAGCTAGCTCAGGGAAACATCTATTTCTACTGCAACGTCTCTGTCCGAGAGATCCTCGGGTCACAGACCTGATAGTGGCGGTATTTTAGATACTTGCTACACAGCTAAATCGAATTTGGCCACTGTCTGGAAGAGAATTCTAGTGGTCGGCCGCTCTGATCGGTAGTTTTCTTGGCTTCTCCGATCAATGCCAGGTGAATGTTGGAGTAGTACCCAAACGAATGGGCCGTGGACAACGCATTATCTGTCCTAATCTTGGTCCCCATCATTCTAATGACACACAAAAATACACACAAACCCTTGCACGCACTACCCTACCACACATGTTGGGGGACCTGTCCTGACGTGGGTAGTGCCCCACTGGTGGATGGGGAAATTCGTGGAGGGGAAACCCCGCAAGTCGTCAGGTCGCCTTGAACTCATATTCTAGCGAAGAGGTACATCACCAGCTCCCGCGATTAATGCGCACAACTCGTACGGGACTAATGAGTAGACGCGCCCGGAAACACCAGTCAATGAAATCTTGCGCTTATAGCGTATCATGGCGGTTCTATGCCAGTCTGGGAGCGTATTAATGTCTCCATACACATGTACATATATTTTTGTATGTCATCTCCATATAGTCGATGGTGAGATGGAACACAAAATGTAATATCTTTAAGGAACTTCATGTTGCTCGATTTGTAACTGGAATGAATAAAATCTTAACCTACCATGAGACATTTGACAATTTAAGTAAGAATGCAAAATGCCCGTTGCTAATAATAAATTCATACAGAATATTTGATGTGTACTTCTAAAGTTTAATCGCTTGAAACTCTGCGACCTTGTTTATCCTATGTCAAATTGAAATATTTTAGTGGATCTTGAAACAGTTTTAGAAAGTAAAATTACTGGATAAAATCAGTGCTTTGCGTTCTAACCTTCATAGTGACAAAAGTGCTTCATCAAATAATTGAAAATCAACAATATCAGCGTTTCAAACGTGAGCATGGTGTAGACTGATAAGTCATTGTATTGTATTATTAGATGCATTTCAAAGCTTAGAAATGTGTTTCGATTTTACTGTTTGCTTAGAACGTAAGAAAATAGTTATTATTTGTTCTCGTAATTCGTTCAAAGTTGAGGATATGGTAAAACCAAAAGTTCACGATCCACTCTCAAAAACGTTAACATTTGTAAACATTGATATGCTTTGTATATGATAAAAAATCACTTATGTTTTCTTTCAGTGTTTTTTCTTTAACCCAGTATCTAGAGTACGTACACAACAGAGGTGAACAAGTTCTTTCTGATGTACATTTGCCACAAATCCCATTCACACTGCTTGTCAAGTTGTCTAAAAGTTTTTTCTTTAGATTCTCAATGATGTAATATAAATCAAAGTACACGGCATAATATCAAGAAGGCATTACAAACTGTAACATCTCATGAAAAGCTTCCGAATTAATTGTGCGAGACAGTTTAACGCAAAGTGCGTGCGGCTGCCACCGACAGCCGTTGCTTTTAGTCGTCAGGAGAATACGTTGTATCTACAGGTGAGTTTGCAACAGCAAACTCTGGTCTCCTCTCTCAGCCACTCAGCAAGCGAGAGACCTTTGAAACCCGTACGCTTGCATTTCGTATGGCCGCTGTTTCATTTGCGTAATAGGTGCTCTCGCTACCGCTGTATGAAAGCTCTGGCACAGACTTCTGTCGACGTGTTGCGAGTTAAATATTTCTGGCCACAGGTGCGACACAGTGCAAGAGTGTAGGTTTAATTCCCTACATCATGCATTCCACTCGTAGTATTTATGATTTACGTACGCAATCTCTAATTAGGGCCTAATGGCTGATTTATAGTACATGTTTGTAATATTAAAGAACGTTCTGTAAACTAGCTTAGTGCGATGACTCCAATGGTTGTTTTCATTTTTAATTAAAAAATGTATTTGTTCTATACAAGTTCAGAGGTAAAAGAAATTTTAAACCTAATGCTCTTGGCTGGCTCGTCCTCAGGCAAAGAAATTTAGTGCAATTATGATAGGTCTGATAAATCAAGCCGTAACAAAACACGTTAAGCCACGCTAGCCAGTACAATAATCGCAAACAATGGATGGTTAATCCAAATTTTTGATAATGCCGATAATCTTTATAGTTTTGACACTGAGGGACGCCAGATCTGTGACTTGACTCCACTTCTATTGTACAAGGAATAGCATTTCTAATTTTATTAACGTTCTCTTTTGGTCTGTTTCAATAAGCAAAAGACAATCAAAAATGTTGGTTGTCGAGACTTGCAAATTCTTTTTGTTTGTTTGAATGAATAATGTAAATTTTATTTTTTGTAGGATGTTATTTTCACGGATTGAACCGTTGAAACATAACGTATTATTTCCAACAGAGATTTTAATCCCCAAAGAAAGTGTGATAATTTAAAATGAATGTGTGTAAATAATTAGTAAGATTACAGCAATCCTTATTAGTAGTTGCGTAAACTTTCACAAATTTTCAACGCATTTCAATAGCTGCAACAGATTTTAGAATTTGTTTCAATACTTAAAAATGTGGAAATTAATTTCATGGTGAAATCTGTTCAAGAGTTTGTGTTGTTTATTGTTAGTGCTTTTTGTTTGTCGTATAATTTTGCTTATGTGTCAAAGATCTGTGACAGCACGATGCTTGATGTATATTACGTAATCGGGCATACAGTACTTTTTGGGTTTACATTAATGTATGACAGGTTTGTTAGTCTTCTATTTGACATTGTGGCTGTTCAATCTCGCGAACAATCACAAGGAAACTCGCCAGCAGGGAACAGACTCAAATTGTCTTTCCCCCGCGCGGCCAACATTCTTCGGCTGTCCCACCTTCAAAGTTTCTCACGGCACTAGCACGTGTATACAAAAATATAAGAAATGAAACACAGATGTTCAGGCAACAAAACAATACTCGTTGAGCCCTCTTGGCCGCAAGCGCCGAAGCGCCGCGCACCGCGTATTGTACTGTAAGCCGGGGAAGGGGCGTCAGGTCATTACCCACCGCCGGCGCGCGGGGCGCGCGGTCCTCAAGCCATTAGCCGTTTACCTTCCTTTTCTCAGCCTTCGGTGGCCAGACGTGTTTACAAACATTCATAAATATCGCTACGTGCCTCCCGCCCCAATATTGGCGTTCTTATTTTGCCTCTTTGCGCCAGCCATATTATTATACTAATTAGATTTAAAACCCTTAATTACACGTTTATTGTCTGTAGGAACCGCATTTCTATTTTTTGCAACGGGGCATCCGAGAATCGGCTAAGCACTTGCTTAAGTTGTTTAAAAAATTCAATAAATTATAATTGTATATTGACATTCTATTGAGGAAAAATACTGTTTGCAATACGCACTGGAGAAACCTTGTGGGGAGGAAAAAAACTAAACATTTTGTAACTACTGCACAACAACGAAAATTAGAAATGCAGGTACTCAAAAGTGGAAGAGTTTTCGATTATTGTAAATTTAGATATTTACTAAATATTGGTGTATAATCGCCCTTGTGACATGGGGACATGCGTTGTCCTTCTGGAGAGTTGGTGCGCTCAACGTGCCTAGATATGGTGGGAGGACAGGAGTGACGACGTCACAGACGTACACTTGTCATGGTCCCCACAACGAATACGAGAGGCGATCGGAATGCGTTACTCATGGCCCCCCATAACATAACCCCCAGGTGTGGGTCCAGTATGGTGGGTAGGAACACACAATGGATTCGCCCATTCACCACCACGTCTGCACACACGAACACGACCTTGATTTTGTTCCAGACAATTCTCGTCTGTAACAAAAGACGGACGTGTTCGTTTTTCCTTTCCTGTTATAGGTAATAATGAAAAATAAGTCACAGAACCTTTCTTATTATTTCTTTCTTTAAGAAAATTCCAGAATATTTAAGAAAGACATGTGGCTTTGGATGGAGCTACTGCCCGCTCAGCCCGAAATTCACTTAATGTTTTGAGAGAAATGTTTCTGGGACGTCTAGACTCATTGAGGAGTGATATGGAACGGCCAGCGCGGTCATCATATTTCAGCATTTGTGACTTTTTTCTTTATAAATATCTGAAGGAAAATGTATTAAGCGTTGCTCTCCCCCTACTTGAGTGTCAACGAGCTGATCAAAACTACAGAGATCGTCTCCATCAGTATATTGCTGCTAACGACAACCACCTTTCAAATATTGTTTTCAAAACGCGATGAATATAAAAGGGTATGTAGTACAAACTTCGAAAATGAAAACTTTTTTCAATAAACCCGGATTTATTTTCTATAACGCCTCAACACTGCTTAGTCGGTTCTGCCCCACCTGTACAATATATTTTACAGAAAACGGCATGAGGCACGAATTCATTTCTGAGAGATCACTCGTGAATACTTTTCTACCTGAAAACCCTTTTGTTCACTTCGTAAAACGATAAGTAATCAATAGCCAGCAGCAAATCATTGACATGAAGTAATATGTATCTGTTGCAGTCACTTGTCCTGATATCTGTTTTCAAAGGTCGAATGCACTGTGACGTAATAGCGTGACTGTACTAGTGCATTTTGGCTAGTACAGTCAATACTTTTGACGAGAATATGATACTTATTGACATTATAAACCATTGTTAATGTGAATAAGTATGAAGAATAATTTAAAGGTTGTCAATAAGTGAATTATTGTTCAGTAAATTTTAAATATTGTTAAATTTTTAGCATCTTCATCACGAAGCATTCGATTTGACATACGTCGTCAAAAGCTGACTTTGTTTATTCAATTGGAACTACTCTTCTGCACTTTTTGCTCCCAGAAAGTTCATTAACTGTTGAATGCCTTACAGTAATTTCTTTTCCATTCCACATTGCACAGTGTATTAACAAGAGAATACTTCCTTTGGCGCCCTTATCTTCATCTTGCCGTCATAGCGCGCTGGAGCGAGTGAAAAGCGGCAGAGAGCTTAGCGAGTCAAGGGTAGAAGAGGTTTCCCAACGCACGGGACACAGTGGGCCAATATAAGGTTAAAATTGCGCACACGTGTTTTCTGTAGAATGCATCAATTATTTCTATCAATAAGAAAGTAAATTGTGTAAACTGTGTTATTAAAACGTCAGATAACATGAAGCTTTTTTATTTTAAAATTTTACAAGATTTCTCGTAACTTTCAATTCTTGTTCTCAGCCCAAGATGTGAAAATTTCGTACGTAGCGTAAGTATTTCTTATTAAAACTCAAAAATGACGCATTACACAAGGTTTTGCAACAGTTTCAATATCCATTTTTAGAATTTATGGGAATAATCTAATCTTTTTTACGGATGGATCGTTGCCTTTATTTCCGATAAAAATAAATATCTTCAATTTAGAATCATATTTTTTATTATTAATAGAGTTTACTATAGCAAAGCATTACCGAATTAGATTATTTTCGACACAAGCTTGTCAGCTAGGTCGAATTCAGCCGCTCTCTAGAGAATAATTCTAGAGGCCAGCAGCTCTGATCGGTATTTTTCCGCGATTTCTCCGATCAACACCAGGCAAATGCGGAAGCTTTACTCTAGCAAAAAGGCCATGGACCGCGCGCGAGCTTTCCTTCCTTTTCCTTTTCTTATCTTCATCCCTTACTTACACACACACACATACCCGCATGCACACATATATACACACTACACTACCACACTTTCCGATTGGGAGACCAGTCGGGAGCTTAGACCTCGTTCCGGTTGGGCGGTGCCCCGCTGATCGGTCGACGCCGGATCTCGCCAATGAGCGGAGAATGATCAGTATAACGATAAAAAATGTCCTACACTTACGGAACTAATGACCTTAGCAGTTGACGCGCCCGAGAAAAACAATCAATCAGTCGCAAAACGTGCTTACTTTTGACATTGTCTTGGGGAAGTTCGCCTTCGCCACTCGGGTTCGCTCCAGTCGCCTCCCGGACGCAGCGGGCCCAGTGCGCGGCGCCGTGCAGCACGCTGGGGACCCCGCGCTGATCCTCTGGGGAAAGAGGGTCCGAGGGAAATCGGCGGCGGGCGGCGCCGCCATCACGAGGCTGCCTTCGCACGGTGCAGAACAATGCGCCCCCCACCCCCAACCCACTCCCCACCCCCACCGCGGGCGCTCTTTTCGCTTTCGTCCGCTCTCTGCGGGCCCACCCCCGCCCCCCGCCCCTCGGAACGGCTAATCCGCTCAATATTGAGACCGAACCGCCGCTGGCCGCCGCTGGGCTCTACGATCTCCCCGAGCCGGACACCTGTGTCTTGGCAGCCGCGCCGCCGCCGCCTGTTAAGCCCTCGGCGGGGCCCTTCCGGCTCCGCACGCGCGCTACTTTGTGATATTACGGAGCAGGAACGTATTTTGGGGGTGGGGGAAGAGTCCGGAAATGGTGTTTGGGGAGATTTTGCCCCTGCCGACTTTTTGAGAAAAGTCGGTAAAGTTGGAAAGTAGCCGATATTAGAGAAGAACACGGTAAACTGATTCATAAGAGGCTTGATTATTACAAAAGCTGATGTAAAAATTTTCGGAGTAAAGTATAATGTAATGAGTGGAGAGTATTGTGCAGTTCTCAGAATAAATGTTACAATCTTCTTTGGCGGGTATAGGGGTCCAAGGTGATCACAGTTTGCCGATGAACAAGTGGTAGGAAATTTCATATAAAGTAGTTACACATGTTGAATTTGTGTAATTTGTTGTGTATGATTGTTTAGTAACTCAACAACTAATGTTTGGCAAGTCATGTGCTGCCGTAAAAACACATCGTGTGTTTTCATCATCGTGTGTTTCAATCGATACCGGTGCATGAGGAATTCATTACCAATCAGGAGCAAATATTCTACGTGTAACTTCATAAAATGAAATTTCACACTTGTTCACTAGCAAAAAGTGGTTAACTCGCGTCCCTCTACATGCCCCACAACTTTGTAACATTTATTCTGAGACACTTGGATGGCTATAATTAATAGCCATAATTAATGATCAAATATTTAATCTAATTAGTAATCCACAAGTTTTTTTCAATATATAATGATTTTTCAAAAGTTGAGTGCCCATTCGCCTCAGCGTTTTATGCCATGCATGAACCTTCCTCTCAGATTTAAATGACTGGGTCTACCGTCTTTCTGCAGTACTTCAATTTAAAAATTATGAAAGGACTAAGCATGAGATCACCAAATTTCAATACAATGTCAGGGTACACACCAGAATAAGCCGTAAATAGAAATGTGTTACATTCATTCCTCATAGGACTCCATTTTCAGTCACTTAAGTACTGAGTGCAGACCTAATACTCTCGCGACTCCGACACGTCAAAAGACAGTAAAGGCTGCTCCACAACAGCCTGCGAACGGCAACGCGAACGGGAACGTAAAGAAAGTTGAAAGGCGGACATCTCAGGCAGGCGTTCACAACACGGCGGGAACGGGAACGCGAAAGATGGTCAACATTTATCTCGGCCCGGGAACGGGAAGCCTCTCGACCAATGAGAGTACAGCAAATGGAAGCGAAGCTTTCCAGCTGATCGAGCGAGCGGCCTACGCGCAAAACTGGTCTGGAGCGTTGTTGACGTTACAGCGTGGATTTGAGACGCTAGGGTTTGAGGCTTACTTAGTCGTTGTTGAATTGTTTTAGTTCTTTTTACTGATTTCAGTACTTTTTGTTTTCTATTCATATTAATAAATAGAATTAAATTTTCCCACAAAATAAATTTTTATGTATCGTTTAAGTACATTGGAGTTGTTTTGTTTATCGATAACATTTTCGTTAGTTGTATTTTCCATAAGGTTTTAGTAGTTTTTCCATTTTTTCATTCTGATCAACTATTTTTTAATTAATAATCTTTCGTTAAATATATTCATTATTCATACTAGCACACGCAAAAAACTGACAGCTGGCAAAGAGTGAACAGAGTAGCGCAGCTAGAAGTGCTTTTGTTTCGGCAACTCTTTCCTGAAGTACCCGTTTTTGCCGCTACAGATTCATAGCGCTATTCCTCTTCCCGTTGGCGTTTATTGTGAATCGCACGTTCCCGTCCTCGTCTTTGCGTTCCCATTCGCGGGCTATTGTAGAGCGGCCTTAAGGCGTAAAAGAGTATTTTCAGTAAACAGTAAGACAGTAAGGCGTAAACGACAGTAAGTTCGCTATGTTTCTGGAAGGTGTCAAAGGACGCGAATGGGTTAAAAGTAAAAATCATTGTCGCCCCGTGGCCGAGATCTCTAAAGCAGTAGTGCCCTAGTGATCTCATACCATGATGATCTCTCGCCCATGGTGATCTCGAACCGTGCGGTCACGGGTTCTAGTCCCGCCTCGGGCATGGGTGTATGTATTAGTCCTTTCACCCCCTATCATCGTTTCATCCTCATATCATAACGTTAAATCCAATAGTTGTCACTAATGATCTAGTAGTTAATGCGACCTTAAATAAAAAAAATCTTTATACTTAAAACTTAAAAACTTAAAGGTATAAAAACTTAAACTTATGTTTAAAACTTAAAGAAATTGAGCTTACTACTCAACCAAATGTCGTTAATTTCATTTAAATGAATGGTAGTGGGCTGTAAAGTAAAAGTCAGGGCTGTCCAACTGCGGCCCGCGATGCCATTTATTATGGCCCGCGAAAGGTTTTTAGTCAAAAGTTTCCCTTTCATCCACGCTGAGCCCAACGGGCCTTGGCGCCTAGAGCGCGCACTTTGTGCACGCGCCTTGTCGGGGTCCTATTAACCTAAAATTGGTTAAATGTAGGTTTAAGGATTTTTTCTAGTGAAGTCAGAACTTCAAAATCATCCCAATGTTTCACTCCGTTATGCATGGTATGGCCCGATATCACGCACGGTTCCATCCCTCCCCCCCGTCCGTATCACAGAAACCGGGCAAAGTAGTCGAGATCAACAGAACGGGGAAGTGAGGTGTGGATTGTCCGTGTAATGAAAATATGGCCCGCGATATTACAAGTTTTAGGTTTGGCCCGTGAGGCCTTGGTAGTTGGACACCCTGGTGTAAGTATAAGCACTAAATTTTAATAAAACCTTAAAATTAACAGAATGAACGCTTATTTACCATTGATTGTTCATTATGTTATTTCGAAGGCCAACTATGAACATGTAGTTGGTCTGGATCGTTTCGTTGGACAAGTTACAATCAGTCTAACAATAGCAGTAATTTCGTAGCGCGAGCAAGCGTTTAGCGAAAACCAATAAGAACTTTTTTTTAGTTAGAAGAGTGTTTTTCAACGAAAAAAATTAGTGAGTGTATATAAAGGCAATGTTCAAAGCCCAATCGTTGGATACATGTGTTCTTCTAGCAAATGTCTTGCAAATGTTTTGTGATTATAATTATTTGTGATGCATTGTGGTATTAAGTGAATACCAGGATTTACAAATATGGTGCACTACAAATCTTGATAAATACAAAGCATTTCAATTACATTCGTAGAAACAAATTAAACTGTATTCACGGAGAATAGTGATTGTAATGTTACCAAATTTGCTAGTCATGTCTATTTCATTAGTCTTCGAGAAAAGAACAGAACGCCATTATAAAATATCTTCGGGGTTTCCGATTTTGCGTATGGTGCATATGTAGTAGTTTTCTGATGTAAATTTTCTACTCTTCCTTTTGTGCGATGTAATCGCAGAAGTTTAGTTGGTTTCTCTTAATTTCGATTTCTTGTTCCGTTATATATCTTCAGATCTAAATGTTATTTTTTTGAATGGATACATTATTCGTATTCGGGTTAATTTGGTTCTAATATTTTAAAGCAGTGTTCTAAGGGAACATTCTTAATATATTCCATAATTTCATACACAAGTCTTCGAAATTGTCTGTCCCAAAGTATTTCCAAAGTTTGGTGATGACATCATTGTCTGAACCAACTTCCATTGTAGAAGGATAAGAAATCACATTCAGTCACCATTGTGATTCTAAAACGAGTTTACTTTTAAAGAACATGGAAGCGAGTCTGTAGCGTGGAATGATACTGGCCATATTACTTCAGTGCTAATTAATTTGTATTACCTAGTCGATTTTGTTATCAAGACATTTTATGAGATGTTGGGAGCTATATTAGAAATACATTTCGAACGCAACGTGATTAATTAACGATTGAAAATATGGGGAAAATTTTGAAATTGTTTAATTATTCCCATTTAAATGTTTTTCTTTCCTTAAGGTCTCTTTTTAACTACTAGGTCATGTAGCGACTACATTGTTTTCACTGAGGTAACTGGTTTTTGGGGTAGTAACTGTTTTTTTGGGGGGGGGATGGGGAACACGACACGTAAGGACTTCACAAGGACTCACAAACATTCATGCCCGAGGCGGGATTCGAATTCCCAACACTTCTAGCCGAGACAACTCCGGCCCTACAGCCGTAGAGGCCTCTGCTATTCAGTGTGACGTACCGCCCTCGGAGGTGACTGACTTCAGCGTATTCCTGAGGCGGCGCCTGTGGTCAACGAGTACTGTGGTTGACTTGAAGGGGTTTAGTGAGATGGGGAAGTGGAGGGCAGTTTTCCTCAAAAAGAGAAATTTTATTTCAGTCAATGCACTATTTATTACAGTTAAATAAAAAGAGAGGGAGGGGGGAAGGATAGACCAGATAAGGAAATGCACAGTGAGTCGAGCTCAGACGTGGCGGTCTCCTACCCCATCACTCAGTGGTCCAGGCGCGGCGGAGACGACAGCAGCGGCGGCGGAGCTTTGCGAACGAGTCATCACTGATGAGGGCTTCTGATGTACTGGTGCAGGTCGTTTCTCAGACCTCACGTACGCCTCTGACCCGCATGTCCCCCTAGCTCCGCGGGGCCCGTATATATTAGCCCTCGCTTGCATGCGGCAGCACTTTTTGGAGATTGTGCCTCCGAGATGTTCGCTTATCGTTGCATTCCGCTTGCCTTCGGTGACGTCCCCGGCACGGTGTGGAGTAATGGTGGCTCGCCACACCAGGCCGGCCTTTAAATGTTTGTAGCATGTCACTCCACTAAAATATTTTCAGTATAAAGTGAGTAATCGTAGTAAAATGAAAAAAACATTAGTTTAACCCGTGTAAGGATCGAGGAGCAATGTCATTGAATATTATGGCAGATACAAAAGAAATACCGGGATTGGCGAAACTTCAGATCGAGTAAAATAAGAGCATACGAGGAAATGTTGCTCATGGAAAATTGTGGTGATCCCAGTTGTTTGCCGTAAAAATAGAAGAGGATATTGTCCGGGAACAAGAAGTTAAAAATTAAGCAACAGGAGGAACAAAATTGTTCTTACGTTTTTATCGTTGATTGAAACGATTACACAAAGCTGTGGCGTGTCGTAACTTTACATTCTAGGATATTTCTAAAGAAAAGTGTGATTTACGCAAAAGCCTCTTAAACAGATTTCAGATATTTTTGCGTTTAAGTAAAAAAGTGAAATAGGAAAAAAATTAAATTATTTAGAAAATATGAATTAGTAGCAGTTTTTCTAAGTTTTATAACAGTTACTAAGGTGAAACTCTTCTTGCTTGATAATTGCCTAAATTTTCCTGAAGTCGATAAGGTTTCTATGACTAAAAGTTGGAAGAAGCCAGACGTACGGGACGTGACCCAGAACAAAATTCTTGGGATGATTGTGTCTTCAATAAAGGTTCGTTATGAAAGAGTCGTTCCCTAACCAGTAATAGTAATCTTTGAAACGAACATTTCTAGTCTTATATTATGTAGAATTTTAATGTATCTTCTGGGTAAAAAAAATCATAGAAAAATGTTTTGCACGTTATTTGAAACGCATGTCACATTTTATTAAATATCAACTTCAAACTTAATTCTTCACTAGTAACTCTGATTGAGATGGCTCAGTGATTGCCGCAGCTGTGCAGTGGGCCATATGATTTGAGTCGCAGCAGTGTCGAATTTTGTCACTTGCTATTTAGCTACATGGAATTCAACCACTGTCTGAAGGTGAAATTCTAGGAGCCGACGTATCTGGTCTGTACTTTTTCGTGGTTTCTTCTATCAGTATCAGCGAATGTCAAACCAGAATATTAAGTAATGACACCACGGACCGCACGCGATCTTTCCTTCCTCTTCTGTGTCCTTTCCTCACCCTTTTACGTACACACACGCACGCATGAAAGCTCGCTCTTAACAGACGGGAGCTTAGAGCTTGTCCCGGCTGGGGCGAGGCCACGTTAGGAGATACCAGGTTGAGGAAAATCCCCGCAAATCGACATAGGCCAGCGTCCGATCTCTCCAACCAGCTGGGGAAGATCACCGCTACCTCTCGTATCGCACCTACGGAACTAATGACCTTAGCAGTTGACACGCCCGGAATTTCTGATCAATCAATTTAAACAGGACGTGTAAACAATAATGTTTCCACAAGCATATACCCTCAGCAAAGGAGACGCAATACCAACTTCCGAACGTGAAACACGTGTGAAGAAACCGCCGGAGTGCGTTCCATATCGCAGGGTATTCTTTCCACCTCGGCGCCAGCGCGGCGTGCTCCATAAAGCGCTCAGCGCGCGGGCGACGCCGCGGAGGAGATAGGAGGGCGTTGTATCTCGGAGGGGGCGGGAGGGGAGGGGAGGAGCGTGAGGAGCCCCGCCCGCCAGTTTTCTGTTTCTTCAATTTTCATAAATCGCCCTCAACGACCCGGCAGGCGCTCCGACGCCCGGGAGCTCAACGCCCCGCGCGGCTCTCGGCGCTCGCCGCTCGCAGCGCCTCCGCCTCCCCCACGGCGCCTTCCACTTTGCTCACGAGCCTCGCTTTACCCGCTTCACTCACTTGCCTTTCCCCCCGCTATCCTCGGTGTTGCTGACGTTCCTACTCGTAGTTGCCGCGTGTGCGTACACTGAGAAAAATACTTGTTCTTCCAGGCTATGATTCTTGTATGCTGCCTTGTATCGTGAATGTTTATTACATGAATCATCTTCAAAAAATTGAAGAATTCTAAAATAATCTACCACAGATCCCAAATTCTCTTCTTCAGAAACCAGTACAATGTAATATTTTGCTTTTTAAAACGCATTCATTTTAACTATTCTAGCGGGTTGTTGGGAATTAGATACTTCTCTCTCAGTTCATGCCTCACATTTCTACGAGTACATTCTACATTGTCTCATATTTATACATTCCAGTAAATTAATTTTTCCTTTTCACTTAATTTTTATTTTATTTTTCTCTTTTAAAATTTGAACCTGCAATTCGTTTCTTTATTAATTACAGCCTGTAGAAGTCGTTTGCTTGTTTTATATTTTATAAAAACTTGAATCTGTGTCATTAACTTACACATATTTCCTGCTGTAATACAAAGATTGTCCTGTTGGCACCGAAGGATTCATATAAAAGACAAGTATTGCGAATATGTTTCTTATGATCCGATGATAGGGAAAAGTCCACTTATGAGTCACTTCTTGTGAACTACATATCACGACATAAAAGTAGCATATTGATCACTTCTATGATGTCACAATCATTGTGGTCAGATTTAATTTTTTCTAGTATGGAAAATAAATTTACATTTGTTGTTCATTACAAATTATTTTTTTCGTGACCTGCCTTTCATAAAAACTTCGAGTCAGCATATATTTTAAATATAATGTAATCAAAGTTCACGTGTTTTAACATACAGCACTTTGATAAAACTGCAATTAAAAACTACAACAGAATCGAATTATGCATAAAACAAAAGCTTAAAATTCAAAAACTAAATCTGAGCATCACTGTTCTATCTAAAAATAGGCTATTTGCATCAAGAAGACTCTAGACTATAAAACATTTATGTCAAGAGTGATAGTTTGCCTTTTCTCTACCTGAATAAATGGAAGATTATAACTGAAGATGTGGTTGGAATCATGTTGCAGATGGAATACATGATTGTGTAAGAATCCAATCACACCCCAGAGACTTGATGAAAATATCCATCCCTTAAATGGGCAGGGTCTGGCAGCTTTCAGCCTGAGGTAAATAATGTTCGCACAGTTGAAAGACAAATATTTTGTCGAACAAGTATTAATAAATATATTTTAAAAATGCCTAAGGTAATTGGATCCTGTTTATAGCCCCTGAAAGACAGAGGCCGTTCTTTGTCTCAATGGAAGCATAAACATTTATTTTATTGTCTTGCGAATCAAACAAATCAGTTCATCGGTGAAAATGTTATTTCAATACTACTACATGAAAGATATCAGTTTATTTGATTCCTTGAACACAGCAACATTACTAAATGGGATAATTTTGAGCAAAAAATATGCTATTTAATCTTTATCAAATTAATTTAATATTTCTAGCTTGAAGCCCTCGAGCTTCAGTTGATGTTAGCCATTGGTGGAGTCGCCTGGCCCCTTCCCTCATTGTCTTGTGAAATTGTGAATACAGTATCATTTTGATCGAGAATAAAATTTAATTTAACTCTCTTGACTAATAAACTATTATTGTCTTAGATTTGAAAAATTCGAAGACGAATTGGTTGATTCTCTAATTGAAATATACTCTGCTCTCGTAATGAACACGAGTGCTTGCGCAACTGGGTCTACAGCGGCAATTAGGTAATGGCTGAGTGAGAACTGATTCCGGGCACGTCAATTACTTAGGTCATTTGTCCCGTAAGTGTAGTTAATAAAGGGAGGTAACGCTGCTTCTCCCCTGGTGGGACGTGAGATTAGGCGTTTTCCCCTCCTGGTATTTTTCCAAGCGACGCACAGACTCCGCTGGAGCAAGCTTTAGCTCCCGACGTGTGTGATAGTTTAGAGCATTCAGGTGATAAGGAGAGAAGGAGCAAGGATGAGAAAATAAAGATCACGCGCGGTCCGTTGCCCGTTTATTAGGATACTGCCCCGGTGTTTGCTTGGCAATGGTCAGGGGCACCATGGATTAGAGCAGTCGACCACAAGAATTCTCCTTTAAACTGTGGTTCAATTCGACCCAGCTATGTATACTCTGATTAAAACAGAGTATCCCGACAAGGTCACGAGCAGGCAGGAGGAGACACTGTCATCTAATCGTGAGCTTCGTTACAACTTAAATTTTTGGCATTGAAGCCCTCGATTGGATGACTGCTCCCCTCTCTTTTCAGCTTGAAGGGAAACTTGCAATCGAAGTATAGGTAGTGTTGAAAAGTCACTGCAGTGCCTCGGACCGGCAGGTCCTAGATTCGAGACCCAATAGCTTGTCAGCTAGGTCGAATTCAGTCAACGCTGTCTGGATAATAATTCTAGCGGGCGGATGCTTTGATCGGTAGTTTTCCGTGGTTTCTTCGATCAACACCGGGGGGCCACGGTCCGCGCGTGCGATCCTTCCTTCCTCTCCCTTGTCCTATTCTCACTCATCCCATTACTTACACACACTTAACACTACCGCATGTGCACTACCACACATGCCGGGAGGCCGGTCGGCAGTTTAGAGCTTGTCCCGGCAGGGCCGCACCCTCGCTGGTGGGAGATATCTGATTAGGGAAACTCCTATATCCCACGGTAGATCGGCGCCGGATCTCGCCATCCATCGGGAAAGATAACCACAACATCCCGAGGGAAAACATGCACTACTCTTACGGGGCTAATGACTACTACTACTTCTTCTACTTTTTACGCCCTTGATCGATCAATCAACCAATCCACTCAGAGACGCCGCAGAGGCAAAGGCGGCCACTGAGCTGTCGCAGTTCGGGGCTCGTCGCCGCGCCAGCGCCTGCGAGAGGATCGAGGCGAAAGACGAGCGGCGGAGGAGGGGGAGGAGGCTCCTCCGGCCCTCGCTCCGCCCAGACACCCCCGCCGCGCCGGAGGCGTCGCCTCGCGGCCGCCCAATTTCCTGCTTTCGCCTCCCAAACCTGCGCGCGAAGCGAAGAAGAAGATTGCAAAGAGACGAAGAGGAACAAGACTAAGCCAGTGCGCCGGAGATGTACGAAAAGGGAAATTGTGTCGGACGAAATGAAGCCTAATGAAAGACGCGGTGGCGATCGCGCGTTTAATTGTTGCGCGTCGGATCCCGTTTCTTCCGGCTCCTTTTCCCGCTTTGTTGCAGGAAGTTGAAAGGTTCACTTGTTAATGAGGGCTGGAGTTAAATCTTAATCGAAACACTTCAGCTTTCTTTCCGTTTCTGTGAATGTCGTCAACACGTATTGCCCATTTCTTTCTACGAGCAGAACAAAACAATAGATAATAGTTTAAGTAGTCAACCTTTTTTAGAATTATTTATTTTAAAATTGTGGAACTAGATAAAAAGTAAATTTCTACATTTTAACGGAAAACGTTTTGGGATTGGAATTTTTTCTTCAATTATGATGCAGATTGTGTGAATTTTCCATCAGCTTGGAAACGATATTTCCTTTAACATCGTTACGTTTTTTCTTTCAATTTACTTACGGGTGGAGCACGGTGAACCATATTATAGAAAATTAGCTAAGAAAATAATTTTGATTGAACTTCTGTATTTTGGAAATATCCACAGATCTAATTTTATTCCCGTCACTCACGCGTCGTTTTATCACAAGAGACCATGTATTTCTGGATTTAATCAACTTATTGAAACAATTCCTTTTCCTCGTATACTTGAATACTTTTCATAGTTTTAAAAAATATAAGGGAGCCACAAACGCGTCTTTTCAAAAACGCTGAAACATTTTTTTCTGGATGAATTGATTGATTAGTGAGTTCGGGCGCATCAACGGCTCTTATCAGTAGTTTTTCGTGGTTTCTCCGAACAACACCAAACGAATGCCGGGGCAATGGTATCCTACCAAATGGGCCACAGGCCACGCGCGATCTTTCCTTCCTCTTCCTTGTCCTATCCTCACTCCTTACATATACCCACTTACACTAACATGCACTGCTCTGCCACATATCCCGGGAGACTGATTGGGAACTTAGAGCTTGTCCCGATTGGGGCGGTGCCCCTCTGGTGGGAAAGGAGATTGGGGAAAAGCAAGCTAGCCGACGATAGGTCGGCGCTGGATTTCGCCATTCAGCGGGGTAAGATCACTGCCACCTACCGAAGAAAAACACGCACTACACTTATGGAACCAATGACATTAGCAGTAGACGCGTCCTGTATTACTAATTCAATCATCAATCACGACACGAATGTTGTAAATAATTACTAAATAGACGGATGCCCTAAATAATTGTTCCCAATCGTATTTAACAGTAAAGATTTCCATCCACACTGTTTTATTCATTGGTACAATTGAGATTGTGTGTGGTTCGTGTGTGTCTCAATCAAACACACACATACTCACTAACACACGCACAAGAGAGATATTACATTCAAAGTTTTTTTAAGGTGGCACAGTATACAAGGTGCCAATTGACACCTTGTGAAATTATCCGACTTGAATACTTTGAATGCGATGTGATGATAAGAGAATTACACGTTCCTGGCGAAGCAGGGACCTTTGGTGACTCGAGGCAACTTTGGTTATTCGATTACAGAGTGGCTTGTCTTCAGTACGCAGTGCTGCTTCAGCGCAAAGACAGCATTCTGTAAGTTACTAAGCTTTCCTACTGTTGTTTCGTGAGTTCACCATCAGATAAATTCAGAGAAGGGCTATGTGTCTTGACTCCACGACTGTGATATCAACATTACCAAAAGGTGTCAGTAGCGTAACTCGTGTCACTAGTCATGCAAAGAAGTTTTGAGCACAACTGGTGTGAAAGGGAACGATCAGTAATGCATGTGCTTTATTTTGTGGAAATTCGCAGCAGCATATGCGTCAAATAATATGAAATAACCCTGTGAAAAAAGAGTGTTTGTAGACAAAATAAAGTAAAAATATCAGGAAACATCGCGACAAAAATCTTCTTTAATTTATTTTTATAAACCTTTAATTGTATTTCACGTGTAAATTCGAGAACTGCACTATCCTATGGCGAGATATTAAACTGCGTGTTAGCAAGATATAATGGTGGCATCCGTACCACTGTGTGTCAATGGGATGTAATAACCTGAATATCATGTTTCAGAACAACAAATTGCCAAAAATTAAAATTCTGTTTAGAATTTAAAAACGTGTTTATTTGCCCATATAGTTTGCTTGTCAATACACTGATAATGAGAGTTTCCTTTCGTTTGAGATCTAATACATTTAAATCTGATACATTCATTATAAATTTCTCCTTAACATTCGTAATTTCGCGCTTTTCAATTTTTAATTAGGACACCTAAAAGTGGGTACATAGATGAATATGAAAATGTTCTCTACTTATTATTAACAGAAAGAATATTGCATTCATTATATTTTTCACCTATTTTTCTACTAGCGATTAACATACATGAGATATTAAAATGAAAAATAAATTCAAATCTCTCCATAACAGAAATTCGAAATTCGTCGATCATGCACAACATTCTGTGCATACCAGGAAAGAGGAAACTGGAAACACATATGACTCTCCAGTTCTCCCAAATCCTCCACCCTCCGAGCTCTCCACTAACCACGCAATATTGCTGGGCACGCAATCAGAGGGTCCTTTGAAGCTGCGACAGGAGCCAAATATATTACTGGTGGCTGTGAGGGCCTGCAACGCGATATCTGGAGGCCACGACCGCAACACGAATCACACGGTCCCAGGAGTCTCGCTAATAGACAGGAAGGAAACGACGTGTAGATTGACGTATTTGAACACTTCTCAATAATAAACTGAAATTATAATACAGGTTACCTGTTGTTCGGCAATAAAAATCATAATTAAGTTTTGAGGTGTTAGGTTTAGTTTTGTTCAGGTAGAATTAGGTTTTTATGATGTTCATGAAATACTTTTCTCTTTGCATCCTATTTACTCTTTAAAAACCAGACTGAACATCATTTCGTTTCTGGAAGTAACGTTAAATATTTGGCGCAGCCATATTGGTCCAGACATTTACTCGTATACCACACCCGCTAATATTCCTATATCAAATGTGTCATATTATTTTAACTTGTTGCATTTTACTAATTTCATACTTCCTAAAGACTATATATTTTCTATACACATTATCATCAAGAAGTTCCGAGTATGTCGAAAATTTAAGCGAAACTGACGCAAAGTCTCTAAGTCAAAATACTATTCTCTTTTCACTCCAAACAACTGTGTACACCCACAAGGAAAACATTGTAATTCTCAACCAATACCTGACATAAATATGTAAGAACTGGGGGTACAAATAACTCGCTTCCACTCTCAATTTCTTCAATTGAAAGCTACAATTTTACGCGGATCTCCTCGGGGACAAGAAAATAAAAAACCGTGAACGAAGTCGTAAACTAGAATAACTAAACGACGCCAACATAAAAACGCTATAAAATACTACATGCTGCGTGACGCGTAGGCTGAGGGGGAAGCGGCAATGAAGTTCCGTTGGCGTCCATAACTCACTGGGAGCGCCTACTGCCTCTTAGAGAAGGGCCGGGCCCGGAATCGGAAGGGCGATCGAGAGGGCTCGGGATGTTGCTGCACAGACGGTCCACAAGATTTATCTACGATCAACGGCTTCCCAGGCGATGTTTCTATCTTTGATTGTGTAGTAATCTAGCTGTTCGCTATCGCACCCTACAAATACGCCTTAAGATATCTTATTACTCAGTTACTTATATTACTAATTTCCAACGCGTGAACAAATTGAAAGAAAACTATGGAGCACCCGGCCTTGTAAGAAATATCTATAGTTTTTTAGATACGCAGGAAGGCGGGAAAAATACAAAACCAATGAGAAGTTTCGATTTTCACTGAAAAGAACAAACATTTACCAATGAATCGCAGTTTTCATTGTATTTTTTTCTCAAAGATTAAGAATTCTTATATCATTATATTCGACTCTTCGAGAACTCCTGGCGAAATAGTATCATGTTAAAATTGTGGTGAAATAATTTATACTTTCATTTAAAAATTGAAAGTTATGTCAATATCTCAAAAATTAATCATTTTAACAAAAAAATTACATGTTATTTCCCCCATCCTGAATAATAGCTTAGTGCAAACCTCATATCAATCGAAAACTGTTTTGAAGTTATTTGCTGCGGACAATTTAGCTGATGTTAATATTATTTTCGTTGTGTTTTCAGTCTTTCTCTCCTTCCAGCAATGTTCATGGAAAATTTTACTGTTTTGTACGCTATCTTGCAAATCCCTTTGGATTCACATCCAGGCCATTTGACAGCAGGAAAAATGCTGATTTCCACATACTCGCAAGGAGCATCTTCTATATTCCAGAACCCCAGTTTTCTACAGCACCTACGTGAGACTAAATAAAAAATTCTTTTCTTTCCAAAATACAATGATTTATGTTGTTCAAGATCGATAACAAGTTGCTGATAAATGAATTTTATTGAACGCTTCCCTGGAACTCGACGCATCTAACTTCACCTGTTTTCTGCCGGTGAATTTT
Source organism: Acheta domesticus (assembly GCA_031308135.1). Classification (NCBI taxonomy): domain Eukaryota; kingdom Metazoa; phylum Arthropoda; class Insecta; order Orthoptera; family Gryllidae; genus Acheta; species Acheta domesticus. The sequence continues at coordinate 114,863,141 of JAHLJT010009419.1, read as the reverse complement.
AGTTCATTATTCAACAACTGGCTGGCCTGCCTGCCGTGGCTACGCAGCGAATTAATTTTTGAAAACATTTCGCCAGAGCAATTTAATTCGTCGACCATTGGGAATACGCTGAAGTTTCTGAACGTACGCTGAAACCAGCAAGCCATTTCTCTCATCAGTTTTGCTCCACGATATGAAAGCAATTGGGACATTTTTGATAAGTCTTTCCTAAACTTCAGTTTGGAGACTGTACTACACATTATTATTTCAAAGAAAAGTCTAAATTGGGACAAACATTTTTAGCTTAATTTATTAACCTGGAAAAACTTTTTGTATTTTGGAACATTATCTTAAGTGACGAAAATCTTCATTTTGTAATACATCGCTAAACTACAATATTTGTCATTAAGCAGGATTGATGATAATGATTATAATTACAAAGCAAAATTATTAAATTATTGTTGAATGAGACGCATTTTATATCAGAGAGATACTTTTTACACAGCGCTTTTTAACAAAGTCCATTTACTTGTCAGGAAAAATGTCCTTGCATTTTCTGTGTGAAATATTCCTTATCTTGAAGACATACTTCCTGCAATATTTGGTACAAATATTACTATATTATTTGTGGCTTGTACTTGTCAATACAATATGGAGTAAACTTATGAATTACTTCATAAGTATGATATATTTAAGATAACATTGACAAATTATTCGTCTCTTCACTTCATCTTTACCTTCTTTTTCTATGATCTCCTACTTCTTTTTACTTTCCCGTATACGTACATATACACGGAGTGATATACGTAGTATAGGGAAAGTTATGTAATGCTGCGCGAAAAAATGGCCAATTTTCGGCGAAAAAAATTAATTGCCGGACCGTGAAAACGAATAAGTGGATAAAACCAGATGCTAAATTAAGAAAAAAAATCCTCTATCTCGTGGTGTGGTCAAAATCCATGATTTGTTGCTTCTTTATACTTAAAAATCGATTGACGGCATTCCGTCCGTCTGTCCGTCTGTGGTCAACGCTAGCGCCTAAACCGTTCGGTCGATTTTCTTCAAAATTGACATTCCCCAGTCGATCTGATTCTAGTTGAAGCTTTGTGATTTTGAAAAAGATTCTTTAAAATTTGGGGGTACTTTATATGAAGCCCCCCGGGGATTTTCAACATTTTCTCAAAAACGGCTCCAAATTTTTTCTTTAAATTTCTTGTATGAATAGAGGAAAATACACTTTTTAACATGGCATAGGTCCGATTTTCACGTACAGCTCTGAATTTTCGAAAATTGTGAAAGATTGAATTTTTTTCGGCGTCTTTCTCCAAATACAACATTGAAGATAGAGAATTTTTTCTTCAAATAAAATTTGTTCTGCATATTGAGTTCTTTAATAAAGGTCATGTAAATGTTTTTCACAATTTTGGTAGTTTTCGTGCAATATTGCGTGCAATATGTGCAATTTTAAAAAATTACAAAAACAAAATTTTCTCAAAAACGGCTCCAAATTTTTTCTTTAACTTTTGGTAGGGATAGTGGTAAATGTACTCTATCAATGACATAAAAGCCATTTTGGTCTATGGGTTGGTTTTTTCAAAAATTACAAAAATGTAAATTTTTTTACTTGTCTCTCACGTCGTTAATATTTACATTATCGGCGATTTTTTTACAATATTATATTTACGAGTATATATGCTTTAAATAATGTCAAGTAAAGTTTCTCGAAAACACGACCGTTTTCTGTGAAAAGTAGATCAAATTTCGGCATTTTCAGAAATGCTCAAACGTCATTTTCTCGTATATGGCTGCAATTGTTTTCTTGAAACTTTTGTAACGGATAGTGCTAATTACACTCATTAGTATACGTGAAGTTTACTTTGAGTTTTTTTTGTTTTTTTCAAAAATTATATAAATGTAATTTTTTTGAAAGATCTCGCACATCTTTAATATGCACATTATCCGCAATTTGTAAAGATGATTATATTTGTGAGTGTATGTGCTTCAAATAACTTCAAATAAAGTATTTTGAAAACTCAAAAATTTTCTGTGAAAATGAGCTTCAAATTTCGCATTTTTAGTAGTGCTAAAACGCCATTTTCTCTTAAACGGCACATAATTTTTAAAAGAAAATTGCCATTTACGGCTAGGTTTTTGTGTTCTTTAATATTCTAAAATTAATGTTTCTGTTCTACCAATAGGAAACCGAAAAATTAATAAAATGACAAAAAAGTGTACTTTTGGCGATGATAGATGGTAGCTGGCAAGAAAGAGTATGTAATTCCGAATAGCTAGCGAAGACCCAGGAAAATAGAAAACTAATTCGGGAAAGTCTGTGCCATTCTGTTTCTGTTTTTTGACAAATAAATAAATAAAATAAATACGGTCATGCTTAATTTTTTCAAAATACGAGTAGTGTTTCTTTAATTTTGTGACAAACGTAATAGGCCGCTGTAAATTTACTGCGCTTCGGACAGCTGGATGCGTCGTAAATTAGAATGTGCAATTTTGTATATTATTTCTTTCTTCGTTTCTGACATTCGAACTTTGTTATAGACTTACACATTAATATTTTAGAAATTGTTTATTTTGAAATATTTGAAATAAGTAAAAAGAATTAATAGCTCTCAGAATAGCGACAATGCAGGGTCTGCAACAATGGAATTCACTTTGCGCTCGCGAATATCTGTGAATTAGTATCATTGTTGTGACCTAATGGAGCTGTATGAAAAGGAGTTATAATTGTCTAATTTATGTTGATATTTGCAGGCAAATATTTAGTTTTGTACCAAATGCTGTACCATTTGTAGTGAGTAGAGAATTTGTTGCATGGTTGAAAATACTCTTCCCTAATCATGGCCCAATGGAAGGCATTTCTATATTTCCAGGGTATCAGGCTTCTTTTTCCAATACAGGGTTACAAAACTTTTGCATTCTATTTTTGTGAAGTTGTAGAATTCACATAGTTCTGACAACACTGCAATGGAAATAGAGAGTTCCAAGCGAAGATGTTAGTAGCGCATAAAGTGCAATATTACAGTACTACTTAGCTGTTTCCTCTAATACGGGAAAGTAAGTGCTGTTGTAGCACCACTAGTTTGTGTTTGTGCGATTACCAGTTACATGTTTTTTTATATCTTTCTAAACGGCACGTTAATGAGTCTCAGAGCACACCAGGATTGCTGTCTCTAGAATTTGCTGACTAAAACTGTATTTGTCATCGCAGCAACTATAACCATTTCAATGCTCACATTTTCTCATATTTTAGAATTAAACAGTCATTTTAGATAAGTGTACTAACAACTACACTACAATGCCAATCAATTTTTAATGTAGTAATCAGTGCAATTATTGTGCAATGGTGATTCACTTTCAAAGTCAATATCTGCACTGATTGCGAAAATTGTTAGGCATCTCTTAAATAACACAAGATATTAAGTTGAGAAGGCTTTACTAAAATATACTCGTCTAGTCTCATTTTGCACAAAATTACTCATACTTTTTCGAAATAAAATAAAGCTATTCCATTCAGTTTTGCAGTAGCCAACCCACTATATTTCAAAACCGCAGTATATTGCAAAATATTAGTTCTCTCCACCGCCCATTTTTCACGAGACCGTACAGGAAACAAAAGTTTGGAGATCGGGAAGCAACAGATGAACATCGTAAGAGAACAATTCCCGCGACATCGCTTTCGCAATATTTTTCTCACTTTTTTATATAAAAAAAACAACAAACTCCACCCAAAGTTTTAATCGGCTCATTCGAGGAACATGTTCACGTGAAACTTTATTGTTCGCCGGAGACGGCGAATTTCTGGCAACGAGAGAAAAAGCTGCCTGCGCCGCGGCGATGATTCGCTCTTTGTCTCGCGTCCAGCGCCGGCCGTCAGGCAGCGGTGCGCACCGCGCGCGCTGCCTCGAAATGGCGTCGCGCGAAATGTACCGGAAAATGGCGCAAACGACTGCCCCCCGGGCGCGCGGCGCCGCTCCGCTGGCTCCTGTGTGCGTGCAGCGCCATTTAGCTTCACACGTTGCGTCGAGGAGATTGTTTGCCGTTGCCGGCGGTAATCGTCTCCTGGTACTACGAGAATTGCTTGAAGATGATGAAAAAGAGTCCAGTACAAAATCATACGGCGTTAATGTGTACCAAAAAAAAAAATACATCGCGTGAGTTGAGAAGAAAAGTTTTCTTTCTTTTTCTATTTTCTTTTCATACGAAGCGCCGGGAAGTTGTTTGTCATTGCTGGCGGTAGTCATCTCCTGGTACGAGCGTTGGTTGAAGATGGAAAAGAGTCCATTACAGAAGTATTTTGGCGAGAGTTTCTTGCGGCTCCGCGGCGTTATGAAAACACGTTGAGTTTCAGTAGCGTTTTTAAATGGGGAGAAGAGGGAGAACCTGTCCCAGGTGTCTGCATTAAATGGTCGATTCAGCTCTAGACGTTACAGGAAGACGTAAATGTGTTACAATGCTGTTTTAATTTTCAGAATTTTTTTTGAGCGTGTTACATAATTTTGGAAGGCTATACTGAAATCCTGGTAAAGTTCTTTATTTGAATGGCGAAGGCCGTCATTTCTTATTATCGCGTGTCCTCTGTTATCTCTTTTCCGTGGAGGAATTTCCTAGCAATAGTGACAGTTTAGCACTTGAGAGGCCCAACATGCAATTTAATTTTTTGCCCCCCTCTAAATATTTTCACCTTACTAAGTGTATTCTTCGCATACACTCACACTCTTTATTCACAGAAAGGAAAATGTATCGAGAGGAAAACTAAGGAATCACTTAAAGAATAAAATTTCGAACGTTTGGTCGTAAACTCTACGTTAATAGTTCTTTTAAGATATAACTTCACACACACGTCAAAATTAAGGAATTAGTAATTTTTTTAAAATGGCCAAGTTTGGTGCAGAAGATGAGATACATGTTTTTACCTCCAAATCGGGAAGTTTGTATCGTTTGATACGTGTCACTTCATAACTTAGTCATATTAGAAGCTTTTGAGGTCAAACGTAGGCTCAAAACGTCAAAAGTACAATACAGTCATACCGCTTCGATGATCTTCATGATATTTAATTTTTTAGGTCTGTAACTTTTGGAATATTTTCTAAAAAAGGCCGCAATTATTTTCTTTACACATTTTTCTCGAAACAAGAAAGTGTGTTTATTAATTTTGTATTAATCCAATTTTGAATAAAACTTCTGAAATTTTGAAATTTGCAGAAGTTGAAATACTTTGAGAACCTATCCTAGACCTCCAACATGAAAGTCAGAGATTTATTTTCCTGTGCATTTTATTTAAGAATTAACTGTTGTCATGAACAATTTAAAAAAATGAGAAGTTATTGGGTATTTTTGATGGAAATCGTAACATTTTTTTTTCAAAATCATGTAATGATTTTAGGGCAGGCTTGCCTAACTTGCTTTGGACGAGCGCGAGCGCACGGGCTGATATCTGGCAACCAGGTCTCTCCCACCAGCGCGCCACCGCCCCAGCCGGAACAAGGTCTAAGCTCCCGACCGGTCTCCTGGCATGAGTAGTAGTGTAGTGCATGTTAGTGTGCGTGCGTGTGTGTGTGTGTGTGTGTGTGTGTGTGTGTGTGAATAAGGGGTGAGTATAGGACAAGGAAGAGGTAGGAAAGATCTTCCGGTCAAACGGAGCCGGAGTAAACCGATCTCGAACTTACCAACATCCATTTTACATACATAGATAAACAGCTTCCTAAAGATGGCTTGTTCCGGATAGCCTTGACAATACCGACACCGGCCGCGGAAGTCTACGCAACCAGCTTCATAAAGAATTCAATGTTCAACCCATTACCCAGCACGACATACATTTATCCACCAAATTCTACTCTAATCTAATGTAGATACCAAATTTAAGCGGATTCAACCTAGCCCGAAACTCAATTTATTCCAAAATAATAAAAAATGAGTATCCTTCCCACGTATTCCTATAGAAATTTTCCTAAATAGACTCTAGTTAGATATGACCATACGGTTTCGTCAACCGCAATGCTAGTTGTAAGTCTTGATCGCGAGCAAATTCCTGGGCTTGCGCGCCGCGATCGGCTGGGACCGGCTCACGGCGCCATAGGGTTAAGCATGCCTCCTTTAGGGCGATGGTGTCCTCATCTCTTTTCGTGGGAAGGTAATATATTCAGCCCACTTTCCGATAAAATGAAAAGTTGTCACCATAAGGACGTTTATTAATCCATTAAAAATACAAAATACGCTTTTCTTAACAATAAGAGGAGGAAAATGTTGATATACCGTATAATCTAGTTTACTCTGGTAGGTCCTGTCGGTGACCCGTACATACGTCATCGAGAATAATACCGAATACAGGAAACCCACAAAAGATTTTCGTCTCAGAATAGTATCTAATATCGCAAAACGGTATAGTTCTAAGCCATTTCCAAAAGTGCTGTTCTGGAGCGTGCGGGTATGAACTGGTAATATTGCAATTACAAAATTATAATGCGAATAGTTACATTATAGTACAGCTACATTTTTCACGTTTTTTCATCATATACACAAAAATGCTTATCGTACATTTCCAGTACCACAAATGCTAAATTAAAAAAATACTGATTATTTCCAATTAATTCCTTAAGTTCTATCGCAACGACTTTTAAAATTACATTTGATTCTTCTCCAGATTTGCATTGTATTTCTTCTCTAATTGTCTGCTTCCATATTTTTCTCCTCTAATTGTTGAACAAACACACTAACTCTAATTTGTATTCACTTCTACTTCTGAAATTGCTCTATTTAAATTTTTGTATGCGAATCTGTATAGACATTAAAAGGTGATTGTTTTGTGTGTTTATGTGAATAAGGTGTTAAGTTTAATAAGAATAAGTTGTGGGTCACATTCATTTGAAAATCTGTATTTGCACACTTATATATAAAAAACGTAACTATATAACTAATTATTATATAACGTAACGTAATTATAGGAATGTAAAAGTGAGAAGTCAAAAATAAGAACAATTCTTTCTACGTTATTCACAGCTTTCTTATCTCAGTATTCACTTCAAATTCTTCCAATTTAATGAGTTCTAAGGCAATACTGATCGTGAGTTTTTGCAAATTTATTTTTAAAATTACGATAATACAAATGAAAATTAAAATGAAATCTGCAGCGCGATTCACTTGGTAATTCAATTGTTCACTTAAAGATGCCCAACGTCAATATTACCAATGTTGTGAAAGAAAATTATGGGTATGGAGTGAAAATTGCCTTTGGGTACTGGAGTTTAATCAATTGTACCTACATAGACCTATTTAAATGGCGTTAATTTAAATCCCGGGATACTCACTAAGACCGCAGCGTTAAAACACGTTTTTGGAAATTTCTTTGAATCTTAAACAAGATCTGAAAACATTATTCAAATTGGCAATTCTCCATCAGGAGACCGAGACGCGTCGAATGACACCTCATATGCCTCGAATGGTCTAATGGTAGTTCTAACCGTGAGTGATGGATACGCACACACGTGCATACGTACATTCGGAGTTATTCAAATATTGTATAGGAATTCTATCTCGTTGATGTAAACTGAAAGAGAAGAAACCATTGGCGGCTGAATGGTGATGCGCAATTGTTATGATTGTTTCTGATTGCAGCAAGCGCGGAATATTCACTCGCATGCAATAATTTGACCGTAATAATACAGATCTTAAAAATCTACGTATCATCTTTCTGCACTATTGACCAGGAAGGATTTTTTAGACTAAAGAAATTTCTCTTTCGTCTTTTCTAAAAGAAAAATATCCAAACAATCGTGAATAGTCATTTATACGTCTATTTCCGTCTTCTACTGTAGTACGGCTCATTCTGTTAAAGTTTTATTTCATCACAAATATTTGTACTTCTCCTTAAACACGTTTGTGAATACGCATGCATTTAAACATTTTTGTGCGAATGAGCGCATGGTTCGATGATTGATTATTAGTGAATGCAGAGGCGTCAACTGCTAAGGAAATTAGTCCCTTAAGTGTAGTGCAGTTTTTTCCGAGCGAGCGAGCGAGCGAGAGAGAGAGAGAGAGAGAGGAGAGAGAGAGAGAGAGAGAGAGAGAGAGAGAGAGAGAGATCGGTGATCTTTCCTTTTTGGATAACGAGATTCTGTGCCGCCGACCATACCTGTCAGCTTGCGGAGTTTTCCTCCAACCCCAGGTATCTCCCACCAGCAGGGCACCGCCCAAGCCGGGGCAAGCTCTAAACTCCCTGTCGGTCCCCCGGCTTGTGTGGTACTATAGTGCATGTAACTGTGTAAGGGGTGAAGATAAGACAAGGGATGGGAAGTAAAGAACGCACACGTTTCGTGGCCCATTTGGGCACTACTCCACCATTCACCGTATTGATCGGAGAAACCACGGAAAACTACCGATCAGAGCAGTCGGCCGCTAGAATTCGCCTCCAGACAGGGACAGAACTCGACCTAGCAATCTGGCTAGAGTCAAAAATTCTGTTACCTTCGGGACTCTAACCTCCTCAGGACCTCCTGGTCAAAGGAACTGCAGTGACATCAGTTGCCCTGAGCTACCTCTCCCGGAACACACATGATTCAAGGAATGATCACATGAGTTTTCACTTACAGGTCATATCATAAACGACGTTATTCACTTGTCACTGTAATTTAGGTAATACGTATTATTTTATTAATGGAAAAATATAATTATTTTTACACAATTTTGAGAACTGAATTTCTAAGCCTCGGGATTCTTGAGGCCACTAGAGTGCACACCGTGCGCCTGTTTAGAACTTTTCACTGGTCCATTTGGTCTGCAATAGAGCACAAAAATAATCGTATTCTTTCTTCTTTTGGCTAATTTATGTATTAACACCATTCTTCCAACTCTTTACACCCGAAATTTTTTTCACGTACATTCAATAAATTTGCATATTTTAATTATTGCCCTTATTACAATTCTCAATCAGGAGAAACAATTAAGGTATCAAACAAATCTTTCTCTCTTAAAAATATATCTCCAAAATGATTTATTATTCAGGTCCTAGTGTAAGCCAGCAACCTCCTGTAGAGCGTAAAACAAGCCATCTCGTGATGGATTCGTCGGAGATGTAATCTCTTTTACATTCCCCTCGTTTGAACTCTGGTGAAGAGAGAAAGGGCGTGATTTAATCTCATTCCTGGAGGGAGACTCAAAAAGTAATTCTTTAATGAAAATGTAATCGCGCGTCTCCACAGTTAACACGTTTCCTTCAAAATCTGATTTGGACCAGCCAGAGCGGTACTTTCGGCACATCAACTCACGTTCAGCAAACTCAGTATGAAATGTGAGGGAAAAGAGTGACAAGAACGCAAGAAGGGAAACTTTGAAAAAGAGGAGAAGTGTAAAATGTTGATATTTTCATTCCTAATCAATGTTCTCTGTAGGGGAACTCATCTTTCCTATTAAATTCTACTTGAAGCGAGTAGGTGGAACAGTCGTTTGTATCTGCGCCTCCCTTTTATTCTCACAACTACATTTTGAAATATGGTTTAATGACATTTTCTCCATTGCTCTCTGTATAGATAGTTCATCATTGATACGTAGAACAAAACTTGTGCTGCTACTACAGCATAGACTTTCTCGTAATAATTCTACCGGTTATGAAATATTTTAATACATGGAGACTATGCGAACATTATGCAAATTTGAACGCGATTTCTTGTTTATGCGGATCAGCGACGGTTTATTTGACTTGCGGTTCTCCTCATTGACTGAAGACATACATTAGCGAGTGCCAACCCACCGACGTACTTGCCCGGGTTAGGATTTTTACACGTTCTGCTTTGAACGCGTTAACCACCGCGATCGTTTGACATTTCAGCGGCTGACATTCGTAAAGTAGTGGTGCTACAATTGCATTATTTCGTATTACTTATAACCAGAGTTGGGCAGTATCGAAAATACATGTACTTAAAACACGTATTTTCAGTTGTATTGTAATGTGTACTTTGTATCGAAAATACATATTTGATCATGTATTTTGTATTTGCCTCGAAAATACATTTTGATAGTATTTTGTATTTTCAAAATACAAAAATACTTTTTAATGATCCGCCGTTGAAAATTTGAATTTCAATATGCAATCAAATCTGGATAACACAAAGGGCGATTACATAAAGTTTTGATACTTCGAAGCGAGTAAGTTGAAGATAATTTATTTTTGGAGACATTTCAAGATCCCGTTTAACGAATTTTGGAGACCACCATACGGACGTTAAATTATTTTGTTGAATTATGCATTACTAATTGCCTGGAAAGGAATTGTGCGCACTAGTTAAAATCTTGTGCTTGCACCTTTTAAACAGCCAATCTTAAGATATAGTAAGTGTGGAAATCGACAAAGCATCAACATATCCTATTCTGGATTGAACTTATTTCACTATTATTGAAGAGTTAGGTGTAAAAGGGAAAGTGTCGTGTGAAATTTTTAAATCTCTCTCACAGACAAAATAAGCGATTTCTACAATGCGGCCACACTTGAAACTAATAATACACTTGAACCTAATAATAATCAGTAATATTATAAATTCTAAATGCACAGATTGATGTACAATAGAAAGACTTTTACTGATCATTCTTTTTAATACGGCACTGATAATTTCTTTACACATTTTAGGGAATTCATCCTAGTGTGACAAGAGAATTTGAGAACTACAAAAATGATTGGTCTAGATAAGGGTTGTCCAACTGGTATCCCGCGGTGCCATTTATCGAGGCCCGCGAAAGGTCATTAGAAGACTGCGGATATTTAGGTAAAACCTATTTTTTTCTGGATACCTGGTACTAAATGAAGTTTTAAATATACATATTAGAATTATTTGAACTAAAACCCGTGAATTTTTTAGTGCCTAAAAGAGCCTATTTCAACGTTAATGCCTGTTTGTGCCTATTTTACTTTTAATAACCTAAATCAGACTAAATTGCATAATTTCTTTTTGATTGACTTTTTTTAACTTTTTTCTTCTGTGTCGGAGAAACAGATAATTATGATATTAATTTTATGTTGCTTTAATCTGTAAGATTGCGAGAAATGAATGTATAGGACAAGGATCTTGCGATAAAAGTCTCCATTCCACTACTTCCTGACTTTATGGAAAAGCCTGTCCCCGTTTCTAAGACGAAGCGATTGAATTTCCTCCAAAGGAAACAATATTTTTGGCTCCATGAATCCTATTACACTAGCTGAGCATTTATCTTTGCTTATTGATGTTTCCTAAAATCTTCAGTGCATGAACTGGGTAGAGGAAAATGATTTCTTGGATTTATTAATGTATTACTTTGAGTTGAACACGTGCCGAAAGTGAAGTATATACCCATCACTCCTGTTGACGTAAAAACAACTAAACTTGTTCGTAAATAGTATTATCGCTAAATATACAATATTTTTCTATATAATATTGATTTATGATTTGTTTTTGAGAAGTACATATCATAATAAATGGTAAAAAATGTCTGTTGTTTGTATGTTTCCTGTTTTATTTGAGCCTATTCTACCATTTAAAAAGCGCAAATGAGATGCTGAAAGAACTTATTTTAGGAACCCAAAACGCTTGTATTAAAACCTAAAAATCCGCGATCTAGTCTTTAGTCAAAAGTGGAAGTCCCTTGCATCCAAGTCAGCCGAGATCATTATGCGCCCAGCGCACGCGGCTAAATGTAACTAGTGATGCTAAGACAGCACGTACATTCACGCAAAATTTCGCGAAAAGTACTCAAATTTTCGAAAAATTGTATATGGCCTTATTTCAAAATCTATCTTTAAGGAACAATTTCATTAAGGGAAAAATCTGTCTTCATAATGGTTGTTGTAGAAAGATGCGGAAAAAATGTTTGCAATTTTCGTAAAATCAATTTTCAACGAACATGAAACCTGCATCATTCTCTTAACATCCTTCACATTATCTATCAACAAAATTTTATCAAAAACTATGGAGCCATTTTTTTGAAAATTTGAAAATGTTAGTGTAAAATACTCCCCAAAATATCGGTTTCAAATTCAAGGGGCCTTGACATCCGCCCGATCGATTTGGGAATATCAACTTTGGAGAGAAATCGGCTGAACGGTTTAATTGCTAGCGTTGTTCAAAGGCAGATGGATAGACGGAGGGACGGGCGGACAGATAGATAAACAAACAGACCGATCGGTATCAAGGATCCACAAAAAGGAATTCTGACTACACCACGTGTTTGAGTTTTTTTTCTAAATTTAGCAACTGGATTTATCCACTTTTTCGTTCCCAGGGCCCTGTAGTAAGGGTTTTTCTTCTGAAAATTCGCCGTTCAGAAATTTAAAATTATTCCACGTGTTTCCCTGCGTTATGCACGGTACGGCCTCATATCACACATAGTTCCCGCCCCCCCCTTTTCAGAGCAGCCGGGCAATTGGCAAGATCAACAATGCGTGGAAGTCAGGTGTGAATTGCCCGACTAACGAAAATATGGCCCTCAACCATATTAAAATGTTTGGTTGTGGTACTTGAGGCCTTGCAAGTTGCACATCCCTGGTCTAGAAGATCAAATTCACCTAAGAGCAGCACTGAGTATTCTCAGTGCTGATTCTTGATACTACTGCCAAGAAGTTAAAACAAACAAGTTTAACATCTAGTTTCTTCGATACGCAGGAAAAAGGAAAACATCACACAAAATTTGATGATTTTGTTATAAAATTCGTTGTTAATGGAAATAGACCTTCATCAATTATAAGTGCAAAAAGAAATATGTCATTAAATGTTTAAAAAACTAGTAATGTTGAAGGGAAACGTTTTCAATTGTACGCAACTGTAAATCATAACCAAGTTTTGAGAAATAAATTGTGAAACTGGATCACTATTGGTTGTATTTTGTATTTTCATGAGTATTTTAAAATACTATTTTGTATTTTGCCCAACTCTGTTCATAACCAACATAATATTATATTGCAACATAATCTTATTACTATTTCAAATGTTCACTGAAGTACTCAATTCAGCAAAAGAAGCGCAGAGGTTCTTTCAAATTTTTTAATATTTTCAATTTTGGAAAGTCTTCAGCTTTTAATGAAAATCGGACTGTCTGTTTAGGTTTATGAACTGTTATTTTGAATATTTCACTCACGTCTGTCCTTGCCGTAACTAACAAATGGCAAGGATATATTCAAATTAAAACCAATCCCAGATGTCTATCTCCATTTACGATAATCATTATGTTTTCCTGTGCACTCCGCTGTAATAACTTTGTTTACCTTTTTATGATGACGATAGCAATTGTTTCAGGTTCAAAATAGCATGTGAGCATCAATATAATATTAAAATGTGTCGTTTTGGTAATGTTTAAAACGCTGAAATAGAATCTATTATTAATGATTCAGTGCCGAAAACAGCGAATGGGACAGGAAATGCGTGTGGGAGCAATTTCAAGAATTTTGTGAAGAAAGAAAATACAAATGGATAACACAAACTACAAATGAAGAAATTACACATATTGTAGGCAATTAATACGCGAAGATTAGATGGTGAAGAATACTAATAATATGCTATCAAAACTATATGGATCGTTCCAACCAAAATTATCAAGGAAAATACTTTAATGAGTACACATGTGTGTTCAATCCAATCGAATTCCGCTGCCAATTCAACTTGTACATCTTCCATTTCAAATACATCCACAGAAGACCAAGACTTCGTAAACTAAGCTTCCGACAACTTTAAGAATTGTGTTTTTAATAAATATTCTTGTAAGTAGCCTTGTTATACTTGCAAGTTTGTTATACAAGCAAGTTGCTTGTTATACTTTGAAAGTTTTATTACCATAATATCGAAACATATTTGAAATCCTTTTCTGCACTAAAGTGTTATTCAAATGTTACTTGATTATAAGTTATTCAAGGAGGCAGTGATAAGTCGGAGAGGAATGAAAGTTTCCCATTTTCGGTAGTAATTTTGAGTAATGTTTCTCTTTTTCGTATTTCCTGTGATTTAAATTAACCTTTCGATTCATGTAATGTGTTTATTTTTGAAATAGTCTCATTAAATATCATTCGCAGTGCTGTGATAATACTTATGATAATATTTTGTGCCAAATCATATGAATTCGACGTTTGAGACAAAACACTTTAGTTGTATTAAGGATCAATAAATGTGATTTGTGACTACTGCACATATTCGAGAAAGTAACATACTACGCACAAGAGCAAGAACCATTCACTCTCTTGGTATCACAGAATCCCAAACGGAGTATTTTCTTCAAAATAGGGACATATACTTTTTGCACCTTTGTATAACTTTCTGTATATATGCACCTTTGTATGTACTTTCTTTAGCCCGTAAAGGGCAATTGGCTTCGTTAGATTCCCGGGTTAGTTGTTGGTCACCCTACCAGAAACCTGCGATATCTCGAATTCGTTTAACTTTCGTGACTTCACGTAGTTAACAAATTCGGCTAGCGAACTCGTGGATGTGATCGTTAAGTATTCGCCTGGAGGTAGACTTCCCAGTATTCCCCTGGATGACCGAAGGAAATCACTAAAATCCCAGCCAGGATAGAAGGCATGGGGATTGAACCTGGGCCTCCTGAATGCGAAGTCAGCGCGCTATGCCCTGAGTGACTTCGCTCGGTATTCAACGAATATTACTCCATAAATACGCACGTATACAGGAGCAAGACAAATCCACCTTCTTGATATCACAGCATCCCGAATCGCATATTTCCATCAAAATCTTAATATCCACATATTTTTTAGCCCTACGTAACTTTGTCTTACCTGTACTGTACTCCGTTACTTGTATATTACTCCGTATGTACTAACAGTTGGGTCTCTGACCGGGAGGTCCTAAGCTCGAGTCCCGACAAGATTTTCGACACTAGCGAGATTTAGGTCGAATTCGATCTCTGTCTGGAGGAGAATTCTAGCGGCTGGATGCTCTGATCGGTAGTTTTCTGTGGTTTCTCCGATCATCACCAGGCGAATGCCGGAGCAGTATTTTAACAAATGGGCCATAGTCTGCGCCCGATCTTTCCTTGTTCTTCCTTGTTCTATACTCACCCATTACAAACATACCTACAGTAACATGCATTACCCCATGCCGGGAGACCGGAGAGACCAGTCCGGGGCCTAGAGCTTGACCTGGTTGGGGTGGTGCCCCGCTTGTAGGAGATACCTGGAGGAAGAAAACTGTTCTAGCCACGGTAGGTCGGCGCCGGATCTCGCCATCCAGCAGGAGACCACCGCCAAGCCCCTATGAAAAATATGTACTGCACTTATGGACCTCAGTAATTGACGTGCCCGGAATCACTAACAATCTATCCGCATATGAGTACGTATACTAGAAAGTAAAATTGCGTCCCAGCAATTTTCCCTTACAACAAATTAGAATCCACAAACGAATCTCTTCGCTACGATTATCCCCGCCCGCCCCGCCGCGCCCCGCTTCGCTGAGAGGGGAATGAGCTGCGGAACTTCTGTCACCGCGATCGATGCGTCGGAGGCGCGGCGGCGTCGATCGGGTGCGGAAAGCGGGGTGGGGGGAGGAAGGGGAGGGGAAGGAGGGGCGAGGAGAGCGGCTCCGCGCCGATCTGGAAACTGCGCGTCCGACACAACAATGCGGCCATCTGAGCCGCTGACACCTTTTATGCCCCGTTCGGCGCCGCACAAAAAGCGCGCGCCACAAAAAGAGCGCCGCCGCCGCCGAGCTTCCGCCGCCGCTTTATTCGGCGACAGCCGCCAGGCGCACTGAGGCGGAAGGCGGGCCTGCCGATGCACGAGCCGGCGAGGGAAACTATCAATTACTCTTTTCTCAAAGTCCCTGCAAACGATTCTGGTTAATTGTTATTGTTATTATTAATCTATTATAATAAGTATTATTCATACTACTATTATTGTTGCTTTTATTGTTGAGATGAAGCTTTCTGTAAAATATTTTATTACCTGTGTAAGTGGAAAATATTGCCACAAGTGTGCGAATTTAATTCATATTTCGTCCGGTAAAAAGGCTCTTATAAACATAGTGAAAATCTATTTGAAGATATTTTGTCGGCCCCTACCTAGCTCGTTAATTTATTTACTATTTAAAAATTATCACTTCTGAACTTAAGGTTGGAGTGAAAATAGCTTATTGTTCTTAGAAATATTTAGATATGTCGTAAGTCGACAGATTTACCCTTATGGGAATTACTCGTAAAGTTTATGTAGATTTTTTGTTATTCAATTTGAACTACTTGAAAGAAACACGTTAGTCATTTCGAAATATTATAATTTTCATTTTACCAATGCAGTCTAGTTCTCGCAGCACCACTTTAAACGCTACGAATAAAATACAAACAATAAGCATAACATTACACTATAATAATTACTTTCATTCCAAATATTTTCAGACACATTCACACAAATTTCCCACTAATTCGATAATTATATATTTACTCATGGTCATGCAATCTTCAATTCTCTTGTATTACTACTTATTTAATTTACACACAATTTCATATTCGTTCATTAAATACATTTAATGTTTATGCACTTTCCTTGATGCTGACCACTGCACTCTTGATCGGTGATACCATTGTCAGTCTCCGTCCAATTCCATATCATCTATGACAACATTGCCCCCGTTCGAAATTTTAACTTAAGTCCGACACTCCCTAATTACCTTCTTAAAATTCGCTTCCTAAGTTACTCCAATGTTTACGTGCTTCTATCCACTCTTTAAATACCTTCTATAATAAATTCATACAACTCTTAGCGAGGAAACTATTCTCGAGATAATGCGCTATCATTTTGCGTATGACGCATCGTGACCACGCACGTCCTCCCCTGCAATTTATATTATCCGCCTTCTGCTGTCTCTTCCTGACCGAAAGTTTAATTTCGTATCTCTTTGCTAGATCCTGCGCTTCATGTTTATTTGCCGTCAACCCGGCGCCCTACTTATATTGTTTTTCTTTAACAATCTGCCTTTTCTATTTGAAACTGTTATTTTCTAAGCACGGAAATTACATTCTCGTGTGTCGTATTAAAATACGCTCTTTATTATTCATTTCCATACACTTGTCACTTCCTATTTAGCCCTCTTTTGTTTACTTCTTTCTATTCCCGTCTATTTCGAAATTCGTTTGTTCGATTTCACGTAAATGTCCCAAATTTCTCATTCCTACCGTGATTCTATTAAATTGTTTAATGGTCCCAAAATAAGGCCAGAATAACCCACTGCAGTATATGAAAATTTAAAAGGTTCTGTTTACAATGGGCCATACAGAAGGTAATTACTACATTTTTTCTTTGCCTAAAACTTACATGACGTCTTATAACAAACCCTTCAATTCGGAATATTTTTATTCAACGATTCCACATTACAGAGAATGAATGTACAATAATGTACAATAAACATATTTACGCAATGTTTATATGTATATTACGATTACATTACAGTTACAGTGTGTGGTAGGTGAGTTTTCCAACAATACAAAGGAGATTGTTAATGTGATCGCCATGAGAAAAATTGATTCAAACTGAAATGACAACTTATGGGACGAACGAAGTGAAACACACATACTTGCAAACGCCTCGTAACAACTCTTAGGTTCTTCGATTAAAGCATTAAGGCCGTTGACACTTGATCAGCTGTGGCGTTGCCACTCGATTGGAAGCTTAAATGTCCTTGTTGTGACATCATCATGGTAACGTTCAAGCTCCCAATTTTATAAAAGCGTCATCGCTGTCCAAGAGTCAACGGACTTAATGTTTCAATCGAAGTGGTGTTATCTTGTTATTTGAAGGATTTACATCGGTTCGGTGAGCTCGTGCTGTCTTGTGGACACAGGGCACACTGTGCGGCGTAGAACGACTGAGTCGAGAGGGCCCCACGGCGGATTCTGAGCCAGCGCCATCCCGCCTGCCGCTCCACTCTCCGCGAACCTCTCATCTTCCCAAGTGCCACTCCGTCAAAATTACTCTCTACAACAATACTAAAACTAAAATCAATACTAGTAACAATATCACAATTTGTAATACTTCAAAGATCAGTTGTACTCGTGCAAATATTCCGCACGATTATATATGCTGCAAATATGCCGCTTGGTAAATTGTTGTTAGAGAAGTAAAAGTCTTCCTACTGGAACACAACATCGAATGTCAGTGGTACTCCGTGTTAAGGAGTGTCCCTACTCTCCAAAAAACGTAATAGAACGTCCAAAAGGTTCTCATTTTACAGATTTCTGCTTAATCACCTTAACTCTTGGAGCACAAAACCCAGCATTTTAAGAGCCTACAAGGCATCATACATCTATATTTTTCTCTGAGATCTGTTTGATACAAGGTTGGGTAATGATTGTCTCTCTGGTAGTAGAAAACTTAATCGAAATGTGCAATATTTAATCAGTTTAAACATCTGCAATATTGATTGCAATTTAGTAACGTACAATTTTTCAGAAAATATAATGAATTTCACAAAAAAAATACAATTCACAAAAATACAATTTTGTGAATAATCTACAAAAAAAATTAATATACCTCATGGTTGTTTTTTAATGTTATCATCAATCCTCAACTACTACTGATTTTATAAAAATATTATCAAATGTGTTTAAATAACAATCACATTAATATTTGCATCCAAAAGGATAGAAATACGTAGAAACTTTTCCAAATACACACTAAAGACAAGTTGTGTTCAGCGAGGAGAGTTTGGGAAGATTTATGATACTCTATAAAATGCAATAAAGAAAATAAAACCTCAATACACGTAAAACGATGCAGTAAAAATGAAGTTATATGAAACGAATTGCCTTTACATGATAAAGGGGAACTGCCGAGAAGTCACTTCTAAGGCTCTTTACTGCAGATCTTACAATGTAGACAAAAGCGGCGCACAAGAAAAGGAGAAACGCTGGAGTGGAGTGAAGCCCACGAAGAAACTGGCCCGACTGTCTCGACTTGAAAGTCGCCGATGAAATCGAGGAAAAATATCATTAATATTGATGACAGGCGGCTGCAGCTGAGGTTTCGCGCCGGGTTTAAGCTAGCAACCCTTTCCGCCGCCGCCACCGCCGCCGCCGCGCCGAAGTTGGGAGCCGTCGGAAGCGGCTTCCTCCAAAAGGGTGGGACGTGGAGGGGAGGGGTGAGAAAGCGCAAAGGGGTTGAGCACGAGAGTAATTAGCTCCGTGTGCGAGCCAGGCGCCATGCATTATTGATGAGACCAGATCGGTGGTAATGAAATGGAAATAAAGTCGGCCTCTCTCCTCCCCGACCTACCCCGCCCTCTCGGTCTCGTTTCCAGCGGCTGGTTTCAGAGGTGAGGTTCAAACGAGAGACATGGTATTCAGTGCTCACCTTCTTTCGCGATGTATTCGCCTGAGATTTCTGCTTCCAATTCGCGGCGCAGGCGACCTTCAAGTTATGCAAATTCCCCTATCATTGGTGTGTCTTTGTGGCACAGGACACGCTGGTAATTAGCGAGGGCTCTGTGTTAATTCCCTCGACGTCAAAGCTCAGGAGGCCGAGGAGGATGGGGCAGGAGGCGTTCCGACGCTGCTGCGAGGGCACTTCAGATGTCAGACACCGAGGTTTCATATAAGTTAATTTTCTGGTCTGTTTCTTTGTAAAAACGTTTATTTTAAGAGGCTTTACTAATAAATAGGATTGAGAATATTTAGACTGAAATTTACATCTTCATGGCAGAAGTTAAAGACCCTCATATAACACAAAATGATACGTGATACAGTATTTTATTATATTCTTTTAATTTAGCTAGGTCAGTGAAGTGCTTATCATGCATTGTAAACATTGTATCATGCAATGTAAACATTGTGTACGACATGAATGCTTGGAAGAAAAAACGGCAATAGTGGTATTTAAAACAATTTTTTTCATCACTTTATTTTTGCTTAACAGCCTTGTAACTTGGAAACAAAAACGTAAAAATTGAAGTAAATAGACAATAATTGATAATTTCATTTGTAACAGCTCTCCAGTTGGGTGGGGTGTGAAGAAGATTTTTAATATCTTTAATATTTAATTAATAGATCAATCAACAAAGCTATGCTTTGCCTTACGTTGGCGTGCCACTGAAACGGTTCTGGTTTTCTTACTTCAACAATATCATACAACAAAGGTAAATAATATGGCTCCTAATGTTCAAATACTAATTTGAATGTTAATTTTTTATGAATGCACGAGCATGTGACCTACCACCCTGAACTACTGCAGAAAAGTTAAAGGATCGTGGGGTGCGATGACGCTTGTACAGGATACTGTGCTTATCTGAATTGCAGGATAATACTACGTAACAATAAAACACGAAAATGTTAATCTTAAAGCCACCACCAATGGCGTGTGGTTTTATTAATTTGCTGCTATGGAATCGTTCGCCTCTTCCAAATAACTTCATTATCAACATATACAATTAAATATCTTTAAACACAATCAACACTTGACATGAAACAAAATATTGTCTCTCTCACACACCTAACATTCCAACATCCATTCACACTGCGCGCGTATACTCTTAAGCACGGCCATTTGTAATTACCATTACTTTAAATGGTTATTAACTACTTTTATGGTTCTTCAAAAAAAATGGCCTTTCTCATAAACTGTGCCGCCAGTCAATCGAAAGCAAAAAAAATCAAGCTTTCCTTTCAAAGTTCGGCAACGTTGAGTAGTCCGCCGGCAATCACGGCTGCATCTTTCTTCACATGTTCTGTAGATCCTGCAACTCAATCATTCCATATTTCACCAAAGTTCAGCATCTCATCTCATACGTTCGAGCCCCAACTCGTTCTATTTAACATTGCGGAGACCCGACGTGCTCTCTGCCGAAACTGTCTACCGTCTGATTGTCTGATCCCCTGCACTCGCCAGGAAAATTTTTGAAAGAACGCACGGTCTCTCTCGTCTTTTATCCACAGTATTGTTCTACAACGAAAATTGCGTCCTTGAACTAATTTAGTTATATATTCAGGTACGGCTTCTTTTAAATGAATTATCGGCGAAATTTATTTGTGTCCCGCCTCCTTAAATCTTCAAAACTGTCTTTATTTGTTTTACCGTGATTTGCCCTCTTACTTGCACGGCGTATACTGTTCACTTGTTTATTGACGTCACTTCATGTTATTACATTTTTTCTAAATTTGGCGCTATCCTAATATTTACTGCTTATGGCACATCACACAAATAACATGTCTTGATTTATGTACTTTTGCTTGCTCGGACTTCACGAAATTATGCGATATTTGCGTAATAACACAGAAAGTTCCTATGCCCTTGCGTCGTCTCTTGTCACTTTGACAAGAGACGACGCAAGGGCGTATTTTCAATTAAGAAAATTATATTCATAAATGTAATTGTTTTTATTTTTAATGTACATGTGAACCGTCGCACATTGTGGTGGTTCCCCATTTCACTCCAACATAATTTTGTGAACATAGCAATCGCGCATTGTCGTCGCGTCCGTGCGTGCATTGTTGGAGCTCTCTAGTACCATGTATTTGCAACTTTGGTGCTAAGCCATTGTTACGTTGCTAAATTGTACTACTAGAGCGCTCCAATGCGCCAAACGCTGGTTATAAATGAGATTTTTTTCTAGAAAAATTGCATAACTATTATTGGACCTATCAACCTATGCCCCGTCAACTTCGGCAAGGACCAACCACCATTTACTTTACACCGGCCCCACCCTCCGACTTAACCACAGGCATGTAGCATGTTTTCTTGTGTGGGTATGCCAACTTAACGTTAAGTTAGCGCACCTACGTTACATATAGTAAATTTTGTTGTTATGCATTGGTAGAAAATTGTTTAATGTGGGTATAAATTAGTTCGAAATTATAACAAAATTATGGTATAGTCCTTTTTCATTTTTTGATAAGTGGATGTGCTAACTATACGGGCATGCATGTAGCAGCAAACTCACACAAGTCATTAATATATCTTGACCAGGGGCGTACGTCCAATTCTTTAGCGACCTCGGCTGAATCGACATCTGGTGATTAGGAATTCAAAACTTGCTTATATGTTTCATTTAGGAAGTATCCATCTATTTTAGACACAAAATTTGCAAATGAATACTTTAGAAAAGAAAGAAAGTCCTTAATTTGGCTGTTCCATTTCTCATAATCATAAATAGTCAGTCATTTCATAGTCACAGTCATAATCACAAATCACAACAATATATTGATCTATTCAATTGTCATAGGGGTAAATCTCTTTCATATCAAGTAGTAATGAATTCAAATTACTTAGCCTCTTTTGTTTTCATAGAAAATTTCTTTTACGAAAAACACACTTCTTGAACGGGGTTTAGAATCCAGTCAGGAAGGATAGACTTTGAGACTTCATTCAGGTGGCAACTCTAGTGTAGAAGAAGAGATTATGCATGGATGAACCGAAGAGGCACGACACCCTCAGAGGTGCAACAGACGTACTACCGAGGAGAGCGCTTAGAAAATTGGTGGCTCGTAACAAACAGAATTGCAATTCTAGCTGGCAAAAGTACAAAATGTTGTTTTTGAGTTTTGTAAAGACAGTCGATTCCGGCTGGAGTGAACTCTCGGTTATAGTGAACTTAAGTTACTGGTTCCGTTTCACTTTCATTACAAACTAACTGGTACTCGGCGCGTTGTTGCCGCAGAAGAAATAATTGAGGAATATACCTCTCCCTTTCCCTTTTCCCCTCTCTCTTTTTTCTCCTCTTTCTCTCTCCCTCTGCCTTTTTCCTCCTCTCTCATTTTCCCCACTCTGCCTAACTTTTTCCCCTCTGTGTCTCTTTTCCCCCTCTGTGTCTCTTTTCCCCCTCTGTGTCTCTTTTCTCCCCCTCTGTGTATCTTCTTCCCCTTTATGTCTCTTTTCCCCCACTCTCTGACTCTGCCCGCCGTTTTCCCTCTCTTTCTATTTCCCCTTCTCTTCATTCCCCCTCTCTCCATTTCCCCCTCTCTCCATTTCCCTCTCTCTCCATTCCCTCTCTCTCCATTTCCCCCTCTCTAATTCCCCCTCTCTAATTCCCCCTCTCTAATTCCCCCTCTCTAATTCCCCCTCTCTAATTCCCCCTCTCTATTTCCCCGTCACTATTTATTTCCCTCTATATTTTCCCCTCTCTACTTCCCGCTCTCTGTATTTCCCCTTCTCTGTATTTCCCCCTCTCTGTATTTCCCCCTCTATTTTCCCTCTCTCTATTTTCCGTCTCTCTACTTCCCCTCTCTTTTTTCATGTTCAAAAATATCTCATCCTGTAGAATACGGCGTGAGAAATATTTCTTGGAGGCCTTCGGCCACAATTTTTTGGGGTTTTAAGAACCTAGAACGCTTCTTTTAGTAGTTATTTAACGATATAAATTCGACCTCTTTATCGGGCTGCGTTTGCATGAATATCTAGTTTTTTATTCTTCGGCGCCATGTAATTCCATTTTTTCGATATTTTATAAGCTATTATGTTATTCGGGACGGAGATGAATCCAACAAAACAGATATAATTAAAATTGGTTCAGTCGTTTTTGAGTCATAAGTGGTGTAACTAAAAAAACTTTGTTATATAGAGAGATAGATAGATAGGTAGATTAACATATAAACACTAGAAGACTCGGTTATAGTGAACTCTAAACTACGGTTATAGTAAATGTAGGAAGTGAAACGTCTTGGAAATTAATTCCTTCCTAGAAAAAGTATGTCGCCTCAATGCCACAAATTTCAACACAGGGCTGCTTGGACAGAATATTGGCTAAAGGTCATCACCGATGAAATTTCTGAGGAAGAGTTATCGGACACGGATTAAATACTTCAATGATGATCTTAAGCCACTCAATTTCACAACGGAAACAAAGGCCGTGTCCTGCGTAGGCTACAACTGGCGACGGCGACGCGTGACTGCTTCCTTCCGTTTCAAACTTGATGTTTCTTGAGATTCCTCGCGACAAAGCGCGTGGTGCTCTATGGAGGCGACAAGAAAGGCGCGACTGTCACAGCTTGACGACACCCGCCGCGCCGCGCGGAAAAGTGATCGGTTTCATTAGCTGCTGGCGCAATTGTTCTATCGAAAGGATCACTTATATTCTTATGATGAGTAAAAGTGCCTTCGACTTTGACGATCAGTGCATATACGAGGAGGATCCTTTGAAATAGTGGTCAATGCAGAATCAAGAATGGAGAGAGTACGAATCCTGGAATAGGATCTCGAAAAATTAGTAGTGAATAAAGTGACCACCAAACAACTGAAAATAATTAATTTTTGCGTCAAATTAAGATAATGATATTTTTAGTCTGTGCTGTTAATGTATTTTTCTTTATCTCTGTATTAATAAAATTAATAATTGTGGAGAAAATCTATTTAATTTTGACATTATCTAATATACTGAACCTCTGATACAGTGAGCCAAAAACATTAGTCCCCAGCAGTTCACTACAATCGAAGTCGACTGTAGTTCATTCTAAAACTAGTTATGCTAGAAAAGCAGATATTTTCTCGCAATATTACAATGTTATCGTTACGTACGACTGGACGCCCATATATGTTTCATCAATTTCAAACAAAAATTACGCGAAAACTACCAACTTTTACAATTTTCATTCATAACCTTTTCCAAAGAGCTAATTTTGTTCAATCGACTTTGTCTGAGGCAAAAATATCTATCTTCAATTTTGTAGTTTTGAATTTTGTTTTCAATTTGTAAAAAAACGAGTAATATCGAATAATGGGACAAGCGTAATATTTTTAGCGTCCCTTATTACATAAGTGGAGAAATTTTAAAGAAAAAATTGAGCTGCTTTTGCGAAACAAAATTTTCGTAAATTTCAAGCGCAATTTACGCAAAAACTACCCATTTTTTAAAAGACTGTACATGACTTTGTTTAAAGAGCTAATTCTGTACAACAGACTTTGTCTTAGGCAAAAATCTCTATCTTCAATTTTGTATTTTTGAAATTGTTTTCTCCAACTTTGAAAAATTGGAAATTTAAACGAATATGATACCAGCATAATTCTCTTAAACGACCTTCGCACTATCCAACAACAAAATTTAATGGAAAAATTTGGAGTCTTTTTTTTTAATTTTGAAAATGTCCGAGGGGCTTCATGTAAAGTACTCCACAAAATTGAAGAATTCCAGGAGCCGCAACATGAGCCAGAAAGGTTGGGGAAAATTAATTTGGAGAAAAATGACTGAACTATTTAGGCGCGCTAGCGTTGTGCACAGACGGAAGTACGTTTTGTCGTCAATCGAGTTTTTCTTATTAACAACCGAAATTTTGTGCTGCTTTGGGCAATTACTCTGTAAACAGAGATACAGATGAGAATCGTTGTTGCCCTAATGAAGTCTAACAACATAAACATTCATCAAATCTAAGGAATTCGTGCAAGATGGTTCACGCGTATGTTTGCAAAATTTGTAACATCCTTGTTCAGCGTCTGCTGAGCTGATTCTGATTACTGGGTCGATCTTCAAGATAGCTTTTTCTCCATGCTTCAAAACATTTCCTATAAAATCTAGAACATGGTTCACATTAAGTTGTAAACCAAATTTTGCATACTGTCACACGAAATTAATAAAATATTTCCACAGTAAGATATACAGCAATAGTACATTATGAAACGAGTATGTAATGATGGGTATTAATACAGGAGTATAATATTACGATATCGAGTTTCATACGGTACTTTTTCTACGACTTTCATAAGTTGAACTTTTACAATGAATAGTTTCATGGTAGTTGATTCATTCAAAGCCACCTATCGGACAGCTACCTAGTAAATCTACCCTCGTATGCTGCCGCAGGGGCTTGTGGTTACCTCTCCGCCTGCTAAGGAGTACTGCGCTAAACAAATAGGATCAAATTGCATCCACTTTATTTTAAATATACGACAAAAATATTAATAATAAAAGAAATTAAAACTATTGAGCATAATGTAATATCAAATACAATTATAATGTACACAATCGAACGAAAAATTTGCTAAAACGATTCTCAATGAACAATTAAATCTCAATACTTGGTTTGTCAACTTCTCTGTGATTTGTCAAAACCCTGTATCATAATGAAAACTGTATCGAAATGACTATCATTATGCAACTGGTTGCAAACATCAAATGACAGCATTATACAATGGGAGTAGAAAAAATAATGTTAATGACACATCGGAACTAAGCGTTTGTTGAACTGCTGCTGAACTCATGTAAGCTGCGGAAATGACTTGCTGGTCGGCTGTCTTTGTTGATTGATAGATTGATGTTTCAGGATACGTCAACTGCTACGGTCATTAGTCTCGTTAGTATCGTGAATGTTTTATCGCGCTAGGTGGCGATGTTTCTATTAATATATTTAATTCAATAATTAAAATTATTTTTTGTATAATTATGATTTTTTTAATGTTTGCAAAAATAGCACTTAAATAACTAAAATTTCAAAATAATTGAACATTTTGAAGGCACAAACGTAAAGGAACTTTCCAGTGTACCCTTGTAAAGTGGCTAGTTTGGTTTCTAAACCCCTAGAAATGCGCAAAAATTCAAAAGCTAGTCGGAAACAGTAAAAAACGCTGAAAAGCATAAGAAATTACTCCGAAACAATGCGAATAAATCAGAGACAACTCGTTTTATCAGTGCCTAAAATATATTTTAAATATTCAAAAATAGATGGAAAATGTTTAAAAATTAAACATTTTCCGTAAAACATAAAATTGAATGGGTAAGGGGGTCAAGAAATGTTGTGGCCCCATCTTGTTTTAGACTGCACACACCTATGGTACTCGTGTTAAAAGCCCAAGAAAACCTGCGCAACTGTTGCCTGAGTAGCAAATCGAATGCGTGACTTACGTGTCGACCTTGGTAATCTGCACAATCTCGTGTGGTCAGCAAAATTTGTCAGGATTATCGAAAAATTAATTATCTTCTGACCCGGGATACAGAAATGGAAAACAGAGGAAGAAAACGGGAAGGAGACGGAGATAACGCGTACTAGAGAACAAGAAGTATTATTCTAGGAAGGGAGACAGGCTTTTGCGTTTATCAAAGTAATATATGACTAGCGTACCCGTGCGAGAACGCTCGCATGTTAAAAACCCACCCTTTCCCTATTCATTTGTCTATCCTTTCAATTAAGAAGGAAAGTTGTTAATGAAAAATGTTAATTTTTTAACGTATTAATGTGACTTCTAATGTACTTGCAGAATATCAAACAAAAATTACAATACAATTGATGTTGGAAACAAATTTTCAATAAAACTTTATTCAGCATTAAAGAGAGATGTTCTCGGAACAATTCATTAAAAACAACTGAACAAATTTTTCACTCCTCCTTGAGAGTTAACTTTTCGCTTTCCTTGATAGTCACAAACATAATAGAAATGGTTTTTTCTCTTCAGAAAGCAAAGAAAAGTAAAGTAGTGGAAGATCGATCAAGTACAACCCTACTCTTTGCAATATTATTTGAATTTCCTTGATTTGTTATGAGGAACAGAGGGGATTTTGGAAAGTTCAGGGTGCCAGCTTGCTGGGGTGAGAAAACTGAAAAATTATTTGTATATTAAAAAGTAATGGATTATTTTCAGCGTTCTTACGTACCTCAAGAAAAGCAATTCCGAGCCAAAAAATAAACTAACATTTTCACCTTTGAGTACTAAATACAATTTGTACTTGGAAACAGTTTAGTAGGCTTAGACTTCACTTCGGTACATGGGAATGTTACTCAAACGATGTTTGCATATTGAATATCTTAACGAACCGACACCTTGAGTTTAATATCAAACGGTGTATTATTTACAATATGAGTTCGCAGCTGGGCGTTGATGTACATACTTCCAGACACCACCAACATTTAAATCGTGCCTTTGGACTACGAATGTTGGCAGTTGTCGAGTGACGTCTCCTATTCTTTCTATAATTTTTAATTTACTTACTGTTTTAATTAATTCACATAGTATTGCAGGCCAGCGCGATTTGATTTTTGTTTTTCATTTATTTCAAGCTATTTTACTTTAGCTAATTAAACGTTTGTTCTTTGTGTTGTGCCATACACAAGTTTTTTCCCTACTACCTCCGCGTACCCGTGCGAGAACTCTCACATGTTAGACCCTATGTTAGATCCCTATCCTTATATTTGCATTTTAAGAGGGGAAGTAGTTAACGAAACGTGTTTATTTGTTTAAAAATATATAAAGGGAAGTTGCAATGTACTAACACAATATCAAATAAAATAAAAACAATGCAATTGATGTTTAAAATAAATTTTCAATAAATATTTATTCAGTATCATGGAGAGTTTTCTTGGAACAATTCGCAGCACTTCCTTAAAGACAACATTTGTAGTAATTATTCAATATTATTTGACAGCTAGCTTTAGCTTTTCGTGAGTCACAAAAATATTACAAACGCTTTTTACTTTTGAGAAAGCTATGTGTCTGAACCCGCTGACTTTAAAATTTCATCGAATGATAACGAAAATACTGGTGCAAGTAAAACACAGTCTTCACTCTTCTCTGTGCACAGACTCCCTCCTCAATTAGGTACACAGCACTTACAGACACCGGTAAAACTTCAATTGATTGGTTTCACTACACGCAAAGAAACAATCTTCATAGGTATCACGCAACTATAATAGTACTTCCAGTTGTTGCTGGAGAGCAAATCTTGAATTAATGATTATGCAAATAAACCTCGTCAGACTGCACAAACTACGGTGTTAACAGAAAGCGTAAATAAAGATTGTCGAATCTAACCCTTCTAAGCGTGTCGCCACAAAAATTGCTACCAGCAGGAAGTGCTGAAATATTGAGGTGGCCTTGATAGCATTGAAGCGTGGAACCGAAATGTTAATTGAATGGATCGGGGAATGTCTCATCTTGTAGATCATGGTGAGAAAAACGTTTCTTTGAGGCCTGTGGCCTCACAATTTTACGTTTTAAGGCTCTAAAAACGCTTTGTTTATGAGTTATTTGCCGATATAGATTGACATGTGATGTGGGTTGCATTTTACATGAATATTTCGATGCGTTTTTTTAAACAAATCATCCATATTTTTAAAGTCAAAGTGAAATTCGACAAGTTTCCGTGAAATTCTCTTTCTTTAGAGCCCTAACTTATATAGACTGGTGGCGTTTGAGAGCCGGAACGCAAAGGTATACTACTGAAATAATATAAGAGACGATGTATTGTCTTGTTTCGCAAATGAGTTTTTATTTCTATCACACGCAAATCCAGTTAAATGTAAGTTAAATGTAACATTATAGGCAAGGCCTGTGGTAAGAATGGTTTACTTTGTACTAGTGAATGCGGCTATAGAACGGTAGAAGAAGACGTTTCGTTGTTCTGTTAGTCATGGGGTTTGAGACAGTGCGCTTAATTACGCACTGGTGCGAATCCTGCCCAAGGCATATATAGGCACGCTTTATCATGCGTTTTTGGCTTGGCAGCCTTCTGGCAGACAGATGTATAGCATTCTCGACATTCATCTCCCCCCACCATGACTTGAGATGAACCTCCAGGCCGACTCGATAAGAAGTCGCTGCCTCGGTTACCTGCACGATCTCGTGCAGTCGAATCTTTCTGCCCAATACCTGACGCACTCTATCGCCTTGAACAATACAGTCACATACCCTCACGACAAATTATAAAAGACGCAGTCGTATTAAAAGAAACTTAAAATGATAAATGAAGTCAAATTGAACGCTTATTGGTGCCACCAAATTGAAAGTGTAAAAGGAATCTCTTCAGAATTTGTGTACTCAATGGGGCCGAACCTGTCTCCATTCTTATCATGTATCCAGGAGTGCATTTCGGTAACCCTAACAGAAGTTTAAAGAATCCTGCTTGAAGTTTGTCCGCTATATCTAAATGCCGCAGTCCCCAAATGGATGAAGCGTACAGGAAGACAGAGTTCACTGTTGAACTGAATATATCTAATCTAGATTGCCAATCTGCAAATTTACCTTCAATTAATATCTTCCAAAGGGATCCCATAGCAATCCTAGCTTTGGACAGGAACTCGTCTGCAGCTGTTTTAAATAATCCTGAGCTAGTGAATGTTACCCCTAAATATGTATAAGAATTAACTTGCTTTATAACGTGTTCTCTGTATTTAAGTTGTCTTGATTTTTCTGTTTACCTCCCTTGTTATAGATAAGCAGTTGTGTTTTCATTGACGTCTAAGTGGTTTATATCGCAATACTTAGAGAGAGTGTTCATTTTATACTGCAAATCGATGATGTTGTCTGAAAGTATTATTATATCATCAGCGAAAATGAGCATTTCTATTTTTTCTTCGATTTTGTCATGTCCATTTTGCATAAAAAACTGAGTGATGTCATGTAGCAGTATAGAAAAAAGGATCGGGCTTAGGGAGTCGCCTTGCAGGACGCCTTGCGTCACATCTATTTCTTGTGTCTTTTGATCATTTACTGATACTCTCATCCTGGCTTTAGTGTGGTAATCTTGTAAGATTCTAATTATTTTGGTACTAATTCCTGCCTCATATAGTTTTTTCCAAAGAATGGTATGGACTACAGAGTCGAACGCTCTTCGGAAATCGATGAATGCAGCGTATAGTTTGCCTCCTAGTTTTGATAGATTTATCGCGATCTTTGCATTCAGGCAGAATATATTATCTTCACATGAGCGTCGTGTTCTGAATCCACATTGTGCTTCAGGAAGTATGCCGTAATTTTCACAGTGATTTTTTAACCTCTTTGCAATCAGTTTTGTGAATATCTTCGATATTGTGTTGGCCAAGGCAATGTCTCTGTAGTTTATTGGGTCGTACACGTCCCCTTTCTTGTAAATAAGTATAACCTCCGACTTACACCAGTCCCATGGAAGTTCTTCTGTCTTCATTATTGCGTTGAATAGTTTGGTCATTTGTCTTATCAAATTAGGAGGTAGATATTTTAGGAATTCATTTGTAATTCCATCCGGGCCAGGAGACTTGTTGTTTTTCGTTTCCCTCAGAATTTTAAACACTTCATTATATTCTATTTCCTTGCCTAAGTACGGATGTGTGGCATCAAAAATGTTGGGTTCCAGGTTCCAGTTTTGGAAATATTTTGTCATAAAATTTCCACCATTCGTCTAGAGTAATCGGGCATTGTGAGCGTTTCTTCGGTTTGAGGCGTTTTACTTCTTTCCAAAATGTTTGTGGGTCTCTGCTATTTGATAGTGCTAATTGTATTTTTATCATGTGTTGTTTCTTCTTTTCTCGGATCAAATCTGTGTACTCCTTTCTCGACTTAAGAAAACTAGATTTGAACTCTTCTTTTATTCGTTCATTCGCATTTCTGTTTTTGATCCACATTTTGTGTTTTTGTTTTGTAATTTTCCTAAGTCTTTTGCAGGCACTGTCAAATCAGGGTTTGTCACGTTTAGTTTTTTGGGTTTGCTTGTTAACTAGAATGCTCATATCCGATTGTTCTGCTGCATGTCGTATATTAGATTTCTGGGACTTGCTTAATTCGCTAGTATCATTCGCCTCTGGACAGTTTTTGCTCTCGAGTATAGTCGTGTATTTATTTATATTTTTCATGTTACATTTCAAGACGGTTTTTGGATTTGATGTATTATTGTTTGCTGTTTCTTCTGTCTCGGTGCTTAAGCACAGTGTAACTCTGATAGGGAGATGATCTGAAGTTCCCATGCTGCAGATATCAAGATCTTTGATCAGTTCCACGTGTTCCAGGTTCACCCACACCAAATCTAGAAGAGAGCAACCTCTGTTACTGAGGAAAGTAACCTCGCCATCACTGTCTGTTCGCGTTCGCCCATTTAGCAATATGAATCCTAACTCCTCTATAAGAGAATAAGGCATAATTCGAGAATAAGGCATTTCTATTCGAGAATAAGGCATCATTCGAGAATAAGGCATTTCTATTCGAGAATAAGGCATAATTACCTATTAGAGAATAAGGCATAATTCGAGAATAAAGCATTTCTATTCGAGAATAAGGCATAATTCCCTATTCGAGAATAAGGCACAATTCAGGACAATGAGTGTTATAATGGAGAATGTCTTAAATAAGATTTTCTGTATTTCAATTACACTACATTCGTTTGAAAAGTAGAATATTATTCACATCGCAAATATCATTGAAATTAATCACAAAAGTTTACAATTTAAAATTGAAGCCGGTTTGAAGATTCGTCACCATCGATTAATTTACTTTAAGTGTCGTAGACATATCGTCTGAGACCATACCCTAGAAAAATTGAATGTCCTAGAGGACGAGCTAAAAAAAAGTGAGCTTAAACTGCATGTTTCTAAAATTTTAAAAATGTAATAATGTACACAATTATGTAATAAACAGAAGAGTTAAGTTCAGCCCTTTCCAGATTTAGAGTCCAGATTAAAGAAGAGTTAAAGTATACCCAGTTGGTTCCCCACGAAATGGCGTCACGTACCTACCACTCGTCTCCTGGCTACAGTTGCCGCAGTCACAACCCCGAGATACATTTAAAGGTCTTCATTGCGTCGCGGGCGCGCGGGCGCTCTCCTGCGGCGAAAGAGGCAACCGCACGAGGTCTCTCGGCAGCTACTGGGCGCGCGGGCGTCGGGCGCGGGGCGCGGGGCGCCGTCCGTGTAAATAATAAGAGACGCGTGAAATAGCGCCTCGGGGGAGAGGTTGCCGAAGACAAGTGGGGGCGGCGCCGACGCCGACGCCGCGCCGGTGCGGAACTGAAGAACGTGAGCGCCGAGTAATCGTCGCTGCGCATGCCACCGCGATGGACTGCGCCGAGGCACGAGAGCGCCTCTTCGCACCTCCCTCTGCGCTCGCGGACGCGTTTACGCACCTTTTCATTCGCTCACATTTCTATACTCTTGTGGGGTAGTTATTCGTTGCCACAAGACCTAATTATAAATAGGTCTATGTGTGTTTTTCTACTCCCATTACATTTCTGTTATTTGATGACTGTAACCCGTTGCATAATGAAATCTACTTATTATTAGACGCTGTAGCTGCATAGACGATGCAGATTTCATTATGATGTAGGTTCTTGACCAATCACAGAGAAGTTTACAAACCAAGCATTGATGCTTAATAAATGATAGAGAATCGCTCTAGTAAATATTCATTAGATTGCGTACATCCAAATTTCATTTAATTATGCTTGACAGTTTTAATTTATTTTATTACTAGTATTTTTACGTGGAATATTATTTAAAATAAATTGGATCATAATTTCATTTCGATCCTATTTGATTAGCGAAGTGGTAAACCAATGCCACCTGCATAATTTGAAGTAGAAGTTTAACTTATAAAAGTTACCATGAGTTGTAAAAAGATTTCTGTATGAAATACGTTGTAATGGATAAAATACACTCGTGTGACGTTTACGATACTCCCTCTTATCGTAAATCACATTGTGTATTAATATCCATCTTTATATAATTGTTTTATATTGTAATATTGTTTATCTTCAATATTGAGGTAAATGTCCTTAAGGAGATTCCTACTACAACGTTTACAAGAAGACAAGAAATCCAAATTCATGATTTGAATGAACTACGTTGTACTGGATAGATGAAATATATTTTTTGTTATTACATGGCACAGAATTTAATTTCTGAAATAATAACTAAAGTTAATTATATTACCACACTCGTAATATTGTACTGATATCAAGTTAATGAACCGAGAGGAACGGAAAGACAATATTAACGGCTCTTAAGCTGTTCGTTAAGAAAAATCAAAGTAAATAAGTCTGTAGCTAAGAATGACGTATGAATACTTATTCAAAGAAATTGTATTTTTTGCTTTATTTTTTTCTTTTAAGACGGTATTCAGTTACGAAAAGGACACCAGTAGGGAAGGTCATCAGTGGCTTCGAAAGCCAATTGCAATGTAATTGAAGAAAAATTTATATTTTAATTAACTGATACTACTTGTATTTAACAATACATTAAATACATTTTCTACAAGATAGTGTTGAAATATTTTCACTTTTTGAAGTATGGCAAGGCTCATATTCATTTTGAACAGTTTCTGTACTTGCAGACATCTCCGCGAATTCACGAAGGGAGATATTCTTTATTTAAAGATTTATTTAAACATTCACTATATAGATCCAAATACTTATCTTTTCTCTACATCGACAGATACTAAAGTAAGGTTGGTGCAGCGTGTTTATTGGCAGGCGTAGTTGTATGAGAACACCGGATTTTCCATAATGGCGACGATTTCGAATAGTTTTGTAAGAATTCAAGAAGAACTGATAGACGAAACTATCCCTTAGGAGTAAAAAATGTTCAAATAACACAAGTCCTCAAAGACGTAATAAGAAATTCTTATCTAAACAAAAAGTAAAAAAAACTACGATGTGCTCCGTTCCCTCCCCAAATTAGTTTGACTTTTCATCCATCCATCCATTCATTCGTTAATTCATTCTGTACGGACTGTGCATTTTAAAAGAGAGAGAAAGTGGTCTATAAAATGGTTTTAAATTATTTTTGCACAGCCTGGAGCCCTGCAGGGCTCAGTTGACAACTAATCCTAACTAACCAGTATTCGAATTAGATACATGATAAAATCAGAGAGACACTTTCAACATAGACCACCTTGACCGGTGGAATTAGCGCAAGTAATGTGTACTACAAAAGACACTCAACACAAGTGCCCAGCTGTCTGTGGTATAACACAAGTCGCACATGTTACAAGTTTACAATGAATACTAGGCACTCGCGAACAGCGAAGATCGATTGTTAATAAGCGAAACAAGTTATGAACTTGCTACACATAACTGCACGGCGCAAGACAGGTTTATTGCTCCTGAGTGCATCGAAAGTAAGAAGGCGGGAGCGGCCGCTACCATTCAAAGAACTACGAGGCGAGTACTGCATGTCTGCGCCGCGTTGCATCGCAAACTCTAAAATTGTACCCTTGTGCGTACGAGTGTCCCACCTACTCTGGGACTCACTCATAACTTATAAACGCTTTACGATATCGAAATGAGTTTTCGTACAACAACGTGGAATCACAGGCAAGAAATATTCGGAAGATATTGTTTGTATTTTTTTAGTTTTCAAAAACATTTAATCATCTTTGATTTGTTAAATTGAATTATATAATTTTTCTCACTAGCAATGTATAGATCATAAAAAGAGAAATATAATGATGTACATAGGTTGAATAAAAGTAATGAGAATATTGTTGTAACTTAAAGCCGGTGAACCGGCGTACTTTCATCTGCCATCACAAAAGGAAGAACTATTAAACGAGTGTGTGCAGTGAGCGGGAACAGCACTCTGTCAGACTACTGCAGTGTGTAAATCGTTGACCTTTATAGCAATAGTGCGAACGCCCTAAGTCATGATTACTAAGGTAGAGCAACGTTCGTGGCTCAAAAATGAAGTGGCACGAGGTCAGAGTAAGTAAGAATGTTTTCAGGGACCGCGTGAACCATGTGGTGATGCAGAGTTACCATACTCCACAGACGTGCGATGGGTTAAAGCGTTCAGATTATGCAGAAATGCTGTGAAGGATACCGTAGAGGATGATCCCAAGTGGAAAACTCTAGCGCTTCTGTCAATGGGAGATTTTGGAACATTCCCCTTACTCACCCGACATGAGTCCCTGTGATTATGTTGTCTTCAGCAAATTGAAATAACCACTGCAAAGAACCTGGTACAACACTAGAGAAGAATGATCAATATGGAACATCAATAGAAATAGACGTGCAGATTGACACCTTCCGAACATTTGGTAAAATGTCATTAATAACGGTGACTATTTTATTGAACGCGTGTAAATGTTAATACCTCTGTCAATAAAGACATTTCAGAGAAAAAAATTTCATTACTTTTTGTCCAAACATTGTATAATTTGTTAATTTTTTGTAGTTTTTGCGTAAATAATTTATATTATATTCTGACATAACATTTTACAAGTAAATTAAACCGACAATATTTAATTTAATAGCCCTTGTAACTGTCGCTTTTGGGGAAGGTGGCCTTTGCAGCGTCGAGACTCTTTAGAGGAGAGGGGGACGGAGAGCGGTGGTAATGAGAGGTATAGGCGCAATTCCAGAAATCAATGATCTAAACACAGAGGACCCAAAAACAAACGTTAATATAAACAAACAGAATCAGAGATACTTTTCATTGATTCATCAGAAAATCACTTTTTATTCCACGGATTGAAATTCCAAAGCATCTGTCATTGAACAGAACGATAAATAAGGTAGAATAAGGATGTTATTAATAAATGTCATTCTCAAGCTTAATAAGAATCGAACTCGATATCTAATGGGTACAGGGACAAAGATTTCAAGTTCAAAGAAAGGAAAAGAGAGGTTCAAGACTTTTATTAAAGTTGGTTCACTTAGCTATCTTGACTGGTCACTTATATGAAATTGAATAACGTAAAATTGTACTATATGAAGTTCAAGAATTTTACTACCCATATCTCAAGATCACAGGCAGGTAGACAATTTCTCTTATTATTTACCGTTACTCAACTTCACACGTAGTATATTAATATAACAAAGGAAAAACAAAACAAACTTCGTTCTCGTCTTGAAAGAAAATAAGTTTGTCATCGTAGTTAATTTACAAAAATAAAATAATACGTAAACAACTATAAAAACAATGAAAATATGAACGTACTTTATTTATGCGTATGCTCTAAGTGTCCCCATCGACAGCAAATCTCCAGTCTTGAGTAGAAAGGCCATTGTACTTACTGCAGTTTCTGTAGAGCTATAAATCGATGCTTTGGAATTTTAATCAATGGAAGAAAAGTTCAATTCCCATGAATCAATGGAAAAAATTTATCATTCTGATCATTACTATTCATGTTTGTTTCCGTATCTTTTGTCTTAAGACCATGGATATCTGGAGTTACGCCTCCATCCCTAACTGCCATTCCTGTCAGTCACCCGACTCCCCGTAACAATCTCGGCGCCGCCTTCCCAAAAGGTGACAATTGCAAGGGCTATTAAAAGAAATAATGTCGGTTTAATTTAAAACATGTCAGAAAATTATATACTTTTTTACTCAAAATATTATAAAAAATTAAGAAATGATACTTCATTTTATTCTTCTTTTTATGACCTAATCATGCTAGTGAAAAAATAAACAGTTCTATTCAAAAAATTAAAGATGATTAAATTTCTCGAAATTTTTTTAAATTACAAACAATATCTCCATGTCGTATTCCTTGCGCAAGTATTCCGCATTGTTGAGCGATATCGTAAACTGTATCGAGCTTGTGGATATCGTAAACTGTTTTGAAGTTAGAGTAAGTGTTTTCCATAGTTGGTGGGCACCCGAAATAAAACCAATAACGAGGCGGACAACAAAATACTTCCTCTGGTTCCGCAGTTTTCTCTCAAACTGAATATTGGTCGTTGTGGCTGACGCGAGCGCGACCGCAGGCCTGGGGTGAGGGAGAATATAGAGCATCTATGGCGCATGGAGTTTATATACGGCCAATAAGAAGTAATTACTTTCCCTGATGGAAATTTTGGACGACGGAGAAGAGTGGGAAATTTGCGGAAAAAGCAAGCCTTCTGATCGTTACTATCTGAGGGAGGAGGCGGAAGGGACCCGGATAGGAAACAAAGAAGCAGCACGGCCACCGGAAATCGTTCCATCTCCGACGCCATCCGAAACATGTGACTTCTATAATGTTGTGTGTGGCATTCGCTTACCTCTCACTACAGTTTCTCCAAGCATGTATTACTTGTATGTACACTTGTTTTCAAACTGGGATCATCATCCTAAAGGCTAAAAAGTGCCTTGTCGCTGCCGCCATGACATTCTGTCTTTCTTTGTTCTTTTCATCTCTGCGTAATTTCTGAAATGTAGTTCGGTTTGTAATTGTTCTAAAATTTTCATTCTAGGTCTCCCTCTTCCTCTTTTTCCAACTATTTTATAGTCTAAAATTGTGATTAAGAATTAATTATTTCTAAAAATTTGTCCAAAGAATTTTGCTTTCCTGTTCCAAATGGTTTTTAATAAAGATCTATTCTCTTTATTATTTTCTCTAAAATTACGTTATTTGAATTGTTTTCAGTCCAGGGAACCTACAGTCGTTTTCGCCACAACACATCTCATCATATCATATTGGGACCAACGAGTTGTATTTCTTGAATGTTGCGCTCTTTCCAATCGTACTTCGAATATTCACATTTTTGATGCTAAATTTTGTCTGCATTAAATTTTTTTCTTTCAAAAAATTTGTCGCTGATACGTGACCTATATGTTATTCTTCTTGTTTCTCCCTCTTCCTTGCCTTGAACGTCGCTCTTTCCTTCACTCCTACCGTTTGTTTCCACACCACAAAGGTGCTCTTCGCTTCTGATTCAGCATTCTGAATGGCCCTGGGATAATGTCAAACGCCGACATGGCGTTACCATCTTGGCATTTGTAAGTTTGACCCAGACAAAGAATCCCGGTGGGAGGCGAAGGAAATGTGCTATTTCATTAATATAATAAAGATTTGCTTTACGTGTTGAATCGCGAAAATACTAATGTATTATTTCTTCACAAATCCATCGAATCATTTCAGTCAGGTCTTGTGCTTTAATTCTTTATAATCAGTGTGGTGATCAGACTTTTTATCACTATTTGAGTTTTACTTTGAGCTTTGGGGTGACTCTAAACGAATGATAATAGTACCCACTGTGTTGAGTGGGTAAAATGAAAAATTGATATTAATTTCATTGAATAGAGTAAGCATTGTTGAAGATATAAACTCGGTATAAATAAGTTGTATAAATAAGCTTAGATTTGTATAGTTCCATGACTTTCATTTATGTAGCAAAAACGAAAAGGAAATTTTATTTCCCAATGTTTTGAAAATATAATAGTCCAACGACACTGCGGTATTGTACAATACTGCAAGGGGTCAAACAAGCCACTACGTTCTCAAAACTATTTCATCTACGAAGCTACAAAATTTCATTTATATTTAAATCATGTGTAACTAGGTTTATAAATCATCGGAAATTGGTTTATAAATCGTGACCAAACGATGCTCACGCGGGGTACTTTTCCAACATTGGCATAGAATGACCCTTTCATATCTCCAGAATACCTTTTTTACTTCACACTTTCAAAACTTGCTCTCACGAACGGCCGGTGGTATCAAAAATTGCATAACCAAGCAAAAAGTGTGTAAGCGATAACAAAAAGTATGTATTTCTAAAATAATACTTTATCTTCATTTAAAGCAAAAACTAAAAAGATATGTCCTGGGTATACAGACATAATGGCGTCAAAATGTAATCATTGGACATTGTATTCGCTTGATAACATCTTTAATAGTGTTTTGTGACTCTCCACAAAATTTGGTAGCATTCCCCACTCTTACATATTCTTAAGTGTCATAATTAATAATCAAAGCAGAAACCGCGTCCGAAAGGTTTTGTAAACTCATTCGCCACTACAGCCTCGTCCAAAACATAAATAAAAAATGCTGACAAAATATGTTATCAAAAATTGTATTTTCCGAAAATTTTCTGTTATTTTATGACCCTATTACTGTAGTCACGACAAAACAAATACTTAAATATCCATTTTAACGGCTTGTTCTTTCTCGTTTCTCCCTTCAACACTCATTGTTGCAACAAATACCCACGCTTAAATGTCCGCCGCCAACTACAGTCGTCCAACGCACGTGCGCTTCGCCGCAAACTCCGGAGTTTCCGTCTACAAACCGCTGCGGGTCCCCGAGGCTGGCGGCGGCGGCGGCGGCGGCGGCGGCAGCGGCGGCGCCGGAGGCACAGAGGGAACGAGTGCATCTCGAAATCCTTCGCCAGGAGCTCTATAAATTTAATCAATCAGAGAGGTTTTCTCGTCCCTCGACGCCTCTTCTCGACCGCCGCGCCGCACAGTGGATCGAAATGGCACTAATCGCGTTCGCAGCCTCTTCTCTGCGATTTTGAAGCCAATCCATCCCAGCAAAATATTTCGTATGTTTAAATGTAAAAAAAAAAATGAAATAAATAAAACGAATTTGTCCAGTTCATTTTACGGCGGGAGGTTTTCATACGTCACAATTTTCAATATTTCGCTTGTGGTACGCAGCGTTTTGTACGCCGTGGTTCGCTCGGATACGCCTTGTCGAAGGTTGACGCCGCCTGATGCCGCTTGGATGGCAGCCATTATTTAGCTTTCACACAGATAATAAGAAGATAAAATACCTAATAGAAGATATCCTCATACTATTTTCAAAGCCCCATTTTACATTGTCTCTTGAGGGTTATTACAGATTTTAATTTTTGAAATTATTGTTTTCTCTACACCATACTTTAAAGAGCTTTTAATGTCTGCAATAAAGTGTACAATTTACTACTTACACGGAATATTTTCCATTCAATAAAGTGTTCATTACCTTTCGCAAAGATAAAGTTTTATCTATGACTTGCTATTTAATATTAAAATATATATTTTTATTTAAGAAGTTTCAATGCTATTTGTCTTTGATTTCCAAGATTTTCACAACTCCCACTGACCTTGATATGTATGAATGCATGTATGTTTGGCTTTAGTGGGCTAGAATGAATGTATATCCAGATAAATTGACCGGCAAAGGTGGACCAGGGCATCAACTGATGTTCTGAACCAACTTTTGCCTCTATGCCTCTGACCGCGACTTCCTAAGTTTCGAGTCCGGACGGTGTCAGGATTTTTGACACTAGCTAGACAGATCGAGTTCAGCCGCTATCTGGAACAGAATTCTAGCGGTTGGCTGCTCTGAGCGGTAGTTTTCCGTGGTTTCTCTGATAAACACCAGGTGAATGCAGGAGCAGTCCCCTAACAAACGGGCCACGGATCGTGCGCGAGTTTTCCTTCCCATTCCTTGTCCTATCCTCACCCCGTACTTACACTCACTTGAATTGCAGTAACACATTTGTCGGGAAACCAGTCAGAATCTAGCTTGTCCCGACTGGGGTTGTGCCATGATGGTGAGAGTTACCTGGTCGTCCCCGCAAGCCGATGTAGGTTGGCGCCGGATCTCGCCATCTAACGGGGGAGAGATCACAGTCACCTCCCGCGATAAAACATGCAGAATACTTATGGGGCTCATGACCTTAGCAGTTCACGCACCCGGAATCACTAACTAATCAATCGAGCTAAAATGGACCCTAAATAACCAATGTTTCATGCGTGATGTTTAATGCGTTTAATGTTTAATGTATTGTATATTCAGATTATAGGCGAGTCCCGACGGTGTCGCGACGGTGAAGCCGACGCCCGGGCCTCAACCCTTATCTGCCCAGCATGGGGCACGCTTTAAACATCTTATCATTGTTCTAATTTTCACCTTAAAAT
This sequence comes from Acheta domesticus, assembly GCA_031308135.1. Classification (NCBI taxonomy): domain Eukaryota; kingdom Metazoa; phylum Arthropoda; class Insecta; order Orthoptera; family Gryllidae; genus Acheta; species Acheta domesticus. The sequence goes on along the minus strand of JAHLJT010009419.1, from coordinate 114,821,939 downwards.
GTTGCAGTTATGCGAATAGAACTTCATGATGTTTTCCATAACATCTTAACAGGTATCAGCTTGTGCATTTCAATATTATGTGAAAAACATTTGTTGGAATACATTTCTCTTTAAACTATACAATGGTGTAAAGCAAATTAAAAAAATAAATCAGGCAAATAAGTTTCTTGAAATTATATAACTTCGTAAGGAATATTTAATTCTTTACGCTCTCCTGTGCGTCTTTCGAGCGCTTGGGCCCAGTGTGCGCGGTGGCGCGCCTCTACGCCGCCTTGTGCAGCGGCGGCGTGGGCGGGGCAGGGGGCTGCGTCGCCCGCGGCGCGCACCGCCCCCGCCGCCCCCGCCGCCCCCGCCGCCGCAGCGCCCGCGCCTTAATTCCGCTGCTTAGTTAAATAGGCGGCGGCGCCCCCCGCGGCGAGGGAGGCCCGGGCGTCGGCTACACGACTCGCGGGCGGTCGCTTCTCAAAACAGATTGCATTGGATCCCCCCGGCGCTTGCCCCGCTCTGGCTTTCTTCTTACGTCTTTCGCCCGTTGCCCCGCCCCGCCCCGCCCCGCCCCGCCCCGCCCCGCCCCGCCCCGCCCCGCCCCGCCCCGCCCCGCTACGCCGCCACCGCTCTTGTTTTTCCGGTTGGATTCTTCGTTTCTTCCAGCTCGTCTGTTTATCTCCTATCCGATATCTCTCCTTCTTCATCTCTTTTTTTTGTTTGTTGGTTTCCTGTTTGGCTTAGATTTTAAAAAAACTGCACAGGAAGTGATACGTTTTTCGTTTTTAATATTTGGAGTAGTATTCATAGAAGTTCTTTGATTTAAACGAAACCACAAATAATGCACCCCCCACCTTTGAAGGTACAACCTTATTTTCATTATTTGTTACACTACTATTTCTCTATTAATTTATGGGCCTTGTTCTATTTTGTTTGATTTCTCAAATAATGAACACAGAATTTCTCAAAAAACCATCAATTAGGCAATCTCAGTTTCCATTTACTTTTGACACATTTTCTTCATTTTCCGATACATCTTCTCTCTTTCTATTGATTTCCACTTTCTCACTCATTTCGTTTCTCCTTCCTTAGTCATCTTTCTTCCGTCCTCTCTATTTGCCTCTTTCTTTGTGTTTTTTCAGCCTGTCATGAACTCCGATTACAATAGGCTATTTTTACATACGTAGAACTCTCAATTTCTTACTTTCTCACGAACAAGCGAGGAACACAATTTCAAAACCTACTTTATCCATCATGGAAAACATTTGATGAGGCAAAGGAAAGAGGTCTTATTTGTGGTGTTGAATCTACTTAACCTTATTGGGAGTATGAAATATTATTATATTATTTAATGTTCTAAATATTTACAATAACATTTATACGACACAAATATTGATAAACTGAAAATGGATAGGGTGTATTTTTGAAGTCAAACGTTGAAAGAGAGAGATTCTGAAACTCTCACCGCAAACAAAAGTGGGATTTTTAAAAAGGAAAGAAGTTACACACCAACAAAAATGATGCAATATGTCTCTTTTATCTGTATCATTTGTACGGATATTTTAAAATATTATAAATGTTCGGTTCGATCCTTAAAATGTACACGCTAGTAATTATGATATTCTGTCTTGAATAAAAGAATAGAAAATGAGAGTAAATCTGGGGCAAATATGTGGGACAGAATAAACCTGACAAGCGTACCGATGGAGGACGGACTAAAGCGTAGTTTTTACATTCTCGCTCAAAAGTTATGTAATGCTGCGGGGAAAACGGCTAATTTTCGGGAGAAAAACTCTCATTACAGGGCCCTGGTAACGAAAAAGTGGATTAATCCAGTTGCTAAATTTAGGAAAAGTAATCCTCAAACACGTGGTGCATCCAGAATCCATGTTTTATGGCTCCTTGATACCTCGATTGACGGCAAAACGTCTGTCCATCTGTCTGAGAACAACGCTAGCGGTTCAACCGTTCAGTCGATTTTCTCCAAAATTGTTATTTCACAATTGATCTGGCTGATGCAGCGGCCCCTTAAATTTGCATCCCATACTTTAATTTTGGAGGTACTTTACATGAAGTTTAATAGTATTACATTAAGTTATTAAAGAATTTTCTTTCAATGACATTGCAATGTATTGCGGGGTAGGTGTTGATCGTCCCCTTAACTCTTCGGTGTTCTCCGGGTACCGGAATGACATTGGTATGCGGTTCTTAATAGCTGCACAGAATACTAATAATTTCCTTGTAATGAATCTCTTTACAAACAGAATATTCTTTATTTAACAGGATATTCTATAGACTTTTAGGCAGGTTTATAAGAACGTGATTCCAGTTTAAGGAAAATTATGGAAATAATGTAGATGTAGAAACATTTTTACTTTTATGATAAATGCTATTAACGTATTCCAAATCCCTAAACCTCATGTGTTATTAAAAATAGTTAAGAACAACTTTAGAACTTGCATCTCATTGGTCATAGCGTATGCATGTTTTATGCACACACTTTTTGCACTCTGAAATAACTATCCTCTCGTTTACCATGTACAGTTGAATTATGAATAAAATATAGATACGTTCGTTGTTACTTTAAACTTTTTAATATTTAAATATTAAAGATACGTTTTCTTTCGAGTCTCTAGGGCAGGTAGCAATGCAATATTACGTATCAAGCGAATACATACGAGCAATAATATAAGTTTGTGTATGTTTTTCATTTGCTTCTAAACAACTACTATAAATTAACTTCCACTCCGATATCTCATATACATGCAAGGGGTACTATTTTTAGTAGTTCTTAAATATTATATTTCATTTGTATTTCATGTCTATCTCTCCTAAGTATCATAAATTTTACACTTGACTGCCTTACTATATAATCAACTTTCGTGTGTTTTGCATAAAGCAACACTTGTCCTGATCAAATCATCATTGTTTGTGTGAACGAGTTTTTTTTCTGTACATTTGTATGCTCGTG